>OU342740.1:366931078-368131078 GCA_910589775.1 Avena eriantha | reverse complement strand
TTATTGATTCATTATGATAGTATTGTTTTTGGTCTTATCTACAAGTTGTATACACACATTGTTGTCAGGAACCAATGGCCCTGAAGTGATAGAAATCGGGATAACCGGAAGGGAATGGCTTTGATGTGAGGATCACATGTGTTCATGGAGTGTTAATGCTTTGCTCCGGTGCTCTATTAAAAGGAGCACCTTAATTGCTAGTAGTTCCCTTGAGGCCCCGCTGCAAACGGGCTGGCAGGACAAAAGATGTTGTGCAAGTTCTCATTGCGAGCACGTATGACTATATATGGAACACATGCCTAGGATTGTCTAGTACTTGGATGCTTTATCTTATTTATCTGCAATTGCCCTATGTTCTGATTGCTATGTGAATTGTCTTGTCCATGCAACGCCCGTCCATCCATCCCTATGCCTACCGCACTCGAATCCCATTGTTTACTGCTATTGCTATTGCTGTTACTTTACTATTCCTACTACAAAACTGTTGCTACTGATAAACTGCTGTGAGCAAGATTGTTTGCAGGTGCAGCTGAATTGACAACTCAGTTGTTAAGGCTTATAAATATTCTTTGGCTCCCCTTGTGTCGAATCAATAAATTGGGTTTCACTTCCCTCTAAAATACTGCGATACACCCCCTATACTTGTGGGTCATCACTCTCTATGGAGGCCCCGGTGCTCCTTATATAGGGGAGCCTGGGTTACAATATTAGGGCACACGTGGCAGCATATTCTCCGAATATGCTCCTCGCCTAAAGCTAGATGCTTCTTTATTCTCTTTAACGGCTCGTCTAGGCTTTGGACGTAACCCATGGCGTAATCTTTGTCTTTAAGCGTCACGAGACACAGGCTACGTCATCCGACATTGCCCGCGTCACCTTGGTCGCCCCTGACCCGCTGGTCCTCTTCTTTACTTTGCTTCGCTCATGCTATAGCTAATAAAGCCACCTTTTGACCAGCGGGGGATTCCTTCTCTTGGAAGCCATAAGAAAGTCCGGCTAGCATGTGGCTAATCCGGCTATCAAGTTACCTGCAAAATAGACAGACAAACATGGCTGGCATATATTTTATGCCGGCCGGACTACAGTCAAGGAGATGCTCCACGGGCCGGGTCACTCCGTAGTTCGGCCTGCCTTGGGGTGACCCGGTCAGCACTTGCTTTGACCGTGACGTACCCCGGCTAACTTGGCCTTTATACCCCGGCGTTACCCTACCCGGGGGTATCCCTCCAACATTAGTCCCCGAAGGTGGTGCGGTCTTAGCAACTTTTGGTTGTTAAGGCCACAGCAGGTTCCCATAACCAGATCTCTGCCTCTTTGGCCGAGTTTATCTAGTAACCCGGGGCTTCTCCTCTGGGGATCCCTTGGCTCATACAGAGTTATTCTTCACTGGCCGGGTTTTTGCCCATTTATCCGGGTTACCGTTCCTTCCCTTGTACGCTTCCCCACATCCTACGTGGAGGGTAATCATCATTTTGCCTCATTTTATGGGCTATGCGCATTTAATGTGCCGGTTACTGTCGCAATGTCAGGAATAACTGTTGTGCACGTCCCTTCACTGCGATGCCCCGTTAACTGTAACATTACATCGTGTCATGGGATCCTCTGCCCCTGTGGCCCTTGCTATGGCCACACTCTGATTGGCTGATTCGACCGCGTACACGCCCGTTGGGCACGGCGTGGCAACCACAAAGGATCCCACTACGCGCCTGTTGCACGGTTAAGTAGAGGGCCTGGGGCAACCTCTGGGGAAGTTCCCCATTTTCTCTGCGCTTCCTAGCCACTTTTCTCTCTCACTGTAGCCTTGCCGTTGTCGGTAGTTTCTTGTTGCAGCAGCGTTGTCATGACCGTGCACAAGCAGCATCTTGCGCCTGCGCTGCCGTTTCCGCTCAATAGCTTCATCACGGGGCCTTGCGCTTCCCGTTTCCCCTCTTCCGGTTATCTCTAGTCTGATTTATCTCTCGAGGATCTTGAGTCCACCATGACTGAGGAGGAAGCAGTCGTGGTGGCACAGCAGGAGGAAGAAGCAGAGGGCCGCGAGCGCGGCTGCTGGGATGGCACGTTCGTCTACGAGGACGACTTGGACTGGCTTCGTGCCACGCGCCGCATCCTCGCCGGCATCGCCTGTCGCCTCGCCTCCGGCGAGATTTCCCCTTCCCCCAATCCTAGGGAATATGTTGTTTTTCTTTCGCATTTTCAGCGTGGCTTCGGCCTTCCTACCTCAGATTTCTTTTTCGATTTCATTTCTACCTACAAACTGCAACCGCATCATCTCCCCGCCAATACCATCACTTCTTTGTCCTCCTTGGCCTCTAGCATTGAGGGGTACATTAGCCTTTGGCCAACCAAGGAACTTTGGATCAAATTCTTTGGTCTCTGGAGGAACGTGGTTCCGGATAAGGAGCTTGCTCCGGAGGATAAGCACCTGACCCAATGCGGCGCTGCCTCCATTTCTCCTCACAAGAACTCCGCATTCCCTCGGGTCACTGGACTCGAGTCCTGCAAAGGCTGGGCCATACTTTCTTCTATGTTTGGAACACCACCGATGAGGACTTGATCCGGCTCCTCCCCTTCAAGCTCGGCCCTCTAGATACCTCGCTTTGGGAGAGCATTCCCAAGCGACCCACGACCCTGGCAAACCAGGTGGAGCGCCGGATCAAGGAGCTGCTCAAGGATAAGCTCCGGGGGGAGGACATCATGATTACTTTTGTCCACAGCCGGGTCTCCCCCCTTCAAAAGAGAGCCCACAAGATCTGTTTCTTGAGTAGCCCCCTCGACCCCCACCGGACTTCATCTTTCGAGCTTGATAACTCGGCGGCTTACCGCCGGGTTAAGGCCATTTTCAATGTGGAGAAGGAATTCACCGAAGATTGGGAATGGGGGCTCGAGCCCTTCACCCGGGACAACCCTCCTCCAAAGGTAAACTTATTTCTTACTGTTTTCCGGATCTTCTTTGTATGTTGGTTTACTTTCGTAACTTGGCAATTGTTGTCTTGTTCTCAGCGATTCCTCCAGCAGCCACTGGAGGATGGCGAGGTGCTGGCGAGCAAGTGGTTACCGGACCACGCCGAGGAGGATGAGGAGGAGCCTAATCCGGAGACCTTTCTGCCTACCCCGGACGTCGTCAAACGCAGCGCTGGTAAGGCCTCTTCTCTAAGGGATTGGCCAGATGACGATGACTCGGACATTGAGGTCCTGGAGGTACTTGATCCAATTCCCATCTCTTACGCGCATCTAGTTATGTCTGAATCTTCAGCTAACCCGGCCGGTCAGGTCCATGAGGTTCCTCCCCTCGCCACTAGTGGTCCGGCCCAAATAAGAAACTCAGCGAATTCTTATAGGTATTTTGAAAACATCATTCTCAGCAGGTGGTGGCTTATCTACTACCTTAGCAGTGGTAGTAGCATTACCAAATAAGAAACTCAGCGAATTATCCATAACGAAAATAAAGCAACTAGCAGAAGTAAACAATACTCACAGTAGAAGTTTCCTTTACCAGTTCCACTCTCCAATAGCGCTTCACTCCTCGGCAACGGCGCCAGAAAATAGTCTTGATGACCCACAAGTATAGGGGGTGTATCATAGTGTTTTCGGTAAGTAAGAGTGTTGAACCCAACGAGGAGCAGAAGGTGCTGGCTAGTGGTATGGATCAGGAATTCTCTGCAAATACTTAGCAAACGGAATTTTAGGGGTTTTCGATAAAGCAAGTAAACAAAGTGCGAGTAAATAAAAGACAGTAGGAATAAATGCAGCAAGTGGCCCAATCCTTTATGCAGCAAAGGACAAGCCGGTTGTATTTCTTAAGATGACCAAACGTTCTCGAGGACACATGGGAAGACTGTCAAGTGCTTTCGCTTCATATAGTCGATTAATCTTCTTTAGCTTGCTAAGTGTTGTGTGGGTGAACCTGTGCTAATGTACCGCCCCATACAAGACTAATACATACTTGTGATTATACCCCTTGCAAACATCCGTAAGTACAAGAAAGTAATTAAGGTAGAAACCTAACCACAGCTTTAAATTCTAAGACCCTTAAGTCCCTTGTGCAATGGTTTCCTAACGGGGGTTCAGGTTTCTGTCACTCCGGCAACCCCTACGATTAGTAGCCAAATACACAATGCATTCCCCTAGGCCCATATAGGTGAAGTGTCATGTAGTCGACGTTCACATGACACCACTAGAAGAAGTACACCACAACTTAAATAACAATCTATTGAATCTTTCTCAACGCAACTCCACTACTAACAACAAGACGTCTCCCATGTCCTCAAGAACAAAACGAACTACTCACAAGACATCATATGGATCATGATCAGAGATGGCATAATGATGTATAACAATCTGAACATAAGCAATAATTCAATGGTTCACTCAATAGCATCAACTACAAAGAGTAATCAACACCGGGAAAGTTTCCCCTATGAACTATAGCAAGATTCAACGCAATTGTTACAGCAATATAGAGATGGTGATGAGGGTGCTGATGATGATGATGGTGGAGATGATGATGATGATGATCCCGATGAAGTCCAGCTTGATGGTGGTGTTGATGGCGACGATCTCCCCTCTCCAGGAAGGAATTCCCCTGGCAGAAATCTATCTGCCGGAGAGATCTTTCTCTCTCGGTGTTATCCGCCCCGCAGAGGCGGCGGAATCTTTCTATGGTCGCTCCCCGAGTCTTAGGGTTTCGGGAGGATGATAGAAGCCAGAGGGGAGAGGCTAAAGTGGGCCAAGGCGGCCACACCGCCTCCAGGCGCGGCCTAGGCCTGCCCGCGCCATGGGGTGGTGTGGGCCCCCTTTGGCCCACCTCCACACTATCTTCTGGCATCCTTAGTCTTCTGGAAAAATAGGATTTTTCGTATATTTTCCTGGATTTTCTGATCTTCACGAATTTTGCCTCCAAACAACACCTTTTCCATCAGAATCCTAACTGCAGCGGTCCATGCTCCAAAAGTCATCAACCATGCAAAAATAGATGAAATAACATAAGTATCACCTCTCAATACGAAATATATCAATGAATAATAGTGAATTAAGACATAGAATAGTGATGCAAAATGGACGTATCAACTCCCCCAAGCTTAGACTTCGCTTGTCCCCAAGCGAAACTGGGCTCAATAAACATTACCTCAGGTTTATGGAGTGAAGAGTCGATAAAATAATACGGACAAGAAGCATCATATTCATCAAATACATAGATCATAATAGAAGACAATTCACTATTATACAACTCAACTTGCAATGAGTAAAGAAAACACAATAATGATACATAAAGTGAATCATAATTGCTAATGGCAAACTTAGCTCTTGGTCGAAGAATAGTTGATAATTTGTTGGAGTTCACAAATAGCTGGTTTTTCAATGAAAGCTTTCAAAGTAGTAAACATCAAGATAAGAGCAATGTGCAAAACAAGGAACATAAGAGACATGATTGAATAAATCATCATATGAATGAATGAAACACATCAACTCAAAATACTTGCTGAGATAGAAGGGAGTAGGTTTACTGACTCAACTACAAAGTAAAAGAAAGGCCCTTCAAAGAGGGAAGCAGGGATTGCAAGTCTCATAAAGAGCTCCCAAAAATTATGATACTTACTAGCTTTTAGCTCTCATTGCCCCTATCATAGGCATCTTTAGGTGATTAAGGTTAAAGTGATCAAAAATGAGGATATGCATTGACAAGTTGTAAGTTGAGAATCTCATGTCCCTTGAATACGAGGGCCGCCCCTCATGCTACTCAAGTTTAGTCACCGGTAAGTTATTGTCATCGTAACCATATGTGTATCATTGAGAACCGCCAACGGGGTACCCCTTGCCCGATGATATGGAAGAATCCCCATATCAAAATGACAAGGCAAGCAGACAACAAGTATCTCAGCATTCTTCTTATTTACCATGGGAATATGGTGCTTTTTTCTCTCTTTCCTCTTTTCATAATCTCTTTTTTATTTTCTTTTTCTCTTTTTTTCTCAATCTCTTTTTTTATAAGAAGAATGCTTCATAGATACTCGTTATGGTTACGCTGCAGGTTTCCACCATGTCAGCATGGATTAGACCAGCGGCCCAGGCGTTTCTCTAACACATATGCATAACTCCATGGACTTACAAGCTCCCCTTTCATTTCACACCGACGACATCCATAGACAAAAGAACATGATATCAACTTGGTACAAAGTACTAGTGCAATGTTGAAAGCGTTCCCCATGACAGCATGGTTCTGCTAATTCACAACTTACAAAGCGCAAGCATATACGCAACATAGGTGAGCACAATGGTTCAAGTTTATTAAATGCAAGAAAGTAAAGTGTGCCATCAAGTTCGTGAGAGCTTTAATCACTAATTTTCGCATAACAAGTTTAATTTAGCAGGTAGACAAAACAAGAATTTACTTGGAATAGCAATAATGCTGCTAGGTAGGTATGGTGGACGCAAATGGCAAATGTTTTGGTTTAAAGGAGTGGATGCATGAGAAGAATTCCCTCTCAGTACAGGTTTTTGGCTAGCAAGGCTGGGTAGCAAGTACAAGAGTTGAAGGAAACAAACAAACATACAAGTGATAACGACAAACATGCAATCTTCCTTGGAAGCACAAAAGATCTTAACTAGAGAATACTAGACTTATGAGCAAATCAAGAAAGAAAGATGATGAAATTATTTTTCTCTAGAGTACTTCTATCTTTTCCTTTTCAACTTTCAAAAAGGTGTTGCTACTGACCGAGCCAGGTTTGCCAAAACCAACTAAATTAACTCAATGATCCCAAAGTGATACCAATACTAACAACAAGATCAATCATATAACCACGAATTGAAAACTAACTTAAGCTATGCAAAAGAGTGGATGATAGAACTTCTCATTAATAATCCATAACGGAAACTCACACCAAGGGATACATATCTAACGAGAGATGGGACACTTCCATAATGCAAACCATACTACATAATAACTCCTCTATTCATGATATGACTCTACTAATAAGGTAAAAAGATAGAAGATAGTGATATGATACCGCGGCACTCCCCCAAGCTTGGAACAAACCAAGGGGATGCCAAACCTGATGACGAATTACTCCTTAGGTGGTGGTGGTATCCTCTTGATGAGCTCTTTGATCAGTTTCCCAAGTCCTCAATCTCAAAGGTGAGAGTACGAATCAACTCCGATTTGTGCTCAATATGGCCCATAATCATTTCAGTTTGTGGATCCCAGCTCTTGTGATTCTTTTTCCATTCTTACCACTTGGAGACTTCTTTTCCTGCATGGTTATGGATAAAGGTATGGAAGGGATTCTTGGTATGTGGAGGAGGTGTCCGTGGTGCCAAGCAGTGATGCGGAGGCTTCCCTCCAGTTGACATTCGTGCAGTCCTTCTGATCCTGGCAGGGTTCGCCACCACGCCAATGCTTGCAACGGTAGTGCCGGTGTGCTTTGCCTCCTCTTCACCTTCACTCTTGATCTCCTTCTCCTTCCCGGGGTCTAGGAGGTCTTCCTCCATAGGTTCCTTCCCTTTATCCTTGGCGGGCACCATTGTGCTTCTAAACCTTCAAAGAGTTTGTCCTGGCAAAAACAGATCGAAACAAAAACACGACGAAAACACGATATATGAACCTCGGGGGATCCGGGGGGTTATATATTACGAAGTTTCATATCAAAAGGAAGGTACTGGGAGAAAACGAGTCGGAGGCGGAGTCCGGGGTGGACTCACCACCTGGTGGCGCGACCAGGGTGGGCCCGTGCCACAGGGTGGTGCGAGCCACCCTGGCTCTGTTTCCGTCCCTTTTTCGCTTCGTAGCTTTCCTTATTGACTAAAAACTGCAAAAATATACTTGGATTGTGTCTTCGCGGAACTTTTCTTACCAGAACTGTTACCTATTTGAAAACAGACTCTGCAGGTCACTGAATTTGGTATCTAGTAGATTCTTCTAGAGTCATCACTTGAATCATCAATATCTTCATCTTCATACACTTATTATTGGAGTCATAAAACCTTTCTCTTCCTTATTACACCATTATCTCCACTTCCTGGAAATTTCTTTCACACAAAACTTCACACAGTTCTCATTAGCAACATTAGTATAAGTGAAGTGATAAAACCTTTTGAGTCCAACTTCAAATGAAAGCCATCAAAACAAAAGCTACTGTAGCAAATCCTTCCGAAGACCCAAAAAGAATTCAAGAAGGAAATCGAATAAAGAAGCAGATGCAAGGTTGGCAAAATCTGTCAAAACAGACCAGCAGGTAAAGATCAATTTTTTAGAAAATCTTCTGTTTCTCAAATCAAAGCGTGCAAAACTAACGAAAGTTAAATAACAACCTGGGTCAGAAGTACAAAAAATTACAGCTCAAGCCGACGTACAGAGATCTCTCACGAATTTTTACGGTGAAGCACAAAAATTTGTTTCGGGACAGCAACTTCCCCAAATCTTACTTCTCTCTCATTAGAGGTTGATCTTGACACAAAAACCAAACAAAACGGATAAGGAGCGGTTATTACCGAAGTAATAACTTCCAAGACTCAAAGAAACAAAAACAAACTAAAAGCAAAAACAAATTGGGTTGTCTCCCATAAAGCTCTTTCTTTATAGCCATTAAGATGGACATGATAATTTTGAAGAAGCTCTCATAGGGATATGGATTGAAGTGAAACAGATCATTAAGAAGCAAAGACACACACATTTAAGTCTAACCCACTTCCTATGCAAGAAATGTTGTAAAATAACAAGTTGTTGAAACCAGAGGCAACTTGCATAAGAAGGCAAAAGATGTGCAACATAAAAAACTTTCAGCATAAAACGAGGAAACTTGATATTATTGAGATGCATAAGAACACTTTTCCCTCACTCATAGTAGCTTTCAGTATCATGCATAAACTTAACAATATAGCTATCACAAGGGCCATCATAGCAATGATCACTTATTCTAACAGAAAACACCAGAATACTAGCTCTCATAACACTACTATGTGAAACAATATTAGAGGTATCCTTACAAAGGATAGTGTGTCCTTCTTCCTCATACTTAGTGACAAAGTCTTTCACGTTTGCTATTATAGGTTCATCAACCATTTGTTTATCAGGTTCAATAGCTTTACTTGTATTTCCATTAACCATACTAGCTATCATAGAATGTTCCTTCATCTTAACTGGGAAAGGCATTTTCTCAATATAAGGTTCAGGTAAAACATGATTAGCAGTATAAACTTCAGTATTTCTTGCAGGAGCACTCTTAGCAATATCTTCATAAGGTTACTAATACTTATTCCACTTCTTTTTAGGCACTTCAATATAGGAAGCAAAAGCCTTAAAATAAGAAGCAATAGCTTGAGAGTCTATACCATAAGCATTTTTAATATTTTGAAAGTCATTAGTTCCCATAAAAGATTCAATGCATTCATAATCATAATTTATACCTGACTTTCTACCTTTGTCATTCTCCCAAGCTTCAGCATTGTCTTGAATATGGTCTAGAAGGTCCCATTTAGCTTCTTCTTCCATACGAGTGAATGATCCAGCACAAGAGGCATCCAATAAATCCTTGTCATGTAGAGGGAGCCTTGCATAAAAGTTATTAATAATAATATTGTTGGGGAGCTCATGAATGGGACATTTGAGCATTAGTAACTTCAATCTCCCCCAAGCTTGAGTTGTACTCTCTCCATCAAGAGGCCAAAAGTTGTATATTCGATTCCGATCTTTATGAATCTCACTAGGAGGATAAAACTTTGAATAAAAGAGAGGCACTATTTCCTCCCATTCCAGAGCTTGACCATTCTTCAGCAGCTTATACCATTCCTCAGCTCTTCCTTTCAGCGACAATGAGAATAACTTCATCTTAACTTGATTTGTAGTAATACATGCACACTTGAACAACCCGCATAATTTGTGTATAAAGAGTAAATGATCACCGGGATGGATAGTTCCATCCCCAACATAGTAGTTATCCATAACACGATCAATAATTCTTGTAGGTATTTTGAAAACATCATTCTCAGCAGGTGGTGGCTTATCTACTACCTTAGCAGTGGTAGTATCATTACCAAATAAGAAACTCAGCGGATTATCCATAACGAAAATAAAGCAACTAGCAGAAGTAAACAATACTCACGGTAGAAGTTTCCTTCACCAGTTCCACTCTCCAATAGCGCTTCACTCCCTGGCAACGGCGCCAGAAAATAGTCTTGATGACCCACAAGTATAGGGGGTGTATCGCAGTATTTTCGATAAGTAAGAGTGTCGAACCCAACGAGGAGCAGAAGGTGCTGGCTAGTGGTATGGATCAGGAATTCTCTGCAAATACTTAGCAAACGGATTTTTAGGGGTTTTCGATAAAGCAAGTAAACAAAGTGCGAGTAAATAAAAGATAGTAGGAATAAATGCAGCAAGTGGCCCAATCCTTATGCAGCAAAGGACGAGCTGGTTGTATTTCTTAAGATGACCAAACATTCTCGAGGACACATGGGAAGACTGTCAAGTGCTTTCGCTTCATATAGTCGATTAATCTTCTTTAGCTTGCTAAGTGTTGTGTGGGTGAACCTCTGCTAATGTACAGCCCCATCCAAGACTAATACATACTTGTGATTATACCCCTTGCAAACATCCGTAAGTACAAGAAAGTAATTAAGGTAGAAACCTAACCACAGCTTTAAACTTTAAGACCCTTACGTCCCTTGTGCCATGGTTTCCTAACGGGGGTTCAGGTTTCTGTCACTCCGGCAACCCCTACGATTAGTAGCCAAATACACAATGCATTCCCCTAGGCCCATATAGGTGAAGTGTCATGTAGTCGACGTTCACATGACACCACTAGAAGAAGTACACCACAACTTAAATAACAATCTATTGAATCTTTCTCAACGCAACTCCACTACTAACAACAAGACTTGTCCCATGTCCTCAATAACAAAACGGACTACTCACAAGACATCATATGGATCATGATCAGAGATGGAATAATGATGTATAACAATCTGAACATAAGCAATAATTCAATGGTTCACTCAATAGCATCAACTACAAAGAGTAATCAACACCGAGAAAGTTTCCCCTATGAACTATAGCAAGATTCAACACAATTGTTACAGCAATATGGAGATGGTGATGAGGGTGCTGCTGATGATGATGATCCCGATGAAGTCCAGCTTGATGGTGGTGTTGATGGCGACGATCTCCCCTCTCCGGGAAGGAATTCCCCCGACAGAAATCTGTCTGCCGGAGAGATCTTTCTCTCTCGGTGTTTTCCGCCCCGCAGAGTCGGCGGAATCTTTCTGTGGTCGCTCCTCGAGTATTAGGGTTTCGGGAGGATGATATACGCCAGAGGGGAGAGGCTGAAGTGGGCCAGGGCGGCCACACCAGCTCCATGGGGTGGTGTGGGCCCCCTGTGGCCCACCTCCACTCCATCTTCTGGCATCCTTAGTCTTCTGGAAAAATAGGATTTTTCGTATATTTTGCTGGATTTTCTGATCTTCGCGAATTTTGCCTCCAAACAGCACCTTTTCCATCAGAATCCTGACTGCAGCGGTCCATGCTCCAAAAGTCATCAACCATGCAAAAATAGATGAAATAACATAAGTATCACCTCTCAATACGAAATATATCAATGAATAATAGTGAATTAAGACATAGAATAGTGATGCAAAATGGACGTATCAAGCACTTGTAGATATAGCCCCTAGTCCCTGAGCCTCCAAGGGAATAACTTGTTATTCGGTCGGATGCTCCTTAGAGAATTTGGTTCATGTTTGTAGTAACTTTTAATTTTAACGAAGTTAGAGCCGGGTTAAGTTCCACTTGGCCCGGATCTTGTGGATTTCGAATATCCACACACCTAGAGCCGGGTTAAGTTCCACTTGGCCCGGATGTTGTAGACTTCGAATATCCACACACCTAGAGCCGGGTTAAGTTCCACTTGGCCCGGATCTTGTAGACTTCGAATATCCACACACCTAGAGCCGGGTTAAGTTCCACTTGGCCCGGATCTTGTAGACTTCGAATATCATCACACCTAGAGCCGGGTTAAGTTCCACTTGGCCCAGATCTTGTAGACTTCGAATATCCACACACCTAGAGCCGGGTTAAGTTCCACTTGGCCCGGATCATGTAGACTTCAAATATCCACACACCTAGAGCTGGGTTAAGTTCCACTTGGCCCGGATCATGTAGACTTCGAATATCTACACACCTAGAGCCGGGTTAAGTTCCACTTGGCTAGGATCTTGTAGACTTCAAATATCCACACACCTAGAGCCGAATTAAGTTCCACTTGGCCCGGATCATGTAGACTTCGAATATCCACACACCTAGAGCCGGGTTAAGTTCCACTTAGCCCAGATCATGTAAACTTCGAATATCCACACACCTAGAGCCGGGTTAAGTTCCACTTGGCCCGGACCTTGTGGACTTTGAATATTTCTTTATCTTACTTTTGATCTTGAAACCGCATTGCTTGTTTCAGATTACCACTAACCGTCGATCCGCTGAGTTCCAGCGCTTGCTGGACTCTTATAAAGATATTCGCGCGCATTATGGCAAACTCCTGGAGGAGCACCAGAATAAGGGTAATTTTCCTTTATTCCTCTCCCTCTTCGTTCATTCGAACTTCCTATGATCCGTATTAATTTGCTATCCAAACCACGCAACCGAGGTTGAAGCTGAGAATATCATTATGCGGAAGAATCTGGCTAAAATCAAAGGTAATTTTATCCCCTTCACACGATCATTGTACTTTCCTTCCTTTATCCAGTGGACACTTATACTTTGGGTCCTCCAGATCATTACATTGCTGCAGTTGCTCTCGAGGACAGCATTTCAATGCCTGACATGATGACCCATTTCCTTGAACAAGCATGGAGGCATGAGGCTGAGCTGAAGAAGAAAGATGAAGAGATAGCCCGGCTGCAGCTCCAGGACTCGGAGATTACTCGGCTGAATGACGAAATTCAGAGGCTCAAAAACCTCCACAAGACTGAGCTGGAGAAGGCAGACCAGGAGTTTGCCAAGGAAAAAGAGCGTTTGACGACTCAAATTTCCAAGGACAAGCATCTATTGGAGGAAGTCGACGTAAAACTTACGTCAACTTACGTCGATAACCTCCGAATACGAGAAACTCCAGGCCAGCAATGCCAACATTGATGCCGAGCTCCAGTGCCTCCCTTTCCAGATTTCCCGTGAGTTTCTTTGTCCTTGCTTAATTTTCCTTCCTCCGGGTTTGGTGTTTTTGCTCACTGCCTCCTCTGTGTTCTCAGGAAAATTTCTAAAAAGTGACACTCTTGCTAGCGCTGTCGTAACCCGGTCCCGTGATCAACGCGGTGTTCCTACGGGTCCTAGATCTGGGTCAGTCCCTTACTCGACGGAGGATCTGCTTGTTAGCCTTGCTGCTCGCCTGGAACTAGTAAAGAACTATGGTGCTGACATCATGCCACCTGCGATGCGGATGTTCAGCTCCCTCTGGCCCACTGAGACCATTCCAAAAAGAAGCTCGGCTTTCATAGCCAAAATAATGGAGTGCAATACGCAGCTGCATGTGTGGCATGAATGTGCCGCTCGGGCTGGGGCTGACATTGCCTTGCAGTTTGTCCTTTCGTGGTATGAAGGAATTGATCTGGAGTTGCTCACTCGCATGCGCACTGGGTCTAAGTGGTGCGAGAATCCAGATTGGATCACGTGCCGCAAAGCCTATGCCAACAAGCTTATTCAATACTCCTTCTGCCACGCTTGGAACGAAGGGCCGAGTTATCTCGACGTCTTTGATGATGAAGCTGCTTTTGGAGATGAAGAGAATGAAGAAGAAGGGAGTGAGGGTGAGGCCTCCAAGCTTGGCGACGAGGCCGAAGACTCGGAGGATGGCGAGGTCATGCCTGAGGAAGAAGCTGAGGCTAGCACCCCTCCTCCAAACTCCGAAGTGCCACCTCCTTCGGCTGACGATTCGGCTGCTGCTCCTGCTCCTTGAAAACACTTATCATATTTGTCAGATCCCCGGAATGCCAGGCGGAAGTGTATTTTAATACTTTATGTTGGTTGTGCTACAACTTATCGTCTGGAACTGAGTTCTTAAAGTTAGATTATCATGGGCGAAGTCCCCGAGTTTCATTTTATTGTTCCCCCAATTTTTGACTCGGCTCGCGTCTACCTTGATTCGGCTTTTCGACTTACGAGTCAGAGGTTCAAAAAATTGATTTAACAATACTTGAAACTTTGAGATTAGCTCAAAATGATCCGGTATTTTAATGAATACAATAAACTAAGGGTTAGTCAAAATAACCAATGTCGGCTCGTTCAAGTTCTTTTCCTTCGTCGTTTTTCATGTGCTTTGCCATTCCAAACTTGTTCTCTTGCTTGCCATGAAGCCAATTCTTGTTGGACAATAGCAAAGTTGAAGGTTTGGGTTTTTGGTGCTCACACATTACTGACCCGACTAAGATATAAGCGACTCAACCCAACCGACATAAAAATACGAAAACGAGACACAATTATTACAGCAGTCCCCGAGTCTCTGCTTGGGGTGCCAAAGTTTTATTAATAATCTCATTGCCGACATACATACCGACATATGAGTAGCTCAGATACATTCACCTCTTTGTTAGGTGTAGAAAGGACGAAGTAGTGCTACATTCCACGGCCGCTTGGATTCCTCTCCGGACATGTCCGCCTTGTTCTTTTCCTGGGTTTGTGCATCAATAAGATAGTAGGAATCATTGTGCAAGGCTTTTCTTACAATGAAAGGTCCTTCCCATGGAGGGGATAGCTTATGCATGCCAGCTGTGCGTTGTATCAGCCGGAGTACCAGGTCACCTTCCCGGAAGACTCGGGGGTTTACTTTCTGACTATGATAGCGTCGGAGATTTTGCTGATGTATGGCAGATCTAGACAAGGCCAATTGTCTCGCTTCTTCCAGAAGATCAACATCATTTTGCCGGGCTTCGCGCACTTTGGCTTCTGTGTATTGGGTGACTCTTGGCGAATCATGCTCTATGTCGGATGGTAATACAGCTTCTGCCCCATATACCAGAAAGAATGGCGTATAGCCCGTTGATCGATTTGGAGTTGTTCTTAAACTCCACAGTACCAATGGTAGTTCTTCTATCCAGCACCCCACTGATCTTTGCAGCGGCTCTATGAGCCAGGGTTTTATCCTGAACAATACCAGTCCGTTGGATCTTTCCACTTGCCCGTTCGATGCGGGGTGGGCGACTGAGGCGACATCTAGCTGGATCTTCTTTTCTTGGCAGAACCTCGCAAATGCTCCTTCAGTGAAATTTGTTCCATTATCAGTTATGATGCTATGGGGATAGCCATATCTCAAGATTATATCCTTGAGGAATCTTTCTGCTGTTGCCCCATCACATTTCCGAATTGGTTTCACTTCAATCCATTTGGTGAACTTGTCAACCATGACTAGGATATGGGTCATCCCTCCTTTAGCCGGCTTAAATGGCCCTACCATATCTAGGCACCATACAACAAATGGCCAGGTAATGGGGATAGTTTTCAGCTCCAACATTAGTAAATGAGTTTCCGTGGCGTATCTTTGAGAGCCATTGCATTTTCTCACTAGATCCTCTACTTGCTCTAAAGCACTGGGCCAATAGAATCCATGCCGGAAAGCTTTTGCCACTAAGGCCCTTGAGGAGGCATGATGGCCACATTCCCCCTGGTGAATTTCCCGGAGTATGTCAAGTCCTTCCTCCAGATCAACACACTGTTGCAGCACTATTGTCACACTTCTTTTGTATAGTTCGGCGTTGATAATTGTATAGGCCTTTGCCCTTCTCTGGATCTGCCTTGAGGTTATCTCTTCATCCGGCAAGGTTCCCTCTTCCAGGAAATCAAAAATTGGCTTGGCCCAAGTTGGTATGGTCCGTACGGGAAATGGTTCCTCGTCAATTTCCATCGCATCTACCGACATAACTCCTGTCGGGTCAGGCTGATCAGTCCCCGGGTTTGCTGAGGCAGTCCCCAAGTTTGCTGTGGAAGTCCCCGGGTTCGCCGAAGCAGTCCCCGGATTTGCAGAGGTGCTTCCCCACTCTATCTCCATAGGTACAGTTCCTAATCCGGATAGTGCTGAGATATAAATTGAGTCTGATTTAGGCGATGGCGTGATAGATGGTTTTCTCAGGTGCTCCAAAGCAACATTTGGCGGGACTGGCTGCCGGGATGAGCCCAACTTGGACAGCGTATCTGCTACCTCGTTTTCAATCCGAGGTATGTGATGAAACTCACACCCTTCGAAAAACCCACTTATCTTTTGAACATGGAACCCGTATAAGGCCATGTTAGCATCCAAGGCATCCCAATTTCCAGACACTTGTTGCATCACCAAATCCGAATCTCCAAAGCATTGTATCCAACGTATCCCCACTTCTTTCGCTACCTTGAGACCATGTACCAATGCTTCATACTCCGCCACATTATTCGAGGCACTGAAGTGGATTTGAAGGACATATTTTAGCTGATCCTTCTTAGACGAGGTAAGCACTACTCCAGCGCCCAACCCATCTTTCAGTTTTGATCCATCGAAGTGCATTCGCCAATAATTGGAGTCCGGTAGAGGTGGCTCGTATTGCATTTCAGCCCAGTCCACAAAGAAATCCGCCACAGCTTGCGACTTTATAGCATCTCTTCTGTCAAATTGTGGCGCATATGGGGCTAGTTCAATTGCCCACTTTGCTATCCTGCCACTTGCATCTTTGTTACTCACAATCTATGATATGGGTGCCACACATATTACTTTGATGGGGTGTTCCTCAAAATAGTGTTTGAGTTTCTTGTCCGACATATATACGCCATACGCCATCTTTTGGTAGTGAGGGTAGTTCTGTTTTGAAGCTGATAATAGTTCGCTCACATAATACACCGGTCTTTGCACCGACTTTCCTTCTTCCTCGCGCTCCACCACTATTACTGCATTTACGACTCGGTTGGTCGCTGCTACGTAGAGCAACATTGGCACCTTGGGTAGTGGTGCTGCTAGGATCGGTGCAGTAGATAACATCTTTTTTAATTCTCGAAATGCAAGGTCCGCATGTGGCGTCCATGTGAATTTTTCTGCCTTTTTCATTAATTGGTAGAGGGGCAAGGCCTTCTCTCCCAACCGACATACGAACCGACTTAACGATGCCAGGAAACCAGTGAACTTCTGCACATCATTAAGGCATTTTGGTAGTTCCATTCTCTCTATGGCCCGGATTTTCTTTGGGTTAGCTTCAATACCATGGCTAGACACTAAAAAACCGAGTAACCTTCCAGCGGGCACGCCCAAGGTGAACTTCTCCGAGTTTAGCTTCATTCGGAACCTTCTTAAGTTCGCGAATGTCTGCCGGATATCATCAAGGAGCTTATTGCTTTCCATGGTTTTTATCACCACATCATCCACATAAACTTGCACATTCCGACCTATTTGGTCATGTAAACATTTTTGCATGCATCGTTGGTACGTTGCTCCTGCATTACGTAGTCCAAACGGTATAGTGCGATAGCAATAAGCCCCGTACGGGGTAATAAATGCAGTCTTTATTTGATCATCCGGATTCAGGGGTATCTGGTGGAAACCAGAATACGCATCAATGAATGAAAGTAGCTCACATCCGGCTATCGACTCTATGACTTGATCTATTCTAGGGAGTGGAAGTGGATCTTTGGGACACGCCTTATTCAGGTTCGTGTAATCAATGCACATGCGTCATACCACAGCCACGTTTGGATCATCCTTCTTATTTTCCACAAGCACCAGATTAGAGAGCCAATCCGGATAGAGTACTACCATGATAAATCCGGCCGCTAGGAGCCTAGCTATTTCATCCCCAATGACTTTCCTTCTGTCTTCTGCGAAACGGCGGAGAGGTTGCTTTACCGGCTTAGCCCTAGGCCTTACGTTTAATGAGTTCTCAGCCAACTCTCTCAGTACACCTTGCAGATCCTGAGTGGACCAATTGAAGATATCCCGATTCTCACGGAGGAAGTTGATGAGCTCGCTTTCCTATTTGCTGCTTAACCCGGCACCAATAGTTATGGTGCGCTCTAGGAACTGATCATCGATTGACACTTCCTTTGTGTCCTTGGTTGCTTGGAACGACACGCTTCCATATGGGTTGGTCAGAGCTGGCATATGCTGTTGCACGGATTGAGCCAATGTCGCTACTTCCAGTATCTTCCTTTTTCCTGAGCTATCACAAGTGACTCGGCTAAGTTAGATCCGGCGGAGGCGCACTTGATAGAACGCCGGAAGTCCCCTGATACAGTTATCACGCCCCTTGGCCCACGCAGCTTCATCTTAAAGTAGTTGATGTGAGTAGTTACCATGAACTTGTTCAACGCTGGCCTGCCGAGTAACGCGTGATAAGCGCTCTCCAGATTCACCACTTCGAACTCCAAATTTTCAGTCCGACAATTATCTCTCGTGCCGAATAACACATCAACCCGGACCATACCAATTGGCTCACAGGAAATACCTGGTACAATGCCATGAAAAGTGGTCCTCGTTGCTTGCAACATGTTCTCTGTTATTCCCAACTTGTGCATGGTATCCTTGTACATAATGTTGATACTACTGCCATTGTCAATCAGTACCTTGGAAAACCTCACACTGAGATTCGGTCCGATGAACATTGGATCCAGGACCAGTGCATAGGTCCCAGGGCTAGGCATGATCTTTGGGTGATCCTTGATACTCCACGTGATTTCTTGATCTGCCTAGGGCATATATCTCACTACTGTCAGCATTACTGCGTTTACCTCCGTATGCCGGTGCTGCAAGATTTTCTGGTCATTTTCTTACGTGGTAAACACACAGTAGCTTTGATGATGCTCCATGTACTCGTTTCGTCCCTCATTCTCGTGGTAACCTTGACCTTGTTGCTGGTTATTACCTACTTGATGTACTGCATCCCTTCTTTCCTAATTCCCGTACCTCGGCGGAGGCGGTGGCAACAACATTTGTTGTCCATTCCCCTTGTTAGTAATGGTTGCTGTGGTGCCTCATTCCTAGGTGCCTCATTCCGAGGTGCCTGAGCATTCCCTGAACTGCCCTGCTCTAATTTTCTCATCCACTCACATTGTCAGGTTGTATGGTTTGCCGGACTATTCAGACTTGGTGTATGAAACTTGCAAGGTTGATCCAACATAGACTCGAACATATACCTCGGTCTATCCTTTTGCTTCTGCTCCGGGGTCCAAGACTTTTTCCCTTCATTTTTCTGTTGCCAGTTTTGTCCTCCAGTTTTTTGGCGTTGGCTGGCACCGGCATTGGCATGATCACGGTCCACTGCTGCCACCTGTTGTGAGTTATATCAGTAATCCGGGCACTCATCCCTTCTCTTTCCTCTAAAATCATTCCTTCTTGATGATCCGGAGCCATCTCGATTGTAATATTCCTTGTTTGCTTCGCTCGACATTAGCCGAGGTTGCGTTGGATCTCCCAAGGCATACGAATCCGCGATCTGGATCGTCTCAGCCAAAGTGGTTGGCATATCTCGCTGCAGCCTCTACCACAACATACTCCCATATCTGCATCCTTGGGCGAACCACGCAATAGCTTGTGATAGAATTACTCCCTCGCACGAGTTACGCACATTTGATACATTGCAAATGTATCTATAATTTTTAATGTTCCATGCTTGATTTTATCTACGTTCTTATGTTTTGTCCACACTTTGGAGTACTTTTCATATGATTTCTTGGACTAACCTATTAACAAGATGCCACAGTGCCAGTTGCCTATTTTCTGCTATTTTTGGTTCCAGAAAGTCAGAAAACCAATATTCTCGGAAAGGGACCGGACAAAAGCCAAAGTTGATATTTTCTCGGAAGACTCACGGAGCCAGAAGGAGAGTCAGAGAGGGGCCACAGGGTGGCCACACCACCCCATGGCGTGGGTCCCCCTAGGCCGCGCCAGGGCATGGTGTGGGCCCCCTGGCCGCCCACCGACCTTGCCCTCTGGCCTATAAGAAGCCTCCCGAGGCATAAACCCTAGATCGTCAATCAGAAATCCATGAAAAGTTCCGCAGCGCCACCGCCACCGAAGGGGAGATTCGGGGGACAGAAAGTCTCTGTTCCGGCACCCTGCCGGGACGGGGAAGTGCCCCCGGAGCCATCTCCATCTGAAGGGAATATGCCCGAGAGACAATCATAAAGTGGTTATTATCTTATTCCATGTTTATCATAAATGTTTATTTTGCATGCTATAATTGTATTGATCGGAAACATCAATACATGTGTGTTTAATAAACAAATAAAAGGTTCCTAGTTATGCCTCTCTTATAGACTAGCTCGTTGATTAACAAGATTATCAAGGTTTCCTGATCATGGACATTGGATGTTGTTAATAACGAGGTCACAACATTGGTGGAATGATGTGATGAACATTCATCCGAAGTATAGCATTACGATAAAAGTCATTATGTTTATATTGCTATAACATCATACGAAGTAATATTTATCCTTAGACCATGAGATCATGTTAATTGCTAACACCGAAAGAGTATCTTGATAACATCAAACGTCACACCGTAACAGGGTGACTATAAAGATGGGTTCAGTGCTACGAAGGTGTTATGTTGAGGCTCATGGATCAAGAGTGGAATTTGTCAATCCCGATGACGGATAGATATACTCTGGGCCCTCTTGGTGATATCACATTAAGATAGCTTGCAAGCAAGTGATGTGATCACTAGAATGTTATATCACGGGAACGAGAAAAGAGTGCATGTCAGAAACGAGATCAAACTAGGTATGGAGATACCGATGATCGAATCTCGGACATGTAATATATCGCGAGACAAAGGGATTTAGTTACTAGCGTTAAAGGTTCTCACGATCATAGAAGTCAGCGTTCAATGTGTAGGAGTTAGTATGGATCTCCAGGTCCCGCTGTTGATTATTGATCGGAGAGGGGTCTCGATCATGTCTGCATTATTCGCGAACCGTAGGGTGACACACTTAAGGGATACCGACACCATTTGGAGCAAATATGTTTCAGATAAAGATTTAAGAAAGCGCTGGAATTATTTCAATAGACACCGAAACTGTTTCGGGTGAAATTGCTGAAATTGGTTCTGCATGTAATATTGAAATGTTGCAGGGGGTTTTATGTGAATGTTTGTTAA
Organism: Avena eriantha; assembly: GCA_910589775.1. Taxonomy (NCBI): domain Eukaryota; kingdom Viridiplantae; phylum Streptophyta; class Magnoliopsida; order Poales; family Poaceae; genus Avena; species Avena eriantha. The sequence goes on along the minus strand of OU342740.1, from coordinate 368,109,991 downwards.
TTAAAGTAATTAACAAAATTATGAATAAAAATAATAAAAGAGTTTTATTAAATGAGAGAGCATTAAATTTGGAGAAATTTAATGCATTTAAAGTGGAGACTTTAAAAGGGAATGTGAAGAGGCATTTTAATGTGGAGGGGTTACCACCACATGAATGGAGGAGGTGAAGAGACACCTCCTCCATGCGCCGGCCATGAAGGAGGGGCACCCCCCTCCTCCTATAAAAGGGCACCCTCTCCTCACTTCTCACTCACACCTCCTTGTGAAGGATCTCTCTCCCCCTCTAGTATTATTCCCCCATGGTCTCGGATTAGCGAGATACATGTCCCCGCTGGCTTTATTTGGAAAGGAGTTGTTGCTTCCGCTGCTTTGCTGGAGCGAGGGATGAAGGTTGTCGGGGTACCGGACGTGTGTGCGATCACGGATGCACCGCTGCTTTGCGGTGCTGGACTTGATGGTGCTGGAGCTGGATCTGAAGGACGTGCTGGAGCCGGACCTGCTCGGACTTCCTCACGATCTTGAGATCGGCAAGTGTACGACTACATCAACCACGAGTTCCTACTCGTTAACAGAACTCGTTGTCTTCGAGGGTAAGTTCTCGTTGGATGTATGTCCACCCGTTGCTTTGTACCTAGTAGATAGATCTTGGCATGTAGTTCACACCGTAGGAAATTTTTTGTTTTCTATGCTGCGGACCCAACAGTGGTATGAGAGCCAGGTTATGCGTAGGTGCTTTGCACGGGTAGTACACATATTTTTATATGTGGGCGATGATGATCATGTTATTGCATCTTCCATGTATTTTGGATATTGGTGGCATAGTGGGATGAAGCGGCCCGGACCAACCTTACATGTCATCGTACATGAGACCGGTTCCACGACTGACATGCAACTTGTTTTGCATAAGTGCTTGGCGGGTGTCTGTCTCTCCTACTATAGTCAATATCTGATTTACAACAAGTTGCTAATAACTTGGTTATCCTCGTTGTGGTTCATGTTCGTAGGTGAGGACGGTTCTATCTCCGAAAGCCCTAAGCCACGTAAAACTTGCAATTGATAAATTAGAGGCGTCTAATTTAGATCGTTGTTGGGCTAGTGTCTTGATATGGTATTGTTGTAAGTAGATGTATGATAGATACTCTTACAACACATCCAACGTGTAAGTTCCATAGACCTTGGCCTTACACACAAAGGAATGATAGAGATCATACCACGATGCAAGTGATAGAGATCAAATGCATGGACCATATCATCTCACTTTACACATTAGATGTTAGCATCTTATACTGCTAGTTTGGCGCTTTCTGTAGCATTGTAAGATGATTCCTCATTTAGATATCAATATAAAAATGTGTTCTTCCTTAAGTATGCACCGTTCTGTGGATCGTGTTTTGAGACATCACGTGATGATTGGGTGTACTCGACTCTCGGCTGTAAGACAGTTTTACACACACAAGTACTAAGGTTCTTACTTGGCGAGCCTAGCATGTATAGACATGGCCTCGGAACACGGACCGAAAGGTTAAGCATGAGTCATATAGTTGATATGCTACATCAACTCACGTGATGATCAGACTTGGTGTAGTGGATTTGGTTCATGTAATCACCAAAAAGACACGAGGGATGTCGTTTTTGAGTGGGAGTTCATTTCTAATTTGGATTAGTCAAACCAAATTTGTCATAAATTAAATCAAAGTGAATTTGCATAGTTTGTTGTAGTCATTGGCATTCGTTTTCTACCTTATGCTTAGTTTTTATTTGAGATAATAGAACTATAGAATTCTGGATATTTACTTTACGAACTGGTATCGTATTGTTTTGAATGTCAATTTAAAGTTTATAAGTCCTATTGCAAACTTTCAGCAAACTCTATTTACTCCATGAAGTTTAATAAGTAGTATTAAATCAAGAGTAAGAATTCCAATGTTAGTATCTAAAGTATCATGTTTGCCTCCATGATTATTGATATTCAAAAGTTGTTTTAATATCAAGATTATATTGGAGCTGAAAATTGTTTCAGAAACCATCATGTGTGAAAGATATTGTGATATCTGAAACAATGTTTTTGGTTGCATTATGATAGAGTATAATTTAGCAAAATACATGTTCTCATATTGTATGAAAATTTGTGAAGGTTGGAGATGCTAGGCATCCAAATCTACCAAAAAGGTTTTGGGAACTGATATTATACTCGTGATTCTTCCTTATAAGCTATAGTAGCTTGATCATGAAAGTTGTCATGATAAGGATGAATAGAAGATGTAAGTAAAATGTTTACTACACTAATAGATTACTAAAGAATGGATTTTTGAAAGAACACCAAACATTTGATAATGGTGATCCACTTCAAAGTGCAAGTCCAAAGGTATTAGTATTTGACTATATACGCTTTGTACTATGTGTCATGTGAATGACACCACTATTGATGTTGATAGATTCTTTTAAAAGAAAAGGAATTGCTGAAAGAGAATCTATAAAATATTTGGCAGAAAATAAAAGGTTGGAGATGTCCAACTTAGGTATATAGAAGATATACATGTTATGGATGTATTCCTTGCTTGTTAAACAATGTGGTTCTTAGGTATTGGATACCGGTATTGGATACCGGTATTGGATACCGAATTGGTTGGTATGAAGTGTCATACAGGACAACGCAATTCATGAACTACAATGGCCTAAGTAACTAGCAAGAGAATGAGTGATGATGTCCATCGAAAACAAATAAAGTCTTATTGTGTTTTTCATTGTCATCAAATGAAGCCTTCAAGATTTGTTTAAATAATTGTTATTTTGTTCCGGTATTATGAGAACAATGGCTGTTCAAATAATTACCGTATTCCATAAAGGATGGATGAACTTTTACAAGTCTAGTTGGAGAAATCACATCCATACACACTATTGCTAAAATGTCGCAAGACAAATGATTGAAAGATCACTTATGAAGTGATATTGCTGTTTAAATTATATTTGAAAGAAAACATGAAGAAACTCCATGTTGATGGAATTTTTGGAGTCTTTTGACTTTGATCAATTGATGCATGTGAGACTTTCCTCGAGATAATTGAAACTCCGTTCATAGGACAAAGAGGAACGGATGACTAGCTCATTGGAAATTGTGCATGCTGATGTGCATAGTCCATTATGTGTAGCCATATGCGATGGATCTTTTTGCTTCATATGTTTTCTTCGAAAATTTGAGTGAATATATCTGTATATTTACTTAATAAGGAAGAAGTATGAAACATTTGAAAGTTGTTCAAAGACTTTCAAGATGAAGTGGAAAATCATTGTAACAAGAAAATAAAGAGTTTATGATTCGATCATAAAGGAAGATATTTGAGTTACATGTTTAGCAAAACACCTAAGATTTGAGGAATTGTTCCATGAATTTGGATTTCCCGATAAATCACAGGAGTATGGTATGTTCGAGAGATGAAATCAAACTATGTTTGACATGGTAAGATCAAAGGTGTCATTTACAAAACTGCCATTATGTTTTAAGGATTGAAGCTTTAGAGACTACCGCTTTTACACTGAAAAGAGCACCATCGTGATCCATTGAAATGACACCATATGGGTTATGGTTTGGGTTAAAACCCGAATTGTCTTTTGTTAAATTTTGGTATGCTATGCATAAGTAAAATGTTTACAACCAAAGTCGGATAAGCACGTCTTTGTAGGTTATCCCAAAGAATTTGTTGGGAATTTCTCCATAACACCAAGGACAAAAGAGTTTGTCACTTGGAACGTCAAGTTTCTTGAGAAGGAATTTTTCACGAAAAGTTAAGTGGGAGGACAATAGAACTTTGATAAGGTTGTTGAACCTTAGCTATATGTGCTAAGTAGCGCAGTGCCGGAAAGTGTCCCGGTGGTGGCCACAATGCTCATGGTTCCCATGATTACAAAAGGTGTGATCTCGGAGATTAGAGTTCCTATTGAACCGTGTGGGTCGGTAAGAATCAAATAGTGTGATTTGGTAAGCAAGTCGTTATTGTTTTGACAATGATGAACCGACTACATGCAAAGAAGCGATGATGGGCCCTGACTCCATAAAATGACTAGAAGTCATAGAATCCGTGATAGTATCCATACACGAGAAATCAAGATTCTGAACTTGGAAGACCCTCCGGAAAGGCATGAAGCCTATCGGTTGTGTTTGGATCTATAAAGAAATAGACATGGATATTTAACATCTATGAAATAGTCAACATGTCGGAAAGAAGTTTACAACAATGTTCAAGGAGTTGACTATGACAAGATTTGATCTTTCATAGCGATATTTAGTCTTGACGGATTAATGTAGCAACCACTACATATAATTTGGTATATGGTAGTTGAATAAACAAAACAAGGTTCTTCAAAAAGAATGGTTACCTAGGACGTGTACATGACACGGTCCGAAGGGTTTTTGTTAATTCAAAGGGTGCTAAAAGGGCATGCAAACTTCAATAGTTGAATTAAGCATAGCGGAGTTGGAATCTTCACCATGATGAAACTGTTAAAAGAGATTAAATTCATCGGAGATGATGAAGATGCTTGCATTTGCAAGAAATTAAGTGGGAGCGCTGAGACATATTTCTAATACATTATGTAGAGGACATATTGTTGATTGGAAATGATGTATCTTGTATTGACACAAGTTAAGAATTTCATTAAAATAAGATTTCGATGAAAGACTTGGGCAAACCCGGAATATTTGGCATCAATATCTATATGGATAGATTAAGGCGCAAATATGGTTGTGCCAGACATACATATATGAGATATTGAAAGGGTTCAATATGGACACAACAAGAAAGGTTCTTTCTGCATGAAAAGAATTGTATCAAGATTCAAGTGTTTCAACACTTGGTGAGTAAAATCACATGAAGATTTTGATCGATTATACCATGATATGTATATATCCAGAATGTCCTATGCTCTAAATGTTATGATCATATACCAGAATGATTCATAATATGATCATTGGACAATAGTAAAGATATTCTTATGAGCTTTGGAAGAACTAAGAATATATAATGTATAAGTGACAAATAGTTAAAGGTAGTTCATTGTAAAGTGTTACATTGATACTAGTTTTGTCACAAGATACAAATTAAATTTATCTCAATTTAGACTATGGGTGGCACAATGTAATGGAAAGGATGTTCCATGATGGATTTGTATGAGTTCCAAAGTTGAGACATTGTGACGGATACTACAACAAAAGGCTAAGTATATAACTGCTATAGTAGCAGCAAAGGAGGGCATTTGTGTTAAGTAGTTTGTTATCAAACTAGGTGTGGTTCAAAGTGGGCTAATACTATGAAGATATATTGTGTGACAATAATATCAACATATTTTGAGCCGGACGAACTAAAGGTCTCACCAAAGGACCAAATCTATACAATGTCATCTCATCTGAGAATGAGTGATGCATAGAGACGCAAAGACATGCAAATACACACGGACCTGAAACTGTCAGATCCGGAGATTATGTTAACCACTAGCAATAGCGTATATGCAACACCAGAAAGCCATAGGTGTTCAATACGCAAAGTTTTTCAAACTAGATTATTGACTCTAGTGCAAGTGGGAGACTGAAGGGAATATGCCCGAGAGGCAATAATAAAGTGGTTATTATCTTATTCCATGTTTATGATAAATGTTTATTTTGCATGCTATAATTGTATTGATCGGAAACGTCAATACATGTGTGTTTAATAAACAAATAAAAGGTTCCTAGTTATGCCTCTCTTATAGACTAGCTCGTTGATTAACAAGATGATCAAGGTTTCCTGATCATGGACATTGGATGTTGTTAATAACAAGGCCACAACATTGGTGGAATGATGTGATGAACATTCATCCGAAGTATAGCATTACGATCAAAGTCATTATTTTTATATTGCTATAACATCATACGAAGTAATCTTTATCCTTAGACCATGAGATCATGTTAATTGCTAACACCGGAAGAGTATCTTGATAACATCAAACGTCACACCGTAACAGGGTGACTATAAAGATGGGTTCAGTGCTACGAAGGTGTTATGTTGAGGCTCATGGATAAAGAGTGGAATTTGTCAATCCCGATGACGGATAGATATACTCTGGGCCCTCTCGGTGATATCACATTAAGATAGCTTGCAAGCAAGTGATGTGATCACTAGAATGTTATATCACGAGAACGAGAAAAGAGTGCATGTCGGAAACAAGATCAAACTAGGTATGGAGATACCGATGATCGAATCTCGGACATGTAATATATCGCGAGACAAAGGGATTTAGTTACTAGTGTTAAAGGTTCTCGCGATCACTGAAGTCATCGTTGAATGTGTAGGAGTCAGTATGGATCTTCAGGTCCCGCTGCTGATTATTGATTGGAGAGGGGTCTCGATCATGTCTGCATTATTCGCGAACCGTAGGGTGACACACTTAAGGGATACCGACACCATTTGGAGCAAATATGTTTCAGATAAAGATTTAAGAAAACGCTAGAATTATTTCAATAGACACCGAAACTGTTTCGGGTGAAATTGCTGAAATTGGTTCTGCATGTAATATTGAAATGTTGCAGGGGTTTTATATGAATGTTTGTTAATTAAAGTAATTAACAAAATTCTGAATAAAAATAATAAAAGAGTTTTATTAAATGAGAGAGCATTAAATTTTGAGAGAGCATTAAATTTGGAGAAATTTAATGCATTTAAAGTGGAGACTTTAAAAGGGAATGTGAAGAGGCATTTTAATGTGGAGGGGTTACCACCAGATGAATGGAGGAGGTGAAGAGACACCTCCTCCATGCGCCGGCCATGAAGGAGGGGCACCCCCCTCCTCCTATAAAAGGCCACCCTCTCCTCACTTCTCACTCACACCTCCTTGTGAAGGATCTCTCTCCCCCTCTAGTATTATTCCCCCATGGTCTTGGATTAGCGAGATACATGTTCCCGGTGGCTTTATCTGGAAAGGAGTTGCTGCTTTCGCTGCTTTGCTGGAGCGAGGGACGGAGGTTGTCGGGGTACCGGACGTGTGTGCGATCACGGATGCACCGCTGCTTTCCGGTGCTAGACTTGATGGTGCTGGAGCTGGATCTGAAGGACATGTTGGAGCCGTACCTACTCGGACTTCCTCACGATCTTGAGATCAGCAAGTGTACGACTACATCAACCACGAGTTCCTACTCGTTAACAAAACTCGTTGTCTTCGAGGGTAAGTTCTCGTTGGATGTATGTCCACCCGTTGCTTTGTACCTAGTAGATAGATCTTGGTGTGTAGTTCACACCGTAGGTGCTGCGGACCCAACACCATCGATATCCACCGCCATCTCCATCACCATTGCTGATTCCCATGATGAGGAGGGAGTAGTTCTCTCTCGAGGCCAAGGGTTCTACCGGTAGCTATGTGTTCATCTCTCTCTCTATGCATGATCTTATTGAGATCATGAGCTTGTAATCTATAGATCTACCTTGCTACTCTAGTGCTTTAATAGATCTCTGCTCTCCCCATGTGTGTGAAGTTGACAGTGTGCACACCATGGTGGCACTTAGGCTAGAGATTACAAATACTTGTTATAAGTTATATTTTGAGTTGCATGTCTTTATGAAATTGTGGTGTTTTTGGACTCATCTAGTACTCAAGGTGACAGTGTGGGGTTTTCTAGATGGGAAAGATGAACTTTGAGGTGTGTTGTTATAGCCCTACCATCGATTAGAGTGTTCAACCGGAGAGTAGTTCAGCGTAGTATCATGAAGATAATATATTTATATCAGAGTGTTCACTAGTGAAAGTATGATCCCTAGGCCTTGTTTCTAAGCATTGATACACCGTTTGCAATTAGATCTGTTACATGTTTGCTTGCTTTCATCTTTATTTCAGTTTGCCTTTAGTCTTTTCCACGCCATCAAGCTATTCTCTAGCACCATTAGCACTTATAATTATCCATACCACTTGTATTTCACTATCTCTTCGCCGAACTAATGCACCTATACACCTGACAAGTGTATTGGGTGTGTTGGGGACACAAGAGACTTCTTGTATCTTGATTGCAGGGTTGCTTGAGAGGGAATACCTTTGATCACTTCCTCCCTGAGTTCGATAAACCTTGGGTGATCCACTTAAGGGAAAACTTGCTACTGTTCTACAAACCTCTGCACTTGGAAGCCCAACAGCTGTCTACAAGAATAGAAGTCCGTAGATATCAACGTTGCACCATCGAGTTAGGAAATCTCGGTCTGGCTCATTCGGTCTTTACCGGCATAGCGCCAGAGTCTGTGGCCTGTTGGGCCTCTTGTAAGTGCTTGAGAAGTTGCTAACGAACAACTCCTCAAAGTCCAGCCAACAGTTGACACTTCTTGGCAGTAAATTGTTCAACCAAACTCTCGCTGGTCCTTCCAACATCTGTGGCACATATCTTACTACCCATCTCAAATTTCCTGTTGCGATCTTGACCGCTGTGGCGTAATCGATCAGCCAATCTTCTGGCCTAGTACTACCATAATAGGTTTTGGTTCCTCTGGCCAGCTGAAAGTTCAGCACTGGTGGCTCCTTCATGATCCGGGGCCCAAAGCATGCCGGACCCGGTGGACCTTGTACCTCAATTAGCTCTGACCTATAAATTCTATCCAGTTTCAACATCACATCATCTGGCTGCAAGTTCCCGCTTCCCAGCCTTGATCCAATTATGTGGTGATCGGGTCTGGGGTATCCGTCGTTGACCATAGCCGAATAACCATCATCGTATTTTTCTTGATCCGGCAAGCATTTTGCTGCTGTGCTGCTTGTCCTGCACTTCCCTCTTGCCGAGGTGCACGTTGTTGCTACTGCCGAGGTATATTTTGTCCCATTCCCACAGGATCACGCTGTCCGGCATTGCCGTTGGCAGCGTTTCTTTGACCGGCATTGCCTTGGTCGCGGTTACCTCGCCCGGCCACACCATGGCTGGTACTGTGTCGATCTTCATCAACTTGCACTGCTTTGCCCTTTCCGGCCCTTGCTGGATCGTAGGGAACCATCTGTTTGTCTCTTCTTCCGTAGTTTACTATTTCTTCTCTCCTGGGATTGTGACTCGGAGATGACGCTGCTCCTCCGGATCCTGTCGGGTTATTCCTAGCCGAATGTACCACATGTGACGCTCCTGGTGGCGTCGGGTTTGCCTTGTTTATTTCTTCATTTTGTTGGCAAGCGACTCTCAGCAAGTGATTCACCATCTCTTGTTGCCTTTGCCGGGCCTCTTCGGTTAAACCTTCTAACTCAGACGTGGTCGCATTTGCTGCCCTGAGGTTCTTTGCCAGGGTGTTGTACCTATCCATCCCTCCTATTACTATCGTGGCTGTCTGACCCGGCCTAGGCTCGTATTCCTTGTCAATCTCAGCAATCAGGTTCCTACCTTGGATTTTCGCTCCACCTATGCGGTTTGCCTTAGCATATTCTCTCAGAGTAATGTTTAAAGACTGATGCAGCTTTGCTACCTACTTTGCCCCAACTAACATTTTCTGCCTAGTTTCCTCTAACTCACCTTGTGCCTGAGCCGGATCTACCATAGGTGCTATTGGTGTTGCAAGGCTATCTATTGCTTGCTGGAGCACATTTTCTGGCCTTTCTAGCAGAGGAAGTCCAGACCTGGTCTTCTTTGGCGTGACCTCCGGCTCTGGTGCCGGGCCATTGCTTGGCTCCGCGTCTGGCGTGGTCATCGGGACCTGAACGCTGCTGGTGGGGCGAGTGATACGCACTCCACGAGCTGCGCGGAGAGGTGGTTCGCCTCCCTCGACGATGTGCCGCGGATGAACGCATGACTCGTCCATGCCGACGTAGATCTTGTGCGTGCCAAGCTTGATGAAGACGCCGTTGCGATGAGGGGGGTGCCTACCGAAGCTCCCTGCATTGTCGCTGACGTAGTCTAGCGCTCCAAAGCGCTGAACCAGGCCGGAGATGACGTGCTCGCCGGTGCTGGAGAAGCTCCCCGTCTGGATTTTCACCCCTGCTAGCACCGCTAGCCCCACGGTGGGCGCCAACTGTCGTGGTGGTGGCACGGCAGATGCCATGGATAGGCTAAATATGGGGGCAATGAGTGCTAGGGGAATCCAAGGAGGGAGAACATAGTGATTCCACAGACAGATATTCTTGTATTTTCTCTAGAAATGGTGTTTATAAGTCCTCTTCAAGCTCTTGGTAAGAAGGAGACTAAGTCTCTTACTCCCTACAAACTAGCTCTAGAGTTCTACCTTAGACAGAGAAAATGATCGATCCCTCTCTATGAAGGCCCCGGTGCTCCTTATATAGGGGAGCCCGGGTTACAATATTAGGGCACACGTGGCAGCATATTCTCCGAATATGCTCCTCGCCTAAAGTTAGATGCTTATTTATCCTCTTTAACGGCTCGTTTGGGCTTTGGACGTAACCCACGTCGTAATCTTTATCTTTAAGCGTCACCAGACACGGACTACGTCATCCGACATTGCCCGCGTCACCTTGGTCGCCCCTGACCCGCTAGTCCTCTTCTTTACTTTGCTTCGCTCATGCTACAGCTAATAAAGGCACCTTTTCGTCAGCGGGGGATTCCTTCTCTTGGAAGCCATAAGATAGTCCGGCTAGCATGTGGCTAATCCGGCTATCAAGTTACCTGCAAAATAGACAGACAAACATGGCTGGCATATATTTTATGCCGCCGGACTACAGTCAATGAGATGCTCCACGGGCCGGGTCACTCCGTGGTTCGGCCTGCCTTGAGGTGACCCGGTCAGCACTTGCTTTGACCGCGCCGTACCCCGGCTAACTCGGCCTTTATACCCCGGCGTTACCCTGCCCGGGGGTATCCCCCAACATATATGCCGGAAATCTTTAGAAAAGGCCGACCTTCGCAAAGGCCCGTCTCGCGTGTCGTCGTTGCACCAAATGGCGTGTCCTCCTTCGTGCGGTCCTTCTAGTGGGGCTCTGCATGCTTGTCAAGTGTCGCAACAAGAATGAAAGTGAGATTAGGATGAGAGAGAGATACATGAGCGAGCGTACATATTTTTCCTTTTATTTTTCAAATCCGATAATTCAAAACAAAATATTTTGAGAACTGTTTTTCCAAACTACAAACCGTTTTCACTTTTGAGCTCTTCGTGACGAGAGATTTAAAACTAGATTATATGTTGATAGGTTTTAAAAACTTTTTTAATACTTTTAAAACCGTTGCGTTCGTACTTCAAATTACTTCAGTTCTATACTTTTTGTACTTCGGGTTTTTAGTTTATTTTGTACTTGAGTATACTTTCGTGTACTTTAGCCGTGAGTAAACTTGTATTTTCTGTACTTTGGCTCCCAGTACAGTTGTACTTTCGTACTTTGGCTGTAATTAAACTCCTACTTTTTGTACTTCCGCTGTAAGTAAAGTTATACTTTTCTGTACTTTTGTTGTGAGTAAATCTGTACTTTTTTTTTACTTTGGCTCTCAGTATATTTGTACTTTTCGTGTACTTTCGCTGTGAGTAAACTTTCAGTTGTGAGTAAACTTGTACTTTCGCGTACTTTGGTTGCGAGTACACGTGTACTTATACTCAGATATTTGTGTATTTCGATCTAATATTATGTACTAGAACCAACTTTCTTGTACGCACAACACGTGACGGTCCGTGAAAGCTTTGGCGCTCTTCAAACAAACCTTTGCCAAGCTGTTCGTGGCCAATGTATGCGCCGGCAGCAACCAGGCGCGGGCGGTAAAATGGATCGAGATCGTGTCGCCATAGGAACGAGCGCACCGCCATTGGGCCTAGGCCTGCAGTTGAGAACACCGAGAAAGTAGAAGCGGCTGGTGCAAAACTGAAGTGGGCCTCTTGTTCGATACCCACGTGCAGTATGCACCACCGAGATTAGGATCCTAGCCCACGAAAACAACCTGGCAAATAAATTTGCAACCCGGTCATTTTATTCCTACTCTTCTCTTCTTCTTTTTTGCAAGGACCTACTCTTGTCTTTCTAGCACCGGATACCTGCCACACAACTTGGCCAGTGGCCTCCCCATAAAATCGCCGCGAGGGTACGATCCGTCTATACACATCCCAGATTAACGCTGACACCGTACGGGCCAGGTTGGCCTACCAGGCGCGCGACAGGCGGGTTAAGGTTAAGGAGATCGCGCCAGGCGGGCCACGCGCGCGTATATATCCCCGGATTTCTGTGCAGCGGCGGGGCGCTGTGGCCGAGCCGGGCAAGTGGTTTCCCTTTCCGGGAGATTCTCTGGGATTCGAGCGGGGCCCGAGTCGCGACGAGGAAGGAAGGAAGGATGGATGCAGGGAGCGTGCGCGTACTGGGCGTGTCCCTGCTGGCTGGCTGGATTCGGGCTGGGTTTTGGGTTGGTGGCCTCGGCGCGGCCAGCGAGGACGGATCGGACGACGTCGGCACGGAGGCAGTACATGATGGCGCGTATCTCGTGTATGCATGGCGTACGTGCGGAGAGCTGGACCGGAGCAGCGCCATGCATGCATGATTTGTCTGTGTACCATTCATTCATGATGATGCCAGCCGCGAGCCTGTGTGGCTGCGTATGTATGTACATGCATGATGTCCGATAGCATATACGCTAGCTGGCCATGGATCGCCAGTACTAGTAGAAACCATAAAACAAGCATGAAACGGTACTGCTACTACAGTATAAGTACTACACTAATTAAGCAAGGACGAGAGTCCATCAAAAGTGGGTGGCCATATTGCAGTGGTTTGTCCAACACTACCCCATGAATGCCTTTTACGGCCAAAACAAGGGAAGAACCAAGCAAATCCGTACGCAACGTACGTGTGGATTGATTCCCGTACCAGGCCAGGCAGGGTGCGCGCTAAATTTAGTTTAAATCGCGCCTTGTACGGCCGGCTCCACGTTCATCATCAAGTAGTAATGCCCTCCTAGGCTCTGGAGGGACGACGCCTCGCGCTCGCGCTGCCTGTGTGTGTCAGGCCGTCACACTGGCAAATCATCCTCGGCTAATGAAATGCTGCAACGGATCCAGTCTAACCAGTGCTTTTGCATTGTTTTTCTCTATGAACAAACCGTATCGTCGTACTGATAGCGATCTTCATGATACGAGGATGATGCGTTACTTTGGGAGAGAGGACATCGAGATCTACATGAGTGCCAGCGGCGTAGAGCCATGGAATTTACCAGCATTGCACATTTGCGCAGGCCAGATGATCTTCAAAGGTTGATTGAGAAGGAGACAGTACTGCTAATTAAGCAAGGACGAGAAATCCATCAAGTGGTGGGCGTTACTGTGGTAGTTTGTCCAAAACTCCATCAATGCTTTTTACGGCCGACAAGGGAAGAACCAATCGATCCGTACCCGTAGGTGTGGATTGATTCCCCTGGGGCAGGCAGGCGGGCGCTAAATTTTTAATCGCGCCATGTACGGGCGCCGCTCGGCTCCACGTCCATAAGTACAATGACCTCCTAGACTCTAGAGGGGGAACCAGATTTTCTGAGAGTAGCTCTAATGGCCGCCCTAAAAAAGTTGTGTCCTATATGGCTAAAACTGCTGCCCTGTACGTTTTTATGGTACAAAATTAGTTTTTTCTTTCCTGGCAGCCCTATAAAAGGGCACGTCTGTGCAATGACTGCCCTATAATAGGACGCGGCCACCGCACGGTTTTCTCTATTGTTTGCCATTTGCCTGCATATACAATCAAAATTTGATACTAAAATGAAATTTAAAAATGAAATACAAATAGTACTTAATTTATTACAACACAACTGAACAAGTTCATCAAATAGTCAATCAGATCAACAACAAAGACATAGAGTTTCGCATCACAATCAACAACAAGTTCATCAAGATAAATCTAGTTCTTTTGGGAGCCATACCACTTCCACCACTCTTCCATGACATCTTTTTTGGAGAACATCATGCACATCCCCATCATGAATGTCGTGGTACTTCTTAAGAAACCGAGCAATTCAGTTAGGATTTCTCTGAGTCTGAATGGGAACACCCATCGAGTCATAGGCACCATAGACCTCATCTTTCCTCTTCCATCCTCAATGCTCATGTTATGCATGATCACACATGCTCGATGATGTACCACATCATGTGTTTGGTTCCAAAACCTCGTCGGTCCCCTCACAATTGCAAATTGTGCTTGCAAAATCTCAAATCCTCTCTCTACATCCTTTCTAGCCAATGCTTGAGCATTGTAAAATTGAATCTCTTTCTTGTCGGTAGGTGCTATGATTGGCTTCACGAATGTTGTCCACCTTAGATAGATGCCATCCGCAAGATAGTAGCCCATATTATATGTGTGGTTGTTTGCTAGGAAATCCACCGGTGGTGCTTCACCATTGGCTAGCTTGGAAAATAGAGGAGACCGTTGGAGGACATTGATGTCATTGCAAGAATCAGACATACCAAAAAAACATGCCCTATCAATGTCTCTTGATCGGCCACAGACTCAAGAATGATGGTGGAGTCCGTCTTGTGTCCTCGTAACTATCCATGCCATGTCGCGGGACAATTTTTACTCCTCCAATGCATACAATCTATGGAACCGAGCATACCTAGAAATCCACGGGCTGCATTCTGCTCCAAGATCCAAGCTGTATCTTCGTCATTTTGGGCTCTCAAATACTCCCGGCCATATTCTTTGACCATTCCAAAGGCAAAGTGTTTGACACACTTGATGCTTTGGCTTTCACTCATAGCCAAATGATCATCCACAAGATCAGTCGGAATACCATATGTCATTTGCCTCAAAGCTGATGTCACCTTGGTAGGTGTTGTGTCCAAGTTCAACGCTAGCACTTCTCCTTTGCTGAAAGAACCGATCTTGAAACTTCATACGCTCAGAAATCTTCTTAAACAACTCCGAAGACACACTAAACCGGCCTCAAAATATTCTCTCCAGCATAACTGGACTTTTCCGCATCAAAGTGTGGTCGGCTTCAACACACAACCTCCAAATCTTTTGACGGACCAACATCGAATCGTCGTATTTGGGCTTCTTCTTCTTGTGTGCCAACAACATCATGACAATGTTTTCGTCTTCCTCCATGTCAAACTCCTCATCGGAGGTGGAGTAATCAAACAACACCATCTACAAAACATACAATATTTTTCTTAACTATCTAAACTTCATCACAAAACAAAAACAAAAAAGTTTGTGCCATTCAAATATTACCATCGAACACCTTGCGCGCGACCTACAGGAGGTGGCTATAGCGGCAATGAAGGAGATGGCCAAGCGGTGGCTCTACATGCCGGCTGTTGTGGGAGGATACAACGGCGGGGCAGAATCGACCGGCGGCGAGGGCGCAGCTGCAGTGCGGATGACGGATGGCGCCGTGTCCCGATTCACACCGGCGAGAGGGCAGTGGCGGCCTTGAGCATTTGGGGGAGGGAGGGACGAGCTTGTGAGCGGCTGGTTGTCGGCGGCACGCTTTTAACTGCACATAGTTGTATGATGGTATAAAATAAAAACACATAGATGTTTAGTACTCCCTCCAATCCAAATTAATTGACTCAGATTTGTCTAAATTTGGTGTATCTAGACATATTTTAGTGCTAGATACATCCGAATCTAGACAAAATTGAGTCAATTAATTTGGGTCGGAGGGAGTAGCAGAAAACACATAGATGGAGGGGCGAGGACGGTGGCACGCCTTCAGCTCGTTCTAGTGTATGTAGTCGTCGCTAGATGGTCCAATAACCTATTTGGCATTCCTATTACTTTTAAAGCTCTTTGTACTGATGTTGATGATTATTAATAAATCGGTGGAATTTCGCAAAAAAAAACCCAAAAGAGACTTGTAAGGCAAAATCTGATTTAACCTTAACTAAACGGCTCATAGTTCGCACCGCCGGGAGCAGAAGGCCGGCCTGTCACCTGGTAGTACGCCTCGCGACGGCGACTATGGATCGGTATCTCTTGTCAGCTGGTCGTCTCGCATATGCAGTGCGTGCCGGGAGCTGGACCGGAGCAGTGCCATGATGATGATTTCTCTCGAAGCTTCTCTCCTCTCTCCATCTAATAACACCGCTGTGCAAAGCGCGGCCAGAGTGCAACTTGAGCGGCCGCTTGCTCGCGATGGCGCAAGCTAATTTATGCAGCTACGCAGGAGTACTTTTTAGCGAAGAAGAAAAGAACAAAGACGGCCGGGAGGGAAGGAAAAGGAAGGAAGAGCAAATCGAATCGCGCTCATGCATTGACCGTGGAAGCAGCGAGCAGAGAGAGGATATGAGAGGAGACAGAGGAGGGGCCTGGCGCTGGCGGGGGAAAATGCTGGCGCTACTTGCACAAGTTGGCCTAGTGCCGCCTTTCGGTTTTGTCTGTCGTCGTAACCTTTCGGTTTTGTTAATAATTCAACTGAATCATAGAAAAGACTCACCTTCCTGCCAGTTGCAGACAATTCAGATCGCGGTATACCAAGCATGAAATGCTACAATTGGAATAGCATGCATTTTTTTGAAACGCGGCAAAAGATTTGCCATTTTCATTAATTAAGGAGAAGTTCTTAGAGTGTTACAAAAACAAAGCCTTGGCAAAACACCAAGGCAGCCATAAAGACAACACACATGAACAACTACTCACACGGCATTATACTACTTGGCCTTGGCGCCGGCAAGGCACCACATAGAAGCCTCTTTCTTAATTTTGTTGACTACCATTTCCACGGATACGGCGTGGTTTTGAAAGATCCTAACGTTTCGCTCCTTCCAAATTTCCCAAGAGATCAACATTGCCATTGAGGATATAGCCTTCCTTTGCGCTCCCCTTTTGTGTATCACTTCTTTCCACCATTCTTTCACGGATCTATAGTTGTGCCAATTTGCGGTGTCAATGTCTTGTAAGACGAGCCAATCTTTTATCTTGTTTCAAACTCTCATTGAGTAGCGACATTTGAAAAGTAGGTGAGAGGCCGATTCTTGTGTTTGATTACAAAGTTTGCAACGGTCACAATTGGGCCAACCTCTTCGAGCGAGTCTATTCGCCGTCCAAACCCGGTTTTGTAGAACCAACCATGCGAATATTTTGCACTTGGGAGTCGCCCAAGGTTTCCAAACCATGTTCGGCATCAAGGAGTTGACTTGTCCCAAGTATTGCATGTTGTATGCCGATTTAGCCGAATAACACCCATCTCTTGTTAGTTTCCAAGTGATATCATCCGGGGTGTGTTGGTCCAAATTGATGTTGGTTAGCCTCTCCCAGAGCTTGTAAATTTGGTCAATATGTTGGACGGTGAGGCCATCTTGCGTGTTGATTTGTGAGACCCAAAAGTCATTTAGAAGAGCTTGTTGCATCGAGCATCGTTTCTTCTTTGAGATGTCAAAAATAAGGGGGCCACATCTTTAGGTCTCTCTCCGTCTAGCCAACTTGCCTCCCAAAAAAGCGCCTTCTTACCATTCCCAATGGTTACTTTGGTCGCCGTCGCGAAGAGGTTATGGTCACTGGGTTTGCAAGGGTTACCAAGCCCCACCCATGGTTTGTCCTCGTTTTTCCATTCTTGCCAAAGCTATCTTAGCCTAAGAGCACCGGCAAATTTTCTAAGATTCCAAATTCCTAGCCCCCCTTTTTCTTTTAGTTTGCATACAAGATCCCAATTGACTTTGCACTTCCCACCGGTAACTTTATCACTAGCCGCCCATAAGTAGGCTCTTCTCAAACTATCAATCTTCGTTAGGACCTCGATAGGGACCTCAAGAGCGGTGATGAAATATATGAAAATGCTTGTAAGGACCGCTTTCACTTGTGTTGTCCGACCCGCCATAGTGACATGCTTCCCAATCCACGGAACGAGTTTAGCCGCCACCCTATCTTCGAGTGGTTGGAAATGGATTCTTCTAAGTCTAGTCACCGACAAGGGAAGCCCAAGGTACTTCATTGGAAATCATGCATTTTCTTTTCTCCTGCAGGAACTCACCTTGTCCTCATATGTCCAAAAATAAGTGTCCGCACACTGACATGTACTCCATTATATATATTCCAAAGAAAGAATATAATGGAGCACGTACTTTGCCATTAGAGCAAGTCTAACAACACCCTTAAAACGTCGGCGCCCTTAAAATTCCGATGGTTACATGGGCTTGTGGCCGGGCCGTCGAGCTAACAGAGTCTGTAAACGGCCCGGCCCGTAAACAGAATTCACAGGGGCCTATGAAAGGCCCGTTGCAGCGCCTATTTCTACCGGCCGGGCGGGCGGAGACGGGTCAGAACCCGTGTCCCTCCGCCGCAAACCCTATCCACCGCTGCATTTCTGCGCGTACTCCGGCGAGCAATTCCTCCCATTTTTGCGAGAGAGAGAGAGAGATGGCGAGCAGGAGCGAGAGTTGCGGACTCGGCGGCGGTGATGACCCACAAGTATAGGGGGTGTATCGCAGTATTTTCGATAAGTAAGAGTGTCAAACCCAACGAGCAGAAGGTGCTGGCTAGTGGTATGGATCAGGAATTCTCTGCAAATACTTAGCAAACGGATTTTAGGAGTTTTCGATAAAGCAAGTAAACAAAGTACGAGTAAATAAAAGACAGTAGGAATAAATGCAGCAAGTGGCCCAATCCTTTATGCAGCAAAGGACAAGCTGGTTGTATTTCTTAAGATGACCAAACGTTCTCGAGGACACATGGGAAGACTGTCAAGTGCTTTCGCTTCATATAGTCAATTAATCTACTCTAGCTTGCTAAGTATTGTGTGGGTGAACCTGTGCTAATGTACCGCCCCATCCAAGACTAATACATACTTGTGATTATACCCCTTGCAAACATCCGTAAGTACAAGAAAGTAATTAAGGTAGAAACCTAACCACAGCTTTAAACTCTAAGACCCTTACGTCCCTTCTGCAATGGTTTCCTAACGGGGGTTCAGGTTTCTGTCACTCCGGCAACCCCTACGATTAGTAGCCAAATACACAATACATTCCCTTAGGCCCTTATAGGTGAAGTGTCATGTAGTCGACGTCCACATGACACCACTAGAAGAAGTACACCACAACTTAAATAACAATCTATTGAATCTTTCTCAACGCAACTCCACTACTAACAACAAGACTTCTCCCATGTCCTCAAGAACAAAACGAACTACTCACAAGACATCATATGGATCATGATCAGAGATGGAATAATGAGGTATAACAATCTGAACATAAACAATAATTCAATGGTTCACTCAATAGCATTAACTACAAAGAGTAATCAACACCGGGAAGTTTCCCCTATGAACTATGCAAGATTCAACGCAATTGTTATAGAATATGGAGATGGTGATGATGGTGCTGATGGTGATGATGGTGCTGATGGTGATGATGGTGGTGATGATGATGATGATCCCGATGAAGTCCAGATTGATGGTGGTGTTGATGGCGACGATCTCCCCTCTCCGGGAAGGAATTCCCCCGGCAGAAATCTTTCTGCCGAAGAGATCTTTCTCTCTCGGTGTTTTTCGCCCCGCAGAGGCGGCGGAATCTTTCTGTGGTCGCTCTCCGAGTCTTAGCGTTTCGTGGGGATGATATACGCCAGAGGAGAGAGGCTGGAGTGGGCCAGGACGGCCACACCACCTCCAGGTGCGGCCTAGGCCTGCCCGCGCCATGGGGTGGTGTGGGCCCCTTGTGGCCCACCTCCACTCCATCTTCTGGCATCCCGAGTCTTCTGGAAAAATAGGATTTTCCGTATATTTTCCCGGATTTTCTGATCTTCGCAAATTTTGCCTCCAAACAACACCTTTTCCATCAGAATCCTGACTGCAGCGGTCCATGCTCCAAAAGTCATCAACCATGCAAAAACAGATGAAATAACATAAGTATCACCTCTCAATATGAAATATATCAATGAATAATAGTGAATTAAGACATAGAATAGTGATGCAAAATGGACATATCAACTCCCCCCAAGCTTAGACTTCGCTTGTCCCCAAGCGAACCTGAGCTCAATAAATATGACCTCAGGTTTATGGAGTGAAGATTCGATAAAAGAATACGGACAAGAAGCATCACATTCAATCAAATACATAGATCATAATAGAAGACAACTCACTATTATATAACTCAACTTGTAGTGAGTAAAGGAAACACAACAAAGATACATAAAGTGAATCAGAATTGGTAATGGCAAACTTAGCTCTTGGTCGAAGAATAGTTGATAATTTGTTGGAGTTCACAAATAGCTGGTTTTTCAATGAAAGCTTTCAAAGTAGTAAACATCAAGATAAGAGCAACGTGCAAAACAAGGAACATAAGAAACATGAATGCATAAATCATCATATAAATGAATGAAACATATCAACTCAAAGTACTTGCTGAGATAGAAGGGAATAGGTTTACTGACTCAACTACAAAGCAAAAGAAAGGTCCTTCGCAAAGGGAAGCATGGATTGCAAGTCCCATAAAGAGCTCCCAAAAATTATGATACTTACTAGCTTTCAGCTCTCATTGCCCCTATCATAGGCATCTTTAGGTGATTAAGGTGAAAGCGAGGTCCAATCTGAGTTATATGCTTGAGAGACTATAAACTAAAAATCCCAAGTTCCTTGAGTACGAGGGCCGCTCCTCATGCTACTCAACTTTAGTTACCGATAAGTTCTTGTCATCGTAAGTATGTGCGTATCATTGAGAACCGCCAACGGGGTACCCCTTGCCCGATGATACAGAAGAATCCCCATATTAAAATGACAAGGCAAGCAGACAATGAGTATCTCAGCAATCTTCTTATTTACCATGGGAAAATGGTGTTTTTTCTCTCTTTCCTCTTTTCATAGTATCTCCTCTTTTTTCTTTTCTTTTTCTCAATAGCTATCTCTCTCTTTTTTTATAAGAAGAATGCTTCATAGATATCATTATGGTTACACTGCAGGTTTCCACCATGTCAGCATGGATTAGACCAGCGGCCCAGGCGTTTCTCTAACACACATACATAACTCCATGGACTTACAAGCTCCCCTTTTATTTCACACCGACGACATCCGCAAACAAAAGAGCAAGGTATCAACTGGGTATATATTTACAAGTGTTGAAAGCGTTCCCCGTGACAACACGGTTCTGCTAATCCCCAGCCTATAATTTGCAAGCATATAACTTTCATGGAGAGTTCACAATGGTTTAGGTTTATTAAATGCAAGAAAGTAAAGTGTGCCATCAACTTCGTGAGAGCTTTAATCACTAATTTTCGCATAACAAGTTTAATTTGGGAGGTAGACAAAACAAGAATTTACTTGGAATAGCAATAATGCTACTAGGTAGGTATGGTGGACGCAAATGGCAAGGGTTTTGGTTTAAAGGAGTCGATGCACGAGAAGAATACCCTCTCAGTATAGGTTTTTGGCTAGCAAGGCTGGGTAGCAAGTATAAGAGTTGAAGGAAACAAACAAACATACAGGTGATAAAGACAAACATGCAATCTTCCTTGGAAGCACAAAAGATCTTAACTAGAGAATACTAGACTTATGAGCAAATCAAGAAAGAAAGATGATGGAATTATTTTTCTCTAGAGTACTTCTATCTTTTTCTTTTCAACTCTCAAAAAGGTGTTGCTACTGACCGAGCCAGGTTTGCCAAAACCAACTAAATTAACTCAATGATCCCAAAGTGCTACCAATACTAACAACAAGATCAATAATATAACCACGAATTGAAAACTAACATAAGCTATGCAAAAAGAGTGAATGATAGAACTTCTCATTAATATTCTATAACGGAAACTCACACCAAGGGATACAAATCTAACGAGAGAGGGGACACTTCCATAATGCAAACCATACTACATAATAACTCCATATTCATGATATGACTCTACTAATAAGGTAAAAAGATAGAAGATAGTGATATGATACCGCGACACTCCCCCAAGCTTGGAACAAACCAAGGGGATGCCAAACCTGATGACGAATTACTCCTTCGGTGGTGGTGGTATCTTCTCATCTTTGTCCGTCTTCCAGGGTAAAGGCTTCCCATCAACAAAGGACATCGTGGTTTCCAACATCTTGAAACTTGCAGCAGCACTTATGCGTTTAAATCTAGCCTCATACTCACAGTTTTGATTTTGAACGTCATAGAATTGTGCTTGCAGTTCGTTGGTTGTTTGGCGGAGTGAGAGGACTTCGTCTTTGAGTTCAACAGTCTCCTTTTGGTGCTCGGTGATGAGTCCGGAGCAAATCTTGTGGATGATATCCACTTCGCGCTCTGCCATCCTCCTGTACCTAAAGACTTCTTGCTCCAGTGCTCCCATCCTGTCCTCCAGACTTCCTTCACCTTTAGGGCCTTGAACCTCTTTAATCCGGACCTCCCCACCTTCGAGCAACAACTCCTTGGGATGAATCTTCAATTCTCTCATGTATGGGTTGACGATATCTTCTAAGGAATCCCCCTTGGATGATCCAGAGGAAGACATTGTGGCTCCAAATCTGGAATTCTACCTGGCAGAAACAGATCGAAACAAAAACACGACAAAAACACGATATACGAACCTCGGGGGATCCGTGGGGTTATATATTACGAAGTTTCGTAACAAAAGGAAGGTACTAGGAGAAAACGAGTCGGAGGCGGAGTCCGGAGTGGCCACACCACCTGGTGGCGCGGCTAGGGGAGGGCCCGCGCCACAGGGTGGTGTGAGCCACCCTGGCTCTGTTTCCGTCTCTTTTTCGCTTCGTAGCTTTCCTTATTGACTGAAAACTGCAAAAATATAGTTAGATTGTATTTTCGCGGAACTTTTCTTACCAGAACTGTTACCTATTTGAAAACAGACTCTGCAGGTCTCTGAATTTGGTATTTAGTGGATCCTTCCGGAGTCATCTCTTGAATATCATCAATATCTTCATCTTCATACACTTATTACTTGAGTCATAAAACCTTTCTCTTCCTTATTACACCATTATCTCCACTTACTGAAAATTTCTTTCACACAAAACTTCACACAGTTCTTATTAGCAACATTAGCATAAGTGAAGTGATAAAACCTTTTGAGTCCAACTTCAACTAAAAACCATCAAAACATAAGCTACTGTAGCAACTCCTTCCAAAGACCCAAAAAGAATTCGAAAAGGAAATCGAATAAAGAAGCAAATGCATGAGTGGCAAAATCTGTCAAAACAGAGCAGCAGTTAAAGATCAATTTTTTCGAAAACCTTCTGTTGCTCAAATAAAAAAGTGCAAAACTAACGGAAGTTAAATAACAACCTGGGGCAGAAGCACAAAAAATCACAGCTCAATCCGACATACAGATATCTCTCACAAATTTTTACGGTGAAGCATAAAAATCTATTTCGGGACAACAACTTCCCCAAATCTTACTTCTCTCTCATTAGAGGTTGATCTTGACACAAAAACCAAACAAAACGGATAAAGAGCGGTTATTACTGAAGTAATAACTTCCAAGACTCAAAGAAACAAAAACAAACTAAAAGCAAAAACAAAGTGGGTTGTCTCCCATAAAGCTCTTTCTTTATAGCCATTAAGATGGGCATGATAATTTTGAAGAAGCTCTCATAGGGATATGGATTGAAGTGAAACAGATCATTAAGAATCAAAGACACACACATTTAAGTCTAACCCACTTCCTATGCAAGGGGATTTTGCAAACAAACAAGTTATTGAAACCAAAGGCAACTTGTATAAAAAGGCAAAAGAAGTGCAACATAAAAACTTTCAGCATAAAACGAGGAAACTTGAAATTATTGAGATACACAAGAACACTTTTTCCTCTTTCATAGCAACTTTCAGTATCATGCATAAACTTAACAATATAGCTATCACAAGTACCATCATACCAATGATCACTTATTCTAACAGAAAACACAGGAATACTAGCTCTCATAACACTACTATGTGAAACAATATTAGAGGTATCCTTACAAAGGATAGTGTGTCCCTCTTTTTCATATTTAGCAACAAAGTCTTTCACATTTGCTACAATAGGTTCATCAACCATTTGTTTATCAGGTTCAACAGCTTTATTCATACTTTCATCTACCATACTAGCCATCATAGAATGTTCCTTTACCTTAACTAGAAAAGGAATTTTCTCAATATAAGCAACTAGCAGAAGTAACAATACTCACAGTAGAAGTTTCCTTTACCAGTTCCACTCTCCAATAGCACTTCACTCCTCGGCAACGGCGCCAGAAAATAGTCTTGATGACCCACAAGTATAGGGGGTGTATCGCAGTATTTTCGATAAGTAAGAGTGTCGAACCCAACGAGGAGCAGAAGGTGCTGGCTAGTGGTATGGATCAGGAATTCTCTACAAATACTTAGCAAACGGATTTTTAGGAATTTTCGATAAAGCAAGTAAACAAAGTACGAGTAAATAAAAGACAGTAGGAATAAATGCAGCAAGTAGCCCAATCCTTTATGTAGCAAAGGACCAGCCGGTTGTATTTCTTAAGATGACCAAACGTTCTCGAGGACACATGGGAAGACTGTCAAGTGTTGTCGCTTTATTTAATCGATTAATCTTCTCTAGCCTGCTAAGTGTTGTGTGGGTGAACCTGTGCTAATGTACTGCCCCATCCAAGATTAATACATACTTGTGATTATACCCCTTGCAAACATCCGTAAGTACAAGAAAGTAATTAAGGTAGAAACCTAACCACAGCTTTAAATTCTAAGACCCTTACGTCCCTTGTGCAATGGTTTCCTAACGGGGGTTCAGGTTTCTGTCACTCCGGCAACCCCTACGATTAGTAGCCAAATACACAATGCATTCCCTTAGGCCCTTATAGGTGAAGTTTCATGTAGTCGACGTCCACATGACACCACTAGAAGTACACCATAACTTAAATAACAATCTATTGAATCTTTCTCAACGCAACTCCACTACTAACAACAAGACTTCTCCCATGTCCTCAAGAACAAAACGAACTACTCACAAGACATCATATGGATCATGATCAGAGATGGAATAATGAGGTATAACCATCTGAACATAAATAATAATTCAATGGTTCACTCAATAGCATCAACTACAAAGAGTAATCAACACCGGGAAGTTTCCCCTATGAACTATGCAAGATTCAACGCAATTGTTACAGCAATATGGAGATGGTGATGATGGTGCTGATGGTGATGATGGTGGTGATGATGATGATGATGATCCCGATGAAGTCCAGCTTGATGGTGGTGTTGATGGCGACGATCTCCCCTCTCCGGGAAGGAATTCCCCCGGCAGAAATCTTTCTGCCAGAGAGATCTTTCTCTCTCGGTGTTTTCCGCCCCACAGAGGCAGCGGAATCTTTCTGTGGTCGCTCTCCGAGTCTTAGGGTTTTCTGGGGATGATATACGCCAGAGGAGAGAGGCTAGAGTGGGCAAGGGCGGCCACACCACCTCTAGGTGCGGCCTAGGCCTGCCCGCGCCATGGGGTGGTGTGGGCCCCTTGTGGCCCACCTCCACTCCATCTTCTGGCATCCTGAGTCTTCTGGAAAAATAGGATTTTCCGTATATTTTCCCGGATTTTCTGATCTTCGCGAATTTTGCCTCCAAACAACACCTTTTCCATCAGAATCCTGACTGCAGCGGTCCATGCTCCAAAAGTCATCAACGATGCAAAAACAGATGAAATAACATAAGTATCACCTCTCAATATGAAATATATCAATGAATAATAGTGAATTAAGACATAGAATAGTGATGCAAAATGGACGTATTAGGCGGTCGTGCTGGGGGGAGGAGGAGGAGGAGGGAGTGGCCGTCGCACACCCGGCGGCAACGACGAGGAGCGGTGCCGCATCCGCTCCGTCGGGGCCAAGAAGCGCGCCTGTAGAAGCTGGATGAATTGGGGGCTGACCCCCCACCTTCTCTGCCCCCCTACGCCGCCGGCGCGTGCACCGTGCCAGCTCCACGGTTCGAGCTCGTGCAGGCATCTTCCTCCGTGAGCTCGTCCGTCGCTTCTTCCTACCCGCGCCCGCGCCGCGGAGATGAGGAGGAGGATGCGGTTGTCCGCGCAGCGCTCGCTACGTCCCTCGCCGACCTCGAGGCCAAGAAGCGGCCCGAGGAGGAGGAGCTCGCCACCGTCGTTGAGCTCTCCAAGAAGCAGGGGGAGATTGAGAAGGCGGTCTCCGCCATCCGCGGCGAGAAGGAGGAGGCCGGACTAGCATCCGTCGACGACATGGACGTCGACGTGATCATCCTCGGCGACTAGGAGCTCGCCGACGACGGCAGGCGGTGACTTAGAGCTCGTCGTCGACTAGGAGCTCGCATTTTGGACATACCGCCGCGTCCTCCGCGAGCTCTCCCAACACTAATTTTTTAGATGTAATCTTGCAATATGTATGTACTAGATGATGAACGTGCGCACGATCTTCCCTCGTTAATTTAAATTTTAGTTCAAATCGTGATTTGAGGGTTGGATTTACAGACACTCTTCTCCGCTGACGAGTTTGAAACCCTAAATCGCGAGCACAGACACATGTACTCGCGATTTGAGGGTGTTGTTAGTCATGCTCTTAGCCCATTAACACCATAACTACTAGTACTAGTACTAGTATTTATATTATTTTAGCAGGTAAAACCCCTAAATTACATACCCGCAGAAAAAATGCTACCCGATAGCTATTTGCGCAAGTTGGCCTAGTGCCGCTTATATTTTCTCCATCATATGTCTATCTGTCGTAACCTTTTAGGTATTTTTTTGCGAAATTCTTCATCAATAGAAGTACAAAGAGTCTTAAAAGTAATAGAAATTACAGATAGGTCAATGGACCACCTAGCGACGACTACAGACACTACCACAAGCCAAAGGCGCGCCGCCGTCTTCGCCCCTTCATCACCGGAGTCGGGCAAAGCTTGTCGTAGTTGATCTTGTTATAGTAGACAAACGGGAAGTCATCGTGCTAAGGCCCCCATAGGACCAGCGCACTAGAGCAGCAACCATGCCGAAGATGACAACCGTAGATCGGTAGAGACTGACCTCAAACCACACCGACGAATACGGAAAACGATCGGATCCCAAGAGATCAGTCGGACACATGACTCCACGCGCCCTCCACCAGCGCTAGACGCACTACCGGAGTGAGGATAGGGCGGGGAGGACCTTATTCTGACTTCAGGATGTAGCCACTGCCTACCAGTTGCAGACTATTAACATCACGGTATACAAAGTGTTATCTTTACTACAATCAAATAACGAAGAACGAAAATAAAATCATAGCAAGAGAACACAGATTTAACGTGGAAAAACCTCTCCAAGAAAGAGAGGAAAAACCATGGGCGTCAGCCAGCGAAACTTCACTATAACGGGGAGTGTTTACAAAACACCGGGGATTTCACAGATGCAACTTATCCCAGCCGGCGGCTTACAAGAGGTATATATAAATTATCCGGCGACGGGCCTCGCTCCGCTCCGTCAGAAGTTGGTCTTTACTTTGTAGAATTTGGATCAACATATAACAAACTCCACCTTGAGACAAATTCCTTCTTGTAGGATCAACAGTAATCATCTCTCTGAACAAACAAAGAAAACACTCTCGGCTCCAACAGCCACTTGGGCTAAGCAGTTGTACCAACTAAGCTTGAGCATAGCTCAAACTTAGCAATAGGAACATGATTTGTCATCGTATCGGCAGGATTATCATGAGTACTTATCTTGCATACCTTCAACGTACCTTGTGCAACAACATCACGAACTTAATGGTACTTGATATCAATATGCTTTGTTCTCTCATGGAACATCTGATCCTTAGTAAGGTAAATAGCAATTTGACTGTCACAGAACAGGTTAATGCAAGAATCATCCTGACAAAGCTCAGCATACAAACCTTTCAACCAAACATACTCTTTGCAAGCTTCAGTAACAGCCATATATTCTGCTTTGGTTGTAGATAAAGCAACAACTGGTTGCAGTGTTGCCTTGCAACTCACGACACATCCACCTACCATGAACACATAACCTGTGAGGGACCTCCACTTATCAAAGTCGGCAGCAAAATCTAAATCCATATAGCCTCCGAGTCCCTCACTAGTCTTGCCAAACTTCAAGAAAGCATTAGATGTGCCACGGAGGTACCTGAAAATCCAGTGAACAACTTTCCAATGTTCTTTACTAGGATTAGCCATGTAGTGACTCACCAAACTCATAGCATATGATAAATCAGGGCGAAAGCAAACCATGGCATACATCAAGGAACCAACAACACTAGAATAAGGAACTCGAGATATGTACTCAATATCTTTATCAGAACTAGGACATTGCAATGCTAACAATTTAAAGTGAGGAGTAATAGGAGTACTAACTAACTTTGCATCATGCATATTAAAACGTTGAAGAACTTTCTCAACGTAACTTTGCTGACTAAGAAATAGCAACTTAGATTTTCTGTCCCGTTTAATTTTCATACCTAGGATTTTCTTAGTAGCACCAAGATCTTTCATCTCAAATTCACTACTTAGGTGTGCCTTCAAAGTAGTGATTTCTTTCATGCTCTTGGCTGCAATTAACATATCATCAACATATAACAGCAAATAAATAGGTGATCCATTAACAAACTTTATATAAACACAGCTATCAAACTGAGACCTCTTAAAACCTTGTGAGATCATAAATGAATCAAACCTTTTATACCACTGTCTTGGAGATTGCTTCAAACCATAAAGAGACCTCTTCAATTTGCACACAAAATCCTCTTTTCCAGGAACTATGAACCCTTAAGGTTGGTCCATGTAAATCTCCTCCTCCAGTTCACCATGCAGAAAAGCAGTCTTTACATTTAGCTGCTCAAGCTCAAGATCATGCATACTAACAATACCAAAAAAGCACAAATAGAACTATGCTTCACAACCGGAGATAAAACATCATTATAATCAATACCTAGAATCTGGCTGAAACCCTTTGCTACTAACCTTGCCTTAAACCTTGGAGGCTCATTAGGAGACAAACCTTCCTTTCTCTTGTATATCCACTTACAGCGGACAACCTTCTTCTGTTTAGGCAAGCGCACAACTTCCCATGTGCCATTCTTATCAAGTGATTGCATCTCTTCTTGCATAGCAGAAACCCACTTCTCGCGGTCAACAAATGCAACAGCCTCATTGTATATAGCAGGTTCGGTATCATGCTCCACCTGTTTAGCACAGCTGAAAGCATAATGAGCAAGATTACACTCTTCAATTAAGCGACAAGGTTGAATTATGTTACGCCTCAGTCTATCAGCAGCAATAGATTCCCGTGACTGCTGCAAAATAGTAGGTGAGTGCTGAACAACATCATCATCAATATTTTCCTCATGAGTATCATCAACAATATCATTATTATCAACAGTTTTCTCCAGGTGCTCCACGTGCACACGAACTCGCTCCTCTCCAATAGCAACAAGAGAGGGATCTGATGGCAAGCTGTCATGATACATAACGGATTCATTAAAAACTACATTCCTACTTAACAAAATCATTTTAGTTTCAGGATTCCATAGTTTATATGCCTTAACTCCTGAACCATAACCAAGGAACATGCACTTAACATCTCTAGGCTCTAACTTTCCATTATCAACGTGAGCATAACAGTGCAACCAAAAACTCTCAACTGTGAATAATCAGCAGGCGAACCTGACCATACCTCAATAGGAGTTTTCTTCTCAAGTGGAATAGAAGGTGACATGTTGATGAGGTAGCACGCTGTGTTGGCTGCTTCAGCCCAGAAACGTCTATGCATACCTGCATTGGACAACATACAGCGAGCCATCGAGATGATGATTCTGTTCATGCGCTCAGCCACGCCATTCTGCTGAGGAGAGTAAGGGATGGTGTGGTGCCTGATCATATCATCATTACTGCAAAACTCCTCAAACTCATTAGAACAGAATTCCATATCATTGTCAGTATGTAGTACCTTTACCTTCTTTTCAGTTTGTTTTTCTACCATAACTTTTCACTTCTTAAAATCATCAAAAACATCAGATTTATGTTTCAGAAAATATGGCCACACTTTTCTTGAGTAGTCATCAATAATAGTAAGCATATAATTAGCACCATCAATAGAAGTCTTACGGGAAGGTCCACATACATCAGCATACACATAATCTGATATGCCTTTGGTGGTATGAACGAAAGCATTGAATTTAACACTTTTATGCTTACCAAAAACGCAGTGCTCATAGAACTCAAACTTACCCAAGTTGCTACCATCAATCAGTTCTCTCTTAACCAACTCTGCCATGCCATGTTCACTCATATGCCCAAGACGCATATGCCACGGATTTGTTTTACCACAATCATCAGAATCATTAGAAGTAACAGCAGCCGCAATACCAGGCAAAGTTCTACCTCTAAGAACATATAACTTAGCAGAATTCATATCACTTATCATGTGAATAAGAGAACCTTTTGATACCTCTAACAATCTACGCCCACCGGCGTACTTGTATCCATCAACGTCCATGGTACTCAGGGAGATCAAATTTCTGGCCATGCTTGGTATGTGTTTCACCTCAGTCAACGTACGTGTCACGCCATCATGTGTCCTGATCTTAACAGATCCAACTCCGACAATATGGCGTGGGTTGTCATTCCCCACACGTACAAAATCTCCAGTCTGCACAGACTCATATGAACTGAACCAATCTTTGTTACAACAAATATGAAACGAACATGCATTATCAAGTATCCATTCATCATCATGAGATGCACAAGCAGCAAAAACAGCTAAATATTCACCGTCAGAACTATCACCAGAAACAACAGCAGCCTTACCAGTACCTTGATCCTTATCTTTCAGTTGGTAAGTACCGTTCATTTTCTCCTTATTTCGCACCTTCCAACAATCATCAATAATATGATTAGAGTTCTTACAATACATACAAAACTTGTCCTTTCCCTTGTACTTCGAACGACTTCTGTCATCTTTGCTCTTATCTCGGTTGTCATAGTTGTTAGATCTCTACTCGGTCCTACCACGAACCTACAGAGGTTCAGCCTTAGATTGACGTGCCATCTACCTGCACCATAGTTTTCATCTTTTCCCTCTGTTTGAGGGCATCTTGTACTTCATCAAGGGTTATTTTATCACGCTCAACAACATTGTATCACGAAAGTGTGTATAAGAACTAGGAAGCGAGCATAAGAGTAATATAGCTAGATCCTCATCATCATATTTTACTTCCATAGATTGCAAATCAAAAATTATCTCTCTGAAAAGAGATAAGTGATTCATTACCGATCCACCTTCGTGCAATCTATGCGAGAACAACTTTATCTTCACATGCATCTTACTGGTTAGATCCTTTGACATGCAGATCGATTCCAGTTTTCTCCAAAGAGCATCAACAAATTTCTCTGCCAAAACTTCCTGTAAAATATTATTGGACAGATGAAGTTGAATCATAGACAAAGCCTTACGGTCCTTCCGCTTCTCTTTGTCAGACCAGCTCTTAGCATCATCTTTGCCGAATCCTTCCAGCGCTTCATCCATATCTGAAGTTTGGGCGAGAATCGCCCGCATCTTCACCTGCCACAAGCAAAACCTTGTGGAGTAGTCCAGCTGCGGTAGATCGAACTTTAATGATGACATGTCGCAAACCCTAGATTAGAACATGGGGCTCTGATACCACTTGTTAGCTTTGCGACTATCAAATAACGAAGAACGAAAATGAAATCATAGCAAGGGGACGCATATTTAACGTGGAAAAACCTCTCCAACAAAGAGAGGAAAAAACCACAGGCGCCAGACAATGAAACTTCACTATAACGAGGAGTGTTTACACAACATCGGGGATTTGACAAATGCAACTTATCCCAGCCGGCGACTTACAAGAGGTATATATAACGGTGGTAATCTAGGTCAGCATCGGCCCAAGCCAGTGGCGGAGCCAGAATTGGAGCAAGCCCCGGGCCAAAATCAAAGCGTAAAAAAATTCTAAAATACTCTTGTAATAGCACGGAAATTTAGGATGATAGCAAGAAGGAACATATATTTTTAAATATATGGTTAATGGCAAAACAAGTAGAAATAGTAGTATGGAATATAGAAGATAGTACCCATGGATTAATTCATCGAGGCCTCCCATAACCTCATCAATAGAAGAAAAAACATAAACATGATGTTGCAACGGGTAAAATGAAATAATCAATGGAAACTCAATTTGCTAATTCGATCCAAAAAAAAAATATCTCTTCATCTTATCTTTCTAAGACATGGAATCAATTACAAACAATTGTTAACCCATACCACGGTCACTCAATCTGAATCAGGCAGGAGTTCTTCGTACTCTATTCCTAAAATAAGAGCACTTCTAAATAGCTAAACCCTAATTCCTAAACAAGAAAATACCTAGTGAGAGGATCTGCATATGGAACTGAGGGCAAAATGACAGAGGAGGTCAACTGACCAAAGCAGGCAGCGCGGAAGGAGTTGAGCAGGGCAGGAGGCGGTAGCAGTCCTAGGCGGCGGCCAGGCAGAGCAGGGGCTGACGCCGCCTGCAGGCTGAGAAGCGCGGGGGCGGAGGCAGGCAGGGGCGGCCGGATGGAGTCCGGTGGTGGTGGGAAGGTGTCCTGCTGCTCCTGCTAGCATGGCGGCGCGCTCCTTGCGTGAGCAAGGCCGAAGGATGGGGCACACGAAGCGAGGAAAAAGTGTTCTCTCTCGTTTTCTCTCCAACGCTCAAGCTGCCAATTTTTGGCCGGCCCGGACTAAATTATTTCTTAAAGAGTAATTAGGCTGCAATTTTCCCTGCGACCAGGGCCATGGCCCATGTTGCCCTGGGCGTGTCTCCGCCCCTGGTCCAAGCCTCCGGCGACGGGACTCGCTCCGCTCTATCAGAAATTGGCCTTTACTTTGTAGAATTTGGATTAACATATAACACAAAGCATGAAATTGTACAATTGACATAGCGCGTGCATTTTCTTTTCTTTTGCAGCAACTCACCTGTCCTCATTTTATTTCTGGCAAAGTTTCCCCATATCACGTCAAAAGAAAAGTTCGCCCCTACTTCCAAAGAAAGAATATAGTGGAGCACGTATCGATGCCATTAGCCCATTAGCAGTATAACTACTAGTACTACTTGTATTTACTCCCTCCGTCCCGAAACAAGTGAATTAAGTTTATTTAGATTCGTATGTATTTACCCGCTCTGTTCGTAAATAAGTATACTTCTATCCTTGTTCTAAGTCAAATTTAATAAATTTTAACTAATTTTATAGGAAAATGTAGCAATATTTATGACACCAAATTTGTACCACTAGATTTGTTTTAAAATTTAGTTTCATAATTTGGCAATTTTTATGGAATATATATTGCTTTATTTATCTATATAAGATAAGATTGGTCAAATTTAATAAAATTCAATGGAGTACGTAATTTTGGCAGTAGAAGCCCTATAAATAACAAGGATGAGACGCTACTGCTACTAGTATTAATTAATCAAGGACGAGCATCCATCAAGTGGTCGCGTTACGGTAGTATATTATGCCCAACAACCCCGTGAATGATTTTTATACAGCCAACAAGGGAAGAACCAAGCCGTCCGTACGCGACGTACGTGTGGATTTATTCCCGTACCAGGCCAGCCGGCCACTTAAATTTGGCAGTAGATACATTTTGCCCTGCCGCTAAACTTAATCGTGCCATGTACGGGCGCAGCACGGCTCCACGTCCATAAGTAATGCCCTCCTGGTCTCCGGAGGGACGCCTCGCGTTGCCTGTATGTCATCAGGCCGTCACACTGCCAAAGCCTCGGCCGGGTAAAATGAAATTCAACCAAGAATCCTACCCAAGGTTCACCTATCGCGCCTAGCTTGCTCCCTCCTACTACCATGCAAGCTACTTGGATGCGATCTATCCATCTCTGCCTGCCTGCCAGCCCCGCCGCGCCGGTTCCTCGACGAAGCATCGGCTTTACCGCCATTGTGAAGTCGTGCTCGTGCATTGCTTCCACACAATAGATCAAACAGTGCTCTTGCATTCTGCTTAGGCATACAAGAATCTTTATGTCCATCTTTGTTAATGAGTGCAATTGTTTTTTCTATAAACAAATCCGTGTCGTCGTACTGGTAGCGATCTTCATGATACGAGGATGATGCGTTACTTAGCGTCGGGCAGGAGAGGACATCGAGATCTACGAGTGCCAGTGGTGTAGAGACGTCGTGGACTTAACTAGCATAAGGCCTGGTGATATCCCAAGGCTTGTTATTTATTTGTAATGCGTTTGGATGGCACCTGGGATCACAAATAACAAGGATTGTTTCCTTTGGAATTTAACTGAGAATGGAATTTTTACGGTTAAATCTTTGTACAAAAATCTCATGAATAGTCATCCGCGTTTTCCTTCAAGGTTTGTGGAAGTTAAAAATTCCTTTGAAAGTTAAGATCTTTATGTGGTTTCTTAATACAAGAGTTTTATTAACGAAAGATAACCTGGCTAAGCGCATGTGGAATGGATCTAAGAAATGTTGCTTTTGTGACGACGACAAAACAATCGAACATTTATTTATTTCATCTCCTTTTGCTAAAGTTATTTGGCATATGATATTTTGTACCTATAATCTACCTCCCCCAACCAATATTACTAATATGTTTGGTAACTGGTTAAATGGGGTAGATAAAGTAAACAAGGACAGAATTAGAATTGGCATTTCGGCCATTTGTTTGGTCCATTTGGAAATGTCGGAACAACTTTATTTTTAACCATGTCGGAGTTCCATCATTTTTGCAGGTTATACATATGGCAGCACATTGGATCTAGTTATGGGCTTTCCTTCTCCCAGAGCACCAGCGACAACCCATGGTTTCTGGGTACACCTGTCTTGTGACGGTTACTTCGGATTGTTTCAGTCAGGCTTCGTGGCGTTATTCTAGTAGATTGACAGATGCCTAGTTGTATTGAGTATCTCGTGTGAGATTTCTTGTTTTTCAGATGGTTGGTGTTCCGTATCAACCAGGTCTGATTTATGAGCTGTAATACTGTCTAAACACGTTTGGTACTTTTAATAAAAGGGTTGCGTGCATCCTAGGATGCAGAGGCCGGGTAATCCCCATTTCAAAAAAAAAAACTGAGATCACAAAAACGACGAAGAGAATTCAAAGTCTCGAGGGGAGAAATATAATAGTCAAACGATTAAGAAATAGTAGGCGCGTGATAGGAAAGGCGCCGGTATATACAGAGGTGATGCCAGCAGTGGCGTTAGCCATGTGCTAACCCAAAACATTATTTCTGAACTTCTCAATCTAGTGTCACAAGTTTTACCAATGTTTAAATCTGGTTTCATAGAAGTTCGCTTATGTTTCAGTTATTAGATTTATATATAAGACAAATGTCTGACAGCCAACCCGGCCGCGCCGGTTCCTCAACGCAGCATCCGCTTTAGCTCCATTGTTAAGTCGCGCTCATATATTGCTTCCACACAACACATCACCGCACTACAGGAATCAAATGCTAGCCCGAGGGCCAAAGGCCGTCGGTGTACCCGTCGGCGTAGCCACGATCGTGCTTTTGCATTCTACTTAGGCATAGATAGAAGAATCTTGGCGTCCATCTTCACAACGAGTGCAATTGTTTTTTGTCTCTAAACTAACCGTATCGTCGTACTGACAGCGATCTTCATGCTACGAGGATGATGCACTACTTAGAGAGAGAGAGGACGTCGAGATCTACGAGTGCCAGCAGGGTAGAGCCGTCGTGGACCTTACTAGCATTGCACATTTGCGCAGGCCAGGTGATCTTCAAAGCTTGTTAGCACCTGGGATCTAAAGAAACAAAGAGGATTCAAAGTCTGGGGGAGAAATATCAAAGTCAAATGGTTAAGAAATAGTAGGGCGTCATAGGGAAGCGTGTACATGCTGGAAACTTCATTTTATGGGCGCCGGTATATACAGCAGTGATGTTAGCAGTGACGTTAGCCATGTGGTGACCCAAACCATTTCAAAAACTTCTCTATCTTGTTTCGCTCATGTTTTAATCTGGTTTTATAAAAATCCCACTTATGTTTCAATTACTAGATTTAGATTAGCAAATGTCAAAAGCCTCACCAATCTCAAAGCATCGAGGGGACGAGCGCCTGTAGAATATATAAGACATTTTAGTTATGTGAGTCGAATGTATCTAAACGTCTTTTAATGTATAAGTTCAGTCTGAATCTTATACTAAAAGGCGTCTAGATACATTCGATTCACAAAGCTAAAACGTCTTATATTTCTAAACTGAGGGAGTACTTGTTTTCTATGTTAAAAGGACAGTTGGGGCCGAATTATCTTACTAACAGCTGTACATGCAGGCAACAGAACAGCTAGCATTAGCGCCCACCTGATGCAGTATGTACGAGAGATTAGACTTTAGTTAGAGCATCTCTTATGGTTGCCTCAAAATTTTGTTCCCTACAAATCCAAAAGTGCTGGCTTAAAAGGTTTTTTGGGCTAAAAAACGTGTGTACGTTTTCTGGAGGGCAACGTTTCTGCAGCGGCTGCCCTAAAAATTTAAACAAACATCGAATTTCAAACAAACGACAGTGCATTTCAGATAAGTTCAGATGATTTACAACTACATTGCACTATAGAAACATTGCACTAGCACGAACGACTACACGAAAGACATTGCATAACACGAACTTTGCACTAGTCGGAGAAATCAGAGTACCCCGAGGAGTACACCTCCGTCGCTGATGGCCCAGCGTCACTGCGCTTGGTGATGCTCCCACTCGTCGCGGCTGGTGCAGATGCTCGTCTCTGCGATGTTGGCGACGAACACTGCCTGCTCGACGCTCGCCACGTCGTTGAAGTTGAGGAAGGAGCGACGGATGCCATGCTACCACACGGCGTCGAAGTCGCGGGCGGCCTGCTCGGCAGTCTCGTATGTGCCGAGCCAGAGCCGCTCACCGCCGACAGTCACCTCCGCGGCGTAGTGGCCGAAGGAGCGCGCGCGGACGCCACGGAAGCTCGTCACATTGCGGGTGCGGTGGCATGGAGTCGTGGTGGCGGGTGGCAGCAGCGAGGCGGACCGTGGTGGGCGGCGGAGAGGCCGATTCCGGCCAATTCCTGCGGGGGGTAGGTGCGGCGGTGGCGGAATCGGCTCGATCTGGTGGCTGCTCGACCGGAATCGGCCGAAATAGTGGGAGGCGTGGCGGCTCGGGAGGAAAAAATACCCCATGCGTGTGTGGTTGCGTGGCGGTTGGAATGGGGCAAAGGGTTTGCGGGCCGCACACAACCACATTTATGCTGCAGAAGGGGGCATAGTTTAGGCTTGCCCAGTAAATTTTTGGGGGTTTGGCGTTTTAGGACTACTACTGGAGACCCTTTTTGCCAATGAAACCCTAAAAAAATGGTAACCATTAGAGATGCTCTTAGCGGTTTCGTGATTACCCTTCCATTGGTTGCTTTCGCAACTCCATGTGCATTCGTTTGGTACAACTTAACTGGTCCAGAATGTTTGATTAAGAACCGGTCCCATGAATCCTGCTAAATCAACCGCATAGTACTCTGTCAGATATTAATTTAGCAACTTTGGTTGGGGAATCTTGATATTGCATCGTTGGTTGTCAACCAAAATAAAAACAAATTAATTTTGGCATCGCAAGAACAAACAAGCACTAGCTAGCTAGCATCCATCTATCAAGTAACAGAGCTGTAGAAAGCTAAGTTATACATCATGTAGTGTACTCCCTCCGTTTTTAAAATATAAAATATTTTAACTTTGTAAAATGAGTGAATCTAGATCTTTTTAGTGTGTAGGTTTACTCCGAATCTATACACTGAAAGAATTTAGATACACTCTTTCACACCTAAAACATCTTATATTTTGAAACAGAGGGAGTACGTGAGTTAATATCATGCGGCACTAGCTAGCTACTAGCACAAAGTTTTGTATTGTGTGTGTGGTTAAAATGAAAACATTTCAAAAGTGTTTTTAAAACATTTCAAAAATACTAGTAGGATTTTGTAAATAGGTTGAAAACACCGCAGGGCCCTTCTAATCAAATCGGGCTCCACATACTTCTGTATTTTTCAAAATATCAAAACTATTTGAATGGATTTCAAAGAGAGAGGGTGATTAGGGTTTTGCTTTATTTTTGTTTGAGTTTTGTCTTAGCAAAATAAACATGATGATTTTGATGCATTTAAACCCTAATTAACATTAAGTAGAACTAGGGGTGTTACAACCTACGATCTCCGGTCTTTTCGGCCACCGGGACACTCGTGCAGCCGTCGTTCCAGGGAGAAGAGGGAGGAGGAGAAGGCGGTGAAACATATGGCTCAGGGAGACTAGACCGGCTAGGACCGCCTGACCCAGATCAGGCTCGAAAGGACCTAGGTCTCGGCCTATAGACCCACACCAGCCAGGGCCTGCCCGACCTAGATTGGGCCCTAATCTGGGCCTGCAGATCCACGCCGCAAAGACGCCGTCATCCGTGCTACTCCGGTCAACACCGCCGTGAGCCGCCGCCGACGCCACACCCATGTGCCGAGAGGACCTCACCCGCACCATCTCCATCCAGTACCGTCGTTGTTGCCAGCGCCGCAGCACCCAGGCGCCATCGCAGCCTAGCACCTCCCAGCGCGGTCGCCGCAACACCCGCGTCGCAACACTGCAGGAACACCACCGGGTCGCGCGCCTCGGCGGACTCCTGCAGCTTCTCCGCCGAACGTCGCCATGGCACGCAACGGCGCCAATGAAGAGAGCGACGCGGGGATCAGGAGCTTTTCATGTAAGTTAGGTTTTCACTTATGATAATTTATGCAACTACGTAGGAATACTTTTTAGCGAAGGAAAAACAAAGACAGCCGCGAGGGTAGGAAGGAAGAGCAAATCGAAACGCGCTCATGCATTGACCGTGGAAGCAGCGAGCAGATAGACGACATGGGAGGGGCCTGGTGGGGAAAATGCTGCCCGCTAGGCCGCTACTTGCACAAGTTGGCCTAGTGCCGCTTATATTTTCTCCATCATATGTCGTCTGTCGTAATCTTTACTTTTGGTTTTGTTAATGCAAGTGAATCATCAGTAGCAAAGACTAAACTAGGCAGGCACCTTCCTGCCGGTTGCAGGCTATTCAGATCGCGGTATACCAAGCATGAAATGGTACAATCGGCAAAGCATGCATTTTCTTTTCTCCTGCAGCAGCTCACCTGTGTCGCCATTTTCTTTCTGGTAAAGTTTCCCCAGATTGACATGTACTTCCAGAGAAAGAATATAATAATGGAGTTCCGCAAAAAAAAGAATATAATAATGGAGTTGCCATTTAGCCCATATTAGCACGAATAACTGCTACTCCATGGATTTTGGCAGTAGAAAGGAGAATCAATCAAGTGGTCGCGTTACAGCAGTGCAGTATGCCCGACAACCCCATGAATAATTTTCACGGCCAACAAGGGAAGAATCAGGCCGTCCGTACGCGATGTACGTACGTGTGGATTGATTCCCCCCTACCAGGGTAGCCGGCCAGGCGGGGTGGTGCCCGCTGCGTCTAAACTTAATTTAATGGAGTACGGGGCGCAGCTCGATCGGCTCCACGTCCATAAGTAATGCCCTCCTAGGCCCTGGAGGGACGCCTCGCGCTGTGTCGCAAAACCTCGGGTAGAATGAAGCTCAACGAAGAATCCTAGCAAAAGCCTTTCTTGATTATATTGGTTCACCTATCGCGCCTAGCTTGCTCCTACCATGCAACTTGGCTGCGATCTATCCCCACCCCCGTTGTTAAGTCGTGCTCATGCATTGCTTCCACACAACATATCAAACAGGGCTTTTGCATTCTGCTTAGGCATAGATAGAAAAATCTTTGCGTCCATCTATGTTAATGAGTGCAATTGTTTTTCTCTAAACAAACCGTGTCGTCGTACTGAGAGCGATCTTCATGATGTATACGAGGATGATGCGTTGCTTAGAGAGAGAGGACATCGAGATCTACAACTACAAGAGTGCTAGCAGCGGCATAGAGCCGTCGTGGACTTTACTGACGTTGCACATTTTGCGCAGACCAGATGATCCTCTAGCTTGTCATTTATTTGTGGTGCGCTCGGATGGCACCTGGGAGCATACCTGGGATCAAAAAAAGGCAAAGAGAATTCAAAGTCTCATGCAGGGGGAGAAATATCGAAGTCAAACGATTAAGAAATAGTAGTAGGCGCGGGATAGGAAAGGCGCCGGTATAGGTGATCCAGCAGTGATGTTAGCCATGTGCTGACCCAAAACATTATTTCTGAACTTCTCAATATAATGGTCACAAGTTTCACCTGTTGGAGGAATAGCAACTTGTATTTCAGAGGGGCCTAAGGCCACAACATATAGTACATGCAGTGGCGGAGCTGCACCTACACTATGTGGTCAAGCGACCACAAAAAAAATCGGTGAGCATTTAAGGTTCAGCTATGAATACACCATAAATCCTAATTTTTTACATCACTCCAGTTTCTTTTGAGCTTTGACATCACTAACTGCTATTCCTAGGTCCGCCGTTGAGTACATGTACATGTGTAAATATGCAGGAAGCTCCCTAACTAGTAGAGAAAATACAATATACAAATATCTCTCTAACAGCCCCCCTCAAACTCATGGGATCCACAACACTGAGTTTGGAGAGAAAGAAACTATGTTATGCTCTAGTCTGGGCCTTCGTAAAGAAATCTGCTAACTGTAACTCTGAAGGCACATACTGGAGCGCAATAATCTGATCCTGCACACTTGCACGTCAAGCTTCATGCACTAACCAACGCAACCAAATGTCTGAACTGATGGAAAGGGCTAATACAATCCACTTATACTGTAATACCCTCTCTCACGTGTGACGGGAAGACGAGTCAACACGTACAAGGTCAAACACAGGCTCAAGAGGAAGAGGCCTATAACGTGCCTATAGGTAGACACCGGAGGGGCAACAACAATTTTAAGATAAATTGTGAAAACCAGGACTTGAACACGAGACCTTGGCTCTGATACCATGTTGGAGGAATAGCAACTTGTATTCCAGAGGGGTCAAATGCCTCAATATATAGTACATGTACAGGTATAAATATGCAGGAAGCTCCCTAACTAGTAGAGAAAATACAATATACAAATATCTCTCTAACATCACCCATGTTTAAATCTGGTTTCATAAAAGTTTTGCTTATGTTTCAATTATTAGATTTATGTAGGACAAATGCCAAATGTCTCACCAATCTCAAAGCACGGAGCGGACGGTGCATGCTGTGCCCGTACATACCAGCGCTTGTAAAATCGCCAGGTTCGCATACATACATATATACTAGTGGTTTTTTATGTCGAAAGAACGGTTGAGCCCGAATTATCTTAGAGGCAGATATTTGACTGTACAAGCAGAGCAGAACAGCTAGCATTGGCGCCCAGCTGATTAGACAGTAGTAGTAGTACTTTAGTTAGCATAGCCATTAGCTATGGTTTGGTGACAGCACTATTTGAATGGATTCGCAACTCCAATGTGCATTCGTTTGGTACAACTTAACTGGTCCTGATTTTTTTGATTAAGAACCGGTCCCAGTGAATCTTGCTAAATCAACCACCTAGTACTCTGTCAGATATTAATTTAGCAACTTTGGTTGGGGAATCTTGATATTGCGTCGCTGGTTATCAACCAAAATAAACACAAATTAATTTTGGCATCGCAAGAACAAAAGAAGCACTAGCTAGCATCCATCCATCAAAGTGACCGAGCTGTAGGAAGCTAAGTTATACATCATGTAGTGTACGTATGAAGAAGGGGGAGTTAATATCACGCGGCACTAGCTAGCTATTAGCACAATGTTTTGTATTGTGTGTGTGGTCAAAATGAAAACACTTCAAAACTGTTTTTAAAACATTTTAAAAATACTAGGATTTTGTAAATAGGTTGAAAACACTGCAGTGCCCTTCTGATCAAATTGGGCTCCACATACTGTTAATTAGGGTTTAGGGTTTAGGGTTTTGCTTTATTCTTGGTTGAGTTTTGTGTTAGCAAAATAAACATGATGTCATGATGCATTTAAACCCTAATTAACATTAAGTAGAACTAGGGGTGTTGGAAGGTTTTTAATGAGGTGGCTTGCTTGCTTAATGTATTGTTGGTTTAAAAAACAAACAAAAACCTACGACCTTCGGTCTTTTCGG
This sequence comes from Avena eriantha, assembly GCA_910589775.1. Classification (NCBI taxonomy): domain Eukaryota; kingdom Viridiplantae; phylum Streptophyta; class Magnoliopsida; order Poales; family Poaceae; genus Avena; species Avena eriantha. Next base: position 368,068,068 of record OU342740.1, on the reverse strand, counting down.
CCACCCCCGCGCAGCCGTCGTTCCAAGGAGGGAGGAGGAGGAGAAGGCGGATGAAACATCTAGCTCGGGGAGACTAGACCGGCCAGCCCCTGCCCGACCTAGATCAGGCTCGAAAGGACCTAGGTCTGGGCCTATAGACCCACGCCGGCTAGGGCCCACCCGACCGCTAGGACGCCGTCATCCGTGCCACTCCGGTCATCCAGCACCGCCGTGAGCCACCGTTGTTGCAAACATAGGCACCGGGAGGACCTCACCCGCACCATCTCCGGCCAGTACCGTCGTCGTTGCCAGCGCCGCAATACCCAGGCGTTGTCGCACCCAGCTCCTCCAAGCGGGGTCGCTGCAACACCCGTGTTGACCTGCAACCGTGATGGCCAGAACCGCAGACCCGCTCAGAACCATCTACGCCACAAGTGTCCCTTGAGCCCACTGTCGCCGCCGCAGGGACGCTTCCACCGTGGGAGAGCGCAGCGCCTGCATAAATACCGCCGGGTCGCGCGCCTCGTCGGACTCCTGTAGCTCCTCACCACCAAACGCCGCCATGCCACGCAACGCCGCCGGAGAAGAAAGTGTCGCCCCTGCACGAGGGAGAAGGCCCCGCCGCTACACGAGGGAGAAAAGAACAAGTTGAACGACCACTTGCTCGCGATGGGCGCAAGCTAATTTATGCAACTATGTACTGTCCTTTTGATAGCAAAGAAAAGAACAAAGACGGCCGACCTAGAGGGAAGGAAGGAAGGAGGAGCAAATCGAATCGCGCTCACGCATTGACCGTGGAAGCGAGCAGATAGAGGATATGAAAGGAGGGGCCTGGCGGGGAAAATGCTCTGCCCGCTAGCTACTTGCACAAGTTGGCCTAGTGCCGCCTGTATTTTCTCCGTCATGTGTCTGCCTTAACCTTTCGGTTTTGTTAATGCAAGTGTATCATCAGTAGAAAAGACTGAACTAGGCCGCGAGGCATGTGCATACAATCCAGATCGCGGTTTACCAAGCATGAAATGGTACAATTATCATAGCATGCATTTTCTTTTTTGTAAATGTTAGCTTTGCGACAAGTAAATAACGAAGAACAAAAATGACACAGATTTAACGTAGAAAACCCTCTCCAACAAAGAGATGGGAAAAACCACGGGCGCCAACCAGCGAAACTTCACTATAACGGAGAGCGTTTACACAACGCCGAGGATTTCACAGATGCAACTCATCCCAGCCGGCGGCTTACAAGAGGTATATATAATGGTGGTAACCTAGGTCATCAACGATCCATACCAAGCCTCCGGCGACGGGCCTCGCTCCGCTCCATCAGAAGTTGGCCTTTACTTTGTAGAATTTGGATCAACATATAACAAACTCCACCTTGAGACAAATTCCTTCTTGTAGCATCAATAGTAATCATCTCTCTGAACAAACAAAGAAAACACCTTTGGCGCCAACAACCACTTGGGCTAAGCAGTTATACCAACTAAGCTTGAGCATAGCTCAAACTTAGCAACAGGAACAGGCTTTATCATCATATCAGCAGGATTATCATGAGTGCTTATCTTGTATACCTTCAGTGTACCTTGTGCAACAACATCACGAACATAATGGTACTTGATATCAATGTGCTTTGTTCTCTCATGGAACATCTGATCCTTAGTAAGGTAAATAGCACTTTGACTGTCACAGAACAGGTTAATGCAAGAATAATCCTGACAAAGCTCAGCACACAAACCTTTCAACCAAACAGACTCTTTGCAAGCTTCAGCAACAGCCATATATTCTGCTTCGGTTGTAGATAGAGAAACAACTGGTTGCAGTGTTGCCTTCCAACTCACGGCACATCCACCTACTGTGAACACATAACCTGTGAGGGACCTCCTCTTATCCAAGTCGGCAGCAAAATCTGAATCCACATAGCCTGCGAGTCCCTCACCAGTCTTGCCAAACTTCAAGCAAGCATTCGATGTGCCACGGAGGTACCTGAAAATCCACTGAATAACTTTCCAATGTTCTTTACCGGGATTAGCCATGTAACAACTCACCAAACTCATAGCATATGATAAATCAGGGCGAGAACAAACCATGGCATATATCAAGGAACCAATAGCACTAGAATAAGGAACTCAAGACGTGTACTCAATATCTTCATCAAAACTAGGACATTGCAATGCTGACAATTTAAAGTGAGGAGCAACAGGAGTACTAACTGACTTTGCATCATGCATATTAAAACGTTAAAGAACTTTCTCAACGTAACTTTGCTGACTAAGAAACAACAACCTAGATTTTCTGTCCCGTTTAATTTCCATACCTAGGATTTTCTTAGCAGCACCAAGATCTTTCATATCAAATTCACTACTTAGATGTGCCTTCAAAGTAGTGATTTCTTTCATGCTCTTGGCAGCAATTAACATATCATCAACATATAACAGCAAGTAAATAGGTGATCCATTAACAAACTTTATGTAAACACAGCTATCAAACTGAGACCTTATAAAACCTTGTGAGATCATAAATGAATCAAACCTTTTGTACCTTTGTCTTGGAGATTGCTTAAAACCATAAAACGACCTCTTCAATTTGCACACAAAATCCTCTTTTCTAGGAACTATGAACCCTTCAGGTTTTGGTCCATGTAAATCTCCTCCTCTAGTTCACCATGCAGAAAAGCAGTCTTTACATCTAGCTGCTCAAGCTCAAGATCATGCATAGCAACAATACCAAAGAAAGTACGAATAGAGCTATGATTCACAACCGGAGAGAAAACATCATTATAATCAATACCTGGAATCTGGCTGAAACCTTTTGCTACTAACCTTGCCTTAAACCTTGGAGGCTTATTAGGAGACAAACCTTCCTTTCTCTTATATATCCATTACAGCGAATGGCCTTCTTCTGTTTAGGCAAGCGCACAACTTCCCATTTGCCATTCTTATCAAGCGATTGCATCTCTTCTTGCATAGCAGAAACCCACTTCTCGCGGTCAACGGATGCAACGGCCTCATTGTATGTAGCAGGTTCAGTATCATGCTCCACCTGTTCAGCACAACTCAAAGCATAATGAGCAAGATTAAACTCTTCAATTAAACGGCGAGGTGGAACTATGTTACGCCTCGGTCTATCAGCAGCAATAGATTCTTGTGGCTGCTGCAAAACAGTAGGTGAGTGCTGAACAACATCATCATCAATATTTTTCTCATGAGTATCATCAACAACAACATTATTATCAACAATTTTCTGCAGGTGCTCCACCTGCACATGAACTCCCTCCTCTCCAATAGCAACAGGAGAGGGGTCTGATGGCAAGCTGTCATGATACATAACGGATTCATTGAAAACAACGTTTCTACTCAACAAAATCCTTTTAGTTTCAGGATTCCATAATTTATATGCCTTAACTCCTGAACCATAATCAAGGAACGTGCACTTAATAGCTCTAGGCTTTAACTTTCCATTATCAACATGAGCATAAGTAGTGCAACCAAAAACTCTCAACTGTGAATAATCAGCAGGCGAACCTGACCATACCTCAATGGGAGTTTTCTTCTCAAGTAGAATAGAAGGTGACCTGTTGATGAGGTAACACGCTGTGTTGGCTGCTTCAGCCCAGAAACGTCTATGCATACCTGCATTGGACAACATACAGCGAGCCCTCGAGATGATGGTTATGTTCATGCGCTCAGCCACGCCATTCTGCTGGGAAGTGTAAGGGATGGTGTGGTGCCTGATCATACCATCATTACTGCAAAACTCCTCAAACTCATTAGGACGAATTTCATACCATTGTCAGTACGTAGTACCTTTACCTTTTTTCAATTTGCTTTTCTATCATAACTTTCCACTTCTTAAAAGCATCAAAAACATCAGATTTATGTTTCAGAAAATATGGCCACACTTTTCTTGAGTAGTCATCAATGATAGTAAGCATGTAATTAGCACCACCAATAGATGTCTTACGGGAAGGCCCCCATACATCAGCATGCACATGATCTAAAATGCCTTTGGTGGTATGAACGGAAGCATTGTACTTAACTCTTTTATGCTTACCAAAAACGCAGTGCTCACAGAACTCAAACTTACCCAAGTTGCAACCATCAAGCAGTTCTCTCTTCACCAACTCTGCCATGCCATGTTTACTCATATGCCCAAGACGCATATGCCACAGATTTGTTTTACCACAATCATCAGAATCATTAGAAGTAACAGCAACAGCAATACCAGGCAAAGTGCTATCTCTAAGAACATATAGCTTAGCAGAATTCATATCACCTATCATGTGAATCAGAGAGCCTTCTGATACCTTTAACAACCTATGCCTACCGGCGTACTTGTATCCATCAACGTCCATGGTACTCAGGGAGATCAGATTTCTGGCCATGCTTGGTATGTGCTTCACCTCAGTCAACGTACGTGTCACGCCATCATGTGTCTTGATCTTAACAGATCCAACTCCGACAATATGGCATGGGTTGTCATTCCCCACACGTACAAAATCTCCAGTCTGCACAGACTCATATGAACTGAACCAATCTTTGTTATAGCAAATATGAAACGAACATGCAGTATCAAGTATCCATTCATCATCACGAGAAGCACAAGCAGCAAAAACGGCTAAACATTCACCGTTAGAACTATCACCAGAAACAACAGCATCCGTACCGTTACCTTGATCCTTATCTTTCGGTTGGTAAGTACCGTTCCTTTTCTCCTTATTTTGCAGCTTCCAACAATCATCAATAACATGATTAGATTTCTTACAATACCTGCAAAACTTGTCCTTTCCCTTGGACTTCGAACGACTTCTGCCGTCTTTGCTCTTATCTCGGTTGCCATGGTTGTTAAATCTCTGCTCGGTCCTGCCACGAACCTGCAGAGCTTCAGCCTTGGAAGACGCCCCATCTGCCTGCACCATAGATTTCATCTTTTCCCTCTGTTTGAGGGCATCTTGCACTTCATCAAGGGTTATCTTATCACGGCTCAACAACATTGTATCACGAAAGTGAGTATAAGAACTAGGCAGCGAGCATAAGAGTAATAGGGCTAGATCCTCATCATCATATTTTACTTCCATAGATTGCAAATCAGAAATAATCTCTTTAAAAAGAGATAAGTAATTCATTACCGACCCACCTTCCTGCAATCTATGCGAGAACAACTTCATCTTCACATGCATCTTACTGGTTAGATCCTTTGACATGCAGATCGATTCCAGTTTTCCCCAAAGAGCAGCAGCAGATTTCTCTGTCAAGACTTTCCTGCAAAATATTATTGGATAGATGAAGTTGAACCAAAGACAAAGCCTTACGGTCCTTCCGCTTCTCTTCGTCAGACCAGCTCTTAGCATCCTTTTCCCCGAATCCATCCAGTGCATCATCCAGATCTGAAGTTTGGGCGAGAATCACCCGCATCTTCACCTGCCACAAGCAGAATCTTGTGGAGTAGTCCAGCTACGGTAGATCGATTTTTAATGACGACATGTCGCAAACCCTAGATTAGAACCTGGGCTCTGATACCACTTGTTAGCTTTGCGACAAGTAAATAACGAAGAACGAAAATAAAATCGCAACAAGGGGGACACAGATTTAACGTGGAAAACCCTCTCCAACAAAGAGAAAGGAAAAACCACGGGCGCTAGCCAGCGAAACTTCACTATAACGGAGAGTGTTCACACAACGCCGGGGATTTCATAGATGCAACTCATCCCAGCCGGCGGCTTACAAGAGGTATATATAACGGTGGTAACCTAGGTCCCCTCCGTCAGAAGTTGGCATTTACTTTGTAGAATTTGGATCAACATATAACAGTAAAGGTTCCCCACATCATGTCAAAAAACAAATTTCCCCATATTGACATTAGTAGTTCCAATTTCCAAAGAAAGAATATAGTGGGAGTACGTTGTCATTAGTCCATTTCCTCCATAACTAGTAGTACTACCATTTACATTATTTTGGCAGTAGAAACCCCTAAATAACAATGAGACGCTACTGCTACTGCTAATTAAGCAAGGACGAGAATCCATCGAGTGGTCAAGTTACAGTATATAGTATATAGTAATATTTTACGGCCATCAAGGGAAGAACCAAGCATTGTACTGTGTTTTAAAAAAAAGAACCAAGCGATCCGTACGCAACGTGGATTTGATTCCCCTACCAGGCCAGCCGGCCAGGCTGCAGGGTGCTGCCCGCTGCCGCTAAACTTATTTAATCCTGCCATGTACAGTGCCATGTATAGTAGTAGTACGGGCGCAGCTCGATCCGCTCCGGCGTCTATAAGTAAATTCCCTTCTAGGCTCTCAGGACATCTTCAGGTCGACGTAACCCGTCCAGGCGCATCCGAACCTATCTACGTAGATGTAGCCGCATGATCCAATCGTTCCGATGCGTTCGGCTCGACCCATCCATGCATCTAATTTGCGTGACCACTGGGTCGGCCCAGACAACGCGCTGCCTCGCGTGTCCGACCACTTGTTCAGCCGGGCCCTATAGCCAGGGGCACAAAGACACTCATCCCCCAAACACTCGCCTTCCATATCCCGCACGAAGAGCGGACGCAACCAGCCGCCGCCGCCATTGACGGTTGCCCCCTCCCGTGCCGGCCCCCGGCGTGATATCGAGCAAGACGACCGCAAGCCACGCGTGGCGCCGGACTTCACTGGACGCTCCATAAGCAAACCCGCTGCCCCGACCTCTGCTTCTACATTGGACACGCACGACCTGTTCGGTCGTTTGTCGAGGTGCATTCGTCGGCCTTTTCTTGGTAAGCAGGTACGCTGCAGGAGTTGGTACAACCATTAACGGCAGTGTACTTGACAGATGGGCAACATGCGAAGGGCAATCGAGTTCTTCTACAAGAATTACGTCTAGTCATCGTCCGAGGAGGAGTCCGACGGTGAGACCGAAATTCTTATGGCGGCTTCACAGATGGTGCACGACAACTACCTCCTCCCGTTGCGTAGAGGTGGCTCGGCGAAGCGGCACGAAGCCAACCATGAACATGATCGGAAAGAGGGGCACATACGCCTTTACAAGGACTACTTCCACCCAATTAATCCAGTCTTTAAAGAGAAGGCATTTCGTCACCGCTATCGGATGTCCAGGAACCTGTTCTTGAACATACTCAATAGGGTGAGGGAGTACGACGACTACTTTGAGGCCAAGTACGATTGCACCGGTAAGCTTGGCTTCTCCTCCTACCAGAAATGTTCAGCTGCCATTCGGCAGCTTGCATATGGAGTGCCCGGTGATGTCCTCGATGACTACATGCGCATGAGCGAGTCTACATGCCATGAGGCCATGTATAGATTCTGCAGCGCAGTTGTAGCGGTGTTTGGCAAAGTATACCTGAGAGAGCCAAACACCGAAGACACTGCCCGCCTTCTGTCTATCAACGAGCTTAGGGGTTTCCTGGGATGCTTGGCAGCATCGAGTGCATGCATTGGCAGTGGAAGAACTGTCATTTTGGTTGGCAAGGGCAGTTCAAAGGGCATGCGGAGGGTTGCACTGTCATACTTGAGGCTGTTGCATCACAGGATCTCTGGATTTGGCACTCCTTTTTTAGCATGACTAGATCAAACAATGACATCAATGTGCTGCAGAGGTCTCCATTGTTTGCTAGGCTGGCAGAAAGCAATGCCCCACAAGTTTCCTATGAGATCAATGGCAATGCATATGCTATGGGGTACTACCTAGCTAACGGTATCTATCCATCCTGGGCTACCTTCGTGAAAACAATCTGCAACCTTGTAGATGAGAAATGCAAGAGGTTTGCGAAAGAGCAAGAGGCCGCTAGGAAAGATGTGGAGCGAGCATTTGGTGTGCTTCAATCAAGATGGACTATTGTTCGCTACCCTGCTAGAACCTGGAGCACGGAGAGAATGTGGGATGTGATGATTGTGTGCGTGATCATGCATAATATGATCGTCGAGGACAAGCGTGATGGCGACATTTTGGACCAAGGCTGGGATTTTCAGGATCAATTGGTTGAGCCAGAGCCAGATGTAGCGTCTTGGTAAGAATTCATGCAAATGCATGAAAAATTGCGTCACAGGCACACCATGACCGACTTTAACTAGATTTGGTTGAGCATATATGGACTCGTGCAGAAAACCAAAATGCTTAACCCCTTATTTGTTTTCTGTAATTTGAGTGACATTTGGTTGTTTTTTATCAAGAACCATGTGAGTGAAAACTATTCACATTAAACACTATTTTAATTATATTATCTAAGCTAGTTTATTTTCTTGTCAAAATATATATTTATCTATATAAATTGGCTATGAACTATTCATATACAAAGGACAAGGTCTGGACAGCGTTGGCTAGGTGCGGACATTTGGATCACGTCGCTAGGCACGGTCGTCCGAACAGACCGGACCACAGCCTCAAAATAACCCCGAACCGACCTAAACGAATAGAAACGGACGGTTTCAATCACACTTCCGGTCGGCCGGTGGTGATGCGCTCAGGGACGCCTCGCGCTGCGTCAGGCCGTCACCCTGCCAAATAGCCTCGGCCGGGTAAAATGAAATTCAACGAATAATCCTAACCAAAGCCAATCTACTTATGCAACTTGGCCTCGATCTATCCCTCTTTGGCAGCCCGGCCGGCCGGTTCATCGATCGACGACGCATCCGCTTATTCACTGCCACCGTACGCGTTAAGTCGCGCTCATGCATGCACTGCTTCCACACAACACATCTGGGTGCTTTTGCATTGTGCTTAGGCATAGATAGAAGAATCATATTTGCGTCCATCCTCGGCGATGAATGAGTGCAATTGTTTTTTCTCTAATTAAACAAACCGTGTCGTCGTACCGACAGCGATCCTCATGATACGAGGATGATGCGTTACTTAGCATAGGGCAGGAGAAGACATCGAGATCTACTCTACGGCGAGTGCCAGCGGCTCGATCTCGTGGACTTCACTAGCATTGCACGTTTGAGCAGGCCAGATGATCTTCAAATCTTGTTAGTATTTATTTGCTGTGCGCGCTCCAAAATGACACCTGGGATCTCAAAGAACCAAGAGAATTCAAAGTCTCGGGTTGCAGAAATATCAAAGTCAAACGATTAAGAAATACTGACTATCAATCGGTGACGTCAGCGCTGATGTTAGCCATGTGCTGACCCAAAACATTTGTGAAACTTCTCGGGTTTAGTTTCACAAGTTTCACTCGTATTTCAATCTGTACATTGATTACTGACTATCAATCGCTAAACCAGATTAGGTTACAATTGGTCCATACACACTATTACATGTAACAACTAAAACTATCCGCCCGAGGAATACTCCTCGTTGTTTCGACGGGTTAACTAGCACAATAGCAGCGAGCCATTGTACGACATGATTCAGTGAAAACCACGTCACGTGAAGCAGACAAGTAGAGATCCTCGTCGTGAACCATGTGGGTCACCGTCATAGTGCGCACGGTCACTGAACTGCAGGTGCCAGTAGCCGTGGCCGTATCCAGTCCCTCCTGGCGTTCTTTGTCTGGTTGGCGCGGTAGGAGGGGCCGAAACCGGACCTGCTCCCGACGACATAGACAAAAACAATGCGCGAACCGAGACGATTGTACTTGGCCCGATCTAGATGATGCAGCTCGTCGAGTGCTTTCACAGAGTACGACGTTGCAAGGTTGTCTCGATCTCTGGCAAGACACACATGTATGCCGTATACTAGCCTAGCAAACTGATGACATTTGATGAGCATACGAACCGCTAGAAGCTAGTATGTATACCTAGCAAAATAAATTGAAAGATTTCATTGAAATTATTCTTTTGGAAATTTCTCGAAAAGTTAATTATAGGGTCTTCTCTCCATTGGAACAATAGGGCCGTTATGCTTATTACTAAACCGGTTAAAGAGATGAAATAGAACCAAGGTCTATCTTTTTATCAGAGGTTGAATTGATGATCAGAAAAAGAATTAGGCCAAAAATTAGGATACATTCTGGGAAAATGGAACTTCCATGGAAGAGAAGCAAATGAGATTCTTCCATTTAGTAGCACCTTAGGATGGCATAGCCTTAACGTTAATGGGAAGGTTCAAAAGAGAAATGGCTTGCGGTGGATACCTAGGCACCCAGAGATGAGGAAGGGCGTAGCAAGCAACGGAATGCCTCAGGGAGTTAGAAATAAGAAAAAAAAAAGGGTACGATGGCTCGTTCTCATTGTGTTGTGTTAATCCATCGAAACTGTGAGAATACTTGCCAATCGGACGTTTTTAATTAAATATTATGTATGGGCTTCGGCGGGCCAATATAATGTAATATGATTTAGCAACTAATAACCGGTAATTAATACAAAAAATCATCTTATCGCTTCAAAGTTTGAAGAGAGGGAGACACTGAAGGTCATAAAAGTTCACCTATATTTCAATTACTCTCTCTATCCGAAAATAATTGACTTGTATTTGTCTAGATTTGTGTATATTTATATACTAAACGTGTCTAGATACATGTAAATCTGGACAAATTCACGTCACTTAAGATTTATGGAATATACTAGATAAATATCAAAAGCCTTATCAATCTCAAAGCACCAAGGGGTAGGTGGTCGTGGCGCTGTAGAATCGCCGGGTTCGCCTACATGCTAGCTGGTTTTTTAATGTCGAAAGAACAGTTGAGCCCGAATTATCTTGCTGCCAGCTATTTGACTGTACATGCAGGCAGTAGAACAGCTAGCATTGGCGCCCATCTGTTGCAGTACTATACAACAAGAGATTAGACTGTAGTACTCCCTCTAATCCATATTACTTGTCACTGAAATGGATGTATCTAGACATGTTTTAGTACTAGATACATCTATTTTATAGACAAGTAATATGGATCGGCGGGAGTAGTACTTTAGTTAGCAATTAGCATAGCCATTAGCTACGGTTTGGTGACAGCCCTTCCAATTGGTTGGTTCCCCAACTCCATGTGCATTCGTTTGGTACAACTTAACTGGTCCTGATTTTTTTTATATTAAGAACCGGTCCCAGTAGTGAATCCTGCTAAATCAACCACCTAGTACTCTGTCAGATATTAATTTGAGCAACTTTGGTTGGGGAATCTTGGTATTGCGTCGTTGGTTGTCAACCAAAATAAAAACAAATTAATTTTGGCATTGCAAGAACAAACAAGCACTAGCTAGCTAGCTAGCATCCATCCATCAAGTAATAACAGAGCTGTAGGTATGAACAAGAGGGAGTTAATATCACGCGGCGCTAGCTAGCTACTACTACTAGCAGAATGTTTTGTACTGTGTGTGTGGTCAAAATGATAAAGGGTGAAACACAAGCTCGAACCACACACGCCGATCGATCGATCGATCAAGCAAACGGCCTCAAAAGAGGCAAACACAAGATGTCAGGAAACAATAAGCGACGAGCTCCTAAAAAAACCGGCACGCGAGCCGGTGGCCGCCGGTCAGGACCGGCATACGCAACTAAGCGGCGAGGGCGAGCTGCTGAGCGGTGCGCGCTAGCGACTGGAGGTTGCAGCGCACGATGGTGTCGACGAACGTGCGCGTCTCGTCGGCGGTGTTCCCGGGAGGCACGTCGACGACGTACGACTCGACGACGACGGCGCCGCCGCCCGTGGCCGCGGCCGGCGCGGTCTCGTGCACGGTGGTGACCGACCGGTAGTTGGAGAGGCGGTGCTCGCCGCCGACGACGCGGAAGCTGAGCACGCGGCGCTCGTCGTCCAAAATCTCCAGCCGCTCGCGGCTGCTGGTGGCGGGGAGGCCCGAGACCACCTTGACCTCGCGCACGGAGCCCACCGCCAGCGCGCCGCCTCCGCCGCCGTCGCCGTGGCCGTCCACGAGGCGGCAGCTCCGGATGAAGTTCTTGTACGCCTGCGGCCGGTCGAAGCGCCGCACCACGGCCCACACCGCGTCCACGGGCGCCTCGATCGCCTGCACCACCGCCGAGCAGCACTGCCCGGCGCCCGCCGCGTGCTCGTGGTGCCGCGCCACCTCCACCGGCACCGCCACGCACGACGCCGCGCGCGCCGCCGCCTTCCACCCGCACCCGCCGCCCGCGATCCGGGCGCGCTGCGGCGGCGCCGGCCGTAGGGACGTGCACGGCATTATAAGCTCTCTCTCACTGCCCCTCTGGAAGTCTGGATCCTCAACCTAGCTGGGATCTTCTTGGTTTCTTGAACGGGAGGAGCTTGCAGGTGCGGAGAGGTGGGTTAGGAAGAAGAAAGAAAGATCAGCGGATGGTCGAAAGAGAGAGGTGGCCGGGCACCTATTATACACCTGGGACAAACAAGACTGCGCGTGGTGGTCACTCACAGCTCACGGCAGCAACTTGGCCATTTGTAACTGCGGTTGGGGAGCAAGTTGTAGGGCGCAGCCGCTCAACAATCTAGGGAGGGTCACTTGGGAGAGTTGGGGATAGTTTTCTCGGGAAGAAAGGTGGTGGTTTTGGGCTCTGCCGCCTGTTTCCGGTGGGAAGCGAGGGCGGGTTGGGTTGGGTTGAGACTCGCAACACCTAGGCCTACCATAGGGTGGTCAAAGTAGAATTAGGGGAAAGCGATGTGCAAATTGGTGATTAGTCTGCTGATTATAAGTGTTGGGGGTAGATGTAACAAACAAATAGTGTGGGGGTAGATGTAACAAACAAATAGTTGAAACAAAAAGAAACCTCAAGTAGTAGCAAACGCCAGTTGTCAGTCCATCTGTTTCCAAGAGGGTTCGGAGAAGATATCCATGCCAACAGGGATTAGAGGTTTAGTACATTGCAGGTCTATCTAGATTCTAGAATGAAGTGAAGGGCTTACTATAGTTTGGTTGGTAGATCGATTCGGACACTTGTTGCTCGTCAGGAGGCGACGGAGGTTAATGCTCGCCTTTAGTTTGTTTTACGCGTTGGTGTGATCGACTTTATTTGGTGGTGTTTACGTGATGCGCCACTCTGAATCGTCTCCGTTAATATTTTATTCATCCAAGTTAGTTACCTGTGCTACTACTGCACGCTTTTCCGATCAAAAATATCTTCCTATCCTTCTCCCAGCAACCTAATTCGTTCCGAGAAATCCGCATGCGTGTCATCGGTAAGTGGCCGTCATAGTCTGAAGTCTGAACGAGATGTGCACATATGAACTATCCATGTCTGCAAGGTATTTGTTTCAAAATGTCTACAAGGTCTAGTGGCATTCCAAAACAGCAAGAATACTCTTTATATATAAAAGGGAACTTTTGGAAAACCAGAAGGCAGAAAATTGCCCTCCTCCGAGTAAACCCAAATTTGTTCCCTGATATCGGTCTCTGACAGTCAGAGTCTGAACGAGTATCAGGTTCCTATTGCTGTATCCTTAGATGCGCACGTATACAAAATCCAAGCCTACAAGGAATACAAAAGAAATAAGAAACTCTTTATCTACAAAAAGCAAAACTGGAAAACCACAAGGAAGAAGATTCGATCGAAAGAGGTAACCGAGATCAGGCACACAAGGTGCAGAATGTTGGGGTGAACCAGGAGGACATGCCAAACGGTGATGATTGCTGAACGAACTGACGCTCTGCTCCCTTATTTTCTCTTCGAGAAAAGCAAGCGGAGTAGTCAGATCAAGACGTCCAGGCAGATAGCAGGTTCAATGCACGCTTGCAACTAAAAGCGCATAAGATCGAAACGCCCGACGCAAATACAATGTTCTCAACTAAAACAACAATATCTTGGTCGATCGCATTGGCCCAGGTAACAGTCCGATAAACAACTCAGACTGAGGGGTTGGTTGGTTCGTTGGGTGATGGATGATGAACTTTCAGAAAGTTGGCCCTGGCCAGGGTAATGTAATGTGTGATGAATTTTTCGACACGATCCTCGCAATGATTTTGCTTGTTTAATTAGATTAGAGGCCGTCCTGTAGCGCGATGGACTGAACCGTTCGTGCCTGATGTCAGGCAACAGTTCAGTTGGAAGATCCAATTATTAAGCAGATCTTGTGCCCGAGGATATGCACCCAAACATAAGACGTGCATGGTTGAAGGCCGGTGATACCATCTTTCTTTTTTGGTTGAAACGAGGCAAGAGGCCGGTGATATCATCAGGTAATCATCATAAATTAAACGACATCGGGAGATAAGGTCAATCGTAAGAATACAGACTAATGATGTGTTGTTGCTAAGCCAATGTTTGGACTTTGGACACTTGTCGTAATGGTTCGAGATAGGCAACATCCTTTGGGGCTCTGCTCCCGATATCTCTTCTGCAGGATTGTATTTTTGGAAGTATTTTCGACGATTTTAATTTTAGTTCTATTACGCCATGGTTTTTATTCATCCATGAACTGACTTCAACAAAACAAACACGTCCAGCAGCAACGCTCATTCGTACAAATGAAGGTTGAAATAACAGATGTTCCTCAGGTGGTGTTGCACATTGTTCCTGCGGTCTTTCAGCTACATATTCAGACTATTTTCTATAGAAACAATATTTGCAAGTGGCGTGTTTTAGTACAAAAATGGGCCAGTTCCGGTTCCACATCCAAGAGCTTGGCTCTTTAGACCACAATATCATGTTGCTGCAGCGCTAGTTTGTGTGCAAAATAAACCATACCAGAAGGTACAAGATGCATACCAGAAATAAAAGCATGATAAGATAATTACCAGAGAGCAATCATAAACCCAAGGTGCATCAACAGTGAAAGGACACATCAGCTTAAGCAAGTGCATAATACTGCCAAAATGTGAGCCATAACTTGACATAATTCTGTACAAAAATTCATTTTCAGGAAGAAGATTATACCAACACAAGCTAAAAAACTAAATTCTCTTGTATTATGGTTGGATCCATGAAAAAAAACAGGAGCTAAATAATTGGTGTGCCAAATGAGCTGACACTTACGCTAAATTAAAAGAAACATATGTGAAGCAGGGTCTGTACTTTGATGGACACTTGCAATAAATTAAAAAACTATTGTGTACACAAATTTTATTTCTATGGGTGTGATTTCTCAATATCTTAAAATGGTAAGCGAAAGTTATATACACCAATATCTTAAAATGGTAAGCGAAAGTTATATACACCTGTAGTATGATAGTCCCTTCTGTACCATCTGTGCGCAGGAATTTAGAGACATGTGGCTGTCATTAAGTTAGTTTAGAGAGGAGTCAAGTCATAACCAAGCTAGCAGGCAGGCTAGATGACTACTCCCTCCGTCCAGGAATATAAAACGTTTTAGCTTTGTGAAACGAATGTATCTAGACGATTTTCGTGTATAGATTCAGAGTGAACCTATACACTATAAAAGACATCTAGATACATTCGTTTCACAAAGCTAGAATGTCTTATATTTCTGAAAGGAGGGAGTACTAAGAAAGCCATCTGCGTGACCCAGTGTCTCATCTCCTATGCCTTATGGGGTTCATCCTCACCCTTTTGCTCTAATAGCCACAACGAGTAAGAAAGGATAGCATCCTGATAAGGTGAGGAAGGTTGCCAGAACAACACTACGTGGATCATGGACCTATAGCTGGACAAACAATGAATGATGAGGAACAAGGGGGAAATCCAATACATCACGCTCTCTCGGCGACAAAACAACAGGCTGACGACCCAAATCGTACACCGCTGCCACTCTCGTCCGAATCAGTGCTCCCGCTGTAGAAATCAGACACTCCCCTGCTGCTCACACACTGGCAGTTGACTCCCACTGTCCAACAATCCCACAACCCCATGACAGAAACAGAAAGAGGAACAGAGCAAGATGAACACAGAGACGTACCAGTCTCATCACCGCACACGCAGCACGGATCAGACACTCCCACACGCGGACAGCGCAAACCTTCAAGAACAAAATAAAAGCTGGGGTACAGAGCGTGAAGAAGATAGATGGAAAACCCATCTCTACAGCAGCGTCCATGGCTTCCTCCCCCGTGAGCGGCCTCTCTCCGTCTCTGAGGGTGGCCGAGGCGAAAACCTCTCCGTCATGCCCCTCTCCGCCTCTTCCTGAATTCCCTCTTCCGCTCCTCTCCGAGCCAGTCCAAATGAGCAGCTTCCGGTGAAATTAAAAAAAAACTCAAGAAAGGTCGCGTTGACTTAGCTGCAAGACAGAATTGAAGTACAGAACAGCTAGTTGTTTTATAGGAAAAGTGTATTTCTTTCAATAGGTAAATGAACATTTTATAAAATAAACGTTATTTTGGAACATGCTAAAATTGTATTTGGTAAACACAAAAATTGTTCTAGAGTACATGATCATTTTCCTAATACAAGCAAACATTTCAGTTGATAAACACGAATGTTTCCCCTTTTTTCCTATATATATATACATGTACATTTTTTAGTTAGTCATCAACATTTTTTGTATACTAATATTCTTTAGACTCGTGAGCAATAGTTCGCATATGCATAAGCATTTTTCCTGTAGTTAATAACTGACTAAACTGAGAAGGCAAAACCATGTATGGATTCAGATCCGGTTTTTCTTATAAATTGGGTCAACTCTATTCTATCTATATGTACTGTAGGAACGCCTTGCCCCCTTTGAGAGGTTTCTCAAAAAAAAGATTTAGTGAAAAGACAAATAACAAATTGCACCAGTTCAAGATTTATTTTCATAGAAAGCACAGTTGTAAGTGCTGTTTCCAATCATCTTTCGATACAAAGGGATTAGTCTAGAGACTTAGACAACAATCTAGTAACTAAACATAGACTGCAATTCCCAGGCCACTGTTGCAGCATCGGAGCATAATTTGCAATTCCCAGTCTGGCCATCCTATTCCCACTCCACCGTGGCAGGTGGTTTTGATGTTATGTCCTGACAAACACGGTTAACGCCTCGCACATTATTGCAGATCTTCTTCACCACATCTACCAGGAACTGGCGTTCAAAATAATACCAATCTGCAGTCATGCCATCCTCACTGGTAATTGCCCGTAAAGCAACAGCATTGGAGTGAGTTCTCTGGTCACCCTGGACCCCAACTGTTTGGACAGGCAAAAACACAGCAAAAGCTTGCCAAATTGTATCATAGAGGCCTGCATCTTTAATGGCTTGGACAAATATCTCATCCACCTGACGAAGAACCTCCAAAGCATTGCCCTCTGTAACATCACCTAAGACACGTACAGCAAGACCAGGCCCAGGAAATGGGTGTCGCTTCAAGAATGACTCTGGGACGTTTAAAATACTTCCCAACTTGCGCACCTCATCCTTGAATAGGAGCTTCAGTGGTTCAATGAGCTTCAACCTCATGCCTTCAGGAAGACCACCTACATTGTGATGGCTTTTGATGGTGTGGGAATGTGTCCTCCCACTCCCAGGAGGTGGGCATGATTCAATCACGTCAGGGTATAATGTTCCTTGAACTAAATATTCAGGTCTTTTTCCTATCTTCTTTTCTAGCATCTGAGCAAATTCGTCAAAGACAGCTATGAATTCCCTGCCAATAATCTTCCTTTTCTTCTCTGGGTCTTTGACTCCCTTTAAATTGCTAAGAAATTGCTCCGAGGCATCAACACATGTGACTGGAAGGTGCAGGTCACTATCAAAGGTTGACATTACCCGTTCCTTCTCCTTGTATCTCAATAGACCGTTGTCCACAAAAACACAATGAAGCCTATCTCCTATGGCGTTGTGAACAAGAGTGGCTGCAACTGTTGAATCAACTCCTCCGGACAAGGCACAAATCACATGTTCATCAGGTCCAACCATGCTCTGGATGGTCTTAATTTCCTCATCCAGCACATCTTGCATCTTCCAGTCAGCTTTAATCCCGCAAACATCAAAGAGAAAGCGGCGCAGCGTTTCCATACCTTGGGGCGAATGCGTCACCTCCGGGTGGTACTGCAGCCCGTAATACCGCTTCTCCTGATGCTCGATGGCCGCTATCGCGCCCTGCACGCTGCGTGACACGACCTCGAACCCCTCGGGCAGTCTGACCACCTCGTCGCCATGGCTCATCCACACCGTCTGCCGCTTCCCCGCCTCCCCCTCGCCATAGAGAGCCGAGGACGGCGCGGTCACCTCTACCTCCATATCGCCGTACTCCTGCCGCTCGCCGGCCTCGACGGCGCCGCCGAGGGACTGCACGAGGAGCTGCATCCCGTAGCAGACGCCCAGAACGTGCGCGCCTGCGCCGGCGGTGAAGTCGAGAAATCCCTCGGGGAAGGAGGGCGCGCCCGGCGCGTGGACGGAGTGGGGTCCGCCGGAGAGTATGACGGCGCGGGGGCGTAGTCCGGCAAGGGAGGAGAGCGGGGCGGTGCCGGAGACACATAGGGAGAGGACTCCGAGCTGTCGGACGCGGCGAGTGATTAGGTGGGTGTACTGCGATCCGAAGTCGAGGATGAGGACCAGGTTCTCGCCGGCGCCGGCGGAGGTCGGGAGCGAGGAGGCGGAAGCGGAGCTCATGGCGGCGGCGGCGGTGGCGGCGGATGGGTTTAGGGTTTTGATGGTTTGATTGAGGTTTAAGGATGGGGAAGACTTAAAATGGAGCCGTCTGTGAGAGACCCGCGTGAACGAAGTGTAAGAAATCCATGGGCCCTGCAGGAGGGCCCGTTCTGGAGCCTCTTCTGTTCCCCCGGAAAAGGCACGCGTCTCCCGGCCCACGGCCCACCTGCCACATCAACACCGCCCGGAACGGGGCAGTGTAACCGGGAATACCGGAGCACGCCGCAATCGCGGAGCTTCTCTGGGACTGGAGTGTGATTTGCTCTTGCCTCCCGGACGAAGTATCCCGTCGTTCAACGCGTTTTCTCGATCATTCCCGTGGCCGGGGCAGCACCCGAGGGTTTCTTCCCCCAGGGTGGCCAAGGAGAGGAGCGGAAGAGCCGAAGAGGAGGATGCCCGTGGAAGGCACCGCCGCCGCCGGGATCGAGAGCGAGGAGACGGAGCAGGCGCCGGCGACACCTTCCCCCAGGTAAAAAAGCCTTGCGCCATTACGTTGCTGGGTTCGTTTAATTCGCGATCCCCATCCGTAGTCCTGCGGGGTTATTTTTTAGCTTGGGGCAAGAGGGTTTCTCGTGCTGGGGTTTTTTCGCGAGCTCTGATTTGCGGTGTCGATTGCTTCAGGCGTTCGGGATTTTGGGCGTCGGAAATGAACCGTGGAGCAAGTGTGCGTACCAAGCATCGATTGCGCCTAGCTGTTGTCGTGCGCGACACGCGTTGAACTGTTCTGATTTAGGCAATTGCTAGCGTGGTGTATGCCTGTGTGTCCATCGATTGCAGGCATACATTATTGGCTGAATTTTGTTGGCGATGTGGCTAGGTTGCCGAATTTTGTTGGAGAATGGGTACTATTGTTTTACATAAAAGTTGGGACAGCATGGGGAAAAAATTGGGACATTATTGGCTGTTTTAAATGAAAAAATTGAAACTAGATTTTTCCTGAAAAATTGGTTCCAACAGTATGGGGAACAGCATTCACGTTGGAACTTGCAAGTTCTGGGAGGTTCGACAGGATATCGTAGACAGATAGATTTCTGAAAATTGTTTGCGTTATGTACTGAATTTTCAGCTTAACTGAGAAGATAATGCAGAGTAATTCCTTGGCACGGTATCCACAAAATATATTTACTCCTAACATTCAAGTATTCAACAACTGAACTCAGCCACTCCAGTGAGTGTGCTTGCGCATACATGCGGTTCCACCCAGAAACGCAACTATTTGAACCACTATATGCGTAGCTTCAACTTCAGAACTCAGCTTCAGGCATTGCACACAGAGCAGAGCAGAGCACAACACATTTCTGCGTATCTTTTTGCTCATATCCATGCTAATATTGTTTATTTACCATTCCTAGAACGTTGGCATGGCTTTGTCTATTGCCGTTTCCATCGAGATTTGAGGTACACGTTTCGTTGTTTGAGCAGGACGAAGCAAGACCAGGCCAAGAGACCAGGGGTCCAGGCTCTGTTGGCTGCGGCTCCTCGAGGAAAGGGTGGCCTAGAGAACACGCACCACAGGTACCGGGGAGTCCGGCAGTGCAAGTCGGGAAAATGGACCTCTCTGTTCCGCGAGCCCAACCGCGGAAAGCGACACTGGCTGGGCACCTTCAACACTGCCGTCGACGCTGCCATTGCATACGACAAAGCTGCCATTGCCCACTTCGGCTCCGATGCAATCGTCAACTTCGGCTCCGGAGTAATTCCTTGGTACAGTGCCTACAAAGTACATTTACTCCTAACATTCAAGTATTGAATAACTGAACTCAGCCAGTCCTTGCGTACATGAAGTTCCAGTCAGAAACTGCAACTAGTTGAACCTCTGTATGCAGTTCAACTAGCCCAAATTTCAGAACTCAGCTTCAAGCATAGCACACCGAGCACATTTGTGCCTATTTTCTTCCTCATATACATGCTATTGATTGTTTATTTACCATTCATAGAATGCCATCATGTTGTTTAGCTCCGTTTGCATCGATATTTGAGGTACACGTATTGTTGTTTGCGTGCAGTACGAGCAGGACGAAGCAAGATCGGGCCAAGAGTACTGCCACGCCGGCGGTCCGGACTCTGGTGGTGGCTCCTCGATGGAAGGGTGGCCCGGAGAACAGGGGCCACGGGTACCGGGGCATCCGGCAGCGCAAGTCAGGCAGGTGGGTCTCCGAGATCCGCGAGCTCAACGGCGGCAAGCGACACTGGCTGGGCACCTTCAGCACAGCCATTGATGCCGCCATGGCGTACGACAGGGCTGCCCTTGCCTTACTTGGATCCCATGCAGTTGTCAACTTCCCATCTACCCTCCCCATCACTGCCGACGCATCGGTGCAATGCTATCCCACGCCTTGTTCCCCTCTCGCTACCGCTACCACTGTCTTTGGTGAGCATGAACTGAAGCCAATTGTAACTGCGTCTGTCCTCAGTGAGCATGGAGTGAATCTGAAGGGTGCTGCCTGCTCTGTCTTTGATGAGCATGAAGTAAAGCCGATGCTCACCGCCTCTCTCTTCGATGAGCATGAAATAAAGCCAATGTTCACTGCCTCTATCTTCGATGATGATGAGCATGAAGTAAAGCCGATGGTCATCGCCTCAGTCTTCAGCGAGGGTGAAGTGAAGCCGATGATTGCTGCCTCTGTCCTCTGTGAGCATGAAGTAAAGCCGATGGTCACTGCCTCAGTCTTCAGCAAGGGTGAAGTGAAGCCGATGATTGCTGCCTCTGTCCTCAGTGAGCATGAAGTAAAGCCGATGGTCACCACCTCAGCCTTCAACGAGGGTGAAGTGAAGCCGATGGTTGCTGCCTCTGTTCTCGGTGAGCATGAAGTAAAGCCGATGGTCACCGCCTCAGTCTTGACTGAGGGTGAAGTGAAGCCGATGGTTGCTGCCTCTGTCCTCGGTGATCATGAAATCAAGCTGATGCCAGCACACATTGGCGGTGGCTGCACCGAGATCGCTCAGCATTGGGATGTTTCTTGGGCTAGGCAAGAGGAAGTGTTCGCCGACTACCTGAATGACATTGTCATGTACATCGGTGGTGTTGATCCTATCACCGACAAACTTGCGTTCCATCATGACATCAAGAGTGAGGATTACCTGGTCGACGGGTTGGACGCTGAATTTGCTGACTCGCCGCTGTGGGCGCTGGGTGACTGAAATGGCAGCTGGAGCCTGGAAGGGAAGGCTTTCGTAATGAGATGGGAATTATTTTTTCTGACTGTAGTAGCCTCGTTTGCTGGTAGCCATTTGGATCGTTTAGCTGGACATCTGATGTAGGTCAGTAGGGAGTTTTTCCTCTGCATACTGTTACGTCAGTTTAACTCTAGTGATATATGTAGATGACCATGCTGTAAACTGAATCACCTCGCCGTTTTCTCTCGTGAAGTGCAATACATTATCTCGCTAGAGCAACTCTAACGGAGCCTGTAAAAACGCGAACTGTAAATCGTGTTGACAGGACATGGTAAACGACATGTAGGTCAGTAGGGAGTTTTCCTCTGCATACTGTTACGTCAGTTTAACTCTAGTGCGTTTCCTCTTAACGAATCATTTTAACGTTTTCTCTTAGGGCTCGTTTGGCTCCCATCATTTGGAGCCAGAAACATACTCCCCTCTGTTTTAAAATATAAGATGTTTTAGATTTATGAAAGAAGTGTAGATACACTCATTTTAGTGTGTAGGTTCACTAGTGATAGACTTGTTTGGTTGTCCTAGAATTTGATCCATCATTTCAATGGGAAACTCTAGGAAGTGGGCACTTGGAATTCAGTCGAGATTCCATGTAAAATGTATTTGGCTGTCGTGGAATTGAAACCAATCATTTCAATTGGAAATTCCAGCAAATGGATATGCTATATTAAGTGAATTCTTGTTCCTAACCCAGTCATTTGTCTAGAAATCATTTCATTTCATAATTCCGTGCAGACCAAACATGATTCTCATATTGAAATTTCAAATTAGGCAAATGAAATGATGACAACAATGTAAAATGATGGCTTCCAAACGAATCCTTACTGAAAATCTTGTGACCATATGCTGTAAACTGAATCACCTCACCGTTTCCTCTAATCAAGGCAGCACCTTAAAGCAGCAAGACTACATTTCTTAAGACTGGATAAAGAATGGAAGGGACTGCGTTTGTTGTTGCTAACTCGTCTATTAGAAGTGCAATACATTATCTTGTTACAAATGTAACGTACTGTTCACTAGCGGATTTTCTGGAACTCTTGTCATGTGTTTTTTTTAAGATACCCAGAGAGCTTCTCATATCTGATATTTCAGGAAAACAGAAGGCAATACAAGCGATGGACAACAAGATGTAACGGCAAATTTATTTAAACTCTTCCAAAAAGAAAAACCTGTGCAAATTACATCGAAAACCATACTAACCATTTCTTTCCTTTGCTTGCTTGTCGTTCGCCATAGGTTGAAAACAACACCAAATAGGCAGGAAGGTATAGGACACCTGCAAGCGTCCTTCCCATACTCCCTCCGACCCAAATTAATTGACTTGGATTTGTCTAGATTCGGATGTATCTAGACATGTTTTAGTGCTAGATACATCCGAATGTAGGAAAATTCAAGTCAATTAATTTGGGTCGGAGGGAGTACAAAGATTTGACTCACTCGCTTCCTCGCCCTCCTCACGGCTGCTTTGAGAGTCGTGCGGATAAGGTCGGGTCCCTTCCGAGCTCTTCTCGCTGGAGTAGCCGGGGGAGGCGGCAGAGGAGGGGCGCCGGATTAGTCCTAGGTTGTAGGTGATGTAGGTTTGGTTGTGTGCCAGTAGTGGGCGCTATGTCTGGATGCGGAGCTGCATATCGATGCGACCTGGTTTGGGCTCTAGGGTTCGTCTTCCTCGCCCTCATGTTCCTCTGGTTGTGACATGGGTATACCCTACAGGTACTCGAGCTTGGTATATACGGTCCAAATACGTACAGGCCCACGGTGTCGCCAAGGCCCAAACAAGGGACTCGAGTGGCCTACGGACTCTCGATTGCTTGAAGAACAAGAAGAAGTTAAAGATAGAAAGTTTGAAGTGGAAAAACCCTAACTTGTAACCGACTCGACCCGCTACCCAAGACCTAGCCTATCTATATAAAGGCTAGGAGGGGCGGCGAGGAGGACACACGCAACCCTAGTTTCCACAACCCTCGCCAGATTGCATCTGCGCACCATTGTAACTTTCGACTCCTTCGATAATTCCACGAGCAGACAAGCAGGAGTAGGGACCTCTACGAGGCCTGAACCTGGGTAAATCCTTTGTCCCCTGTGTGCTTGTTTGCTAGCCGATAGATGTCTCCAGCGCTCCCTCCTTCTCCAAAACCCAAGTCCATAACAATGGGCATTGATGAGTTAAACCCTCGTCAATTCACGCCGTCTGTGGGAATTGGGAGTGTTGATGTTGCGGCTTCTTCGGCCCCATCAACTGCGATCTACAACTCCGCAACAGCGGAGATTCGCCAGCTATTCGGCGCCTTTGACTTCATCGTCCACACGCCGGCCACCCACCCGGCCTTCGAGTCTGTGGACGACGGAATCAGCCTGGTGATTGGGAGCTTCTGCTTCCAAGTCGGTCAGATGGGCACGCTTCACATGCCTGATCAGCCGACAACACCGGCGATTGCCCCGGCATCGTGGTTCCCTCCATCGATCGGCACCCTCAGCGAGCTCAACGCCCCGGTGGCAGTGGAGAATACGATCAGCGACAGCAGTCGCGATTCTGATCTGAGCGATCTGGCCACTGAAGATGGAACCTATGGTTCTGGATCTGAAAGTTGTGGAAGCAACAGCTTCCCCAAACACTTCATGTGCGCCGTCATCAACACAGGCGACACCTCCGCCAATCGCGACAACGGTGGTAACACCGGTAACGGCACCGATCCACCCAACGCCGGCTACGGTGGCAACGGTGGCAACGGTGGTAATGGCGGCAATCGCGCTCCCGTCAACAACGGAGGAGCAGTCGAACCTCCCAGCATAATAAATGATCAAACCGGTGAATGCGTCGTAATCAAGCTCAACGAACAAGAGTGGGATCGCTGCCGTGAAGCCCTACGGGGTACACCTCTACCCTTTGGGTCCCCGCAGGAACTGCTGATGGGCTATCACTGGCTCCTGAAGGAAGAATTCAAGCGGCAACTGCAAACAATCGCGCAACTTGAGGCACGTAAAAAGGCAGTGGACGAATCGAGCCTTCGTCGCGCTGGGCTCTCCTCCTATGGAGGATCCTCCTCAAGGGGCAACGAGTACCTCGCCAAGAAGAGGCAATCGCGGATGGCTCATCTTACCGAGCAAGAGCGCATAGAAGCCGCGAAAGTCCTCGACTTCGGCTCTATGACAGTCGACACGAGGGGTAACGTGGTCCCCAGGATGCCACAGGCTGTGGTGATGGCAGCCACCATGTACCTCCTCAATAACCAGCCGCCAGCTGGAGATCCTCGAACTGCCATGCACTGATCTACGATCGCGGGCTTGGGATTAATCGAGGCCGCCCTCGACAAGGAGCCAACACCAGACACAAAAAGGGCAAAGCGCTAGCAAAGCGCCACTCCTCACCCTCATCCAGCGACGACAGTCACGACCTGTCTCGGCGCCGCCGCTCACGGCGACATGATCGTGACTACGATGCGCGCGACGACCTCACGCGGCGCAAGATAGACAAGTCAAGGGCACGACGTGCTCGGTCGACTGACACGGAAGAGGAAGATGGGGAGCTCTGCGGCGCCAGATGCTTCAGCAGATCCATCAGGCAAAAACGAATGCCTAAAGGGTTTAAACTCCCGTCGGAGAACCCAAAATTCGACGGTCCACAGGACCCCAAAATCTGGCTGGAGGATCACATCTCCTCTGTCAGACTCCACGGAGGCAGTCGCAGCACTGCCATGCAATGTTTGCAGCTACAGCTGCAGGGCGCCGCGCGAGCATGGCTCAATAACCTCCCACGTGGATCCATTCGCAGTTGGAATGAGCTGGTTTACAGCTTCGTGCGCAACTTTAAGGGCACGTACAAGCGGCCCGCATCAATCGAAGAGCTGAGATGCTGCCAGCAAAGATCTGGCGAATCGCTGCGCTCCTACATCCAAAGGTGGTCCATCATCAAGAACTCAGCGGAGAACATCTCGGAGGACCGCGCGATTGATGCATTCAACGGTGATGTCCGCCGCCTAGAGCTCAGGGAGGAGCTAGGCCGCTCAAAGCCCCAGACCATCGACCACCTGATGGAAATCGTGAATCGGTGGGCCGATGGAGAAGATTCGGTGAAGAGTCGCGCTCACTCCGACGAGGAGGCGGAACTCGAACGCAGACGCGACCGCCGAGGCAAGCGCCACATGCGCATCTACGATGATCGCAACGATGTCAACATGGTCGCAGCCGGCTTCACCAATAGACGCGACGATAACCGCAACAGCGGATACCGTAGCGGCGGATACCGCGACTCCGGGAAAACCACGCAAGTATGGCAACGCTGCACTCGTGATGAGGCACCGGCGACCTCCATCGAGGACAAACTGTCGGGCCATGCACGGTGCACTTCTACATCGACAAGCATGATGGCAAGAGAAAGTCCAGCCACCTCCTCAAAGACTGCCGCGAGTTCCTCAAGCTACACGAGGGATTGGTTCGGATGAACCGCAATGCAGTCGAAAGAGGCTACGGAGCCGGTCCAGGCGCCGTGGCACATGGCGCACCACCACCACCACCTGGGCCACCCCGAACGGAGCCGCACCATACCAGCAGCACGGAGGAGAACCGTACCCACGGGCCATGGGTACCATGATGATCCAAAAAGGACGCCCCTCCAACAGGGTGTAGAAGGCCATCACTCGCCAAGTCAACTTGGCCACGCACTCGCCACCATCCACCACTGAGTACCTCAGTGGGAGCGAGTCGTGCATCACCTTCGACAAACGCGACCACCCGCCTCAGATACCTCGTCCAGGTCATTGCCCCCTCGTACTCGAGGCGCAAATTGGAGGTTTCGACATGAGTCGCGTCTTCATGGACGGCGGAAGCGGCATCAACCTCATATTCACGAGTATCTTGCGAGTGATGAGGATCCCTCTAACCTGCCTTGAGGCATGGGACACAACGTTCCACGGCATCATCCCAGGGAAAGGCATATACCCCCTGGGCAAAATCAACCTCGACGTCATCTTCGGCACACCGAAGAACTTCCGGCGCGAGCTCATCGACTTTGAGGTCGTCAACTGGCCCTCACAATACCATTGCATCCTTGGGCGCATCGCATTCGCTAGGTTTATGGCAGTGCCCCACTACGCCTACCTGCAGATGAAAATGCCAGGTCCCAACGGCGTCATAACGATCAACGGGAGCTTTGAGCGATCTGATAGTTGCGACAGGGAATTCAACAGAATCTCCCAGTCCTTCGGCATGCAGGAGGAACTCTCAAGACTGAAAGAGACGACAGACAACAGTCTGCCTCCCCTGAGTAGGCCAAGCTCACCTGACCTCTCCTTCGACTCATCTGTGCACACAAAGAAGGTGCAGGTCCATCCATCGGATCCCGCCAAGACGGCCCTCATCGCCAACAACTTGAGTCCCGCATAGGAACTCGCGCTCGTCGAATTCCTCCGTGAGCATTGGGAAATTTTTGCCTGGTGTCCTGCGGACATGCTAGGAGTTCCCAGGGAATTCACCGAGCACGCACTCAACGTCAACCCCGACGCAAGGCCAGTCAAGCAAACAATCAGGCGACTGTCTGAGCCACGAGCGCAGGTAGTCGGAATGGAGATCAACAGACTCCTCGAGGCCAAGTTCATATGCGAGATCAAGGAAAGCACTTGGCTCGCCAATACGGTGCTGGTACCAAAAAAGGACACGGATATCCTACGGATGTGCGTGGACTTCACTTCTTTAAACAAGCACTGCCCAAAAGATCACTTCCCGCTGCCATGGATCGACCAGATCATCGACTCCACTGCGGGATGCGAGCGCCTTTGCTTCCTCGACGCCTACTCAGGCTATAATCAAATTCGCATGAAGGAGGAAGATCAAGAGAAAACAGCGTTTACAACGCCCTTTGGTGTGTTCTGCTACAACACAATGCCCTTTGGGCTAAAAAACGCGGGAGCCACCTACCAACGGTGCATGCAGGCTTGCCTCAAGGAACAACTGGGTCGCAACATCCAAGTCTATGTCGATGACATAGTAATCAAGACCAAGGAGGAAGTCTCTCTAATCGACGATTTGCGTGAAACCTTCGCCGACCTCGACCACTACCGGATCCAGCTCAATCCAGACAAATGCGCCTTCGGTGTACCATCTGGACAGCTACTCGGGTATCTCATCTCTGCGAGGGGAATCGAGGCGAACCTGAAGAAGATAAAAGCCATAGTGGCCATGGAGAAGCCGAAGAACATAAGAGGCATCCAGCAACTGGCCGGACGAATCGCGGCCCTCAGTCGATTTATCAGTCGGATGGGTGAAAAGGCACTGCCCTTCTACCAGCCCCTCCGCAAAGCTGAAAAATTCGAATGGACCAATGAAGCGCAAGAAGCATTCGAAGATCTCAAGCGTCTGCTATCCACTTCGCCAGTGCTGGTGACTCCACGAGAAAGGGAACCACTGTTGCTGTACATCTCTGCCACCAACCAGGTGGTCAGCACAGTGCTCGTCATCGAGCGGGCTGAGGAAAACAAGGTCCATGGCATACAACGCCCGGTATACTACCTCAGCGAGGTCCTCACGCCAACAAAACAGCGGTACCCGCACTACCAGAAGCTGGCGTACGGCGTCTTTATGACCGCCCGGCGACTGCGCCACTACTTCCAGGAACACCCAATCGTCGTAGTCAGCGACGCCCCGTTGGGACATATCCTCAATAACCCCGACGCCACGGGGCGAGTCGCGCTTTGGGGAATAGATTTGTCTCCACGAGACATCACATACGAAAAGCGCGACGCAATCAAGTCGCAAGTTCTCCCTGACTTGCTCGTGCACTGGATGGAGAACCAACTCCCGTACAAGCCAGATATGTCCTACCTCTGGACAATGCACTTCGATGGGTCCAAGAGAAAAGACGGAGCAGGCGCAGGTGTCATACTGACGTCACCTCAAGGGGACAAGCTGAAGTATATCCCGCGAATGCAGTTCACAGCCTCAAACAACGAGGCTGAATACGAGGCCCTGTTGCACGGGATGAGAATGGCAAAAGCTTGCGGCGCCAAGAGGCTCATCATATATGGCGACTCTAAGTTGGTCGTCAACCAAACAATGCATGAGGGCGACGCACTGAACGACAACATGATCGCGTACCGTGACCTCTACGATACACTCAAAGGAGACTTCAATGGTTGCGAGCTGCGACACGTAGGTCGCGAAAGCAACGAAGAGGCGGACGCACTCGCCAGCATAGGCTCTACCTACGCCCCCATACCACCTAGGGTATTTCTCGAGCGCATATGCGAACGCTCCATCAAGCCAAAGGCCGCAGAGAAGAAAACAAGCGCAGCAATGGACTCGGGGGCTACGCCACCCAATGAGCCAATGGCACTTGATGACTTGGAGCTGGACACCGGACTCGAAGGACCAATGAGCGTCATGCTGATTGAACAATCATGGACGCAGCCGTACATCACGTGCCTCCTCAGCAAGAAGCTACCGGACGATCCGACAGATGCACGGCACATCGCGCGGCGATCCAAGGCATTCGTTGTTATCAACGGCGAACTGTATAAACGCAGCATCATAGGAGTACTCCAACGGTGCGTTTCCATGGCCGATGGAAAAGCAGTTCTCCTCGATATCCATGAAGGGACCTGCGGGCACCACGCCGGCAGTCGCGCCCTTGTTGCCAAAGCTCTACGAGCTGGATTCTACTGGCCTACGGCCATGCGCGACGCCAAGGACATAGTTCAAAAATGCAATGCTTGCTAGCGATTCGCGGATAAGCCGCACGCGCCAGGCGTAGAGCTACGACCAATCCCATTGGCATGGCCCTTCGCACAGTGGGGGCTCGACATGGTCGGCAAGCTTCCAAGGTCCTCGCGAGGAGGCTACGTCTACCTCTTGGTCACAGTCGACAAATTCACCAAGTGGATTGAGGCCATGCCAGTAACCAACCAATCCGCGCACAGCGAAGTCAAATTCTTTGAGTCCATCGTCTACCGCTTCGGGGTGCCACACATCATCATCACCGACAACGGGACGAACTTCACATCCAAGGAGTTCCAAGAATTCTGCGATAACCTAGGGATCAACATCAGCTATGCCTCAGTAGCGCATCCACAGACCAACGGTCAGGTAGAAAAGGCAAACGGGCTCGTCTACAGCGGCATCAAGAAACGACTCCTCCGACCACTCGAACAAGCCACGGGTTGTTGGCCGGACGAACTGCAATCTGTACTCTGGAGCCTACGTACAACTCCAAACAGCGCCACGGGCTACACGCCATTTTTTATGGTGCACGGAGCAGAGGCAGTACTACCAGCCGAGGTACGGTACAAGGCGCCGCGCGTGGTCGCTTACAGCGAACAAGAGTCATCCCTCGCACTCGAAGACTCTGTCGACCTCCTTGACGAAGCAAGAGAAATCGCCGCAGAAAGATCAATGATCTACCAGCAGAACCTGCGCAACTACCACAGTAAAAGGCTTCGCCCTAGATCCTTCGTCGAAGGCGACCTGGTCCTGCGACTGAAGCAGCAGGGGCATCTCAAGCTCGAGTCCCCCTGGGAAGGACCGTACGTGATTACAGAAGTAATCCTAGGTGGAGCCTATCGCCTTCAAGATTTAGAGACAGGAGTCGCATACTCCAACCCTTGGAACGTCGCACAACTGCGACGCTTCTACCCTTAGTCGTTTTTTACTTTTACATCGCAAATAAGGCTACTCAGCCAAGGCTACTTAGCCACACATTGTACCTCGCACTGTTCTTCGAATAAATAAAAGCTAAGTGCCCCAAAACTCTGTGTTCTCCTTTACTTTTTCAATTTATATACTCGAGGGCTGCGCCACCCTATACACATCTGTTCTTCAAACCAAAACGCGATATCCTGAGTAGCTGGTACATCAATCGAAACCCTTAAACACAACCTCAATATAGCTGCAACGCACCTGACAGGTTGACAAGGGACTGAGATAAAAAATGGCCAGGCTAACGAAAAGGACTCGCATAGTGCAATACACTTCATGCTAACAAAACTCTTTATGCACATACGACAATAAATTATTTACAAGACCTATACGAACTTTACAACATAAGTACACTTATGTGCAGGATACAAAAAAGGCTACTACGGCAGCAGAAGAATGTTGGTTTGTTCCTCAAAGAAGTCGACGATCTCTTCTGCTGGGCGGTCCACCGCCTGGTAGTGCGGCACCATATTCAAAGCAAAACCTGCTGGCGGTGCTGGTGGCCCAGATGCAATGGCGGCGACATCTACGTCAGGCCTGTGCAATCGCACCATTGAGAGAGCAGCCTTGGCACCAGCCACCAATTGTTGCCTCACGCATTCGCGAACCGCGGACAGATCTTGAAATTTGGCAAGAAGGGCCAACAGGCTTGATGGAGTATCATCCAGCGGGAACATCGCCCGACAAATGTTCTTCAAGCATGATTGCGACTTCTTCAGGAAGAGCAGCACTCGCGATGCGCGATCCTGCAGGGTCGCCAGCGTAGTCGCACGATCATGATCTACCCAGAAGTATCCACTCTCTTGAAGCTGCTCCTGGGTGAGATCATGCAGGCGAATGGCAATTCTATCTTTCTCCTCCTGCGGATGACGCACGCTAACAACTACACGAAGCAACACCAGCAGCATAAGTATAACGTACCACTGCGAGTGACTACAAAGAAAAGATGAGAACAAGCAAACTAACACTTGAATTGGTCGCCCAGCTGCGCCACCTCGCCAAGCAGATATTGCTCTCGGGCGGCGGCTTTTTCCGCCTTCGATTTCCACACGTCCGCACTACCGCGGATCACGGGCAACTCATGCTCCAGCTGCTTCACGTGATCACGAAGTCGCGAAAGCAAAGACAGCTCCTCGACCCTGGAGCGCGGTGGTGCCACGGTATCATCAAGAGTTGGCGAGTCTTGGTTCCCCCTCATAGGATCACTTGATGTACCCTACCACAAGTCAAGATAGCAGCAAATAAGATGACCAAATCAACACAAAGACAAAAGGGTCAGATGCATTCAAGACCGGCATAAGTATCAACAGACACACTCGCTAGCAAGCATGTTCTTAAACAAAAGGACGATTAATCAACTATTACAAAAGCTAACTACGGAGCAGCTGGCTTCTTCGACTTCGACGGCTTCGGGGGCTTCATCAAATCCGTGGCAGTATCAGACGCCACTGACTTTCCGCCGGCCCCTGAGGCCAAAGCCTTCGCCGCCTTCTTGGCACGTTGGAGCTCCTCCGAGTACTTGGCAATAGTATTTATCAAGTGATGCCCATATTTGCCACAGGCAGTCGCAAAAGGAGCGAAGACTACCTGCTGACCATCCGCGCCAATAGGCATCGCCTTCCACACCGCGGAAGGATCGATCTCGACTCTGTGGGCCTGCACCATGGCGAGTGACATGGACGCGCCAGCCACGCAGAGGGAGTTCTTGTAGGTGGAAGGCACACCCCCGGCGAGTGACTCCACCAGCTCGTCCATATTATCGATCAGCTCCTCCTTTGGCATCAACTCCTCCCGGGGGCGACTGAGGGCGACCTTGGCCTTGGAAAGTATATCTTGGACGGCGGCGCTACGGTCTTCGACTACAGACACCGCACCTGCCAGAGCGTCATCGCGACGAAGGGCCTGCGGGTCAAAGCTCAAATCGCCAGCATCTGTACATGAACACACACATGGATCAAAACTTCAGCGCCTCCAGCAAAAACATTAGATGCAGAGAAGGACAACAATATCCACAAGCAAAGGTACCTGAGAGAGCCTTGGCGACTGAGAACAGTTGTTCTTCGAACAACTTTTCCCTGGCCGCAAAGGAGGCACGCAGATCCTCTTCACGCTTCCGCGCCTCGTCACGCGCTGCGATTGCCTCGTCGCGACCCTTCACGGCCGCGGCCAGTGTCTTCTCCAAGGTGGTGGCGTCACGCAACAGAGCATTATGCTCAGCTACACGACAAACAAAAGTTGACTATCAGTTGACTATACTAAAAAGGAGAAGACAAAAAAGAATAAGTGTAGAGCACTCACTTTCAACCACATGGTGACGCGTCTCCAGCATTGCATGCTGCCGGCCCATTGCCATCACTTGTTCTGCCAAGTGTGCGGCTTCCTTCACAAGGAGCTGTCGCACAACCAAGGAATCATCAGAGGCAACAGATAACGTCGACTAAAGCACTACAAAAGGAGGAAACAACTAGACTTACATGGTCCTCCAATGACTCCGAAGATGTTTGCTGTGCCGTCATCTGGGCAACCATTCGATGCTCCCCTACGTGAGGAGAGCTCGAAGAATTGTGCCCGGAGTGGGCCACCACCGGAGGGGAAGGAGCGCGCTCGACCTCTTCCTTGGCCCTTGAGGTTGCGACTCCCGATTCCTTCAAAAACTCGACGTCGCTAGAAGATGACGACGCCTCTTGACTACAAGACAAAATCCACGTTGAGAAAGGGCAAACTCCAGGGCAAAGCCAACAAAAAGAAAACAGAGAAGAACAAATGAACTTGAAAACTTACCTATCGAACTTGTCAAAATCAAACGTGGCCTCCACCGACTCCGACGAAGACTCCTTAGGCAATCGCATCTTCTTGCGAGAAGATGGTGCCATAGCTCTCACAGGAACGACGGGAATTGGCGACTCCGCGCCAACAGCCGTGCCTTCTGGAGTCAAAGGAGACGACGTGTTGGAATCCTCACTGCGCGAACGCTTGCGAGTATCCGGCTCTCGGACTCAGGAGCTTCCTCTTCCACATCAGAAGGGATAGTCGATTCAGAATCATCCTCTTCCAAAGCTTCGTGAGGAATAATCCCCTCAGGGAGAGGGGGCATGCAAGGCGACACCGCCCAATCCTGCATACAGACAGCGAAGATCAGCAAAAAGAACAAGTAAGCAACAGAAAAGCAATCGAGAAAATAAGCTACTGCGTAGCACAACTGTACCTCGGGAGGAGGATTCGAAGCATCAAAAGGAGGAACAACTGGCTCACTCTGAAGCACATCCTTGCCAGTGTACTTCGTGACCAGTCGAACCCTCTTATCCACCTCACTCGCGGACATGCCATCGGTAGACACGCGAGTGGCATCATCAGCGCCAGCCCACTGGAACATGGGATGAACTCTAGCTTGAAGGGGTTGGACGTGACGGCGCAGCCAGGTTCGGATAAGGGTGCAGCCTCCCTCTTTTGCGCCTATGCAACTCTCGAGGTCGCAGACGCGTTGATACAGCACGTCTATCTCCGCGAGTTCGCCAGGCATAACTACGTTCTTCCAGGAACGCATCTTCTTGCAGGGAGTCGCGGGATCGAAGGGTGCGAGTCCAAAGTGCTCATCTTTGGACTTCTGATCGCGGACATAGAACCATTTGTCCCTCCATCCCTGGACGGACTTGGTGAGCTTGATGTCGAAGTAGGTGGCGGATGGGTCGACGTGGATTCCGCAACCACCTACGTCATAAACTAAAGAGCCAGATGTGGACTGACGCTTCAATTTAAATATGCACTTGAAAAGACCAAAGTGTGGCTCGATTCCGAGCCAGCACTCGCAAAGAGTGATGAAGCAGGTGATGTGGAGGATCGAATTCCGGGACAGATGATGGAGCTGGAGCCTATAGAAATAAAGAAGACCCCTAAGAAAGGGGTGGAGAGGCAAGGAAAGACCGCGAATGACGAATGCAAGAAACATCACTCGAAAACCAGCGGGAGGAGCAGGAATGGTCTCACCGCTGGGGACGTGCGCATCGGCGACTGCTGCAGAGATAACTCCGTCTTGGCGAAGAAGACGGAGATCCGACGCCTTGATGATGGAAGGGCGCCATGCACCATTTTTCAAGCGGGTGCCCGCGACCTTCTTCTTCCCGCCGGCGGCAGCGCTGGTGCCCGCAGCAGCGGAGCCACCCTTCTTCTTCGCCGCGGCGACGGTGGCCGCGGAATCAGCAACAGCTCCTCCTTTCTTCTTCCCCATTGAACGGCGGCGATGCGAGCATAGAAAGTAGCTCGGAAATGAGCGGAGGTGGTCCAGCGTTGTGGAGGAAACGAGCGCAAGGAAAAGCAGAAGAGCAGCAGCAATGGCGATGGCAATAATGAAGAAAGAGCGCAGATGGGAAATTACCACCGTAGCATCGCTACTTAACCCCTAGAAGATGCAATCCAACGGCTCAGAAAAACCCTACTGGACGCGTGGCACACATCGTGTTGGACACGTGGAGAAGGGGAAGCACGAACCGTCCCTCCACTACTCCCATTACGCGCGGAAATCGAGGAGGCGCAGTTAAAATAAAGATTACGCACGCCCAGTCAAATCAAAGTCAGGATGTGGGACCCACCGCTCGTCACGTCCCGTCAAACTCGCTCACGCGGGCAACTGAGGTCATACAAGCGTCAGCACTGACATCATAAAAGTTACGCAGTTGGAAAATTCGACTACTTTAGTCCTTGCTGGAGTCTTCGACTCCACCAAGCACTCGGGGGCTACTCCCATAGGGAGCGCTGGCCGCACACCCTATGATTTTCTTTTTTTTTGCAGGAACATGGACAATCAAAAGTAAACACAACCACTCGAAATACGGTTCGACTATGGACATGGGTTACTCCCATAGGGAGTGCCGGAAACAAATTCGACTGAAACAAGCAAGCAAAAGACGACAGCAGTCGCAAAAGTTATTTAGTCCCTGCCTGAGTCTTTGACTCAACCAGGCACTCGGGGGCTACTCCCATAGGGAGCGCTGGTTGCGCACCCTATGATTATTTATACAGAAAACTGTGTGTTGATAACATCCGCACTTGAAGCTCATGGCGACACCGCCTCATAATTTTCCCTACAAAGAGACTGCGTCTCCTGGGTCACCCGAATCGTCTCCGTGATGATAAAATTTGGATGTCGCGCTTACAGTGTGAAGGTAAGACCTGAATAAGGCCTGGCAACGCATTTAGCTGCGCACTACCAGAAATGTATCCGTGACTGCAGGTACGATGAACATGCCTTGTCGGACGCGTTGAGTGCTCACACCCATATAACGGGAATTCGACTCCTGTAAGACCTCCGCGGCCTGAGTCGAATTACACCAGCACTTTTCCGGATTCGAGTCCGGGGACTCGAGTTCGAGTAGATTACGTTGTTTCACCCTAAGGTGGTTAACTGATACCGATACTTCGGTTATATCAGGCATGTATATCAACAATCCCTGTGACACAAATAAAAGCAGTCGAAATGCACTTGTTCAGGCACTCGAAGACTTCAAAAAGTCCCCAGTCAAATCTGCGATTCCACTGGGCACTCGGGGGCTACTGACATGGGTATACCCTACAGGTACTCGAGATTGGTATATACGGTCCAAATACGTACAAGCCCATGGTGTCGCCAAGGCCCAAACAAGGGACTAGAGTGGCCTACGGACTCTCGATTGCTTGAAGAACAAGAAGAAGTTAAAGATAGAATGTTTGAAGGGGAAAACCCTAACTTGTAACCGACTCGACCCACTACCCGAGACCTAGCCTATCTATATAAAGGCTAGGAGGGGGCGGCGAGGAGGACACACGCAACCCTAGTTTCCACAACCCTCGCCAGATTGCATCTGCGCACCATTGTAACTTTCGACTCCTTCGATAATTCCACGAGCAGACAAGCAGGAGTAGGGACCTCTACGAGGCCTGAACCTGGGTAAATCCTTTGTCCCCTGTGTGCTTGTTTGCTAGCTGATAGATGTCTCTAGCGCTCCCTCCTTCTCCAAAACCCAAGTCCATAACAATGGGCATTGATGAGTTAAACCCTCGTCAGGTTGGAACTACGGGCGGTGATGGCGGCCACCGCATCCTTGAATAAGGTAGGGGTTGCTTGCTCTTCCCTTCTTGCATCGCTCGTATGCTCTTCTATCTTCCTTTGTCCGGCCATGGTGGCGATGGGAGGAAGTTGGGGACATGGTAGTGGTGAGGGAGTCTTTGCTCTGGGCGTGTGTGTGGCATCGAGCGGTGGCCTGTCTGGTCCTCTTCCTCGATTCATCATCCTCCGGCCAACCGTGGAGGCAAGGGGATAGAGATGGCGATGGCGGGCGTATGGCCAGCTTCCTCTTTTTTGAGCGCGGTCATCAATGCTTTCCTGGCCCTTGTGTGTCCCCCAACCTTCTGGCCGGCCATGACGGCGAGGGGGAGGTGGTGGCATGGCGTGACCTCAAGTGTTTTGGTGGCCTTATCTCCTGCAACAAGCTCATCACGCTAACGACATCATCCTAGTCGCCGCGATCTTTGGTCGGCATGGCGGCTTTGTTTCAACCTCCATCATGGAGGCCCTGAAGAGAATCCTCCGCTAGAGCTCGGCGTTTCTTCGTCGCCAAGTGGTTCATCCCTAGAGGCAAAAAAGTGGTCGGTGACAGTGGTTCATCGCTAGAGGAGAGCTCATGAGCACCTTTGATGGAGTCGACGGAGCCCTCGAGTGTACATTCAATGTGGTCGATGTAATTGAGGCGGCATTCGAGAGCCGATGCGGCGGACCGGAGTCAACGCGGCAGCAGGTCATCGAAGCCAATAGCGGTAGCGAGTTGCCGAAGCAGAGGGAGCCCCCGAGTCGCTGGAGCCAAAGATCGTAGCGGATCGCCGGAGCCGAGGGCAGCAGCGGGTTGCCGTAGCCAAAGATTATAGCGGGTCATTGTATCCCCTAGGCGTAGAGTCAGCGCGGTTGGACGGAACCTACGGCGGACGTGTAGTCGAGGTCGATGGATTCACGCAGTCGCCGAGTTTTTTATTGGAGGAGTCGACGTGGCCATCGGATCCGGCAGAAGGAGTCGATGCGGATTGATAAATGTGGTATCCAAGGCCTCCCATCACCTTGCGCATGTTGAAAAGTCTTCGCACCACATGTCGTGGAGCTGCACGTGCATGTGCTGCCAAGGTACGTCAATCGCGAGGTGTGACATCACGCTATTGCACACCCGTGAGCTTGTCGACTTGACGCGTCATGCGGCTTGGGGGCGAAGGGGCCAGTGATGACCGTGCCCACATGGCTGAACATTACGGAGAGATGCATGAGGTTGTCGCATGTCCGAGTCAAAGTGGAGGCACACGACTAGGTGACTGAAGACACGTTGCCTTGATCGATCCATGATGCTGGTGTGAAGCAAAACAAATTGAGCTGGTATCCATGTGTAGATGTCAAACTGTAATGGGTAATCAAATCACTTTTCCTTTTTGGGACCTGGTGTGTTGTTGCCACACGTGTCGGGTCACATTAGATCGTTTCCTTTTGTCTCTGTTCTTGACACTGTATCTTGATCGCTTATTGATCCTAGTAGGTTTCCTTTTTTCCGCATGCGACATATGCCTGCACCTGCCGCCAGGCGGCATGAGACGATGTCGTATATCTGCGTGAAGAAGAAGGCGATGAAGGTCTCGCCAGCCGGGAGCTGAGCAACGATGATGAAGTTTGCTAGCTATGTCGCTGAAAGAATTACAGGCATCCGGGTGCGTGGATCGGTGCGTACGGTTTCATCGACGACAATCTTGTCGATTGTGATGAAGTCGAAGCATTAAAGCAGATCTGCTCCACGGAATCGACGAATCGCGGATCGCTGGTGATGGAGCCGTCGAGATCGCAACATCAGTGCACCCAGTTCCCACAGACGACGCCAATTGACAAGGGGTTAACTCATCAATGCCCATTGTTATGGACTTAGGTTTAGAGGAAGAAGGGTACACTAGAGATCTCGTTTGGCTAACAGACAAGCAATGCGGGACACGATGTTTCCCCAGGTTTAGACCTCCAGAGGGAAAACCCTACTCTTGCTTGTCTGCTCTTGATTGATGAAGAATCGAAGGTTACAATATCGCCGATGGCGGTGGATGCACGGATTGGATCTGGCATATGTGTATGCTACGGGTGTTGTCTAGATTTGTTGTGTTCTATTGTGGGAGTCGCCCTCCTCGTTGGACCCTCCTAGCCTTTATATATGGGGAGGCTAGGTCTCAGGTACCAATACGAGTTGGTTACAAGTTAGATTCGAACTCTAGTTTTGAGCTTTCCTTGTCTTGCGTGCTTGGAGTTCGTGTCCATATGGGCTTCGTACCACCTGAACTGTCTTGGGCTTCGTGGACCTTGGCATGTTGTCGATTAGGCCTTTCGTTGTGCCGCACCATGTAGGCCAATAGTAGGTGCCTGTTGGGCATACCTATGACAGTAGCCCCCGAGTGTCCATCTGAATCATAGATTTGGGTGGAGACTCGGTTGTCTTGATCCTTGCATTAAGATGTTGAAGTCGACAATTGTGTCGAGTGTGAAGCACTCATCCGGAAGTTTATCGGGTTAGCCGGATTCATAGTAGTTCATAGGGATGTTGGTAAACGTTCCTGGTGCGCTCGACGGATCGGGACCAGTTAATTGCTCTAGGGCAAAAACAATGCTACCTACTCAAACTCGAATCCCCGGACTTGAATTTGGAAATTGCTGGTGTTGTTCGATTCATGCCATGGAGGCCTTACTGAGTCGAACTCCAGTTGATAAGTATGTGTGTACCCAACGTGTTCGTTGGGATTTTCTTCGTGTCATAGACACGGTATTTATCTGGTAGAGCGCAGCGGATGTGGTTGCTAGGCCATCAGATTGTACTATAAGTCTTATTTTTACGTCGTAGACGCAGCATCCGAATGTTTGTCACCACGGAGGTGTTTCGGGTGGCCAAGGAGATGTTGTCTCTGAATTTTACATTGAAGTGTAAGTGAGCGGAGTCGCCAATGAGTTCTATTGTTGTAAGTGAGTTGACATTGTGGACGCAGTCGACACAATCGACTATGGTGTGAATATTTTGTTTTCTATAGGGTGCACAACCAGCGCTCCCTATGGGAGTTGCCCCTGAGTGTCTGTTCAAGTCGTAGACTTGAGCAGAGACTTATAATCGTCGGTTACGTAGACACAGCGATCCGGAAGTGCTTCGGATGATCTTGTGAATGTCGCTAACACCGGCGCTTTTTCGAATGCACGACCAGCACTCTCTATAGGAGTAGCCCCCGAATCCTCAGTCGAATCGTAGATTCGAATGAGGAATCGAGGCGTGCCACTCGAAGACCTTGTAGGTGTGCGACCAGCGCTCCAGTTTGGAGTAGCCCCCGAGTGTATGGTGGAGTCGTAGACTCGGGCAGAGACTTGAGTCTTGTATCTTGTAGATGTAGTTGAAAATCATGCGAGGAGAAACCACTGATCCGGAAGTGCATCAAGTCAGCGTCTCATGCATAAGGATCAAAGAGTCGATGATGCAGTCGAAGTTGATGTAGCGGAGTCATGCGGTGTTTAGTCGGGTAAGTCGATGATGCAGATGGAGTCGACGCAGTCTCTTTTGTTGGGTGCGCAGGCAGTGTCGCTTATTTGTAGCATCAAGCGATGCAACCATCCGAGGAGGGACTCCACTCGGGTCTTGAGTTTATGGCGTAGCCAGTTGTTTTTTAGACTCCTGTTGGAGGACTCAACAGAATAGCTTGATGCAGTCTGACATCCTTGTAAGCTGTAGAAAATGGAAAGGATTGTGAAGTATCTATATCTGGTAAAGAATATTTGGCAGTTGGCTTGTAAAGTAAAATTCTTATGCCAATCGAGTCGACACTTTTGCACTATATGCTAGGCCTTTTCGTTAGCCTGATTACCCTTAGTCTTAGTACCTTTCCAAGGTACTAGGAGTTCAAGGATTCAACGATCAGGCAGAATCAGCTACTCGGGTTGTCACGTATGAGGTGCTCGAGTGCATGGAGTCGATGACACATAAGGTTACTCGAAGAGGGTGCATCTCCCGAGTGTTTTCGTGTGCGATTAAAATAAACGAGTACTGACTCTTAGTATAGGAAACTTAGCTTTATTGGTAGGTGTCGTAGACGAAGTTCATATGGCCATGGACGAAATCGACGCTGTCGAACACTATAGCGGGTCGTCGGAGCCGATGGCAGTAGCAAGTTTCCACAGCCAAAAACCATAGCATGTC
The DNA here is from genome assembly GCA_910589775.1 of Avena eriantha. Lineage (NCBI taxonomy): Eukaryota > Viridiplantae > Streptophyta > Magnoliopsida > Poales > Poaceae > Avena > Avena eriantha. Next base: position 368,027,641 of record OU342740.1, on the reverse strand, counting down.
ACCGTAACCGAAGACTACGACAGGTCACCGGAGTCGAAGAACGAGGTGGGTCACCGATGCCGAGGGAGACCCCGAGTCACTGGGTCCAAAGACCGCAGCGGGTCGCTGGAGCCAAAGGAGCTGTTGGGTCACCAAAGCCGAAGGCCGCAGCAGGTCGCCGGTGCCGATGGTAGCAATGGTTCGTGCGGCGGAGTTTAAGACCATGGGAGGTCGCATGGTGGAGTTGACGCGGCAGCGGGTTGCTTGATGGACGAAGTCAAAGTGGCATCGGGTTGCCGGAGTCAAAGAACATAGCGGTCCGCTCTAGCCAAAGATGGCAACGGGTCCCACGACAGAGTCGACGGAGCCCCCGAGTGTACATTCGATGTGGTCGATGTAATTGAGGCAGGGTTCGGGAACCGATGCGACGGACCGGAGTCGACAAGGCAGAAGGTCGCCGAAGCCGATAGCGGTAGCGAGTTGCCAAAGCGGAGGGAGCTCCCGATTCACTGGAGCCGAAGATTGTAGCAGATCGCCGGAGTTGAGGGCGGCAGTGGGTTGCCATAGCCAAAGATTATAGCGGGTCGCCGTATCCCCCGGGCGTAGAGTCAGCATGGTCGGACGAAACCGAAGGCGGACGTGTAGTCGAGGTCGACGGATTCGCGTGGTCGCTGAGTTTTTTATTGGAGGAGTCGACGTGGCCATCGAATTAGGTGGCAGGAGTCCATGCGGATTGATAAATCTGGTATCCAATGCCTCCCGTTGCCTTGTTGACAAGTCTTCGCACCGCATGCTGCGGAGCTGCACGTGCATGTGCTGCCAAGGTACGTCAACTGCGCGGTGTGACAACACGCTATTCCACACCCCTGAGCTTGTTGACTCGACGCGTCATGCGGCTTGGAGGTGAAGGGGCCAGTGATGACCTCTCCCACGTGGCTTAATAGCATGGAGAGATGCACGAGGCTATCGCATGTCCGAGCCGAAGTGGAGGCACACAACTAGGTGACTGAAGACATGTTGCCTAGATCAATCCATGGTGCTGGTGTGAAGCAAAACAAATTGAGTCGGTATCCACGTGTAGATGTCAAACCGTAATGGGTAATCAAATCACTTTTCCTTTTTGTACTTGGTGTGTTGCCGCCGCACATGTCGGGTCAGATTAGATCATTTTGTATCCGTTCTTGACATTGTATCTTGATCGCTGATTGATCCTAGTAGGTTTCCTTTTTTTCGCATGCGACACATGCCTGCACCCGCCGGCAGGCAGCCGTGAGACGATGACGTGTATCCGCATGAAGAAGAAGGCGATGACGTTCCCGCCAGCCGTGAGCCGAGCAACGATGATGAAGCTCGCTAGCCGTGTTGCTGAAAGACTTCTAGGCATCTAGGTGCGTGGATCAGTGCGTACGGTTTCGTCGACGACAATATTGTTGATTGTGATGAAGCCGTTGAGATCGCTGGTGATGGAGCCGTTGAGATCGCAACATCAGCGCGCCTAATACCTTCAATCTGGATTTATGGATGTAGTATAATAGCTTTTTCCCTATAAGATCTAGGTTTAATCGAACCTCGGAAACCAATGCTAAAAGGAAATAAAAAGGACATATCTACAAGAGTTTGTTTGTTCGTTTTACCTTAGTTTGTTGACCAATCTATTTTACTTTATAATGGGTTTGAATCAATGGATGGAGATAGGCCAGGGTTGAAGATCCACCTGCAGCTGCACATCAAATGGGATAAAAGATAATAATAATAAGCATAGTCATGTATAACGTTTGAATGGAGATAATCTCTTGTGGGCAACACATCCTAATATTCTAGAGTCCCCGTGATGTAGCGGGCATAGCAAAATACTTTTAATTCAACCGAGTGCACACCGAAGCAATGGGTTACAAATGATTATTAAGCGTAAAACACAAATCAAAGCTTTAAGTGGTGATGTTGTTATTGATCTCAAATGGGGCGCTAAACAAAGACCGTACTACCCATTCTGTCACTGAGGTTTCTGTGAGATTGCCACTAGCCAAGTATCTCACCTCAAGCCTTTATCAATCTATGGGATCTTGGGTACCTACAAGTCCACAGATCGAGACAAGAGACAAAGAAACAAAAGATACAAATTTCAATATGCAAAAAAATACAATACTCCCATGATCTAGATGCACATAATCGCTACGAGATTTCTCCCTAACCCGCAGCCCGTGAGGACTACTCACTCATAACATATAGATTAGAGATAGAAAATATCATACAAATACTTAGATTGAAATCAAATATTCTTAAAATGGTCATCAAATCACAAGGAGATCTAAAGTACAAAGCAATGGCTATGGCTAGTGGATGGATGGATGGATGGTGGAAGTGATGAATAATGGATGAAAAATGGTGTGGATTTCCTTTGGTGGTGTTGTGATATATTTTGAGAATGGTGGCTCTCTGGCCGACAGCTGGAGCCTCAAAATATATATGTGTCTTCATGAAAGTTGTAGGGTTTGACGAGACGAATCCGTCACCACCTGGTACGGGCGGTCCCTGCTCGTACCAGTGGTCATTAAGCTTGCTGACGCCTGGGAACGACTCCCCAATTACTTGGCCATGTGGACTTCTTCAAAATCCTTCATTATGACTCCTTATTTCACATTAAAAGCCGTGATTTCCTGCACAACATACTTCAAAGAGAGGTTTTGCATATCTTTGCAATTATTAGTCATTAGTGGCAAGGATTGAGAGTTTTTTTGGCAATTACTTGACCAAAAACAATGTTTAAACTCAGTGGAAGTTGGCAAATATTAGAGCCATCAGCGCCCAGTTCCCACAGATGGTGCCAATTGATGAGGGGTTAACTCATCAATGCCCATTGTTTTGGACTTGGGTTTACAGGAAGAAGGGTGCACTGGAGATCTCATTCGTCTAACAGACAAGCAACATGGGACACAATGTTTACCCAGGTTTAGGCCTACGGAGGGAAAACCCTACTCTTGCATGTCTGCTCTTGATTGATGAAGAACCAAAGGTTACAATGTCATCGATGGGGGTGGATGCGCATATTGGATTTGGTGTAGGTGTATGTTATGGGTGTTGTCTAGATCTGTTGTGTTCTATTGTGAGAATCACCCTCCTCGTTCGACCCTCCTAGCCTTTATATATGGGGAGGCTAGGTCTTAGGTAACAATATGAGTTGGTTACAAGTTAGATTCGAACTCTAGTTTTGAGCTTTCCTTGTCTTGCGCGCTTGGATTCCTTGTCCATATGGGCTTCATACCACCCGAACTGTCTTGGGCTTCGTGGACCTTGGCATGTTGTCGAGTGGGCCTTCTATTGAGCATCACCAAGTAGGCCAATAGTAGGTGCATGTTGAGAATACCTATGTCAACCTTCCTGTCAGATCTTGGCGGCAACGCCTTAAGGTCGCCGGCGGTGAGTGGTGGAGACACTAAGGCACCTGGTTGCTTTTTTAGTTCTTGTGCTAGGGTGTTTTTTGTAATTTTGAAGGCCTTTAGGGATACATTTGGGAACAACAACAACATCACTTCTTAAGGCTTTGATCTATGTTTTCACTTAATAATTATCGTAAGTCCGGTGTTTCACGGGTACAATGGTTGGACCAAAAGACTATTGTTATGCCTATGACTCGCATGGGCTCTAGTATATCGGGTTGTGTTACTGATAGCTCCAAAATTTGCCATCTTCCATCATGTTTAAACATTGTTTTTGTCAAGCAATTGACAAGGAACTCTCAATCCGTACCACTAATGACTAATAATTGCAAAGATATGCAAAACCTCTCTTTGAATTATGTTGTGGAGGAAATCACGGTTTTTAATGCGAAATCAGGAGTCATAATGAAGGTTTTTGAGGAAGTCCACATGGCCAAGTAATTGGGAAGCCTTTCCAGGGCGTCATCAAGCTAAAACAACCACTACTACGGGCATGGCCCGCCCGTATCAGGTGATGTTGGCTTTGTCTCGTAAAACCCTACGACTTTCATGAAGATGCCTATATATTTTGAGACTCTAGCCGCCGGCTAGAGAGCCGCCATTCTCAGATTACATCACAACACCACCAAAGGAGATACACACCATTGTTCATCACTTCCACCATCCATCCCATCCACTAGACATATCCATTGCTTTGTACTTTAGATCTCCTTGTGATTTGGCGACCATTGTAAGAATATTTGATTTCAATCTAAGTATTCGTATGATGTTTTCTATCTCTGATCTATTTGTCATGAGTGAGTAGTCCTCACAGGCTGCGGGCTGGGAAGAAACCTCGCATCAATTATGTGCATCTAATTCATGGGAGTATTGTATTTTGTTTCAGTTGACATTTGTATCTTTTGTTTCTTTGTCTCTTGTCTCGATCTGTGGACTTGTAGGTACCCAAGATCCCATATATTGATAAAGGCTTGAGGTGAGATACTTGTCTAGCAGACATCTCATAGGAACCTCAGTGACAGAAAGGGTAGTACGGTCTTCGCTTAGAGACCCATTCGGGATCACAACAACATCACCACTTAAAGCTTTGATTTGTGTTTTGCACTTAATAATCGTTTGTAGCATGTTGCTTTGGTGTGCACTCGGTTAGATTAAAAGACTATTGTTATGGCCGATGCATCACAGGGGCTCTAGTATATTAGGATGGGTTGCCCACAAGATATTATCTCCGTTCAAACATTACACGTGACTATGCTTATTATTATCTTTTATCCCATATGATGTGCAGCTGCAGGTGGATCTTCAACCCTGGCCTATTTCCATCCATTTATTCAACCCATTATAAAGTAAACTAGATTGGTCTGGTAAACTAAGGTAAAACGAACAAACAGAGTCTTGTAGACGTGTCCTTTTTATTTCCTTTTAGCATTGCTTTCCGAGGTTTGATTAAACCTAGGTCTTCTAAGCAAAAAGCTATTATACTACATATGTGAATCCGGATCGAAGGTATCATCCCTTTTTCTGGTGTCGTTGCTAGGGAAGCAATTTCGTTATCCTGGTGAGGTCACTAGAGACTTTGTTTTTAGCTTTATATTAGTTTGTAGTTTAATTATTGTTATTAGTTTACTTTCTTGTTATCTATTTGAAAACCCCAAAAATTAGTTACTTGTTATTTGTTTTCATTACTTAGAAAAACACCAAAAATATAAGAGCCATGACGCAAAAGAGATCAGGGGAGTATGCTACTCCCACTGATGATTTTATTCGTGCACCTATCGCTCAGCCCGCAGTTGATGTGGAAACATATGAAATAAAGCCTAACCTTTTAAGTTTGGTTCAACAAAACCAATTTGGGGGCTCATCCGCCGAAGGTTCAGGTTTGCACTTACACTTTCACTGAAATTTGCAACATGATGCATATTAAGGATGTAGCTTCAAATCATGTTAAATTAAGATTGTTTCCTTTCTCTCTTAGAGGAAAGGCTAATGATTGGTTGCTAGCTCTACCAAAGGGCACTATTGAATCTTGGGAGGAATGTACTAACTTGTTTATGACTAAAAAATTTCCCCCAGCTAGAACTATGCAGCTAAGTTCCAACATTACAAGCTTTAAACAAGAAGACCGTGAGCCACTAGCGTGTGGGAAAGGATGAAAGAAGCCGTAATAAACTGTCCTAGTCATGGGATGGAAGAGTGGCTTATATTACATTTGTTTTATAATGGTCTTAACCCAATGTCTAAGTCTATGCTAGATACTGTAGTAGGAAGAACAATCATGGGAAAGCAAGTGAGTGTTGCAAAGAACTTACTTGATGATATGCAAAACAACCATGTCCAATGGCATGTGGAAAGAACCTCGAAGAGAGAAAGGACAAAGACCGTGGAGGCTCAGCTAGGTGAGGGAGCTGAGAGCCAAGCTCTCACACTAGCAAAGTTTGCTGGAAAACCCGAGCCAAATCCGGTAGAAGACCTCAAAATGATGAGGGTGGTACCGAATGAAGAGAAACCTGAAGAGTTGGACTATAGCAATGCACCAACACCAGAATATATCGTGGAAGATCTACTAAAGATGATCATCGTGAAAAATCCAGGTATAGAACAAGGTAATGATGCTATGTACCAACAATTTATACAACAAGTAGCATCTAAAGTTTGAGATTTAGGGATGGAGTATAAAAGACTAGTTGATAAGCTTCCAGCTAAGCTAGATGATATATTTGAGCCCACTATTAAATTAAGTTGAGATTCAATGAGATATCCGCAGTTTGTGATCCTGGTGCGAGCGTCTCAACAATTTCCAAAAGGTTATTCGACAAATTAAAGTTGGGGCCATTTGTTACTACTGAATTGAGACTCCATCTAGCTAATTCAACTTATAAACAAGCTATTGGGATTAAAGAAAATATAGTTGTTGAAATTAAAGGTAGTATCGCTCTTATTGATCTTGTTATTGTGGACATGCCTGAAGATCCCATCACACCTATAATTCTGGGTAGTCCATTCCTAAGAACTATTAAAGCTTTGATTAATTTACATGAGGCGAATGTTAGAATAGGGCTACCATCTAGAGATCCTTTTATAGTCCACTTCCTAGGAAAAAGAAGGTCGAACCTAATAATGATGATGTTGTAATTACTTTAAAAGCCAACTATTTTGGAGTGGGTATTCCACTTTTTAAACCTAAATGATTGCCATCATGGTCAAGCTAATTGACCTTAACTAGAAGCGCTTCATGGGAGGCAACCCATGTGAATAAAAAATTTATGTGTTAGTTTTGTTTTGTTTTTATTTTTAAGAAAGAGTTGTCAAGAAGACCTTTGGAAAGAGGAGAAGAAATAAGGCAATCCTCTATATTTATTTCACTAACACGTGGCCTAAGAAGTATTGCTAATTCTTTATATAGTATATTTGTTGTTATTTTGTCCTTTGATGAGATGTGCAAAGGCACACGGAGCTTCTAATTAAAATTATAAGTTTTGTAGCTCACAGTGCTCTTAACGATCACTGGTACAACCAGAAGTGACCGTACCGTGCGTGCCGTGGTGGTGGCACGGCAGATGCCATGGATAGGCTAAATATGGGGCCAATGTGTGCTAGGGGAATCCAGGGAGGGAGAACGTGGTGATTCCACGCACATATGTTCTTGTATTCTCTCTATCAATGGCATTTACAGATTCTCTTCAAGTTATTGGTGAGAAGGAGACTATGTATCTTACTCCCCACTAACTAGCCCTAGAGTTCTACCTTACACAGAGAAAAATGACCGATCCCCCTGTATGGAGGCCTCGGTGCTCCTTATATAGGGAAGCCCGGGTTACAAAGTTAGGGCACAAGTGGCAGCATATTCTCTGAATATGCCCCTCGACTAAAGCTAGATGCTTCTTTATTCTCTTTAACGGCTCGTTCGGGCTTTGGACGTAACCCGCAACGTAATCCTCGTCTTTATGTGTCACCAGACACGGGCTACGTCAGTCGACTTTGCCCGCGTCATCTTGGTCGCCCCTGACCTGCTGGTCCTCCTCTTTGCTTTGCTTCGCTCATGCTACAGCTAATAAAGCCACCTTTTGACCAGCGGGAGATTCCTTCCTTCTATTGGAAGCCATATGATAGTTCGGCTTGCACGTGGCTAATCCAGCAATGAATGTACCTGCACTACAGATAGACAAACATGTCCGACATATGTTTTATGTCGTCCGGACTACGGCTAAGGAGATGCTCCGCGGGTCGGGTCACTCCATGGTTCGGCCTGCCTTGAGGTGACTCGATCAGCACTTTCTTTGACCACACCGTACCCCGGCTAACTCGGCATTTATACCCCGGTGTTACCCTACCCGGGGATACCCCCCCAACATTAGTCCCCGAAGCTGGTGCGGTCTTAGCAACTTTTAGTTGTTAAGGCCACAACAGGTTCCCATATCCGGATCTCTGCATCTTTGGCCGAGTTACCCAGCAACCTGGGGCTCTCCCTCTGGCGATCCCTTGGCTCATTCCGAGTTATTCCTTGCTGGCCGGGTTTTTGCCTGCTTATTCGGGTTACCGTTCCTTCTCTTGTACGCTTCCCCACATCCTACGTGGAGGGTAATCATCATTTTGCCTTATTTTAAGGGCTACACGCATTTAATGCGCCAGTTACTGTCCGTTGGGGAAGTTCCCCATTTCCTCTATACTGTTCTTTGGGGAAGTTCCCCATTTGCTTCCCCATTTCATTCGGTTGTGTACACGCTCGTTAACCGTAACATTACATCACGTCATGGGATCCTCTGCTCCCGTGCTCCTTGGTGTGGCCGCGTTCTGATTGGCTGATTCGGTTGTGTACACGCCCGTTGTGCGCGGCGTGGCAATCGCAAAGGATCCCACTACACGCCCTCCTGCGCGGTTAAGTAGGGGGCCTAGGGAAATCTTTGGGGAAGTACCCCATTTCCTTCGTGCTTCCCAGCCTTCTTTTCCTCTCATTGTAACCTCACCGCCGCCGCTGCTTGTTCATCGCAACTGTGTCGCTGCAACCGTGCTCAGGCAGTGCCTCGCACCTGCGCCGCCGCTCCCGCTCAAGAGTTTCACCACGGGGCCCTACGCTTCCCGGTTCCCCGCCACCGGCTATCTCTACTCCGATTTTCTTCTCGAAGACCTCGAGTTCGCCATGACTGAGGAGGAAGCAACCATGGTGGCGCAGCAGGAGGAAGAGGGAGAAGGCCACGAGCGCGGCTACTGGGACGACGCGTTCGTTTGTGAGGATGATCTGGACTGGCTCTGTGCCACGCGCCGCATCCCCGCCGGTGTTGCCTGTCGCCTCGCCGCTGACGAGGTTTCCCCCTCTCCCAATCCTGGAGAATATCTTGTTTCTCTCTCTCATTTTCAACACAGCTTCGGCCTTCCCACCTCAGATTTCTTTTTGATTTCATCTCTACATATCAACTGCAATCACATCATCTCCCTACCAATGCCATCACTTCTTTGTCCTCTTTTGCCTCTGGCATTGAGGGATATATCGGCCTCTAGCCCACTAAGGAACTATGGATCAAATTCTTCGGTCTCCGGAGGAACGTGGTTCCGGCTAAGGAGCTTACTCCGGAGGAGAAGCACCTAACCCAATGTGACGCTGCCTCCATATGTCCCTGCAAGAACTCAGCATTTCCCCGGGTCACTGCGCTCGAGTCTTGCAAAGGCTGGGCCCAAACTTTCTTCTACATCCGGAACACCACCGAGGAAGACTTGATCCGACTCCTCCCCTTCAAACTCGGGCCTCCAGATACCTCTCTTTGGGAGAGCATCCCCAAGCGACCCACAACTCTAGCGAACCAGGTAGAGCGCCGAATCAAGGAGTTACTCAAGGAGAAACTTCGGGGGGAGGACATTATGATCACTTTTGTCCACAGTCGAGTCTCCCCCCTTCAGAAGTGTGCTCACAAGATTTGCTATTTGAGCAGCCCCCTCGACCCCCACCGGACCTCATCTTTTGAGCTCAATAACTCGGCGCTTTACCGCCTGGTTAAGGCTATTTTCAATGTGGAGAAGGAATTCTCCAAAGATTGGGAATGGGGGCTCGAGCCCTTCACCCGGGACAATCCTCCTCCAAAGGTAACTTTACTTCTTACTATTTTATGGATCTTCTCGGTATGTCGGATTACTTTCATAACTTAGCAATTGTTGTCTTGTTCTCAGCGATTCCTCCAACATCCACTTGAAGATGGCGAGGTTCTGGCGGACAAGTGGGTAACGGACCGCATCGAGGAGGACGAGGAGGAGCCTGATCTAGAGACCTTCCTGCCCACCCTGGATGTCATCAAACGCGGCTCTGGTAAGGCCTCTTCTCTAAGGGATTGGCCAGATGATGATGACTCAGATGTTGAGGTCCTGGAGGTACTTGACCCGGTTCTCATCTCTTACGTATATCTGGTTATGTTCAAATCTTCAGCTAACCCGGTCGGTCAGGTCCACGAGGTTCCCCCTTGCTATGGGAGGTCCGGTCCCTGCTCCTTCCCAAAAGCGGCGCGGCTACCTCGGCCGCAGCTTCGGAGGTACCGTCGCCCAAGAAGAGGCAGAAAAAGTTCAGGGTGAAATCCTCGACTAAGCCGGCCGCCAAGAGCATAGTCCGGAGGACTCCCAAACCTCGGGCTCCCCCAACCTCAGACGAGTAAGTCTTTTTGCATTTGCCCTTCAAGTTTTTCCCTTTTTGTGTTTGCTCTTGTCTCTTATTGGTTCTTTTTCTCTTTTTGACTTGGTTCTTTTCTGCTTCTCAGAGCACCTAGGGTCATCCCCTAGAGCGGTTCCGGCATAGCATCTCCAATCTAGAGCAACCCTTCTCCCCCCCCCTGCGATGACGACACTCGCCCGCTCAGCCCTATCTAAGAGGGCTCCGCGGCTACGCCTGATCTGAGCTCACCTCATCATGAGGAGGGCAATGTCAGCGCGGGGGGTGGTGGGGCAGCTTTGGATACGGACATGCTGGATCTCCCCAGTTCCTCTTCGGTCCCAACGCCAAGTGCTGAGGTGCCAGTTTCATCGGCACCGCCCCCAACAAGTTCTCCTCTAGTCCAAGTTTCCTCCAAACCAGGAGCACCAGCACCAACAGCACCAGCAACACCAATAGCAGCAACAGCAACAACATCACCAGCAGCAGCAACAACAATAGCAGCACCAACAGCAGCAGCAACATCGACCAAGGCCCCAAAGAAAAAGGCTTCGTCGCCCTCCCCCCGGATCAACAACGTCTATCGCTGATATTTTTCCGCCAGCTTCCCAAGCTTCTTCCAGGTCAGTGGCCTCGGGTCTTCCACCACGTCCTTCGTCATCCGACAAGCTCAAGAAAGCTATCAAATCAGCTAAGGGTATCATTTTTGGGTCACCCGCCACCGGATCAGAGGGTAACAGGCAGCTGGTTTTGCATACCAGCCCTACTACAGCTCAATCTGCAAGGCGAGATGCCCACGTCAAAGGCCTTGTGGTGAACTACTCTCCCAACGGCGAAAGTTACAGTCCGCTGCTCCTAGAGTACGTGAAGAACTGGAACAATGCTGAATTTATCGATCCAAAGGACTATCTGCCAGAGAAGTTCGGCCCAGACGAGTTTAGCGCTCAGATGAACTCTGCCACCAAGGCCATCTCTTTGTCTGGCCGGATGATGGAGGTAATTCTTTTCCTCTTTTGTAGTACTTTGTATAGCTGAGCACTTGTGGATATATCCGCTAGTCCCCGAGCCTCCGAGGGAGTAACTTGTTACTCGGCCGGATGCTCTTTAGAGAATTTGGTTTCTGTTCGTAGCAATTTCAAATATGAACAAAGTTAGAGCCGGGTTAGGTTCCACTTGGCCCGAATCTTGTAGACTTCGAATATCCGCACACCTAGAGCCGGGTTAAGTTCCACTTGGCCCAGATCTTGCAGACTTTGAATATCCACACACCTAGAGCCGGGTTAAGTTCCACTTGGCCCGGATCTTGTAGACTTTGAATATCCACACACCTAGAGCCGGGTTAAGTTCCACTTGGCCCGGATCTTGTAGACTTCGAATATCCACACACCTAGAGCCGGGTTAAGTTCCACTTGGCCCAGATCTTGTAGACTTCGAATATCCACACCCCTAGAGTCGGGATAAGTTCCACTTGGCCCGGATCTTGTAGACTTCGAATTATTTTTTACTTTGCCTTTGAACTTTGACATTGCCTTGTTTATTTCAGATTACCACTAACCGCTGAACCGCTGAGTTCCAGCGCCTGCTGGAATCCTATAAAGACGTTTGTGCGCGTTATGGCAAACTCTTGGAGGAGCACCAGAAGAAGGGTAATGTTCCTTACTTAGACTTTTCCCTCTTCCATTTTCGTTCTTTGGGGTTGTCTGTGATCCCTATTAACTTGTTATCCGAACCATGCAGCCGAGGTTGAAGCTGAGAATATCATCATGCAGAAGAATCTAGCTGAGATCAAAGGTAACCTTATCTCCTTCGCACGATCACTATACGCTCCTTTCTTTATCTGGTAGACATTTATACTTCGGCCCCTCCGGATTATGCTACTGTTGCAGTTGCTCTTGAAGACATCGTTACAATGCCTACCATGATGACCCATTTCCTTGAACAAGCAGGGAAGCATGAGGCTGAACTGAAGAAGAAGGACGAAGAGATAGCTAGGCTGCAGCTCCAGGACTCGGAAATTACACGGCTGAATGCCGAAATCTGGAGGCTCAAAGACCTCCACAAAACCGAGCTGGACAAGGCGGACCAGGAGTTTGCCGAGGAAAAAGAGAGTTTGACTACTCAAATTTCCAAGGATAAGGACCTTTTGGAGGAAGCTGATGTAAAACTTACGTCAGTAACCTCCAAATACGAGGAACTCCAGGCCCACAACGCCAATGTCCATTTCGAGCTTTAGCGACTCCTCTTCCAGATTGCCCGTGAGTTCTCTGCCCTTGCTTAACTTTTGTTTCTCCGGATTTGGTGCTCTTAGTTATAGTTTCTTCTGCTCTGTTGTCAGGCAAATTTCCAGAAAGTGATACGCTTGGTGCTGCTGCCGTAACTCGGTCCCGCGAACAACATGGTATTCTTGCAGGCCCTGATGCCGAGCCAACCCCGTATAATACGGAGGATCTGCTGGCGACCCTCACCGCTGGCCTTGAGCTAGTGAAGAACCACGGCGCAAACATTATACCGACGGCAACGCGAATGTTTGGCTCCCTCTGGCCCGCTGAGCCCATTCCCAAAAGAATTACGGCTTTCATAGCCAAATTAATGGAGTGCGATACGCAACTGCATCTGTGGCGTGAGTCGGCTGCGTGAGTTGGGGCTGACACCGCTTTGCAGTTTGTTCTCTCATGGTACGAAGGAATAGACCTGGAGCTACTTGCCCGCATGCGCACAAGATCCAGGTGGTCCGAAGATCGGGAGTGCGTCGCACGCCGCAAAGCTTGTGCTAACAAACTCATTCAGTACTCCTTCTGCCATGCTTGGAACGAAGGGCCGAGCTATCTCAACGTTTTTGATGATGAAGCTACTTCTGGAGAGGAAGAAGATGAAGGGAGTGAGGGTGAGGCCTCCAAGCTTGGCAAGGAGGCCAAATACCCGGAGGACGGCAAGGCCAATCCTGAGGACGAAGCCGAGGCCAGGGCCCCTCCCCCACATTCTGAAGTACCTCCTTCTTCGGCTGATGATTCAGCTGCTACTCCTGCTCCATAAAAACACTTATCATATTTGTCAGATCCCTAGAATGCCAGGCGGAAATGTATCTAAATACTCTGGTTTGGTTGTTGATGGCTCAATGCACGGCGCCCAGAAAAATGCTTGATGGCGGTGTTGATGTAGAGCTCGTTGGGAACCCCAAGAGGAATGTATGATGAGCACAGCAGCAAGTTTCCCTCAGTTATGAAACCAAGGTTTAATCGAACCAGTAGGAGCAAGGAAACACCCCAAAGGTGTTACTAGCTGAGCTTTGGCAGGGCGCACTACCGGTGCTAGTAGCAACGTGGAGACCTGCACAACACAACCACAGAACTTTGTCCCCAACTTGCGATGAGGTTGTCAATCTCACCGTGTTTTGCGGAAAACAAAGGATTAAACGTATCGAATGGAAAGAAGTAAAAGTTTGCAGAAAGTAAACACAAAGCAGTAAACAGTTGTAGATTGTATGTAAAGTAAAAGGACCGGGATCCATAGTTCACTAGAGGTGGCTCTCCTTAGATAGATAACATGCTGGGTGAATAAATTACAGCGGGGCAATTGACAAACACCGAGAAAGCAATACTAATCATCTTAACTCCTTTGAGACTTGATTGGGCATTACAACATAATACATAGACCGCCATCCAACTGCATCTATGACTAATAATCCACCTTCAGGTTATCATCCGAACCCCCTCTAGTATTAAGTTGCAAGCAACAGATTATTTTTTTACGAACTACGTGTAAAGTAAACAATACAATTGTTCTATGAACAAAGGATCGTTGGTTTCTCCCTAGTATAAACAGCACATCTAGTACCTTAGAGATTTCTGTCACTTCCCCAGATTACCAGAGGCATGAACCCACTATCGAACATAAATACTAACTCTTGGAGTTGCTAGAATCTACTTGGCTAAGATAGCTACTAACAACGGGAAGCATGCAAGATCTCAAATAACAAAGACATGATAGAATCAATAATCAATCTGAAATAGCATCTCAATATCCATCGGATCCCCGCAAACACAACATGCATGAATTACAAATAGATGATCTTGATCATGAACGGAGCTCACAAGATCTAAACATGAAAGCACAAAGGAGGAGAGACCAGCCATCTAGCTACTACATGGATCCGTAGTCCAAGGATGAACTACTCACACATCACACCGGAGGCTTGCATGGTGATGAAGAAGGCCTCCAGGGTGAATTCCCCTCTCCGGCAGGGTGCCGGGAAGAGCTTCAGATCCCCCTGATCTAGGGACAGAGACGACGGCGGCTACAGACTCTTTCGTGGATTTTTGATCGGGGTACTTAGGGTTTTCGTCCCGAGGGCAACTTATAAGCGGAAGGAGAGGCCGAGGGGGTGCTGGGGTCGGCCAGACCACCCCCTGGGGCGGGCTAGGCCTGGCCGCGCGGCCAGGTGGTGTGGCCGGCCCCTGGCCCCTCTCCGTCTCGTATTCTGGCACTTGATCCCTTCCGGAAAAATAGGCACTTTGGCTTTTGTCCCGTCCAATTCCGAGAATATTCATTTTCTGACTTTCCTGGAACCAAAAACAGCAGAAAACAGGCAGCTGACACTATGGCTCTTGTTAATAGGTTAGTCCAATAAATCATAATAAAAGTACTCCAAAGTTGGAACAAAACACAAGAAAGTGGATAAAACTAAGCATGGAACATAAAAAATTATAGATACATTTGCAATGTATCAGTTGTGCTACAACTTATTGTTTAGAACTAAGTTCTTAATGCTGGATTCTCGTGGGTGAAGTCCCCGAGTTTCGTTTTCTTGTTCCCCCAATTTTTGACTCGGCTCGCGTCTACCTTGATTCAGCTTTTTGACTTACGAGTTCGAGGTTCAAAAAATTGATTTAACAATACTTGAAACTTCGAGATTAGCTCAAAATGATCTAGCGTTAGATAAATGCAGTAAACCAAGGGTTAGTCAGAATAACCAATGTCGGCCCGCTTAAGTTCTTTTCCTTATTCGTTTTTCATATGCGTTGCCATTCCAAACTTGTTCTGTTGCTTGCCATGAAGCCAATTCTTGTTGGACAACAGCAAAGTCGAAGAGTTGGGTTTTTGGTGCTCACACATTACTAACCCGACTAAGATATAAGCGACTTAACCCAGCCGACATAAAAATACGAAAACGAGGAAGACAATTTTTACAGCAGTCCCTGAGTCTCTGCTTGGGGTGCCAAAGTTTCATTAATAAGCTCATTGCCGACATACATACCGACATATGAGTAGCTCGGATACATTCACCTCTTTGTCAGGTGTAGAAAGGACGAAGTAGTGCTACATTCCACGATCGCTTAGATTCCTCTCCGGACCTGTCCGCCTTGTTCTTTTCCTGGGGCTGTGCATCAATAAGATAGTAGGAATCATTGCGCAAGGCTTTGCTGACAATGAAAGGTCCTTCCCATGGAGGGGATAGCTTATGCATGCCAGTAGTGCACTGTATCAACCAGAGTACCAGTTCACCTTCCCGAAAGACTCGGGGGTTTACTTTCTGGCTATGATAGCGTCGGAGATTTTGCTGATATATGGTGAATCTGGACAATGCCAGTTCTCTCGCTTCTTCCAGTAGATCAACATCATTTTGCCGGGCTTCGTGCACTTTAGCTTCTTTGTATTGGGTGACCCTTGGCGAATCATGCTCTATGTCGGCTGGTAATACAGCTTCTGCCCCATATACCAGAAAGAATGGCGTATAGCCTGTTGACCATTTCGCACTTGTTCTTAAACTCCACAGTACCACTGGTAGTTCTTCTATCCAACACCCCGCTGATCTTTGTAGCAGCTCTGTGACCCAGGGTTTTATCCCAGATAGAACTAGTCCGTTGGATCTTTCCACTTGCCCGTTCGATGCGGGATGGGCGACTAAGGCGACATCTAGCCGGATCTTCTTTTCTCGGCAGAACCTCGCAAATGCTCCTTCAACGAAATTTGTTTCATTATCAGTTATGATGCTATGGGGATAGCCATATCTCAGGACTACATCCTTGAGGAATCTTACTGTTGTTGCCCCATCACATTTCCGAATTGGTTTCACTTCAGTCCACTTGGTGAACTTGTCGACCATAACTAGCATATGGGTCATCCCTCCTTTAGCTGGCTTAAATGGCCCTACCATATCTAGGCACCATACAACAAAAGGCCAGGTAATGGGGATAGTTTTCAGCTCCGACATTGGTAAATGAGTTTTCGTGGCGTATCTTTGACAGCGATTGCATTTTCTCACCAAATCCTCTTCTTGCTCCAAAGCACTTGCCAATAAAATCCATGGCGGAAAGATTTTGCCACTAACGCCCTTGAGGAGGCATGATGGCCACATTCCCCTTGCTGAATATCTCGGAGTATGTCAAGTCCTTCCCCTGGGTCAACACACCGCTGCAGCACTATTATCACACTTCTTTTGTATAATTCGACGTTGATAATAGTATAGGCCTTTGCTCTCCTTTGGATCTGTCGTGAGAGTACCTCATCATCCGGCAAAACTCCTCCTTTTAGGAAATCATATATTGGCCTGGCCCAGGATGGTATGGCCCGGACGGGAAATGGTTCTTCGTCCATTTCCATTGCATCCACTGACATAACCCCTGCCAGGTCTGGCTGATCAGTCCCCGGGTTTGCTGAAGCAGTCCCTGGGTTTACTGAAGCAGTCCCCAGGTTTGCCCAGGTGCCCCCCTGATGTCTACGCACTTCTATTCTTGTAGATAGTTGTTGGCCCTCCAAGTGCAGAGGTTTGTAGAACAGCAGCAAGTTTTCCCTTAAGTGGATCACCCAAGGTTTATCGAACTCAGGGAGGAAGTGGTCAAAGGTATTCCCTCTCAAGCAATCCTGCAATCAAGATACAATAAGTCTCTTGTGTCCCCAACACACCCAATACACTTGTCAGGTGTATAGGTGCACTAGTTCGGCGAAGAGATAGTGAAATACAAGTGGTATAGATAATTATAAGTGGTAACGGTGATAGAAAATAGCTTGATGGCATGGAAAAGACTAAAGTAAAAATGAAATAAAGATAGAAGCAAGAAAACATGTAACAGATCTAATTGCAAACGGTGTATCAATGCTAAGAAACAAGGCCTAGGGATCATACTTTCACTAGTGAACACTCTCATATAAATATATTATCTTCATGATACTACGTTGAACTACTCTCCGGTTGGACACTCTAATCGTTGGTAGGGCTATAATAGCACACCTCAAAGTTCATCTTTCCCATCTAGAAAACCCCACACTATCACCTTGAGCACTAGATGAGTCCAACAAACACCATAATTTCATAAAGACATCCAACTCCAAATATAACTCATAACAAGTATTTGTAATCTCTAGCCTAAGTGCCACCATGGTGTGCACGCTGTCACTTTCACACACATGGGGAGAGCAGAGATCTATTAAAGCACTTGAGTAGCAAGGTAGTTCTATAGATTACAAGCTCATGATCACAATATGATCATGCATAGAGAGAGAGAGATGAACACATAGCTATCGATAGAACCCTTAGCCTCGAGAGAGAACTACTCCCTCCTCATCATGGGAATCAGCAACGGCGATGGAGATGGTGGTGGAGATCGATGGAGATGGCTCTAGGGGCACTTCCCCGTCCCGCCAGGGTGCCGGAACAGAGACTTTCTGTCCCCCGAGTCTCCCCTTTGGTGGCGGCGGCGCTGCGAAACTTTTCGTGGCTGGAGGCCGGATGATTTAGGGTTTTTGCATCGGGAGGCATCTTATAGGCGAAGAGGCAATGTCGGTGGAGGCTAGAGGGGCACACACCACCTGGTGGCGCGGCCAGGGGTCACCCGCCACCACATGGTGTGGCCGCCCTGTGGCCCCTCTCCATCTCGTCTTCTCGCTCCGTGAGTCTTCCGGTAAAATATCGACTTTGGTTTTGTCCGGTCCAATTCCGATAATATTCATTTTCTAACTTTCCTGGAACCAAAAACAGCAGAAAACAGGCAACTAGCACTATGGCATCTTGTTAATAGGTTAGTCCAAGAAAGTGTATGAAAAGTACTCCAAAGCTGGAACAAAACATAAGAAAGTAGATAAAACCAAGCATGGAACATCAAAAATTATAGATACATTTGCAATGTATCAACATCCCCAAGCTTAACTCCTGCTCGTCCTCGAGTAGGTAAGTGATAAAAAGAAAGAATAATTTTTGAGGTGACATGCACCATCAAAGACTTGATCAAAGTATTTGTAAAACATTGATAGCTGGGATCATAGTACTTCAATCATAACATGAAAGACAAAGTTCTAACAATAAGACATATCAACTAAGATGCAACATGAAAAGGCACAAACAAAAGATTCATGAATAACAATGCTTTGCAAGACGTTTGTTTGTTTCACATAAAGAAAACATCGCATAATAGTATTCAGC
Organism: Avena eriantha; assembly: GCA_910589775.1. NCBI lineage: Eukaryota > Viridiplantae > Streptophyta > Magnoliopsida > Poales > Poaceae > Avena > Avena eriantha. Next base: position 368,009,181 of record OU342740.1, on the reverse strand, counting down.
TTGTCCCTCATAGAGTAGCAAATATAAATGCATAGGACACCTTCAAAGTTCATAAGAGTGACTAGATACATATTGTTTAAAACAAGAAATATCAAGTTATGGATCAATCAACTAGTCTTGGGACAATGCACATAGAACTAAGACTGGCCACTATGCCCTCAAAGTAGGTGCATAAAGGTAGAAGGTGGAGACTCAATATAAAAGTGGAAGAAAGGCCTTCATAGAAGGAAGCAGGGATTCAAGTTTCATAAAGAGCTTCCAAAACTTATGGTACTTATAGCTTTCAGCTCTCATTGCCCCTATCATAAGCATCTTTAAGGTGATTAAGGTTAAAGTGAAACAACTAAGAGGATATGCTTGACAAGTTATAAACCGAAATCTCATGCCCCTTACTTACGAAGACCGAACCTCATGCTACTCAACTTTAGTCATGAGTAAGCTCTTGTCATTGTAAGTACATATGTATCAGAAAGAACCGCCAACGGGGTACCCTTGCACATGATACAGGAGCTATCCCATAATCAAAATGACAAGGCAAGCAAACAATGAGCACCTCAGCGATCTTTTTATTTGCTATTTGCATAGGTTTTTATTGAGGATGCTTCATAGAGTGCTCATTATGGTGATGCTGCAAGTTTCCACCATGATTAGGCATGGCTTAGGCTAGCGGCCCAGGTGTTTCTCTAACACACATACAAACTCCATGATCTTACAAGTTCCACTTTTATTTCACACCGCCGGGATCTGTAAGCAAAAGAACATGATATCAACGGGGTACAAAGTACAAGTGCAATGTTGAAAGCGTTCCCCATGATACATGGTTCTGCTAATTTCAACTTATAAAGCGCAAGCATATACGCAACAAAGAAGGACCCAATGGTTCAAGTTTATTAAATGCAGAAAGTAAAGTGTGCCATCAAGTTTGTGAGAGCTTTAATCACTAGTTTTCTCATAACAAGTTTAATTTGGAAGGTAGACAAAAACAAGAATGTACTTGGAATAGCATAAGCTAGTAGGTAGGTATGGTGGACTCTTTGGAATAACTTGGTTTAGGGAGTTGGATGCATGAGTAGAACTCATACTTGGTTGTGGAGGCTAGCAGAAGACTGGGAGCGACAAACTAAGAGAGCAATAATGGCCATAATCATGTAGAGCGACAAAACATCATTGATCAAAGCATAAAGTGATACTACAAGTTGAAAACTAAAGGATCATAAAGGCTATGGTGACTTGGGATAGTCATACATGGTGTGAGCATGTGCCAAGTCAACCCAAATAAAGCATCAAAGGAGAATACCACAATACTATGCTTTAATATGCTAAAACAACGCATGGTCCTTCCAAGGCACATTAAGCAATCTCAATTGTTTATAACAAGTCATGCTACAACAAAGAATACTAAGCATAAAACCAAAACAATATCAAGCATGGCATGACAAAGCATACGCCACATTCAAAAACAAGCTCTCTTTACCATTTAAGCATGAACTTTTCCTACTCTTTTCCAAACCAAACCAAACTATTTGAAAACCAATGTATGAAAGAGGGGGTCCAACCAATTTATTCAGCAAACTAAGCAAACCAAGCAAATGAAAAAACCAAAATGAAAATGAAATACACGATGCTCCAAGAACAACACAACTGTGCATGAAACAATAAAAATGAAGCGTTTGGAAGAAACCTGAGATTTTTATTGTTGAAGAAGGGAATGCGTTGGGCATACCCAAGCTTTGACGCTTGTACTTCTTGGATATTTCTTGGGGTGACACGCGTGGCATCCCCAAGCTTGAGCTTTAGTCCATCCTTCATCTCATTACTCATTCCTTCCATACATCTGAAATTTTTCCTTCATAGAAAACTTCACACAATCTTTATTAAGAACATTAGTGCACTCAAGATAATAAGTCTTTGGGTTCAGTTCTAACACCAATAAACTTCCATTAAAACACTAGCTACTGTAGCACTTCCCTCAAAAATCTCAATTCCCCAAAAGAACTCAAAAAGAAACCAACAAGAAGCAAATGCAGAAAATGGCAAAAATCTATCAAAACAGACCAGCAGGTAAAGACGAATTTTTTCGAAGACCTTCTGTTGCTCAAATCAAAAAGTGTTGAACTAAAGAAAGTTAGATAACAACCTGGGGCAGAATCACAAAAATTTACGCCTCAAAAATACGTACAGATATTTTACACGAATTTTTACGGTGAAGCACAGAAATCTGTTTCGGGGCAGCAACTTTCCCAATCATTACTTCTCTCTCATTAGAGGTTACTGTTGGCACAAAAAGCAAATAAAAAGGATAAGGAGCGGTTATTACAGAAGTAATAACTTCCAAGACTCATCTAAAACTTTTGGGTATCTTCCAATAAGTACTTTTCTTTAACGCCTTTAAGTTAGGCATGATAGTTTGAGAAGATGCTCACATAAGAAATATGAATTGAAGTAAAAGAGAGCATCAAGAAGAGAATTCAAAACACATTTAATTCTAACCCACTTCCTATGCATAGGAATCTTGTAAAGAAACAAGTCATGAAAGCACAAAGCAACAAGCATAGGAAAGCAAAACAAGTGCAACTTCAAAATTTTCAACATAAAGAGGGGAAACTTAATATTATTGAGATACATAAAACCATGTTTCCCCCTCTCATAATAACTTTCAGTAGCATCATGAATAAAATTAACAATATAACTATCACATAAAACATTCTTATCATGAGCCACATGCATAAAAGAATTAATACTCCCCACATAAACATAGTCATTCTTATTGATTGTAGTGGGAGAAAATTCAACAAAATAGCTATCATTATTATTTTTATCACCATAATCATCAAATATAGGAGCCATATTGTTCTCCTCAATAGTAGGTGGACTGAAAATATCATATTCATCATTGTAATCATCATATATTGGAGGTTTGGCATCATCATAAGGAATAGAATAGCTATCTTCCAAAGCTGGGGAACTAAAAAGATCATTTTCATAAAAACTAGCTTCCCCAAGCTTAGACTTTTCGATAGCATTAGCAATAATGGTGTCCAAAGAATTCATACTAACAACATTGCTATTAGCATGCAAATAAAGTTCCATAGGTTTTTTAATTTTCTCTTCAAACACTTCATGTCCTACCTCAAGATAAATACTATAAAGCTCTCTAATTTTCTTGTTGTTTTCCATTAAGCCTAACTAGTGAAAACAAGAAACAAAAAGACAAAATTGCAGAATCTAAAGGAAATAACTTCGAGCACTCACACTGGAGGATGTGAGTACCTTTTACGTTACCTCCCGGCAACGGCGCTAGAAAATAGGCGTTTGCCGTGGGAGGTTCTTCTTCTTTAATCCTCCGGTGTGAATACCTTTTACCTTACCTCCCCGGCAACGGCGCCAGAAAATAGATTCTGATGGGGAGGAAACATGTTGAAGCTGTCTTGTATATCCCCGGCAACGGCGCCAGAAAATATCTTGATGTCTACACACTTCTATTCTTGCAGACAGTTGTTGGGCCTCCAAGTGCAGAGGTTTATAGAACATCAGCAAGTTTTCCCTTAAGTGGATTACCCAAGGTTTATCGAACTCAGGGAGGAAGTGGTCAAAGGTATTCCCTCTCAAGCAATCCTGCAATCAAGATACAAGAAGTCTCTTGTGTCCCCAACACACCCAATACACTTGTCAGGTGTATAGGTGCACTAGTTCGGCGAAGAGATAGTGAAATACAAGTGGTATGGATAATTATAAGTGGTAACGGTGATAGAAGATAACTTGATGGCGTGGAAGAGACTAAAGGCAAACTGAAATAAGGATGGACGCAAGCAAACATGTAACAGATCTAATAGCAAACGGTGTTTCAGTGCTTAGAAACTAGGCCTAGGGATCATACTTTCACTAGTGAACACTCTCATATAAATATCTTCTTCTTTATGATACTACGCTGAACTACTCTCCGGTTGGACACTCTAATCGATGGTAGGGCTATAACAGCACACCTCAAAGTAAGCCTTTCCCATCTAGATAAGTCCACACTGTCACCTTGAGCACTAGATGGTTCCAACAAACACCACAATTTCAGAAAGACATCCAACTCCAAATATAACTCATAACACGTATTTGTAATCTCTAGCCTAAGTGCCACCATGGTGAGCACGCTGTCACTTTGACACACATGGGGAGAGCAGAGATCTATTAAAGCACTTGAGTAGCAAGGTAGATCTATAGATTACAAACTCATGATCTCTATAAGATCATGCATAGAGAGAGAGATGAACACATAGCTACCGGTAGAACCCTTAGCCTCGAGAGAGAACTACTCCATCCTCATCATGGGAAACAGCATTGCCGATCTAGATGGTGGTGGATATTGTTGGAGTTGGCTCCAGGGGCACTTCCCCGTCCCAGAAGGGTACCGAAACAGAGATTTTCTATCCCCCGAATCTCCCCTTCGGTGGCGGCGGCGCTGCGGAACTTTTCGTGGCTGGAGGCTTGACGATTTAGGGTTTTTGCATCTGGAGGCATATTATAGGCGAAGAGGCAAGGTCGGTGGGTGGCCAGGGGGCCCACACCACCTGGTGGCACGACCAGGGTGGACCCGCGCCACCACATGGTGTGGCTGTCCTGTGGCCCCTCTCCGTCTCGTCTTCTGGTTCCGTGAGTCTTCCGGTAAAATATCGACTTTGGCTTTTGTCTGGTCCAATTCCAAGAATATTCATTTTCTAACTTTCCTGGAACCAAAAACAGCAGAAAACAGGCAACTGGCACTATGGCATGTTGTTAATAGGTTAGTCCAAGAAAGTGTATAGAAATCACTCCAAAGTGTGGACAAAACATAATAAAGTAGATAAAAACCAAGCATGGAACATCAAAAATTATAGATACGCTTACAACATATCAAGCCACTATTATCGATGTGATAACCATGATAAGTGCCTTCCTCGAGATAGATAACCAACATTATGGGATAGATGAATCCATAGGCGTAATCCATGAGATAAATCCAGAAATCCACAGACACAAAGTTTCATACAAACCACAAACCACAAATTAAAGTTCAATGCTAAATGGGCACAAGCGAGAAAAACGACGAATAGAAAAAAGTGCAAATGCTTGTGCCCGACCCATGCAAATCCTCGGAGACCTAATAGAACTACTTCTCCCCCTTTGGCAACGAGATGCCAAAAAGGAAGAAGAGCGATGCTAACGCCCCAAGGAATCACTCGTAGTCCTCATCCTCGTCCTCGTCCTCGTCCTCGTTCCCATCCTCGTCCTCATCCTCAAGCTCCTCGGTGTCATCGTCCTCATCATCAGCAGTGGCCGTGGAAGGGAACAGGTGATGCTCTAGCTCTCCATAGTTAAGCCCAGAAGAAGAGTTCCACCGAGAATCTGGTGTGGCAGGAGTAGGAGCAGGGGGATCGCCAGAAGCACCAGACACATGGTGAAGGATGAGCTGCTGAGAGTGGGTCAACTCATCGCGCAACTTGTAAGCCTCGTACTAGCCCTTGTGTGTGTCCACGCCCATGCAAAGAATGTTCGGCTGGAACCAGTTCAGCTGTTTGATCTCACGAGCAATGGGAGGCACTGGATGCCTACAAGAACTAGCACGAGCATCCCTAATGAGACCCTCAGGAGCAGAAGAGGGGTGAGAGGTCTTCCTAACCTTGGTGTAGATCTTCTTTGCCTTGTGCACAACATCAATGTTAAATTCTTCAGATGGAAGCAGGTGATTGATGAGCATCATAATGTAGGGAGCATAAGGAAAGGACGGCATGTTGAACATTGCATCAGTCAATTCATGATAAATGAAGTCCATCACATCTAGCTAGTACTGCACGGACTCATCCTTGCACGAGGCAACCTCATGAGAGAAGGCTAGGAGCTGGACCAGGTGTCCACGGATGTTGCCATTGTTGCCTCCACTCGGGGTGATAGAATCACGGAAGAGGCCCACCAAGGCAGCATAGATTGGAGCAAGACCAGCAAAGGTGCCCACAATACCATTGTCCATCGTGCACGAAGAGAGGACTACATCTTTATTGGGCTTGAGTTGAGTGATGATATGGTAACCACTAACACAGTCTCGATGGCGGAAGGGGTAGCCAAGAATTTCAGCAAACACATGGAAATCAGCACTCATAGGCCTGTCACGAGTCATCCACTTCATAGTGCGATGCTCATCACCACAAATAACCAAGGTGGAAAAGAACTGCTTCAGCACCTTAGAATCATAGGAGCATTGGAGAGCCATGAGATGGTGCAGCCCCATCCGCTCAGCCACATACATGGCATCAGCAAGGTGAGGCTTTTCCAAGGCCTCAACAAGAATCAGCGGGTGCATAGGCCTAATCTTCAGCCGGGCATACACATCTTCATAGATTCCTTTCTGTTCAACACACCAAAAACGAGAATCACCTAGCTCAGAATCACGTGCCAACTCAGCAAACAGATCACGGTGACGAATAGAGGAAAAAATAACGGGATCCAAAGCCTTGTAGTTAATCTTGGGCTCTTTGCCCTTTCTCTTGGACACACCCCTCCTGGATCTCTCCCTCTTTTCCTTCTCAGCCATGCGACCAGCCTCTTTCTTTCTTCTTCTCAGTTCAACTTCGTCCACAATATTACCCTCACTGTCTACCTCGAAAAAGAGACCACGAGGATGACACTTGTAAGTCTTGGGAGCACTAGAACCACCTGTGAAGAGAACAAGGTCGATAGGATGGGGATAAGCATACACACAAGTCCAAGAGAGAACGTAGAAAATGTAGGCAAATAGTTCATAGTCCAATCCTACTCAATGCACAAATCAAGACGAAACTGAACCAGTTTTTAGTCTGTTGCTCAAATCAAAAAGTGTTGAACTAACAAAAGTTAGATAACAACCTCGGGCAGAAGCACAAAAATTCACGCCTCAAAAGGACGTACAGAGAATTTATATGAATTTTTACGGTGAAGCACAGAAATCTGTTTCGGGACAGCAACTTTCCCAATCATTACTTCTCTCTCATTAGAGGTTACTCTTGGCACAAAAAGCAAATAAAAAGGATAAGGAGCGGTTATTACAGAGGTAATAACTTCCAAGACTCATCTAAACTTTTGGGTTATCTCCTAATAAGTACTTTTCTTTAACGTCTTTAAGTTAGGCATGATAGTTTGAGAAGATGCTCACATAAGAAATATGAATTGAAGTAAAAGAAAGCATCAAGAAGCACATTCAAAGCACATTTAAGTCTAACCCACTTCCTATGCATAGGAATCTTGTAAAGAAACAAGTCATGAAAGCACAAAGCAACAAGCATAGGAAAGCAAAACAAGTGCAACTTCAAGACTTTCAACATAAAGAGGGGAAACTTAATATTATTGAGACACATAAAACCATGTTTCCCTCTCTCATAATAACTTTCAGTAGCATCATGAATAAAATTAACAATATAACTATCACATAAAAAATTCTTATCATGAGCCACATGCATAAAAGAATTAATACTCTCCACATAAACATAGTCATTCTTATTAATCGTAGTGGGAGCAAATTCAACAAAATAGCTATCATTATTATTCTCATCACCATAATCATGAAATATAGGAGGCATATTGTAATCATAATTAATTTTCTCCTCAATAGTAGGTGGACTGAAAATATCATATTCATCATTGTAATCATCATATATTGGAGGTTTTGTACCATCATAAGCAATAGAATAGCTATCTTCCAAAGCTGGGGAACTAAAAAGATCATTTTCATAAAAACTAGCTTCCCCAAGCTTAGACTTTTCCATAGCATTAGTAATAATGGTGTCCAAAGAATTCATACTAACAACATTGCTATTAGCATGCAAATAAAGTTCCATAGGTTTTTAAATTTTCTCTTCAAACACTTCATGTCCTAACTCAAGATAAATACTATAAAGCTCTCTAATTTTTTTTTTGTTTTCCATTAAGCCTAACTAGTGAAAACAACAAACAAAAAGACAAAATTGCAGAATCTAAAGGAAATAACTTCGAGCACTCACGCCGGAGGATGTGAGTACCTTTTACCTTACCTCCCCGGCAACGTTGCTAGAAAATAGGCGTTTGCCGTGGAGGTTCTTCTTCTTTAATCCTTCGGTGTGAATACCTTTTACCTTACCTCCCTGGCAACGGCGCCAAAAAATAGCTTGATGTATACGCACTTCTATTCTTGTAGATAGTTGTTGGGCCTCCAAGTGCAGAGGTTTGTAGAACAACAAGTTTTCCCTTAAGTGGATCACCCAAGGTTTATCGAACTCAGGGAGGAAGTGGTCAAAGGTATTCCCTCTCAAGCAATCCTGCAATCAAGATACAAGAAGTCTCTTGTGTCCCCAACACACCCAATACACTTGTCGGGTGTATAGGTGCACTAGTTCGGCGAAGAGATAGTGAAATACAAGTGGTATAGATAATTATAAGTGGTAACGGTGACAGAAAATAGCTTGATGGCGTGGAAAAGACTAAAAGTAAAACTGAAATAAAGATAGAAGCAAGCAAACATATAACAGATCTAATTGCAAACGGTGTATCAATGCTAAGAAACAAGGCCTAGGGATCATACTTTCACTAGTGAACACTCTCATATAAATATATTATCTTCATGATACTACGTTGAACTACTCTCCGGTTGGACACTCTAATCGTTGGTAGGGCTATAACAGCACACCTCAAAGTTCATCTTTCCCATCTAGAAAACCCCACACTGTCACCTAAAGACATCCAACTCTAAATATAACTCATAACAAGTATTTGTAATCTCTAGCCTAAGTGCCACCATGGTGTGCATGCTGTCACTTTCACACACATGGGGAGAGCAGAGATCTATTAAAGCACTTGAGTAGAAAGGTAGATCTATAGATTACAAGCTCATGATCACAATATGATCATCATAGAGAGAGAGAGATGAACACATAGCTACCGGTAGAACCCTTAGCCTCGCGAGAGAACTACTCCCTCCTCATCATGGGAATCAGCAACGACGATGGAGATGGTGGTAGAGATCGATGGAGATGGCTCTGGGGGCACTTCCCCGTCCCAGCAGGGTGCTAGAACAGAGACTTTCTGTCCCCTGAATCTCCGCTTCGGTGGTGGCGGCGCTGCGGAACTTTTGTGGCTAGAGGCAGGACGATTTAGGGTTTTCGCATCGGGAGGCATCTTATAGGCGAAGAGGCAAGGTCGGTGGAGACCAGAGGGGCCCACACCACCTAGTGGCGCGGCCAGGGGTCACCCGCGCCACCACATGGTGTGGCCGCCCTGTGGCCCCTCTCCGTCTCGTCTTCTGGCTCCGTGAGTCTTCTGGTAAAATATCGACTTTGGCTTTTGTCTGGTCCAATTCCGAGAATATTCATTTTCTGACTTTCCTGGAACCAAAAACAGCAGAAAACAGGCAACTGGCACTGTGGCATCTTGTTAATAGGTTAGTCCATGAAAGTGTATGAAAAGTACTCCAAAGCTAGAACAAAACATAAGAAAGTAGATAAAACCAAGCATGGAACATCAAAAATTATAGATACATTTGCAATGTATCACCCCCAATCTATCTCCATAGGTGCAGCTCCAGATACGGAGAGTGCCGGGATATAAATTGAGTCTGATTCAAGCGATGGCGTGATAGATGGTTTTCTCAAGTGCTCCAAAGCAACATTTGGCGGGATTGGCTGCCGAGATGAGCCTAACTTGGACAACGTATATGCTGCCTCGTTTTCAATCCACGGTATGTGATGGAATTCGCACCCTTCAAAAAATCCACTTATCTTTTGAACATGGAATCTGTATAGGGCCATGTTAGCATCCAAGGCATCCCAATTTCCAGACACTTGTTGCACCACCAAATCCGAATCTCCAAAGCATTGTATCCGACGTATCCCCACTTCTTTTGCTACTTTCAGACCATGTACCAATGCTTCGTATTCGGCAACATTATTTGAGGCATTGAAGTGGATTTGAAGGACATATTTCAGTTGATCCTTCTTGGGCGAGGTAAGCACTACTCCGACGCCCAACCCATCTTTTAATTTTGATCCGTCGAAGTGCATTTGCCAATAATTGGAGTCCGGCAGAGGTGGCTCGTATTGCATCTCGGCCCAGTCCACAAAAAAATCGCCACGGCTTGCGATTTTAGCGCCTCTCTTCTGTCGAATTGTGGCGCATATGGGGCTAACTCGATTGCCCATTTTGCTATCCGGCCACTTGCATCTTTGTTACTCATAATCTCTGATATGGGTGCCTCACATATCACTTTGATGGGATGTTCCTCAAAATAGTGTTTGAGTTTCTTGGCCGACATATATACGCCATACGCCATCTTTTGATAGTGAGGGTAATTCTGTTTTGAAGCTGACAATACCTCGCTTAGATAATACACCGGTCTTTGCACCGACTTTCCTTCTTCCTCACGCTCCACTAAAATTACTGCACTTACGACTCGGTTGGTCGCGGCTACGTAAAGCAGCATTGGCTCTCTTTGACAGTAGTGCTGCTAGGATTGGTGCAGTAGACAACATCTTTTTCAATTCTCGAAACGCAAGGTCCGCCTGCGGCGTCCATGTGAATTTGTCTGCCTTTTTCATTAACTGGTAGAGGGGCAAGGCCTTCTCTCCCAACCGACATACGAACCGTCTTAATGATGCCAGGCAACTAGTGAACTTCTACACATTGCTAAGGCATTTTGGCAGTTCCATTCTCTCTATGGCCCGGATTTTTGTTGGGTTAGCTTCGATACCTCGGCTAGACACTAGAAAACCGAGTAACTTTCCCACAGGCACACCAAAGGTGCATTTCTCCGGGTTAAGCTTCATCCGGAACCTTCTCAAGTTCGCGGACATCTGTCGGATGTCATCAAGGAGCGTATTGCTTTCCTTAGTCTTTATCACCACATCATCCACATAAACTTGCATGTTCCGACCTATTTGGTCGTGTAAGCATTTTTGCATGCATCGCTGGTACGTTGCTCCTACATTACGTAGTCCAAATAGCATAGTGCGATAGCAATAAGCCTCGTACGGGGTAATAAATGAAGTTTTTTTGATCATCTGGATTCAGAGGTATCTGTGGAAACCAGAATACGCATCAATGAATGACAGTAGTTCACATCCGGCTGTCGAGTCTATGACTTGATCTATTCTCGAGAGTGGAAATGGATCTTTGGGACACACATTATTTAGGTTCGTGTAGTCAATGCACATCCACCATACCACGACCATGTTTGGATCATCTTTCTTCTTTTCCACAAGCACCGGATTAGAGAGCCAATCTGGATAGAGTACTTCCTGTAGAAAATATGCCCTAGAGACAAATAGTAGTAAGGACTATTATCATATTTCGTATAGTTTATGATTAAGTTTTATATCATGCTATAATTGTATTGAGTGGAAACATCAATACACGTGTGATATACAAACAACCAGGGGTTCCTAGTGAAACTCTAGTCGCTGGTTCATTGGTCAACAGATGATCAAGTTTCCTGATCATGTGGGATGATGAACCAATACCCAACCTAAACATCGTGACCCGGTCATGTCACGAAGTTCAAGTTACGATGATTAGAAATGGATCCTTGTAGACTATTCCTTAGACCGTGAGGCTATATCAATCACTGTCTCCCGAGAGTGCCTAGATAGCATCAAACGCCATCTGGTAATACGGTGTTTATAAAGGTGTGTTTAGGTACCCGGAGGAAACCGTAGAGGCAATATATGTCAAGAGCAGTATTTGTCCGTCCATGTGATTGGAAGATACTCAAGGGCCCACTCGGAGAAGTAATATCCAATAGCTACGCAGCGTGTCATTTGATCACAGGGATATCACTTGTCGGAACGAGTCAAGTAGCATTGTTCAGTAACGAGATTGAACACGACATGGTGATGTCATTGATCAGATCTCTAGCAATGCAAGTATCGATTGACAAAGGGAATAAGACATGACTGTCCTGGTTCAAACGACGAAAGATCTTCGTGGAACGCACAGGGGTCACATGGCCATCCAGGTCCCTCTGTTGATCATTGGTGCGGGAGTGTCCCAACCATGTATGGTGTGTTCCCAAACCATGGGGTATCACGCTTAAGGGCTCGATGATGCTTAGAGAGTGTTAATAGGATCGGTGGAATCACCGAAGAAGAGTAGGGAGAAAACCAGAAGGGTTTTGGTAAGTCCGGAGGATGTCCGGAGTGGAGGTGGAAGGTGTTCCATAGCCACGGAGGTTGAATAATGTGTGAATGAATGTTAAATGTTGATTTAATCACTTATTCAGAATTATTTAAATAAACAGAAAATCAATTTTAATGGTCAAAGGCTTAATGGGCCAATTCTGGAGGGAGAAGGGCCCATTAGGGGTAAGGAAAGAGGGAGAGGGGCCAAGGGGGAGGCCGGCTGGGCCTAGCCCCCCCTCGAGCAGGGCCCACTAGGTGGCCGGTGGCCACCCCCTCCCCTCTCCTCTCCTTTAGCCCCACCCCGGGACTTTGAGGGAGGTAGTACCTCCCCTCCCCCTATATATAGTGGGGTATTTGGCCAAGATAAATACACTAATAATCAATAAAGGTCTCCCCACTTTTGGGAGGACCTCCAATTGATATTTTATCTCTTGCCCTCTCTCTCTCGTGACTGTAGTCCCAAGTCTGGATGCGTGAGGGAGAAACATCTTCACCGCGGAGCGCCGTTGCGCTGCGGGATTCGGATTTGAGAGCTCTACTTCCGCAACTGCTGCTAGATCGGGGAAGCGGGAGTCATTGCCAGACACCGGACGTGTGTAACTCCCCACGAGGTGTCGCACTTGAGGCACTCAAGTCGTTGGAGCCAGAAGGAGCGCAACGACTTCATCACGACCTTGAGGTCGGCTTCGGCTCGTCTACATCAACCACGCTCTCCTGAGCGTTGACAACGCTTTTCGGTCTTCAAGGGTAAGTTCGCGAAAAGCCCCTCCCGTTACTGTATTACTAATAGATAGGTCCTGGCAGCTTTAGGGGTTCAGGGGCATAGGGTAAAATTTTATTGTTTTCATGCGCAGAACCCCTACACTTAAATGATAAACCCGACTGCTAGGAGCCTTGCTATCTCATCCCCAATAACTTTCCTTCTGTCTTCTACGAAACACCGGAGAGGCTGCTTTACCGGCTTAGCCCCGGGTCTTACGTTTAATGAGTGCTCAACCAACTCCCTCAGTACACCTTGTAGATCCTGAGTGGACCAAGCAAAGATATCCCGATTCTCACAGAGGAAGTTGACGAGCTCGCTTTCCTATTTGTGGCTCAGCCCGACACCAATGGTTACGGTGCGCTCTGGGAACTGATCATCGATTGGCACTTTCTTTGTGTCCTTGGTTGCTTGGAATGACACGCTCCCGTGCGGGTTGGTCAGAGCCGGCATATGCTATTGCGCGGATTGAGCCAGTGCCGCTACTTCTAGTATCTTCCTTTTCTCTTGAGCTATCACGAGTGACTCGGCTAAGTTAGATCCGGCTGAGGCACACTCGATCGAACGCCGGAAGTCTCCTGATACAGTTATCACTCCCCTTGGTCCGGGCAGTTTCATCTTAAGGTAGCTGATGTGATTACTTGCCATGAACTTGTTCAGCACGGGCCTGCCGAGTAACGCTTGATAAGCGCTCTCCAGATTCACCACTTCGAACTCCAAATTTTCAGTCTGGCAATTATCTCTCGTGCCGAATAACACATCAACCCGGATCTTCCCAATTGGCTCACAGAAAATGTCTGGCACAATGCCATGAAAGGTGGTCCTCGTTGCTTGCAACATGTTTTCTGTTATTCCCAACTTGTGCATGGTATCCTTGTACATTATGTTGATACTACTGCCATTGTCAATTAGTACTTTGGAAAACCTCACATTGAGATTCGGCCCCATGAACGTCGGATCTAGGACCAGTGCATAAGTCCTAGGGCTAGGCATGATCTTTGGGTGATCCTTAATACTCCACGTAATCTCCTGATCTTCCCAGGGCATGAATCTCACTACCGCCGACATTACCGCGTTTATCTCCATATGCCGGCACCGCAAGATTTTCCGGTCATTTTCTTCCGTGGTAAACACACAGTAACTTTGATGATGCTCCCTGTACTCATTTCGTCCCTCGTTCTTGTGATAACCTTGACCTTGTCGCTGGCTGTTGTCTACTTGATATACCGCATCCCTTCTTTCCTGATTTTCGTACCTCGGCGGAGGTGGTGGCAACATCAGTTGCTGTCTAGTCCCCCTGTTAGTAACGGTTGTCGTGTTGCCTCATTCCTAGGTGCTTCGTTCCGAGGTACCTGAGCATTCCTCGAACTTCCCTGCTCTAACTTCCTCATCCACTCACATTGCCGGGTTGTATGATTTGTCGGGCTGTTCGGACTTGGCGTATGGAACTTGCAAGGTTGATCCAACATAGATTCGAACGTATACCTTTGCCTATCTTTCCATTCTTGCCATTGCTTTTTCTGCTCCGGGGTCCAAGGCTTCTTCCCTTCATTTTTCTGTTGCTAGTTTTGTCCTCTAGTTTTTTGGCGTTGGCTGGCGCCGGCATTAGGTTGGTCCCGGTCTACCGCTGCCACCTACTGCGAGTTATATCTGTAATCCGAACGCTCGTCCCTTCTCTTTCCTCAAAAATCATTCCTGCTCGATGAACCGGAGCCATCTTGGTTGTAATATTCCTCGTTTGCCTCGCGTGTCATTAGCCGGGGTTTCGTTGGATCTACCAAGGCATACGAATCTGCGATCCGGATTGTCTCAACCAAAGTGGTTGGCATATCTCGCTGCAGCCTCTGCCATAACATACTCACATATCTGCATCCTCGCGCGAACCACGCAATAGCTTGTGATTCAATTACTTCCTCCCATGAGTTATGCATGTTGCACCACCGAGTCAAGAAATCCCGGTCTGGCTCATTCGGTCTTTGCCGACATAGCGCCAGAGTCGGCGGCCTGTTTGGCCTCTTGTAGGTGCTCAAAAAGTTGCTAACGAACAACTCCTCGAAATCCAGCCAACAGTTAACATTTCCTGGTGGCAAATTGTTCAGCCAAACTCTCGCTGGTCCTTCCAACATTTGTGGCACATATCTCACCGCCCATCTCAGATTCCCTGTTGTGATCTTGACTGCCATCGCAATCAGCCAATCTTCTGGCCTAGTGCTACCATCATAGGTTCTGGTTCCTCTGGCCAGCTAAAAGTTCGGCACTGGTGGCTCCTTCACAATCCCGGGCCCAAAGCATGCCGGACCAGGTGGACCTTGTATTTCGATTAGCTCCGACCTATAAATCCTATCCAGTTTCAACCTTGCATCATCTGGCTGCAAGTTCCCGCTTTCCAGCCTTGACCCAATTATATGGTGATCCGGTCTGGGGTATTCGTCGTTTATCATAGCCGAATAACCATCATTATACCTTTCCTGATACGGACAAGCATTTTGTTGTTGTGCCATCTGTCCTGCACTCCCCTCTTACCGAGGTGTGCGCTGCTCCTGCTGTCCAGCATTACCGTTGGTAGCATTCCTCTAACCGACATTGCCTTGGTCACGGTTACCTCATCCAGCCACACCTCGGATGGTACTGTGCTGATCCTAATCAAATCGTATAGCCTTGCCTTTTCTGGCCCTTACTGGATCATAGGGAACCATTTGTTTGTCTCTTCTCCCAGAGTTTACTACTTCTTCTCTCCTAGGATTGTGACCCGGAGATGATGCGGATCCTCCGGATCTTGTCGGGTTATTCCTAGCCAAATGAACCACGTGTGACGCTCCTGGTGGCGCTGGGTTTACCTTGTACATTTCTTCATTTTGCTAGCAAGCGACTTTCAGCAAGTGATTCACCCTCTCTTGTTGCCTTTGCCGAGCCTCTCTGGTTAAACCTTCTAACTCGGGCATGGCCGCATTTGCTGCCCTGAGGTTCTTTGCCAGGGTACTGTACCTATCCAGCCCTCCTGTTACTATCGTCACTGTCTGACCCAGCCTAGCCTCGTATTCCTTGTCAATCTCAGTAATCAGATTCCTACCTCGGATTTTCACCCTATCTATGTGATTTTCCTTTGCATATTCTCTCAAAGTAATGTTCAAAGACTGTTGCAGCTCTGCTACCTTCTTTGCCCCAACAAACATTTTCCGCCTAGTTTCTTCTAGCTCAGCTTGCGCCTGAGCCGGATCTACCATAGGTGCTATTGGCGTTGCTAGGTTATCAATTGCTTGCTGGAGCACATTCTCTGGCCTCTCTAGTGGGGGGAATCTAGACTTGGTCTGCTTCGGCGTGACCTCCGGCTCTGGCGCCGGGCCCTTGCTCACTTCCGTGTCTGGCGCGGTCATCAGGACCTAAATGTTGCTGGTGGGGCGAGTGATACACACACCACGAGCTACGCTGCGAGGTGATTCACCTCCCTCGACGATGTGCCGCGGATGAACGCAGGACTCGTCCATGCCGACGTAGATCTTATGCGTGCCTAGCTTGATGAAGACGTCGTTGCGCGGAGGGGGGGTGCCTGCTGAAGCTCCCTGCGTTGTCCCTGACGTAGTCCAGCGCTCCAAAGCGCTGACCAAGGCCAGAGACGACGCGCTTGCCGGTGCTGAAGATGCTTCCCATCCGGATTTTCACCCCTACTAGCACCGCTATCCCCACGGTGGGAGCCAACTGTCGTGGTGATGGCACGGCAGATGCCATGGATAGGCTAAAGATGGGGCCAATGTGTGCTAGGGGAATCCAGGGAGGGAGAACGTGGTGATTCCACGCACAGATGTTCTTGTATTCTCTCTATCAATGGCGTTTACAGATGCTCTTCAAGTTATTGGTGAGAAGGAGACTATGTCTCTTACTCCCCACTAACTAGCCCTAGAGTTCTACCTTAGACAGAGAAAAATGATCGATCCCACTCTATGGAGGCCCCGGTGCTCCTTATATAGGGAAACCCGGGTTACAAAGTTAGGGCACACGTGGCAGCATATTCTTCGAATATGCCCCTCGACTAAAGCTAGATGCTTCTTTATTCTCTTTAACGGCTTGTCCGGGCTTTGGACGTAACCCGCAACGTAATCCTCGTCTTTGTGCGTCATCAGACACGAGCTACGTCAGCCGACTTTGCCCGCGTCATCTTGATCGCCCCTGACCCGCTGGTCCTCCTCTTTGCTTTGCTTCGCTCATGCTACAGCTAATAAAGCCACCTTTTGACCAGCGAGAGATTCCTTCCTTCTATTGGAAGCCATATGATAGTCCGACTTGCACGTGGCTAATCCGGAAATGAATGTACCTGCACTACAGATAGACAAACATGGCTAGCATATATTTTATGCCGGCCGGACTACGGCTAAGGAGATGCTCCACGGGCCGGGTCACTCCGTGGTTCGTCCTGCCTTGAGGTGACTCGGTCAGCACTCGCTTTGACCGTGCCGTACCCCGGCTAACTCGGACTTTATACCCCGACGTTACCCTACCCGGGGGTATCCCCCCAACAGTGCGCCCGTACCACATCGAACCGAAGGAATATAGAATTTCTGATTTTTGCCGCAGGGATCGGTGCTCTTAACGACCACAGGTACGCCGAACACGCTCGTACCGCGCGCCCGTATCGTACCCTCAAGCAAACATCATATTTCAAGCGAAGACTCAGAACAGATAACAACTAGCAGTACGGGCGTACGCGACCGTACCGCGCGCCCGTACCGAGTGCACTGCCTGGGAGCAACCGTCGCCCCCAAGGTATGTCACCTAGTACGGGCGGGCTCCAGCCGTACCGCCTGCCTGTACCACGTACGCAACCGTCATATTTAGCTCGAAGAGGTAACCTAAAATCCCCAAAACAAAATTTTCTCTTTCTTCTTCCTCCAAACTCAAAACCACCTCCATTGGATCTTCAAATTTACTTAATCTTTCTTTGATTCATCGCACTCATTCGATCTAACGTATGATTCTCCTCCGATCCTCAACTTATTTGTGCAAAAGCTTCACTCAATCTTTCATCATTGTCAATCTAGACTTAGGTCTTGTTCTTGATTCAATCTTGATATTGAGCTTGCTTAGTATTTTTTTAGAGGAGTTTCTTTTGTAGTTAGTGTAGAGAATCACTTATGCTATGTTTCTATTGGACCCAAAAAATTATTAGCAATTTGATTTACTTTATCTTATTTTTATTTTTAGATGAACACGAGGATACGTACACGTGAGATGGCTACGGAATCCTCCGCACCACCCATTGATATGTTGACCCTCGAGTCACTTGGTATCGAGTTCACCGAGGAGTTTCAGCTGAACCATTTTAATCATCTCTCCGAGAAATCAAGTCCACCAAGTGGGCATGTCCTTATTTCCTAAACCAACTTGGCATTTGTGCTGATATCGATTTACTTTGCAACAATGTTGGTTTGTATGATTTTGTCTTTCAGGATGTTGCCACATATCACCCTTTGATGCTTGAGTTCTTCAGCACCTTGACACACATAGTTGATCCTTAGGGTTGTACCGAGGAACAAAGGCCCGGAGTTGATCACATCAAGTTCCACCTTATGAACTGTGAGTACACCCTAACATTCGACCAATGGGCTCAATGCTTTGGGTTTGCCAACAACATCACCGATGTGCGCACAACCACTTTTGTTTTAAACCCTTCCCCTTTACAATACTTTAAATGAAGATTCATGGAAACACACCCAAGGGGAACTAAATTGATCACCCTGCTATTCGATATTTATTTTATGTGATTGCTAACATTTTGCAGGCACGTGGTGAGTTTACTAGAGTTAATAAGGAGGACATGTTGATCCTCGCAAAAGCTATCATTATTAATTGTAACTTAACACCAAATTTAGGCGCCCTTCTCGTGTTTTACCTTAAGCATCAGGCTCTTCAATCTTGAGGATCCATATGCGGAGGAGGAGTTGTAACCGTTCTTGCACGCGCACTTTGCATCAACCTAGGTAACATCCAACCATTGACAGGAATTCACCATCTCGGTCTCTCTACTCTAAGAGCATGTGGTATGGTTTCTAAAACTCATGGTTGATACTTTTTTAATATACCTGGAGGAGATCACTTGATCACGACTCCTTTTCCTAACGATTCATTCTCTATCGAGGATGGACGTTTGTGTTTTGACGCGCAGGTTGAAGCTAATCTACCCCAACAAGAAATACCTTGGGAGGAGGAGAAGATGAATAAGTAGAACAAGGAGGACCCGAACAAGATGAACAACCACCAAACTACTACACTACCTATGAAGACATCTATACACTCGAAGGAAATATCCAAAACATGAACAACCTCTTCATCAACCTTCAAGATGCTACTGCAAGCCTCGCCACCTAGTTCCATGATTGGAGCAGCCAATGGAATGTGGGAGACTATCCACCGCCACCACAATGAGCAACAAAAGGGCTTGCAAAAGCCTGAGCTTGGGGATGTGTTCCCCCGACAAATTTATTTGTGTAATAACGAGGTTGTACTCCAACTCCTTGGGACCTTTGAAACACTCGTGTTGGCTTGTTCCAACACTTTGATGTTTTCCTTGCCTTTTAGTTTGCATTCGTTTTTAGTTTGCTTTTGTTTTTCGTTTGTTTTTTATTTCTTAAAACCCTTGCTTGGTCGCAAGTTCTTTTCTATTCTTTAAATTCCTATCCTCGAAAATACAAAAGGATTTTTCTGTTCTTCCTTTTTCGTAAATGTGGATTCGCACTTTGCCTCTTCGCTTTAATATTATTATGAGAGTAACCATGTTTGAGTTTTGAAGGAAGACATCCCTATAATGAAGAGGATCATGAAGTCACTAATGAGAGGTATGTCCTCTGTATCCCACTTATGAAGTTTGAGTTGTTTATCTTAGTTGGTTGATTTGCTAAACCATGCTAGTTGGAAGTAATTTAATATGGTTAGAGTAAGGCTTTTTATTAGTATGATTATTAGTTGTTGAAGCTCTTGCTCTAGTTATTTTAGTTAACCGAGTCTTGCCTTGGAATAATATTGCCAAACAAGTAAAATAATAAAAAGTCTGAAATTTATGACTTGTTTGATGAATGATTGTCTTGAGAGTATACCCTTGAAGATACTTAACCCCATAGATATTTTGATAGTCTTCACAACACTCATGAAAGGAGTTGTTTGATTGAAATAAAGTCTAGTGGTAATTGTGATGCATGCCAAAGCTAACCTTGTGGATCAAACCACGGTACTAGCTCAAAAAGAGAGAGAAATAAGTGAGACAATTTTTTTCTATGTCTCTAATGCACACCTTTGCGATGCCCACAACTCCGCTAGCTTTTTGAACGATCTATAGTATAACCCCAGATTTCGACTATGAGTTGATGACATGAGTGTCATATGTATCAATATATGGGCAAAAGTATTGGTACTATCAAAGGTTGTGCAAACACTTACAAAAGAAACATACAGTGATCCTCAAATAAAAACATATCTATGAGGATCCACATAACAAGTCCTTGGCATGGTCTCATTACTACTTTATGAGTTTTTCTTCAAAAACAATGATTGGATTAGAAGTGTTTTTGATAGACTTGATTTATTGATGTGGGTGTAAATAAGACACTTCATTGTTATACTAGTTAGGATATGAAACTCACTTACTCAATTATGTTATTTAAACATCATAGTGTTCCTTGGCAAGCTGAGAGTTAATTAGAAGAATTGGATTGATTGGTACACTTCTAGTTACTTATACTTATATTAAACTTTACTTTGATTGTCTTGACTTACCGAAGCTTGTATAGTATTCTTATCATCTCTCTAACTTTGATAAGCCTCGCAAATGAATGAAGTGTTGAGCGCATATGACTACTGATACGTCCATTTTGCATCACTATTCTATGTCTTAATTCACTATTATTCATTGATATATTTCGTATTGAGAGGTGATTACTTATGTTATTTCATCTGTTTTTGCATGGTTGATGACTTTTGGAGCATGGACCGCTGCAGTCAGGATTTTGATGGAAAAGGTGCTGTTTGGAGGCCAAATTCGCGAAGATCAGAAAATCCAGAAAAATATATGGAAAATCCTATTTTTCTAGAAGACTAAGGATGCCAGAAGACGGAGTGGAGATGGGCCACAGGGGGCCCACACCACCCCCGGCGCGGGCAGCCCTAGGCCGCGCCAGGAGGTGGTGTGGCCACCCTGGCCCACTCCAGCCTCTCCCCTCTGGCGTATATCATCCTCCTGAAACCCTAAGACTCGGGGAGCGACCACAGAAAGATTCCGCCGCTTCTGCGGGGCGGAAAACACCGAGAGAGAAAGATCTCTCCGGCAGACAGATTTCTGCCGGGGGAATTCCTTCCCGGAGAGGGGAGATCGCCGCCATCAACACCACCATCAAGTTGGACTTCATCGGGATCATCATCATCATCACCATCATCACCATCAGCACCCTCATCACCATCTCCATATTGCTGTAACAATTGCATTGAATCTTGCATTAGTTCATAGGGGCAACTTTCCCGGTGTTGATTACTCTTTGTAGTTGATGCTATTGAGTGAACCATTAAATTATTGTTTATGTTCAGATTGTTATACATCATTATTCCATCTCTGATCATGATCCATATGATGTCTTGTGAGTAGTTCGTTTTGTTCTTGAGGACATGGGAGAAGTCTTGTTGTTAGTAGTGGAGTTGTGTTGAGAAAGATTCAATAGTTTGATATTTAAGTTGTGGTGCACTTCTTCTAGTGGTGTCATGTGAACATCGACTACATGACACTTCACCTATATGCGCCTAGGGGAATGCATTGTGTATTTGGCTACTAATCGTAGGGGTTGCCGGAGTGACAGAAACCTGAACCCCCGTTAGGAAACCATTGCACAAGGGACGTAAGGGTCTTAGAGTTTAAAGCTGTGGTTAGGTTTCTACCTTAATTACTTTCTTGTACTTACGGATGTTTGCAAGGGGTATAATCACAAGTATGTATTAGTCTTGGATGGGGCGGTACATTAGCACAGGTTCACCCACACAACACTTAGCAAGCTAAAGAAGATTAATCAACTATACGAAGCGAAATCACTTGACAGTCTTCCCATGTGTCCTCAAGAATGTTTGGTCATCTTATGTAATACAACCGGCTTGTCCTTTGCTGCATAAGGGATCGGGCCACTTGCTGCATTTATTCCTACTGTCTTTTGTTTACTCATACTTTGTTTACTTGCTTTATCAAAAACCCCTAAAAATCCGTTTGCTAAGTATTTGCAGAGAATTCCTGATCCATACCACTAGCCAGCACCTTCTGCTCCTCGTTGGGTTCGACACTCTTACTTATCGAAAATACTGCGATACACCCCCTATACTTGTGGGTCATCAACTACCAACTTGTGGGTCAAGCAATTGACAAGAAACTTTCAATCCTTGCCACTAATAACTTATAATTGCAAAGATATGCAAAACCTCTCTTTGAATTATGTTTCGTAGGAAATCACGGTTTTTAATACGAAATCAGGAGTCATAATGAAGGTTTTTGAGAAAGTCCACACGGCCAAGTAATCGGGAAGCCATTCTAGGGCGTCAGCAAGCTTAACGACCACTAGTACAGGCAGGCCCCGCCCATACCGTCTGCCTGTACTAGGTGGCGTTGGCTTTGTCTCGTCAAACCCTAAGACTTTCGTGAAGACACCTATATATTTTGAGGCACCAGCCGCCAGCCAGAGAGCCGCCATTCTCAGATTATATCACACCACCACCAAAGGAGATCCACACCATTGTTAGTCCATTGTTCATCACTTCCATCATACATCCCATCCGCTAGCCATAGCCATTGCTTTGTACTTTAGATCTCCTTGTGATTTGGCGACCATTATAACAATATTTGATTTCAATCTAAGTATTTGTATGATGTTTTCTATCTCCGATCTATTTGTTATGAGTGAGTAGTCCTCACGGGTTGTGGGTTGAGGAGAAACCTTGCTGCGATTATGTGCATCTAATTCATGGGAGTATTGTATTTGGTTTGCAATTGAGATTTGTATCTTTTGTTTCTTTGTCTCTTGTCTCGATCTGTACCCAAGATCCCATAGATTGATAAAGGCTTAAGGTGATATATTTGGCTAGCGGCGATCTCATAAGAACCTCAGTGACAAAAAGGGTAATACGGTCTTCGCTTAGCGACCCATTCGGGATCACAACAACATCACCACTTAAATCTTTGATATGTGTTTTGCACTTAATAATCGTTTGTAGCCCATTGCTTCGGTGTCCACTCGGTTGGATTAAAATACTATTGCTATGCCCACTGCATCACAGGGGTTCTAGTATATTAGGATGTGTTTCCCACAAGAGATTATCTCCGTTCAAATATTACACATGACTATGCTTATTATTATCTTTTATCCCATGTGATGTGCAGCTGCAGGTGGATCTTCTACCATGTCCTATCTCCATCCATTGATTCAACCCATTATAAAGTAAACTAGACTGGTCCGGTAAACTAAGGTAAAACGAACAAACAAAGTCTTGTAGACGTGTCCTTTTTATTTTCTTTTAGCATTGCTTTCTGAGGTTCGATTAAACCTAGGTCTTCTAGGGAAAAAGCTATTATACTACATCCGTGAATCCGGATCGAAGGTATCAGTTGCCCACAATATTTTATCTTTGTTAAATCATTACACATGAATATGCGTATTACTATCTTCATCACATATAATGTGCAGCTGCAGGTGAATCTTCAACCTTGTGATATCTCCATCCATTGAAACAACCCACAATCCAAAGTAAACTAGAAAGGTCCAGTGAATGAAGGTAAAACAAAGAAACAAGTATTGTAGATGTGCCTTATTAATTTCGTTTTAGCATTGTTTCCCAAGGATTCAATTATCCCTAGGTCTATGATACATTGCAAATGTATCTATAATTTTTGATGTTCCATGCTTGGTTTTATCCGCTTTCTTGTGTTTTGTTCCAACTTTGGAGTACTTTTATTATGATTTCTTGGACTAACCTATTAACAAGAGCCACAGTGCCAGATGCCTGTTTTCTGTTGTTTTTGGTTCCAGAAAAGTCAGAAAATGAATATTCTCGGAATTGGACGGGACAAAAGCCAAAGTGCCTATTTTTCTGGAAGGGATCAAGTGCCAGAATACGAGACGGAGAAGGGCTGGGGCCCGGCCACACCACCTGGCCGCGCGTCCAGGCCTGGCCCGCGCCAGGGGGTGGTCTGGCCGCCCCCAGCACCCCCTCGGCCTCTCCTTCCGCCTATAAGTTGCCCTCAGGACGAAAACCCTAGGTACCCGATCAAAAATCCACGAAAGAGTCTGTAGCTGCCGTCGTCTCTGTCCCTAGATCGGGGGGATCTGAAGCTCTTCCCGGCACCCTGCCGAAGAGGGGAATTCACCCTGGAGGCCTTCTTCATCACCATGCAAGCCTCCGGTGTGATGCGTGAGTAGTTCATCATTGGACTACGGATCCATGTAGTAGCTAGATGGCTGGTTTCTCCTCCTTTGTGCTTTCATGTTTAGATCTTGTGAGCTCCGTTCATGATCAAGAGCATCTATTTGTAATTCATACATTTTGTGTTTGCGGGGATCCGATGGATATTGAGATGCTATTTCAGATTGATTATTGATTCTATCATGTCTTTGTTATTTGAGATCTTGCATGCTTTCCGTTGTCAGTAGCTATCTTGGCCACGTAGATGCTAGCAACTCCAAGAGTTAGTATTTATGCTCGATAGTGGGTTCATGCCTCTGGTAATCTGGGGAAGTGACATAAATCTCTAAGGTACTAGATGTGATGTTGCTACTAGGGAGAAAACAACAATCTTTTGTTCATAGAGCAATCGTATTGTTTACTTTACACGTAGTTCGTAAAGCAATAATATGTTGCTTGCAACTTAATACTGGAGGGGGTTCGGATGATAACCTGAAGGTGGATTATTAGTCATAGATGCAGTTGGATGGCGGTCTATGTATTATGTTGTAATGCCCAATCAAGTCTCAAAGGAGTCAAGATGATTAGTATATGCATGTATTGCTTTCTCGGTGTTTATCAATTGCCCCACTGTAATTTGTTCACCCAGCATGTTATCTATCTAAGGAGATCCACCTCTAGTGAACTATGGATCCCGGTCATTTTTCTTTACATACAACCTATAAACTATTTCTGCTTTGTGTTTACTTTCTGCAAACTTTTACTTCTTTCCATTCGATACGTTTAATCCTTTGTTTTCCGCAAAACACGGTGAGATTGACAACCTCATCGCAAGTTGGGGACAAAGTTATGTGGTTGTGTTGTGCAGGTCTCCACATTGCTACTAGCACCGGTAGTGCGCCCTGCCAAAGCTCAGCTAGTAACACCTTTGAGGTGTTTCCTTGCTCCTACTGGTTCGATTAAACCTTGGTTTCAAAACTGAGGGAAACTTGCTGCTGTGCTCATCATACCTTCCTCTTGGGGTTCCCAACGAGCTCTACATCAACACCACGCACCAAGCACTTTTATGGGCGCCGTGTATTGAGCCATCAGTCTACTAGGAAAAAAAATCTACTATACTACATCCATAAATCCATATCAAAGGTATCAAGGACTAATAATATGTTTCTCATATATGGAGGTGCCAAATATCTCATTGCAACAGGTTACACTGGTGCAAGCTTATCACTGATCCTAATGATTTCAAGTCTCAATCTGGCTATGTGTTCACTATGAACATGGGAGCGGCGAGCTGGAAAAGTTCTAAGCAAGATATAGTTGTGGATTCTACAACAAAGGCAGAGTACATAGCATCGTCGGATGCTGCAAAGGAGGGTGTCTGGATGATGAACTTCATTACATAACTTGGTGTGGTTCCAAGTGTGTTAGAGTATATGGAGATTCATTGTGACAATAATGGTTCCATTGCTCAAGCAAAAGATCCAAGGTCTCACCAAAAGAATAAGCATGTACAATGTTGATGTCATCTCATACGCCAGTTCATGAATGATAGTGACATCAAGATGTGCAAAATTCATACAAATCTGAATGTGGCAGATCTATTGACTAAGTTGATCATGCTTGCAAAGCACGAGAAACATCGGGAAGCCATAGATGTTATACTGTTAAATGTAAACTAGATTATTGACTTTAGTGCAAATGGGAGACTGATGAAAATATGCTCTAGAGGCAATAATAAATATATTATTTTTTATATTTTTGTTTCATAATTAAGTTTATTGTTCTATGCTATAATTGTATTAGTTCGGGATAATGTGTATTTGGAGGAAAACCCTAATACATGTGTGGAATAATAAACACTAATAAGATATTCCTAGTCTTGCGTCTAAGACTAGTTCATGTATCAACGATAGTTTTAGTTTTATAATTATGAGCAAAACGACAATATGTTGTGGAGTTGCCAAGGATATATTAGATCGGAGTTGTTAGAAAAACAAAAGCGATGGATAGACCCAACATGATATACCGTGAAACGCATTGTCAATATTTGTTATCGGTAATTTCCAAGTAATGTTCGTCATTAGAGGACACCTCCTAGGCCTACTCATGTACTATAATGTTCGTCATCGTCTGGCCAAACACGTGAAAAAGTTGTTGATCGCATGGACATTGATAGTACGGTATGAGTAAAGAGTACATGCCAAGTAATGATGATAACCTAGTGTTTCATCTCGAGCAATGTAAAGTATCTATGAAGCAATGTGATATGTATCATACATAATACTATAGTTCATACGATAAAGATTTTCGTGTTATTTGCAGGGATTACTACGTCTATCAAGGCTCCAATACTAATCATTTTCACGGAATGAGT
Organism: Avena eriantha; assembly: GCA_910589775.1. Taxonomy (NCBI): domain Eukaryota; kingdom Viridiplantae; phylum Streptophyta; class Magnoliopsida; order Poales; family Poaceae; genus Avena; species Avena eriantha. The sequence continues at coordinate 367,982,495 of OU342740.1, read as the reverse complement.
TCTGGACATGTCCGTGAATATCTGAACCCACAGGGTCACACACTTAAGTCATTTTTGGCATTTAGATCATGAGTGCGATTGAAATATTTGAATGAAGTAACTCGAAAGGATGTTTTAGAGTGTCTCAGAATATCCTGGAGGTGTTTGGGATATCACCGAGAATGATCAGAAGTGTTCTGGACATTTTATGGAAGACATCGGGAATATTTTAGAAAGGTTCTGTAATTAATTCGAATGAGTTCGAGATATTTTGTAAGGCTTCGAAATAAATATTTATAATAAAAGTAATTATCCCGGTGGTGGCACCATGGGCCGGAGGGGTCACATGGCCCCTACCGGTCCGCACACGCAAGGAAGGGGAAACCATGGCCGAGTCGGCCAGGGACTCCCCTAGGTCGGTGGGTGGAGGAGAGGCGGTGGGTGATGCATGTAAAATGCATACATGAACTTTGTAGTTTGTTAACATGTTTCCCACATATTTGCATCATATATAATCTTATATTCCTATTTATATTGATTTTTGGGGATTTACCAATGATCCCCTTTATTTTGGTTATAACCCTGCATGGCAGAAAAACCGTGTTTTCAATGTTTTTGATGTTTCAGGACCTAAACAAAGTCAAATGGACATGTACTTTTGGGAATGGCAATATTTATCCACGAGAAGCATCTAGAGCACTAGAATCTCACCGGGAGGGCTAAAAGAGCCCAGGTGGCGCGCCTAGGCCTGGTGGGTGCGGCACCCATGCTCTTTCCCTCCTTGGCTGTCCGATTGCCTTGATCTTTCGCCCACGAAGTCCTCTTGACCTAAAAACCCTATATAAGGACCTCCCCGGGGCATCCTCGGAGAGAGAGCCACCAGAGACGAAAACACCACCAAACAGAGTCAGATCCAACAAAGATTAGAGGGGAAAACTCTGCCGAAGCCACCTCCGGGGAGATCTCCACCTCTCCAACATCTCCAGCTTCATCACCATGATGAAGAGAGAGCAGTCCACCTTCGGGCTATGGGTTTATAGCAGTAGCTTGATCTATTTCTCTCTTATTCTTCATAGATCTAGTACCATATGAGCTGTTCGACATGATTATGCTCATATCTGTAATTCCTATGTGGTGGATCTTTGTTCTGTGATTTGATATTTTAGATTTGAATCTATTTTGTGTAAGATGTTTTAATAGATGCATATCATGCACCCTATTCTTCATTGCTTGTTTCGATCCAACTAGTATGCAAGAACTTGTATGGAGAGAAGTGTGTGTTAGATGGAGTAGCATGAGGGTAGAGATTGAATTGTGACACATATTATTCAGGATCTACTTTGGTTTTTACCTTTCTTTTGATGCCTTACTAGAAGTAAAGTGAAATCATGTGCTATAGTTATCACGTGACAGTGTGATGACCTTGACTAGATCAAGGTAGCATATTTTGTATTTCAAACATCATATAATATTTCTTAAAGCTATACTCTGATATATTCTTAAATCAAGATTGTATGGAGATTTCCCTTCTTGAGTAGTATAAGAGAGAGATGTATTCCATCTCAATATTAGAATGTGATGCCCATATTAATTCCTTTTATCAAGAACTTATAGAATTTCCATGAATCTTTATGATTTATGAATTTTTTGTGATCACTACAACCTAAAAAGAGACTAAACAAGTTAACCCATGAACCCGGTCCGATTATCATAAGAAACACCTTTCTATTGCATCCACTATCCTTTACAATTTTTGCAATTTATTATTTCGAAAATACAGAAGTACTTTCTTCACTTGCAATCACTTATAAAAACCCAAAAACAATTATATTATTTCCATATCGTCTAGTTTGCATTACTTTACTTTAGTTTGTTTTTATTTTATTTCATATTACTAATACGAAACCTTGTGCTTGACAACCACTTGGTGGAGTTGGGGACACAAGACAAATTATTTTACTTTATAGGTTGCTCGAAGAGGAGAAGACAAACATCCTTCCATAACCAATTCCTTCAGAGTTCGATATAAACCCTCGAGTCACCCTTGTGGGAAAAAAAGCTTGCTACAACACTCTGCACTTAGAGTCCTAACAAAAAGTGGTTGCATTTGTTGCCATCAGTTGGGAAGGGAGGAGTCCACTCGGGACTCGTACTCCCTCCCTAGGTGAGTTGGAGGAGGAGGGAGAGAAGGGTTCCATGTTGGAATCCAAATCCTCTCTCTCTCTTTCTTTCTTTCTCTCTCTCTCTCTCTCTCTCTCTCTATATATATATATATATATATGTGTGTGTGTGTGTGTGTGTGTGTGTGGAGGAAGGAAGGAGGAGTCCTTCTAGGACTCATATTCTACTCATGCTCCCTCTCTTGGAGAGAGGGCTAACCACAGATATATATGGGACAGGGCCATGGGCAAGCGAGTTTTTGGGGAGCCAAGCCATGCCCAAGTGGCCACCTCGTCGTCGCCTCGGTGTCCCGGAGCCCGTCTTCCATCTCTTCTTCGTGTTACCATCGACATCGTGAGGAACCCTTCTTCTTCATCATGCTAGAGTGTTGCTCGTCTACTGCCTCCGTCCAGATTCGTCCAGATCTAATCTAGCCGGATGATGAAGTGCTACCGGATCTTCATCGACATGTTCTTGCTTCATTAGTGATATTGATCTCACTTCGACGCGGTGTTGTTCTTGTTGGACATGTGGATACTGGTGGATGTGCGACACTTAGAGCCGTCCGTAGGATAATACATCTCATCGCGTCTCGCTAAGGCTTGTTGCGGGGATCGGCACAGGACCAACCTTGTCATCGATAAAACTTCTGCTAGTTCGATCTTCGAGGTTATGAACAGTTACCTTCTCTCTCACATTAGATCTTGGTTATGCGCTAGATTTTTTTACGTACAATGTTCCCCAACAAGAGCACGTAGGAATTGTCCTACCTGACTGCAGATTTCAGCTACTTGTGTGCCGAGAACACCTAGGACTTGTCCTAGGTTGGGACAAATCTATTTCTCCATATACATTTGATGCATATGTTTCATTATGTTTGAGTGTGCTGATTCCTCATCTCATAGGATACGCTTCTGAAAGTGCATGTGTGCCCCCATATGTGGTTTTGGTAATTAATGACAATCTTTATGGACTTATGTTTGCATTGAGTTTAATTTGTAGGATTTGTCCATAGGGAATGCTTGAACCATATGTTGGCTTCAAGGTTGGGAGAAGAAGAAAGTGAAGAAGATTAAGTGTTGACCAAGGTTTCAATGAGTGATCCGGAGATTGGTCAAGTGAGAGTTGAGCCTATAGCAAGTGTGTCGTGAAGACTAAAGTTGGAGTTGTATCTCTTATGTACCTTCAAGACACCAACATAATGAAGAAAGAAGAAATGATGTGCAAGTTCAAGATGCGCCATCTCTAAGAGACCATTTGCTTGAAGCTTGCCATCCTATGGTTTTCATGGATATGGGAAGATGATATGCCCAAGAGAGAAGCTCTACCATAGTGGAGTATGGGAGAGCAAGTTGCAAGTCGTCACCAAGCTAGCGGAATCAAGAAAGGTGTTCCATCTTGAGGTGGAAAAGATCGTTATCATCAAGCTTAAGTGGAATATGATCAAGTCAAAGGTATGTTCCTGATAGGGTTTCTTTCTTACCGGTCTCATGGTGTTAGTTGGGGAGACCGGTTTATAGGATAGGTAACCGTACTATCAAGAGGGGCTCTCGAGTGAGTAACTTGATCATATCATTCGGAGAGAGTTCAAACCTTTGCATACTTGGCATCATCTTTCTTGGTTGTTATTTGGGTCTTAACCATGTGAGGTTCTTGAGCTTGTGGTAATATTCATAACAAGCTCTAGTTCATCGAAAACGGATTTCATATGCATTCTCTATTGTGTTTTTGATGTTGGAGGTTTTACCGGTTTGTCTTTTAGAGATTGCTAAAACCTTCCATTATTTGGTTCTTATCTATGAGAGGATTTAGAGCTTGTGTTAATCTTCATGACAAGCCCAAGTTCATCGAAAACGGATTTCATATGCATTCTCTATTGCGTTTTCGATGTTGAAGGTTTTACCGGTTTGTCTTTTAAGGAAGGTCAAACCTTTCTTCATTTGGTTATGTCCTCCCTTGCTGGACTATGATGTTTTTCTGTATTATCTTGTAGAGCTTAGTGTCCTATTTAAACGAGTCCAAGATCATCAAAATCGGAGTCCGGATGCAAAAGTTATGGTTGTTTTCGTATTGGTCATTCTGCCAGTTTTTGCTAGACCGGAGACTCCGGACTAAATCTCCGGTCTATCTCTGGACCGCGTACAGATTGACCTCCAGTTTGTCCCCGTTTGGCCTGGGTACACCGGAGACTCTGGTCCCACTCCGGAGACTCCGGACCGGGCGATTCCTGGGCCTAACGGTTGGATTTCTAGGGACCTATTTAAGGGGCCCTTCTTCCCCAATGGTTCCCTAACCTTCCTTGCAAGTTCTCCCCTCCATTGCTGACCTTCTTGAGCTTGCTATTTATCAATCCCTCCATTGATTCTTGCATATTCTTGAGGGATTTGAAAGAGGATATCTAGATCTACAACCCCACCAATCAATCTCTCCTCTAAGTGAGGGGAACATCTTCGGATCTAGATCTTGGAGTCTTTTGTGGATTTCCTCCATTGTTCTTCCTCTCTTATTCCCACATAAGCTTTTGTAGCTTTGGTGGAATTTGGGAGAGAAGGACTTGAGCACTTTGTGTGTTCTTGCCATTGCATTTTGTGCATCGGTTTGAGTTCTCGTTGAGGATTCGATTGGGTGAAAGGTGATAAGCTTTTTACTCTTGGGTTATTGGAACCCTAGACAGTTTGGTGGTTTTGCAGGTTTGTGGATTACTTGGGGCCTCCAATTAAGTTGTAGAGTTTTCCCCAAGCTTGTTTGTTGGGAGCCTCCAATTAAGTTGTGGAGAAGTGCCCCAACCTTGTGAGAGGTCCTGGATTGCCACCGACAAGTGCATCGATAGTGGAAGTGTAGATCGATCCCGTTGGGGTGAGATTCACAGGAGAACAAGGGAAGCCTTTTGTGGCGTTGGTGGTTTGATACCACCCCCTCTCCAAATGAGACGTACTCCATGTTGGGAGGAACTCGGTAAAATACCATCGTCCCCGCATGCCTCGGTTATCTCTATACCCGAGCTCTTTCTTATGCACCTTACTTTGTGATAGCCTTCGTGCTTGAAGTCTATATCTTGCTATCACATATTTGATTGTCTTGCTTAAGCATAAGTTGTTGGTGAATATAGGTGAACCCTAGTTGTTCTAGGTTTTGTGCTTGAAAAAGTAAACGCTAGTTTATTTCCGCCTTTGTCGAGCCACTCTTGGAAAAGTTTTAAACCACATATTCACCCCCCCCTCTAGGCGGCATTTGTGTCCTAGCAATTGGTATCAGATCCTGGTCTCTCATTTTAGGCTTCACCGCCTTGAGAGTAAAGATGTCGGCTAGGGGATTAGTGCACAATGAAATGTTTATATTCGATGGAAAAAATTATGATATATGGAAAACTCGTATGCTTATTCATTTTCGAGACATGGACCCAAATTTAGAGCGTATTGTAGATATACGTTTTTCTCCTCCTGTGGATTTCGAAAATCTATCTTGTGAGGATGAGAAAACTTATATCTCGATGCTCAAGCTTCTAATGTGCTTGTTAATGCTTTGAGCTATGTAGTTACGTCTCCAATCATACCATTTTGGAGCGCTCATGAGTTATGGACAAAACTTCAAATAAATATGATGTGTCCAACATTATTGAGGATGATTGTATTGCTTCCACTTCTAGTCAAGATGAGTTCTCTTTTTATTCCACTTCACCAAAGTGTGGTAAGACACAAGGTAATGATATGGTGAGTGGTGGTGCACTTTGCAATGTTGATGGTGAGCTTACTCTTATTGATCCTTCTTCTCTATCTCATTGCAATACTTCATCTTTGGACTTAAACACGTCTAGCACTATATATGATTTACATGCTAGTGTTGATAATCCTTGCATATCATGTATAAATTGCCTCAATAGATCACATGATGATATGCTCTCTTTGCCTTGTTGTCATAATATAAATACTTCTATTTCCTCTAGTTGTTTTGTGTCTAACAATGTAGAGGAAACCGAAGATTCTATTGGTAAATACACAAATTTGAATGGAGCTTCGAGTAATTCTTCATCATCATCATCTCACGGTTCCCACCTATGCCTTATGGCTCGGGATTCAAAGGTAACTCCTACTTTGGAACCTAATACCTCTTTTGATGATGAGGATGAGGATAATGAGGAAAAAGAGATTAATGTTGATGTTTTGTATGAAAAGGGTGAGATGGTTTATCATGCTCTTGTTAAGGAAAACATTGCTTGCTCTAACTTCATTGAAATCTTGGACTTTGCTATTAAGAGCAAAGAACATATTGATAAGTTAGAAGCACAAATTGAGGATCATGAGAACACCATTGATAAAATGAGTAGCCTTGAGCGTGAGTATGCTAATCAAATTGCACATCTAAATGAATATCTTGAAGAGGAACAAATCACTAAGGAATCCCTTGAGGAGACTTTTGCTCTAGAGCTGTGTAGAGTGAAGGAATCTCATGATAGAGGTCTTGAGGTGGCTAGTGATCTCAAAAGTAAAAATGATGAGCTTCAAGTTGCTTATGCTAAACTCCTTGAGGATTTTGAGCACCTAAAAAATGGCTCTAGGGTGAGCTCATCAAACTCACTGAGTCACATGAGCAACTTAAAGCCTCTTACTCAAAAGAGCATTCGAAGTTGCCCTCGCCTCTTGCAGTTAATGATGATGCTTGTGTTACTAACTCTACTTCTTGTTAAGCATCCATTTTTAAGGAGAATGTTGAGCTAAGGGCTCAACTTGAGTTGCTAACTAGCAAGTATGGGAAATTGGAAGAAAATCATGAAAAGCTCTCTAGCTCTAATAAGGACCTTCTAGCATCCCATGATAGGCTAAAGCTAGCTCATAAGGCTAGCTATACAAAGGTAACATCTTGTGAGCCTCATGTGGTCACTAGCACAATCTCTATGAATAATGCTATATTGTCATGTGCTAGTCCTTGTAATTCGTCCACTCACATTATTGCTAAATCTTGTGGTGAATTACACTCTTTGCCTTGTTGCTCTAGCAATGAAATTTCTACTTCCTCTAGTATATGTGTTGTCACTAACCATGTAGAGGAAATCAAAAAGCTCAAGGCTCAAGTCACTTCTTTGAAGAATGACTTTAAAAAGGGTCATGAAGGGAAGACCACACTCAACAAGATCTTGAGTGTGCAAAAATCCCCCAATGACAAGAGTGGGCTTGGATTCAAATCTAATGTCAACAACAAGTCCACTATCAAGAAGAAGTCCAAGAGCAACAATAAGAAGGGCCAAGAACAAGTCAAGAATTCGGCCAAGATTGTTTGCTTCAAGTGCAAAATTGAAGGGCACCATGTTAGATCTTGCCCTTTGAAGAAGAAGCCTCTTGGTGAGAAGCAAAAAGGGAAGCGGCCTCTAGTTCAAGGTCATGGCCTATCTCAAGTTGGAGAAAGGCCACTTCCCAATAGGATTGAAGCTAATGCTCCCATTGTGGAGAAATCAAGTGAAAAGAATGGGAAGAGAAGAACTTGCTACAATTGCCACAAGAAAGGGCACATTTCTTCCTCATGCACCATTGGTAACTCCTCATCCAATCCTATCATGATTTATGATGCTTATTATCTTCATAAGGATGAGGTTGGCAATGTGTTTGCCAAATTTGTTGGTGCCCAATGTGGTGTCAAGAAAAGAACTATTTGGGTTGCCAAGCCTATTGTTACTAACTTCTTAGGACCCAACTTGGTTGGGTACCAACAAGCCAAAACTTGATCAGTAGGTGTGTTTGGAGAGCATTGGAGGTTTGGCTACATTATGAAGAATTGAGGGGTCTTAATCATTTATTCTCGTTAAGTCAAGCCATTTGGATTATCATGCTTCTATCACATATCCAATGTTCCTCCTTGCGGTAACATGTGCTTAACTCACATACATTGAAAGTTACTCGCCCCCTTGTGCATGTGTTAGTTTTGTACCTTGCATGTGTTTGTATATGTTGTGCTTCCTACTTGCTTAACTTGAGAAATCAAGCTTGTGTATGTTGGTTTTCAAACCATGTATGTGCTTTATGTTTGAGCCTATTGCATCTTATTCATATCTTAATTGGCTCTTGCGGGAGATTAATGGACTATCCCATTTTGGGGGAGTGTGTTGTCCTTTGGGGAATCTCCCAATCCTAAATGTGTGTACATGAGGAATACCGCCTAGTATTGATAGTGCAATATTATCTAGTCTATATGTGGTATGTTTCTCATGAGAAATTCAAGTTCTATAATGTCCATTAATCATCTCTAGTTGGATCTTTTTGCCTCGTGTCGATGTTTATGGTTTATCACATTATGGGGGAGTCATATGCTTAGTGCATATTACAAGCCTAGAAAATGTGAATATTCGAGGTTGTGTCACTTAGAATTGATATTGATAATTATGTAGCTCCTATGTGACACATTTGCTCAAACAAGTTTTTTTCTAGGATACACCCTGGAAGGTGTACCAAACATATAGAAGGAGCTACCGACGGAGTTACAACACCGCGACGCGGCGGGTCATGTCTACCAACAGAGAGGGGGTGGTAACTCCCCCCAACACTACGTTCACCGGCTCTAGAAAGCCAAACACTTCGGATCGGAACAACCTAGCTAAGCGCCACTGCTGGAAGTCATTCTGGATCTTCGCCTTGATGGTGGCCACCGCTGGGCGCATGCCGTTGAAAACCACGTCATTTCGGTGCCTCCAAATGCTCCAGAAGACCAGGATGATGGCCGTCCAGAGGTCTCGCTGTTCCGCCTTCGAACATGGTCTCGTTGTCCACCAGAGAAGCAGGTCTGTGTCCGCAGCGGGCATCCACTATGGTTTGTTCCACCATCTTAACGCCCAGTCCCAGATCTCCCGGGCCACCACACATCCAATTAGAATGTGTTGGATGCTCTCAGGCTCCTGATCGCAGAGAGGACACCTGGGCGGCCGTGGGAGGCCACGTCGCGCCAGGCGATCCATCGTCCAACATCGGTCCCTCGAGGCCAACCACGCAAAGAACTTACAACCAAGCGGCGCGCGCAAACGCCAGATCTGTGTGGCGGCCGGGGCTCGAGTGGTGCCCGCAAAGAAGGTGCCATAAGCTGACTTGGCGGAGTACCTCCCATCGTGTGACCATTTCCAGGTCAGCACATCCTCGCGCTCTGGGTTGGGCCTAATCCTAGCTAGCGCATGCCATAGCAGGAAGAATTCGGTAAGCGCCGCTTCCCCCAGGTCTGGGCCACAGTCCCTCAGCCACGTCCCGTCCAGCCCCTCGCGGACTGAACGTGCCCTCACCTTGCTCGGGGGGATCACCGCAAGGAGGTTTGGGGCGATCTCCGCGACCCTGCGGCCATGTATCCACCGATCCTGCCAGAACTTAGCTCTCTCCCCATTGCCTAGAGTGTAACAAGTGGCAGCATGGAAGAGCTCCATAGACTGCTGCGGCAGCGCCAGTTTGAGCTCCGCCCAGGGCCTATCGGGATCTACCCTTTGCAGCCACGCCCATCGGCACCTCAGCGAAAGTTCAACAAGCGTAGGTTGGGAATGCCTAGCCCGCCAAACTCCTTCGGCGAACATACCTTCTCCCACACGACCAGGCAGTGGCCGCCCTTTGCCTCCCTTCTGCCCTTCCACAGGAAAGCCCGGACAATCTTGCGGAATGCCACGAGCGTCTGGGGAGGAACGTCCAGTGACATGAGAGCATGGACCAGGATGGCCGAGAGCGTGGTCTTCACTAGGGTGGTACGCCCGCCCCTGTTCATGAGATCCGCACACCACGGTTGTAATCTGTTAGCCGCGTTATCCACCACAAATTATAGTTGCGCCTTGGTAGGCTTGCGAAGGCCCAGAGGGAGGCCCAAGTATTCGCAAGGGAAGCCACCGATCTTGCAACCCAAGATGTCTCGGGCGAGCTCCACCTGCTCATGAGAGCACCGTATCGGGTGCACCGAACATTTCGCTAGATTGGTGCGGAGGCCAGATGCCCCCCAAAGTCCGTTATGATCGCCGCACAGGTATGAAGGTCTAGGGGTGTGGGGCGCACGAAGGTAATGACATCATCCGCATACATGGAGGTGCGGTGGCGCAACCCGCTAGCTGCCAGCTCCGAGAGGAGGCCCTCAGTCGTTGCCCTCTCGAAGAGCCTATGTAGCACATCCATCACCGTGTCAAACAAGAGTGGGGAGAGAGGATCCCCTTCCCTCAGCCCCCTCTGGTTGTAAATCACCACTCCAGGGGAACTGTTCACTAGGACCCGTGTCGAAGCCGAGCTCAGCAAACCACAGATCATGGTGATCCATCTCTCCCCAAAACCAAGCTTGGCCAGGACCTCGAGTAAGAAGGCCCAATCCACGGTGTCGAAAGCTTTGGTGATGTCCAACTTCAGCATGATTGTTGCCTTTTTGAGCTGATGGAGCTTCCTGGCCATACCTTGAACGAGTTGGAAGTTGTCGTGGATGCATTGGCCTCTAATAAAAGCGCTCTGATGAGGGCCCACCAGATGGGGCATCACAGGTGCCAGGCGAACCGACAGCGCCTTTTCCACAAGTTTCGCCACGCTATGGATTAGGCTGATGGGGCGAAAGTCCTTGACTTCCACTGCGTCCGCATGCTTCGGGAGCAGGGTGACCAGCACCTGGTTCGTCGCATGCAATCCTCGCTCGTCCCCTTCCCATAGCGCTTGGAACGCCTCCAGCACGTCAGCCTTAATAATATGCCAACACGAGGTGTAGAACCTGCCTGTGAAGCCGTCGGGTCTAGGAGCCTTATCTAACTCCTGGGACCAGATAACCCCCCACACTTCCTCCTCCGAGAATGGGACCTCAAGCTCAGAGAGGTCGTGCTGCAACATCCCTAGAAAGTCCAAGTCTAGAGCCGACTCACGCTCTGGACATGATCCCAGCAACTGCTCATAGAAGGAGTCCACTGCCTCGGTCTTACCCTACTGATCGGCTACCAACATCCCCTCAACCTTGAGATGGGCAATAAAGTTCTTCCGCCTCCGATGATTGGCTTGTAGGTGGAAATTTTTTGTGCAGGCGTCCCCCTCGCTAAGCCACAGAATCCTCGACCTTTGCCGAGCGATCGTCCTCTCTAGCGAGGCCAGACCTAACAGCTTCTTCTTAAGAAGCCTCCGGAATGCCCTCTCGCTAGGAGAAAGATCCCTCGCCTCCATAGCCACATCCAGCCTCAAGATCAACTCATTGGCCAACAAAATCTGCCTCTTGTTGCTGCCGATGATCTTATCACTCCATCTAGTGAAGGCCTTAGTTGTGGCCTTGAGCTTAGCCTCTAGCCTCATAAATGGGTTAGCGACCAAAACCACCATCGCCCAGGAAGTCTCCACAGTCTCCATAAAACCTTCCACTTTGGGCCAGTATGCTTCGAAATGGAAGCGCTTACCGATGTCGAGTTGGGCATTGAGATTAAGAAGGAGCGGACAGTGGTCGGAAGTCGAAGAGCTCATCGCGGAAAGGAAGGAGGAAGGACACCTCGTCTCCCAGTCTACAGTCGTAAAGACCCTGTCTAGACGCTCCAATGTGGCATGAGCCCTCTCGTTTGACCACGTGTAGCGATGACCATTGAGGTAGAGCTCCTTGAGCTCCAGGGAGGCCAGCGTCCTCCGGAACTTAGTCATCATGCGTCGGTTAAGGTTGGAGTTATTTTTGTCCACCGCATCAACTATAAGGTTGAAGTACCAGCAACCATCCACGGGCCCGGATGAAGTGCCCTCACCTCAGCTAGCTCCTGCAGAAATAGTCGCTTCGCAGGGTCCCCTTGAGGGCCGTAAACCCTAGTGAACCACCATCCTCCTGACCCCGGGGATTCGACCCATGTCGTGATGGCATTGGTGGACCTATGGGGGTTAGAGAGTGCTACCACTGTCGACTTCCATGCAAGCAGCACACCCCCACGCGTGCCCTCAGTAGGAAGGAAGGAAAACTCGTCGAACTATCTCCCAAGACAGTGATCCACCATAGCCCGAGAGATCACCTGAAGTTTGGTCTCCTGCAGGCACACCACATTGGCTCCCGAGAGCGAGACCACCTGGTAAACCGCGTCACATCTAGTCAATTGGTTCAACCCTCGTACATTCCACACCAGGAAAGAGAGGAGGTCCGGCATTATTGAAAATTACAAATGCAAAGCAACAACCCCGCTAGGAAGATTCTAGACCGCAATGGCCTCCACACCGTCATCCTCGAACGGCAGTGCTTCAGGTGTCCAACCAAAGAGGGCCAGACAAGAAGAAAGCACCTCCTAGGTTAGGGGCTCGTCGAAGAACTTGAGATACGCTTGTAGAGCTTCCTCCCCAATCACTTCACCCTCTCGGGCAATCCCCAGCTGAACCATCAGCGCCTTCTCCTGCTGCGAGACTGGCGTGCCCGACACGAACCTGCCGGCCACACGTCTGCTGCGCCTCAGCACTACCGGGGGAACGCGCTTGCACCAGGGTCTCCTGGGAGCCGGGTATGGGAGCAGGGCCTGCTTCTGTGACCGGCAACCCTCCCAAAAACCGGCAAGCCGTCCACTGTCGCTAGCCGACATAGCGTCTGCTCTGGCCCTGCCCGCCACCGGCGAACCCCTGGGCAGGCCGTCCCCAACCGCGCCAGGCGCCACGCAACGATCGTCGCTAGAGTCAACACCCAGCAGGCCCACCACCACACCTCCACCTGCCAGGGGTTAGAGAACCCCACGCCGGCAGAGCGTCCCGCCTGTGCCGATCGGATCCTTCTCCTAGGAAGCAGAGGCCTCCAACGAAAGGGCCACCTCGAAGACCGGTTCCTTCCTCGAACCACCGGCCGGCCCACGGCCCAGCTCCACACTCCTAGTCCCACTCCCTCCATCCGCAGAGGCCCACGGACTCAGCGAGCCAAGTGAAGGTCCACGGCCCACAGGGGTGTTTAGGGCCTCATCACCAAGAAAAACCGGCTCTAACATTTGGAATGAAGAAGAGCCCTGACGGCAGGAGATTTCCCGCCAACCACGCTTCTCGCCCAGGAGCCAGCAGATTCTGGAGGGATCGATCGCCATTGGGTGGTCAAGCGGTCAACCTCCTTTTCCGCCGGCCCCACCGAATCATCCGTGCAGCTTTTGCTGCCTTGGACCGCCCCATCCTCCCTGTTGGCACCCACGCCACCCCTGGTGGGCCCTGGCTGACGTGGCAGATGTGGCCATGGAAGGATCGCCGCCGTCTGGCCCAGCGCGACCCGCCGTTCACGTCCTCCTCTCTAGTGATGGGATTGCACCGGCTCTCCATCGTCCCGCCTCCCACACGAACAGGCGAAGTCCGCCTATCGGTGCCTCCGCTTGGATGGGCCAGCCCCGAGGTCACCGCCCAAGCCACCACCACCATCACTGCCATCTGAATCGCCATCCCCGCCCCCTGCCGATGAGCGGTTAGTGGAGGCCATCGTATCCTCCACGCGGACCAGATGAACGACTGCATTGAATTCCAGTAGTGCAACCTCCTCGGGATCAGGGCCTCCACCGGCAGGAGAAGGTTGTCGTCTTCCTCGCCGAATTCCAGCGGCTTAGCCAACTAGAGCTGCTTCGAACGTGGAATCAAAGCTGGATTGTCCATCCATGTAGTGACCCGGAAGCTGCCGAGCTTAGAGCGGCTCGCTGTTTCTGTGCCCAGCCGCTCCACCCACGCCGAAGTCCTGAGCACCGCCTTCACCGTATCCAGGATCCACGAGATAGGGGGTATGCCCACCATCTCTAGGTGAACGCGGTACCGAAACATGCGCCTCGTCGCCTGCAGCTGCCAATTCCATGGACTGAACCGCAACGAGAAATCACGGTCGTCGAAGGGTCCCGCGCTCGCTACCAGGTCGCGCCTTGCACGGGAGTCGAAGACGAGTAGCAGATCGTCCGGCCAGAAACGGTGCACGGACAGGTGCCCGTCCAACTCCGGGAAGCGTGTGATCAGTGCCACCCGCGCCCGCTCGCCGCCCACCGAGCGCCTGGTGCCGGAGACATAGGCCACCAAACTCCATCTCAACGCCCTCTCAGCATCGTCGACCTCCACCGTGCGGTAAATAATGCACCTTTCATGCTCTGGTCGCGCCGCCGCTGCGTCGGCCATCAAGGAGTCCAGCGTAGCCACCGGAGGTGCGGGATTGCGGTCGCCCGCCATGAGTGGAGAAGGTGGGGCATCGCCACCTTGAGGACCGAGGCGCTCGTGTGCTGGGCGCCGTCCTATGGCGTGCGGCGGGACGTAGGGTGGCCTCGCCGCAGCGGGTAGATGCGCGAGCACGGTCTCCAGCGGGGGCAGCGCCTCCTCACGCCCCAGAGCACTCTCCACACGACCACCATGAAGCCCGTGCTCCTGCCTCCGCGGCGGCGACGAGCTCCTCTCCACACGGCCACCATGCCGCTGGCTCGCCAGCATCCGTGCCGGCGGTGAACGCCTCTCCACACGGTCGCCAAGCCACTCGCACGCTGGCACCCGCGGCGGCGTCAACTCTCACCGTACCACGCCACCGTCGACCCCAGCACCTCGCTGGAGACGCAGGGGGCACTGCCGCGCCATGTGGTCATCCCCTTTACACTTCAAGCATCTGGTCTTGTTGGGGAACATGCCGGCGACATGGCCCAGCTCGGCGCAGTTGTAGCAGAGGCCGACTAGGTCGAGCGGGATCCCCTCCGGCACCGTGAACAACAGAAGCGGTTCCCAGCACCAACGCCCTGGCCTTTTCCTCTTTTCTCCAGCCACCTGCCAATCGAAAGGCGTAGGCCGACGCGCTGCCTCAGGGTGCGAGATCACAGAAGACATCTGTCAAGCAGGTTGTGCGCGTGCCCCAAGGGGAGGAGGAGCAGCACCGGCAGCGGAGGCCCGCGACAGAGGCGAGGCCACAGCGGGGGTCGCCGGCAGCGGACTAGGGCTGCCGTCCCTCACCACGTCGGAGTAGGAGCGGCCCGAGGAGGAATACGAAGCCATCTCCTCGTCCTCCGCCTCTGCCATGTCCCCCCAACTCAAGGACTTCGCCGCGCTCGGAGGAGCCGCCATGGAAGCAGGAGGAGGGGGTGGGAGGGGTGGGGGAAGGAGCAGAGCCTCGCCGGCGATGGCGACGACCGACGCGTAGAGGGGCGCCCGACGCTCATGCTCCCACCAACTTTCCCTCTAGCCTGGGACCATATGATCCTTTTGAGCACCAAAGAATAATACGCATGACCGTACGTGTTGCTCAAACAAGTTCAAATTTGCTTGAATACATTGTTTCTCATCTTTTTGGATCTTGTTTGTGTGAGCACTTCTTGGTATGTGTTTCCTCATACTTGGACATCTATATCCGCATGGAAACCACTAACTTTAAGTTACTCTAATCACTAGTGATTGTGTGACTATTGGAAGCTACCAAGAATCTCTTCTGGAACATCAAGCTTAATTCTTATACTTTGTTATATGCTTGTTTGTGTGAATATGATCATGTATATATTTGCTATCTACCATCGAGAAATATTTGCAAGTCCCTTTTCCTTGGACAATCGGTACTATAATATGTGTTAGATCCTCTTGATCATTTTCACATTGGTTTTTGCTTTAGTTGCCTTATCTCTTGCCAAGAATTTGTTGTGTTTTGTCTCCCATGTCTTCCTCGACTCTTATGGATCTTTATTTGTCTTGAAATCATTTAGTGCTCTAGTTGATGTAGGTAGGGATGATGAACCCATGTGTGTGCGTTTTGTATTCAAATGCAAAATCTTAAATAATGCACTAATCATAGGGGAGTTCTCCTATATTATTTAGAACACTCGTTTTATGCTTCTTCATGACATGTGTTGATACCTACCATGTTTTATGCCATTGGAAGATAAACCTTTTTTGGTACTTTGTGCCATTCCATAAAACTGTTGAGAGTTTGGTTCTTTTGTTGGAACCATTTATTTTTCAAGTGGTATTTTGTTGGGAGTTGATTTTCTCATTCCCTGCTTTCTTTTAACCATTTGAATGAGATAAATTGTTGAGCATTTATATTTGTTTATCCTCTTTGCTCTTTGACTTTTGCCTTGTTCATTTGTTGAATTTGTGTCCTATCATGTGTTGATTTGGTCGTTGATATAATTTGGACAACCGTTTGTCGGATCACACTTTGGTGTACCTTCTTGGTGTTCTTGGTATTTTGTTGAAACTATATCTCCTTTTGGTTCTTGAAAGTCTTGTGCATGCATATTTACTAAATGTATATATTATGGTATGCTTGCTTTCTTAGATCCAATATATAGGGTAAACTCCACCAAATCCTATTTTGGCTAAGATGTGCATGAAATTCAATTTCATATTAGTATGCACATGTTTTTGTGGAGTTTGTCCTATGTACTGTAGTGTATCGAACTACTTTGGACCCAATGAGTTTTGGGACCATTGTGTACTTGAATGTGTTTTAGGTACATTGAGGATACATTGGATGCTTGTCTCAATAATAAGAAGATGTGGTGACTAAATGATAATTGTAGGCAAGCTAAGATGATGAACAAACTCATATCTACTACATCCTATCAATGGTATCTCGGTGACAATTATCCCTCTCGTGCATACTTTTCTAGCATCCAACCTTTATGGTTGCATCATGGCATGATGTCCTTCAGTGATTTTATTGTGGTTCTTGCAAGAATTTTATTGTATCATCCTTATTGCGGTATGAGTAAGTTGAGATGAATGCATCTTTTCGGGAGTATATAAAAATCATGTTTATGATTCACCAATCCCACATATGCCAATCTAGAAATTCTACTACCAATCATTTCCCCAATTTCTCTCATGTGCAATATGGATGGATTTGCAAGGTTTATTTGTTTTTATGATACTTGTTTCCTTTCCCAATGCATTCCAACTAGCCCTTGTTCCCTTGTGATAGTTGTGATGTATTCGTTGGTGTTTCAAGGTCATTGATATTCAATAAGATAAATATGAGCCTTTGGCCATGCTTTCTAGCAAAAATCTTATTGGCATTATCTATGAATTTCGTTTGGATATCTTGTTCATTCTTGAGTATCCATTGTGCATGTGCATGTTTCTTTGTGGATGTATATCTTGGTGATTGTTGTCTACCTAGAAACTTATACACACGACTATGGCTAAATCTCTAGTTGATATCCTTTTGCTTTAGAGTCTACACCTTGTGCTCCTTTTATTCTTTGGTGGCTCCAAACGTTTTGCTTTGAGTGCTTGACCTTTTCATTTGCATCTTTTGGCACTAGTTGGTGTTAAGAAAGTTGATATCTCATGCCTTTGTGTTGTTACGTAAGTTTGGGGGAGCAAGGATACCATGTTTATGCACTTTGCATTCAAAGCAATTATTATATTTGGTGCATAAACCTTGGGGAGCTTTCCTAATTTACCTAAGAACACACATTTGCTTTCTTGTTCTTGTTTGGTGTTTTGTTTGTTTATGGGGAGTTAGGATTCCATAATTGTGCACTTTTTTGTCCATGAACCTTGGGGAGCTTCCTATTTTAATCTAAACACCCATTTGCTCTCATCATAATATCTTCTCTCTTGCTTATGCTTGTGGTTTAAATGATATAGAGGGAATGAGGATGCCATGTTTGTGCATATTGTATTCAAATAAAAAATTATAATTTGTGCACAAACCTTGGGGAGTCTCCTCATATTATTTATATCACTCTCTTTTCAATCTTATCATCATATCTATCTTTCTTTTGGTATCTTCCTTTTGTGAAGTGCTTTTTTCGATCTTTTGATTGCTTGCTTCATTCGTTGATGCTTCTTCACCATTTTATTTCTTTGCAATATTTGGATCCTCAGTTTAGTTTGATTTCCTCATGATATTCGTCATTGGAGAAACTCTCGTATTATGAGAAATGCACACCATGTGGAGGAACTCTCACTAAATTGGCCTTCTAAAGTTTTTCACCCATTTTAGCAATCGATGCCAATGGGGGAGAAGTTTTAGAGGGTTTTAGGGAATTTGGTTGTGTGTTGTGAGTTTTGTACTTAAACACTTGCCTCGTGTGCTTTGCATCTTAGTGTGTTGCATATCATCTTGAATATATAGAGGAAACTCCACCACTGGTAATAGTTGGCAATATATGCAATGAAATTCAAGTTCATCCACACGTGCATAGATTGTGGGGGAGTTTGCTCTATATTGTGGTTGTACTAACATCACATACTTGTATTGTATTTGATGTTAGCACAATGTTTTGTTTGGTTAATTCATTATATAAACCCTCTCAAAGGGATTGTCATCAATTACCAAAATGGGGGATATTGAAAGTGCATGTGTGCCCCCATATGTGGTTTTGGTAATTAATGACAATCTTTATGGACTTATGTTTGCATTGATTTTTACCTGTAGGATTTGTCCATAGGCAATGCTTGAACCATATGTTGGCTTCAAGGTTGGGAGAAGAAGAAAGTGAAGAAGATTAAGTGTTGACCAAGGTTTCAATGAGTGATCCGGAGATTGGTCAAGTGAGAGTTGAGCCTATAGCAAGTGTGTCTTGAAGACTAAAGTTGGAGTTGTATCTCTTATGTACCTTCAAGACACCAACATAATGAAGAAAGAAGAAATGATGTGCAAGTTCAAGATGAGCCATCTCGAAGAGACCATTTGCTTGAAGCTTGCCATCCTATGGTTTTCATGGATATGGGAAGATGATATGCCCAAGAGAGAAGCTCTACCATAGTGGAGTATAGGAGAGCAAGTTCCAAGTCTTCACCAAGCTAGCGGAATCAAGAAAGGTGTTCCATCTTGAGGTGGAAAAGATCATTATCATCAAGCTCAAGTGGAATATGATCAAGGCAAAGGTATGTTCTTGATAGGGTTTCTTTCTTACCGGTCTCATGGTGTTAGTTGGGGAGACCGGTTTATAGGATAGGTAACCGTACTATCAAGAGAGGCTCTCGAGTGAGTAACTTGATCATATCATTCGGAGAGAGTTCAAACCTTTCCATACTTGGCATCATCTTTCTTGGTTGTTATTTGTATCTTATCCATGTGAGGTTCTTGAGCTTGTGGTAATATTTATAACAAGCTCTAGTTCATCGAAAACAGATTTCATATGCATTCTCTATTGCGTTTTCGATGTTGGAGGTTTTACCGGTTTGTCTTTTAGAGATTGGTAAAACTTCCATTATTTGGTTCTTATCCATGAGAGGATTTATAGCTTGTGTTAATCTTCATGACAAGCCCAAGTTCATCGAAAACGCATTTCATATGCATTCTCTATTGCGTTTTTGATGTTGAAGGTTTTACTGGTTTGTCTTTTAAGGAAGGTCAAACCTTTCGTCATTTTGTTATGTCCTCCCTTGCTTGACTATGATGTTTTTCTGTATGATCTTGTAGAGCTTATTGTCCTCTTTAAAACGAGTCCAAGATCATCAAAATCGAAGTCCGGATACAAAAGTTATGGTTGTTTTCGTATTGGTCATTCTGCCAGTTTTTGCTAGACCGGAGACTTGGGACTAAATCTCCGGTCTATCTCCGGACCGCATATAGATTGTCCTCCAGTTTGTCCCTCTTTGGCCTGGTTACACCGAAGACTTCGGTCCTAGTCCGGAGACTCCGGACCGGGCAATTCCTGGGCCTAACGGTTGGATTTCTAGGGACCTTTTTAAGGGGCCCTTCTTCCCCAATGGTTCTCTAACCTTCCTTGCAAGTTCTCCCCTCCATTGCTGACCTTCTTGAGATTGCTATTCCTCAATCCCTCCATTGATTCTTGCATATTCTTGAGGGATTTAAAAGAGGAGATCTAGATCTACAACCCCACCAATCAATCTCTCCTCTAAGTGAGGGAACATCTTGGGATCTAGATCTTGGAGTCTTTTGTGGATTTCCTCCATTGTTCTTCCTCTCTTATTCCTCCATAAGCTTTTGTAGCTTTGGTGGAATTTGGGATAGAAGGACTTGAGCACTTTGTGTGTTCTTGCCATTGCATTTGGTGCATCGGTTTGAGGTCTTATTGAGGATTCGATTGGATGAAAGGTGAGAAGCTTTTTACTCTTGGGTTCTTGGAACCCTAGACGGTTTGGTGGTTTTGTAGGTTTTTGGATTACTTGGGGCCTCCAATTAAGTTGTGGAGCTTTACCCAAGCTTGTTTGTTGGGAGCCTCCAATTAAGTTGTGGAGAAGTGCCCCAACCTTGTGAGAGGTTCCGGATTGCCACCAACAAGTACATCGATAGTGGAAGTGTGGATCGATCCTGTTAGGGCACATGAGAACAAGGGAGGCCTTTTGTGGCGTTGGTGGTTTGATACGACCCCCTCTCCAAACGAGACGTACTCCATGTTGGGAGGAATTCGGTAAAATATCGTCGTCCCCTCGTGCCTCGGTCATCTCTATACCCGATCTCTTTCTTATGCACCTTACTTTCTGATAGCCTTCATGCTTGAAGTCTATATCTTGCTATTACATAGTTGATTGTCTTGTTTAAGCATAAGTTGTTGGTGAACATAGGTGAACCCTAGTTGTTCTAGGTTTTGTGCTTGACAAAGTCGACGCTAGTTTATTTTCACCTTTGTCGAGCCACTCTCAGAAAAGTTTTAAACCGCCTATTCACCCCCCATTTAGGCGGCATCTGTGTCCTTTCAGCTGCTACATAGCCGCATGGGGCCGTCATGGCTATGCGGTGTCGCACAAATGCTTCATTTCCTGAAGGAGGGGATCTGGCTCGTTCAGGCAGAGTTAGTTGTAGTAGAGTTGAATCTAACTTTTGGTAACCATCGTCACGTAATGAGATGGAAAGGAGGAGAGCGGCAACACTAAGCATGGTCAACTCCAACCGCGCGAGGTAATACATATATCCGCAACTCCATTCCAATGTCACCATTAGGACAATTTCATGTACAAATTCCGGAATCAGATCCAAAGTTCTAAACTATTGCGTGATAAAAACTTACATCATTTAGATAGTACAAGATATCTCATAATTGAAGAGTAAAAATCAGGAAAATCTTAACCATACATAAACATATCAAGAAATTCAATAATTCAAGAGAAAAGTTTAAGACTAAAAAAATCCACAGTTTAAATCAGGATTTAATAATAAAATAAACAAGGTGATGCAAATTTGCACCCCTCATTGAATACCGCAAACACTATTTAGTCTCTAGCCCACTAAGAAGTACAAAAGGTGGCCTTGTATGTGCTTCTGTGAACTTGTCTGCATGCGGATTGACTTGTTTCTTGGATTTGGGAGAGCCCAAATGGATCTTCTATGTCTTCATCCGCCCCTCCCCTCATCGCACTCAAGCTCCTCCATGGATTACGACTCGACGACTGGATGCACCAGCTCGGTAGCGTCCACGCTTCTCGCCACCTCTTTCGAAATGTCCCTCCTGGAGTCGTCCCGCTAGCCATAACCTGCAAAGACACCAGTACATGCCATCGCTATAGCAGTGTGAGGCGCAAGGAAGGAGAGGAGGGGGAAACTACGCGGTTGCAATGTCGTGACGTCGGCTACATGCTGGACTTATGGAGATGCGCTTCTAGTACAACAATGACCGCGAGACGCGAAGAGGAGGGACGGAAAAATGGGTTTGTCGGCCGCAAGAAGTTGGACCGTGGATCTGTAGGAGGCTCGACCTCTCACTGAAAAGTACACACCGATAAGGATGCTTTCAAGGCAGAGAGAGATCGGAGAGACCTTGCTTCTACATGGTGTAACCGCCACCATCTCGTCGATGCTGCTAGGAACACAAAAACCAACACAGAAACTGTGTCTAAAGAACACGAAAGAAGTCAAATATTTTCCGCCTTCCGATTTGCATCACCATGAGCAAAAATGTAACGGCCTAACCTATTTTTCATGTTGTGGTAGCTAAAAAAACAGAATAAACAAAGAATTCATAGAGTCAGCCAAAGTCAAATAACTGAATAAACAAAGGAATGTGTGCCTCCCGCCACTGTGGATCTGCGACCCAGCTCTTCCGTTCCTGGCCGGCCATGGTGGCAAGGTGGAGCTGAGATCTGGGTGGTGTGTGGTGGTGTCTTCTCTCCTGGCCGGCCGTGGTGGCGAGGAGGAGAGTTGGCGGCCCTGCTTCTTCTTCTGCGGTTGGAGGCGAGTCTTCGTCTTTTCTGCCTCGGGCACCCCAGTGTTGCTCGTCTGCTTCGTCGAGCCATGGTGGCTCTCTTTGCAGTCGGCGGTCTCTGAGATGCTTCCTAGCGATGAAGCTTCTAGAGCTTCTCTCCGGCGTTCGCCTGGCGGCAGGACTTGTCAGCGCACCGGACCCAAGGGCAGTAGGGCTGCCACTCCTTCGCTGCACTGCTCCTTTTGTTAGTAGCCCCTATGGCATAGGAGTTTGTTGACGCCGGAGCTTCGTCTCGATCTGGAGGAGGATGAGGAAGAAGGACTTGATTGCTTTTTCGAGTTTTCCTTTAGGGTCCTCAGTGCTTAGTTCTAGGCCTATGTGTAATTTTTATTTGCTCAGCCTTGTTTGTACTCCAGGGACTTCTTTGCAGCAATTAGGGATATTAAAACTGAGTCAAAAAGGAGACCTCTCACGATCTAGGCAATTTTGGCCATTGGATCGCGCCATCTCTATATTTCTGGCCGTCGGATGGTCTTCTAATCCCACATGGGCCGAATTATCCCTTAGCAACGCTTCTCTGGACATCAAACATACTTTGTTTGGTTAATTGGGCTTGAATCACATATACCTGGATTACTGGTTGGGAGAAAAAAAACTTTTAGAAGGGGAGGAGACACAGGCGATGCGGCCGAGAGGGTCAACGGAGGATCGCCGCGATGATGGGGATCGTTTCTTCCCATCCCCATCCCGACCGGCTTGTCGAGGCGCCGCCACTCGCACTTGCCACCGATCACGCTGCCCCTTCTACCCTCTGTCGCCCTCCGCCGGTACGCACCCCTTGCATCTCCCTTCGCCCTCCCGGCGAGCCGCGTCCTGCGAGCATGTCTATTGCATATTCGTTAGGCTTTTCTTTTGCTAATTACAAAACAAATTGTCCATGTACTTATTACTGGATTTCTATGCAGCGTAGCATATGATATATGGTGAAATTCTCGCAGTTCATGCAGAAAAGCTTACGAAAAATTACATGGAAGGGAATAATTGCCTAATCAAAGATTTCCTCGACAAATAATTAAAAACATGTGCAAGGCAGGGTGCTGAAGGGAGTTTCATAATTAAACCAACTCCACGGAAAAAGGTGAAAGTGCAACATGATGTACCTGCTGGTTGCTTATTCGCTTACTGATTTGCAACTATTCCCTGCTCTAACCCAAGTTTGCCAAGTCAACTGTACTCACATATTTGCACAATTTTATTACTTTGCCAACTGTCTTTTGTTGTTATACTATCTATTTTTATTTTAATGTTCGTAGGTGAATATGTTATTGGCATAGTTTCTTGGATCCCAGATCTCCAGATGGTTCGTTTGTCCATTAGAGCACAAGTGGACAAGAAGAACCTCCAAATAAAAGATATTGAGTAAGCTACATATTTAATTTGTCAAACATTATATCATCGGAAGCATGCCTCTATACGAACTGATTTAATCATAACATTTTCCAGTGAAAACATTATGAATATCACGCTATAGGGGGCCATGCAATTTCCTTTTAGGCTGATCCGCTGATGATCTAAACAACCTTGCTTAGAAACAACCCATAATAATTTTAATTGCCACTCTCATGAAAAGCTACCTAGGTATGCAACTTCCTGTGTATCACCTTATGTATATTATTATATTTTTGACACATGCTTAGTTGGTGACACGTATAAAATAACATAGGGAACAATAAGGCAAATAGTTTGGATCAGAAGGAGTACATCGATGCATCGAAGATTTATATCAAACATGATATTCCTGAAAAGATCGAATATTGCAGCCAGGGAGATCGGTTTTCTAACTAGGATTAACACATCACAACAAATGTTGGTGTAAGTTTTTAGTCATGCATAACTGCTCACTACGTTCTTGTTAAGTCCCAGTCAGGAAATAAGGGTGATGTTGGCCTACAATGATTAGTACAACGTAGCGTTAAATAGGGCTAAACATGATATGAGTGTCATTAGATTAGTGAATTCAACAGATCCTAAGGAGCTTCTTGTGAGTTAACTTCATTTTATTAATATGAAAACACTATTACATACCACACACTAATTGCTAAATTTATTCATATCTCAAATAGGGAAATAATATGGCAACTAATGTCACGGTTATGAGGTTGGCTTCTGAACATTGGTGATTCCTTGCTTGCCAATTGTTTCACAAGAAACCATTTCAAACTAAAAATACATATGTTTGCAGAAACAAAAAATGTAGCAATACCTCACATGCGCCAAGGTAACATGTTATATTCACAATAAATCATCTACTTCTCTCTAAACTCTGTAGTGTCCAATTTTCATTTTCACGTACAAAGTCAGAGTTATAGGTCCTGATGTGTCAGGTGAAGATGAATTCGTCTTCTTTACCACTTGCCAAGCTGATCATTGGAATGAGACTTGAAGTTCTAACGTGTAGTGTATCAAGTGCTCCGTTTGCTGATCCTACAAACATATCAGCACCACTCTCTTGAAAACCCACACAAGACTTCAAATAAATTAAAAGGGACTCCACTATGGTCAGTTGTCTTTCCAGGTTAATATGTAACACAAGTACACATGAAGACAAACATATTTTAATTCAACAAGCTTACCTCTGGATCGAGCAATATGTCAAACAAGGCCTCTGCCCAAGCTATGTAGGTATGTGCTCTTTATTTAATAATATAAAAAAATACACATGTTTATTTTATAATATAACCTTATTCTTCATGACTCGCAGGCCATCTCTGACATCATCTAGATTATACATTAACCATCTGACCTATAAAATGATCCTATGTTAGGTTAACACTGTCATTGATGACAACCGTAGCAGTAAAGAAATGAGAAGTATGCAATGCAGATTTTCCCTGGGATTGTTGAACAACCAATACTTGATACATCGGTATAATCATTTCTTTCTTTATCTGGATTTTCTAAATATTGTCTTGCCACTTAATTGTCTTCAATTTTTTTTTGGTAGGAGCCATGAATGCTCCTGCGACAAATGCTTTCAATAGCACTAACAAAAAATCCAAAAAGATGTCACTAAATGCTTTCAATATCACTAACAAAAAATTCCAAAAGATGTCACTAACCAGTTCGAATAAATAAACTGGTTCACCTTCTATTTATTTAACATACATATAGCAAATGGAAGTCTACATGTGTTTAGGAAACTGCAGGTTTGGCTGAGACAAGGATGGCTCGTCGGCATGAGTTCTAAGGACATGGAGATATTCTAGAGACCTCCATCATATGCAATGTTTTAGTTTTTTTGTTAATAATTATGTTGTCTATGTGCAACCATTTTTGTCCCATGAGGTTAAAACAAATTTGTGTTGGCTGTTTGAGGCATGTTCGTGTATGTTTTGACAGAAACATTGCTATGCGAGCAGAATAATCAAAGATCTTGCATATTTATATTCGTAGTTATGTGTCCGAAAGATATTGCCTTGTGTGACTGAGTTTTGTCCGAAAGATATTGCACTGAGTTTTGTTTTATACTCTCTTTCTTCGTCTACTACAGTACCATAATTTTTCTTACCCAGTATTTAACTTTTATTTTGTACTCAAGAGAGTAATCATAACTATTTAACTTTAAAAAAAGTCCTACCCTTTGATCCTCATATAAGTAGTTTCAAAACGAGGTTTGAAACTTTAGGAAATGTTAAAACTCATATATAGTTTCACACATTTCTAACAATCTATACTTACCTAAAGGACGGGCGCTGCAACGGTCTTAGTATATGGGAAGACTCGGCCGAGTCAATGTCTAAGAGCAAATTCCCCATCCCATTCTATGACACCGCAAACCTAATTTTTCCTCGCTCGTCAAAGAAAGGGGATCCAGTTCCAGTTCGCCTCCGCTCCTCCCCCAATCCTGACCTCCGAATCGAGTTTGCGGCCGCTGTTCTTCACGTCCAGCCTCTCGGCTACCGGATCGAGCGCGGACCTCGCGCAGTGGCTTCCAGTTGGAGCTCCCCTCTTCGCCCCGGTACGAGCACAACCTCGGTACGGTTTGAGCCCCCGCCCTGGGCCGGCCAGCGTCGCCTCAGCCGCCGTCTCGCTCCACCGGGCTGCTGTCCCGCCTCACGCCGAGACCTAGCCCGCCGCTCCCCTTAATCCCACGGGAGCACGCCGGGAACGGAGCGCGATGCCGGACAGGAGAGGCGCGACGGTGCTCGAGGACCTGCCCGAGGAGATCATCGACATGATACTCGTCCGGTTGCCGCCCAAGGATGTCGGCCGCTGCCGTGCCGTCAGCACCTCGTGGCGCAGTGCCACCTCCACGTCTGAATTCATGCTTGAACACCACCGCCGCCAGCCGTTGCTCCCCATCGTCAACGGGCAGGGGCGGCCTGCCAGTTTCGTCATCTTGCGCGACGCCGGTGCCCGCCCATCCAGTCAACGGCTCTGGCCCTTCCTCCCGGGCGCCAAAAACCATTCCAAGAATGCCATTTGCGCTACCTGCGATGGCTTCCTCATCAGATACGATAGATCCCGATTCTACATCTGCAACCCGGTCATCTGCAAGCAGGCTCTGCTACCGTGGCCTCGAGTTGGGCAAGACATCCGCAACACTGTAATTGGTTTCTACAGGCACAATACAACTGGAGAATACAGGGTTCTTTGGCTCTCATCGTCAGAACACTTTACTAAACACAGCTTATACGTCCTCGCAGTGGGATCCAATGAGTCAAGGCACATCAGGGTCACGCTGCCAGCAGTCTCGTCGCCTTCCGTGGAACAGAAGATGCTGAGGGAGACACACTCTTCGACCGATTCTCAACCACCAGTCCACCACAATGGCAGCCTGCATTGGTGTCCTTCTTTTCTCGGCAGCGGGGACATTATTGTGTTCGACACAGAGACCGAGTCATTCCGGTTGATGCGCTGTCCCACCCAGAGGTCCCAGACGGGCTTTGACAAGAAGTTATTCAACATGAACGGAACACTCGCTTTCTGGGTCAGCTCAGCTCTCTGTCCCACCGATATAGATGTCTGGGTGATGCAGGATTACGAGGCTGAAATCTGGGCTGTCAACTACCGGATTGACATGTTAAAGGTGGAGGCATCACGGCAACTTTATCTAAGTTCTTCCAGAAAGAAAATGAAAGCACCACTTGATTCTACGATGCAATGGTACTGTGATATTGCTGTGCTCAACGAGCGTGAGGTGCTGATCATGTTTAATAATAATCTTGTGCTGCGCTGTGACATTGATGGCAAGTTCTTAGGTATGGTGAACATTGGAAAGAGCCAATACTGTATGAAGCTTACTCATCACCTTCTCCAAGAGAGCATTATTCCAATTCCATCCAACGAGATGCAAGGACAAGATGAAGAGGCTCCATTCTCCACAGGGCATGTCTGAATGTTCAGGACTCCTGGTTTGCTTTGCCCTAGGATTCAGAGAATGTCTTTTGTTCTTAGGTCTTATTACTCATTAATACCATCAGTACATGTCATTTTGGATGGTTGCAGCAGCACCTATGCTGTTATCATTTGGCTGCTTGCTTATTATCATGTCTGGAACATCTTGTTAATGTTCTGAACTGTGGATTACTGATCTATGATATTATAACTTTATTACTGTTCCTCCCTGCCTCCCAAAATTTATGTTAATCTTGGCAGGGTTAAGATGCACAAGTGGCATCATTAAGATGAGAGATTCGCTCTTGGTCATGCTCTTTGAGCAAAGGCATTTTAAGCTGTTGAAATGTTATTCTTTGTATTTTCCATAAATTGTTAGTTTGACCTCTGCTGCCCAGTTTGCAATTTAGTCAGAATTCCTAAGTCATTTTACGTGTTAAATATTCTCTTCCACAGGCTGTTTGTTTGGTCTCTCCTGCCAGGTGTGTAAGGCCCCCTTCTTTTCAGCTTCTTGGGCAGCTTCTCCCAGAAGCTACTCTCGACCAGCTTCTCCCAGAATCTCATCTTCAAAATTCGTTCAAACTTCTTAACTAGTAGTTTCAACGTTAATTTAAAAATATAAACGATTTTGGCAGATAAGATTCTGGGAGAAGCTGGTCGAGGGTAGCTTCTGGGAGAAGCTGCTCAAGAAGCTGAAAAGAAGGGGGCCTAATTAGGTTGTAACTTGTAAGTTTCACCAGGATGCACATGCTCTCCGTGCTTTGTCAGGCATAAGTGCGTAGCTGCGTCTGCGTGTATTACGACACTTAATAAGCACAATTTTGTGTCTAATTGTTACTTCTGTGCTGCTACGATTGAAGGAAGGACCTTGGCACTTTGGTTGTATGTTCGTAGCACTGCCAGGGCCTTTGTTTCCTGCTGTTTTTTGTTTCCAGGGTGTTACATTTTTTGGTTAGAAATGAGTTGATATATGTGCTCTCCTGGAGCAAGGTAAATTTCACTTTCAGTTTGCAGTGTTAAGAAGCAAGAATGGCACTGCTATGATGGGAGAGTCGGTCTTGCTCATGTTCTTTTGAGTGGATGCTTTTGTCTGACACGGACACACTCTGGCATTTCAGTAGATGTTACATATTGCATTTTTAGTTGTTGAAATAATGAAATGGTTATTCAGTATCTCTCCTTTCAAGGCTGGTAGTTTGATCTTTGTTCTTCAGAATGCAATTTGGTCCGAACTCTTAAAGTAGTACTCCTACTTGCTTATAGCACCTTGTTGCCCTGCTCTGTGCCAACATGTTTTGTTCAGGAAGAAAGAACCTTGGTACTTTGGTTCTGTGTTGGGAGCATTGCCAACGCCTCTGCTTGCTTCTTTTTGTTCGTGTGTGTGTCCATGGTTTGGCATTTTTCAGCTAGAAAGCGAGTTGAAAATGCGTTCTCCTGGAGCAAGATAAATCTGTTGGTCCATCTCTGCCAGCATGAAGATATTTACATGGTCAGTTTCGCTGATTTAAGACTGGCCAATGTTTTCTTTTATGTGGTTAATTCTTGTCTTGTGTCGCATGGAAAATCCAGTGAATCCAATGCTGATATGGAACTGGTGGAATGAATTATGTCTCCATTGTTTTTTTTTTGCGGGTTCCATTGCTTCTATCTACACAAACTGGAACCATGCATGGATCAGTCAGTCTTCTCGTGTTGTGGTTTTTGCGGGCATAGATTGCGTCAGGCATTCGGTATTTCGGGCTACGGAAATGAACCGTGGAGCAACTGAGCTATTCTTGTGTGCGTCGTGTATTGAACGGTTTTAATTTTTGGTTTTTGCTAATCTAGTGTATACCTGTGTTAGTATTGATTCCAGGCACACATTGGCTGAACTCTGTTTGTGATATGGCTACACTACCGAATTCGATTGGAGATTGCCACGATGTTTCGCACTGCAAACCTTGGGACTATGTTTTACATGAAAAATAGTGCTAGCTTACATGAAAATTTGTAGAGTACTTGTTTTGTCCTAAAAGAGGGGAAATTGGAGCTGGCTATATTTGTAGTATTCGAATGGTTCCAACAGTTGTGGAAAAGTATTCAGGTTGGAACTTGCGAGTTCTGGGAGGTTTGACGGGATATCTTAGACTGATAAGATTTCTGAAATCTACTGGTAGTTTTAGCTCAACCGAGCAGAAAACGCAGCGTAATTCCTTGGTACAGTGTCCACAAAAATACATTTTGCTCCTAAGGTTCAAGCATCGACACCTCAATCGTGTGCGGCTTGTGTGTTTATATTCAGGGAAGATACATGACTGTTACCATCTCAACTAATGCGTGTGGCCTAACAACCATGATCATGTAACTATACCGTGCTCTTTACAAGTTGAACTTCATACGGGTTCAACTAGCTGCGGTGGAACTGCATGCGTGCGAACGAAACCAATCTATTCTACTCATCTCTTTACAACTAACTACCGCTTCAAGCATATCACACATAGCACATCACAATTCGAGGTACCCATTTCCCTGTTCGTGTGGAGTAGGAGCAGGACGAAGCAAGCAAGCTCGAGGAGAACAGGCAGACGGGTGTTACTTTACTAGAGTTCTCGAACTAGTTCAGATAAACGCTTAGAGTTCTCGAACTGGCAACAGATACAAGGAGAACTGGGGGATGAGAGACGTAGAAGAACAGCAAGATGGGAGATCTAGAGTACTACTAGTTCAGTTCCAGCCGTAGGGATATAGAAGTGGGACAAGTGGGATTCTAATTTTAGACACCTAGACTAACTTTAAACTAAGTGAGAGAAATGGGTCAAGTAGGATTTAACAAATCTCACTTATCCAGCTTATTCCACTTAATTTGGAATTAGTTTAGATGCCTAAATGTGTAATTCCACTCGTCTCACTTGTCCCACCTCTGAGCCGTCATGGTGGTCGGTTGAACTAGGATCCTCCTTCATCCTCAAGGGTATCCGTAACAAGCTGCTCGACATGGTGTCTTCTTCGGATCTTGAGACCTTTGTCATGCGCATGGAACGCTTGACCAGAATTGTGAGAGGAGAGAAGGACGTTCCGGGCTTGGACACGTATGTTGAATATCGCCACTCCGAGGTAATATAGTACTAGTACTAATATATGACGGCGTCATACCAATTACTAGCTCGTTTAGTCCGTGGGTGTACCAGATTAAAAACAAGCAGTAAAGTTGAAATGCAACCGTGGCGATGCGCTTTGTTGCGATAATCACAAGACAAGCTTCATTCCGTAATTGCGAGGCAGGGATGATCAACAAAGCGGAAAAAAAATCGTGTTGCCATCGGTTCCGTCCTCACACATGCGGTGTGAGTAAGGATTCTGCAAAAATCCCGCTTTTAGTTCATTTGCTTATTTCTATTTAGCATTTTGTTTCAAAATTTGTAGTACTATTAGAAATATCCAAATGAACTTTAAATCGCATTTTTGAAGGATCCTGCTTGCATCTATCCTTTGAGGATGGTGCACACGAATAATGTACTCGCGCCATTGGCGGATGTAGAATTAAATCTGAGGGGTGCCAGGCTCATTTTTCATAGATTTAATATTATGTATAAGTATTTTTTAACACATAGGATTAGACTAATTGCTACAAGATCAAAGAATATGCATTTGTTAGGGGTGCCATGGCACCCACGGCACCCCCACTAGATACGCCCCTGACTCGCACATGCACGAGTCTCCATAACCGACAATGGGGTTGCTCCTTTGTGGTTCCTTCAGCTGCTTATACGATCGGTCTTATCTTAGGGCATCTCGAATCCTGAACCACAATCGGACCATGGATGTCCCATCGTATCCACGCGGACAGAGGGTATGGCCCAGCGGACCACTGCAAATGGACCGCGCGAGACGGATGCATCCATTTCAACCCATTTCAGAACAAATTTGGACTGGGTTTGTGGTCCATAATGTCCGCATCAACGCAACCCCTCCCCTAGTTTGCCCGGGGCCCTCCCACCAGTGACACAATTAAACTCTCCCTGCTCCCAGACCAACCAGTCGGCACCCAAGCCCTAGCGGTCCATGGAGGCCATATCGCCCACCACCGCCCCCATCGCTGCCGAAAAAAGGGAGCACGCCACAACAACATAGCTCTTGAGACCAAGAAGTGGGCCAGCCGAAGAGACAAGGCCAAGAAACGAAAGGCCGAAACCACCTAGGAACAAGCACCCGCCATTCAGGCCAAGGCTACCACCGACGCCATCGCCGCCCAAGCCACCAACGTACTATCCTCATGCTCAAGCAGGAGGCGTTGGCCACCGCTCTGGGCAATGTCAGCACCTCCGCCATTTCCGTGGCGGAGACCTCAGTGTCGTCCGCGAACCGATCGACTACCTCGGCCCGAGTCGACCGTTCTCTGATCGGTCATGCCTTCATACGGGTACCTTCTCGGGCGAGGACCGTCTCGGCTCGTGGCGTGAAACATCGCTGGAGATCGAGTCCGTGCTGGAGACCATCCCGGTGGCTTGTTCCCTTGACCTCAACGCAACACTTGTGGCCAACGAGACACCGATTGAAAGGACACAGATGCTGCCAATAGGGGGTGAATAGGCGATTTAAAACTTTTACGAGATGAGCTTAACAAGGCAAAATAAAAGTAGTGTTTACTTTGTCAAGCACAAAACCTATATATATTATGGTTCACCTATGTGCACCAAAAAACTTATGCTAAGCAATACAAGAAACTATGTGATACCAAGATATATGACTTCAAGCACGAAGGCTACCACAAAGTAAAGTGCATAAGAAAAGGCTCGGATATAGAGATAACCGAGTCACGCGGAGACGGCGATGTTTTACCGAGTTCCTCCCTACAAGGAAGTACATCTCGTTGGAGGGATGGGTGGTACTAAGACCACCAACGCCACAAGAGGCCTCACCCTATTCTCCCGAGCACCCACTGCACGGCAAGCACCCGATCCACTATGAGACACTTGAGGGCGGTCACCAAACCCGTACAAGATTGGGACAATCTCCAAAAATTAATTAGAGGCTCCCAATAATCACCACCAAGGCCACTAACTTGAGGACATCTCCATAACTTAATTGGAGGCCCCAAGAACTCATCATAAAGGCCACAACACCATCTAGGGTTCCAAGAACCCAAGAGTAACAAGCTTGTTGATTTCACCAACCAAATCCTCCGAGGAGAACTCAAACCAAGATGCAATGGCAAGTCCTTCACTCCCAAACTCTAGCAAAGCTACAAAATCTATTGGGGAATAAGAGAGGCAAAACACAAAAGGAAAACCACAAAAGTCTCCAAGATCTAGATCCCAAGATGTTCCTCTCACTTAGAGGAGAGATGGATTGGTGGGATTGTAGATCTAGATCTCCTCTCTCTTTTTCCTCAAATAGATGCAAGAATCATGGGATGAAGAGGGATAGGACAAGCTCAAGAGATTCAACAATGGAGGAGGAAAAGAGCTCAAAGGGATAAGGTCAAATGGAGAAGAAGGTCCCCTTTTATAGGGGGGTCGAATCTGCCCATTACCCACCTGGGACGACCGGTACTACTAGACTTGGAAGCGGTAGTATCGGACAAGTACCGTAACGAGCAGCTAGGTGAGCCAGTGAGAAAACGAAAGGGGCGAACCAACTTAGTGTCCACCAGTAGTGTCAGGTCCAAGGGTGGTACTACCGCTTACTAGTAGTTCCGGGCCATGGAGAGGTACTAGCGCTGACCTCTGGTAGTACTGGGTGGCGGTACCGGACGCTCCAGAGGAGGATTCTCATCTCGCGGCTAGGCTCAGATATGATCGGTACAGCCAGATGGTACTACCAGATACAAGAGTCCGGCACTATCAGACTTGGCAGCGATTGTACCAGACAAGTACCGGAGCGAGTAGTTGGGCGAGCTAGTGAGAAAATGAAAGGGGTGAACCAACTTAGTGTCCACCAGTAATGTCGGGTCCAAGGGCGGTACTACCGCTTACTAGTAGTTTTGGGCCATGGAGCGGTACTACTGCTGACCTCCGGTAGTACTAGGTGCCGGTACCGGACGCTCCAGAGGAGGATGCCCAGCTCACGACTAGGCTCAGATATGATTGATACCGCTGGATGGTACTACCGGATACAAGAGTCCGGTACTACCGGTCATGACACACGGTTCTGGTAGTAGCAAACACAATAACTCGAGCACCCGAACTCCAAAGGGATGAAACCATTTTTTGGAAAGGTAACGACGTGTAGAATCCAACAAAAATATTGGGTATCACCAAGTGAGAAAATACCATGCATAAATAAGTGATAAACCTCCCAAGGTGAGGAGCTGGAAAAGCTTCAAGATCAATAACGCAATTAGATATACAAGGTAAATCCGTTTTTGATAAACTAGAGCTTGTTATGAATATTACCACAAGCTCTAGAACCACACATGGATGAGATCCAAATAACAACTAAGAATGATGATGCTAATTATGCAATGGTTTGAGATCTCTCTGAAAGATACAATCGATTTGCTCACTCGAGAGCCCTCTTGATAGTATGGTTATCTATCATAAACCCGGTCTCCCAACTACCAACATGAGACCGACAAAAGGGAAAACCTATCAAGATCATACCTTTGCCTTGAGCATTCCACATGAGCTTGATGTAGACGATCTTGTCCTCCTCAAGATGGAACACCTTTCTTAATTGCTCTTGCCACACTTGCTAGATGGGTAAATTGTTACACATACACCATGTGAAACCTCTTCTTTAAGCTTGTATTCATCGATCCATAAAACTTAGGATGGCAAGCTTCAAGCATGAGATCTTCTAGAGAAGGCGCATCTTGAACTTGCACATCATTTCTTCTAACTCCATTAGGATGATGTCTTGAATATATACATGAGGAACTCCATCTTCTTCTTCAAGACATTCTTGATCTTCTTTTTTATTCTTCTTATTCTTCAACATGATTCTAATAGGCCAAAATCCCTTGGACATTATTTATTATTCTTCATATTTCAACATTGAAGCCAACACATGGTTCAATCGATGCCAATGGACAATTCCTGCAAGTGTAACTCAATGCAAACATTAGTCCATAGAGATTGTCATTAATTACCAGAACCACACATGGAGGCACACATGGCCTTTCACCGGTGATACATAGCAAGACTCCACGGGTGATCTCCTCTAGCAACATATTGGAGCACCACAACTTGTTTTCATTCAAATGTTGGCCCCGAAGTTGTAAAATATTTGTCTGCATTGTGTGGAAATATGCAATTATGCATAGGAATACTTTGACGAGGATTATGTGATGGCAGAGATGATCAATGGGGCGGTGGCCAAGAGATGCAACACGAGACTCATCATGAGGGTATCTCTATTGATTAATAGCCATTGTTTGATGATGAGATCACCTGACAAACCTAGTACAAAAGGCAAACCAATAGAACTGGAGGACACCTGACAGTAGAGGAAAAGTTGTTTTGCGAGGCTTGGATAGAAATTGGATAAGACCCAATTTGTGGTGCCAAGAAAAAAGTTGGACATTTTGGAGGAGGGTTTGAGAGTACTTTCATGAGCATAGACGCTTTGAGTATTGGAATTTCGAGTGATAGAAATGAGAACTCCCTTCAAAAGAGGTGGCAATTTATCCAAGCGGCGCATAGCCGGTTTTCTAGAGCATATGGCCATGTTGTGAAGCGTACCGTGAGTGTCATCAACATCAAAGATATGGTACATACTTGTCTATTCTAAATATGTGAAATATACCTTGCTATGTATTTGTGTGTTTCTATCTTATTACTATTCATCTATGTGTGTAGGTACTCCAAGCACATGATTACTTCTTGGTCTTGGAGTGTTATGACAATAACCTTTCACGATGAACCATCGCTGAAGAGACATCAAAGATTATTGTCAAAAGTGGAGAACTCTTTATGGTTCACTTGGATAGTCATCCCAAGGTAAGAAACATGCCAATGATTCATCATTCATCGATCTTGAAGGGGCCACACCAAGCATGGTTGGCAAACATGGCACAAAATCTCCAAGCAAGATGCAAAGCATGAAGCAACCCGTACGTCGCAAGATACATTGAATGGATTGATAACTAAGAAGGATGTGTCAACCGCCACAAGGGAAGCATCGGAAAAAAATATGAACATGCGTTCTATGAGCTCAAGACCAAGCGAGATGAGCTCAGGCAAAAGGAGGTTGAGCTCAATGCACTTACAATGTCCAAGGGGTTTAAGCTCAAGCACGAGAAAGTTGAGCTCAACCCACTTGGAATGTCCAAAGAATTTGAGCTCAAGCAACTCACCGAGGAGAACTAGATCATGTTGGCCGACTTGAACCTCATGGATTCGGAAATAAGGATTTGGTTTGAGAAGAAGCAAAAGGAGATCCAAGATTGCAGCAAGTGGTCCCACTTCATATTTTTCTTAATTTCTCCGTGTGTTCATGAACTACATGTCATTGGATGTCCTTTTGGTAGTTTAGTGGCACATGAAATGCTTTTCATTGATCTATCAATTAGTGGTATTTATCTACTATCATTTGCATTAATTCGTCATCATTTCTATTGGCAGCGTGTAAATTGAGAGAAATGGGGAAAAATGGCTAGCCCCATACCAAATGAAGGCTACCGTTGGAATAATCTGACTTGGGGACGTAGTCTTGAATGTAAGGGCATTTCCAACGGCACGACCTAAACAATACTGGCACATCTGAACTCGTCCACATGGACATGAGTATTGGGCACGCATGCTCCAGCGACGCGACCCAAACAGACCAACGCATCCGACGCGGTCCATTGATCCACCAAATTTGGGGCACGAATGCATTAGGCCGGACAACACGCACGCCCTCCCATGTCCTCCTGCGTGGGCTGAGGGCCCGTATAGGAGCGACCCAACAGCCCTCTTCCTCTACCCATTAGTGGAGGTAGGCTGACTCCAAAGCTGGCCGCGTCGCCTGACGCCCGCGTCCCTGCCGTTGCCACGTTGTCCGATGCCTGCGGTAGCCGCTGGACTTCATCAATACTGACGTTTAGGCCTATGCGCTAAGCATCCAATGCCTTAGCCTTTTTAACAGGGCACATGTGGCCTTCTTCCACACTCCTATCTTCTTCCATTCCCCACCACCACCACAGGCATCACGACAACCATGGACGATGGCGTAGGATCGAGGGGAGGGCGGCTAGGACGACCATCGAGCCGAGGGCGTGTCAGAGGTCCGCGAGGAAGATACAGAGAGGGGGCAAGGCCATAGCATATCTCCACAACTGTCCCCGTCGCCACCCTCATCACCACCATCTTCGCCTGAGCCCGTCGTTGTCGACCTCTCCTGTGTTGAATTCGCTGTCACCATTAATTTGGGCAACACTTTTAACATGATCTGTTGATGACCCACAAGTATAGGGGGTGTATCGCAGTATTTTCGAGGGAAGTGAAACCCAATTTATTGATTCGACACAAGGGGAGCCAAAGAATATTTATAAGCCTTAACAACTGAGTTGTCAATTCAGCTGCACCTAGAAACAATCTTGTTCACATCAGTTTATCAGTAGCAACAGTTTTGTAGTAGGAATAGCAAAGTAACAGGAGTAGTAAAGTGAAGACAGTAGTAACAAAAATAGTAAACAATGGGATTCGAGTGCGGTAGGCATTGGGATGGATGGACGGGCGTTGCATGGACAAGACAATTCACATAGCAATCATAACATAGGGCAATTGCAGATAAATAAGATAAAGCACCCAAGTACTAGACAATCCTAGGCATGTGTTCCATATATAGTCATACGTGCTCGCAATGAGAACTTGCACAACATCTTTTGTCCTGCCAGCCCGTTTGCAGCGGGGCCTCTAGGGAACTACTGGCAATTAAGGTGCTCCTTTTAATAGAGCACCAGAGCAAAGCATTAACACTCCGTGAACACATGTGATCCTCACATCAAAGCCATTCCCTCCGGTTATCCCGATTTCTATCACTTCGGGGCCATTGGTTCCGGACAATAACGTGTGTATACAACTTGTGGATAAGACCAGAAACTATACTATCATAATGAAGAAATAATAAGTTCAGATCTGAAATCATGGCACTCGGGCCCTAGTGACAAGCATTAAGCACAACAAGTCGCAACAAAGTCATAAAGCACTAATAAAAGATACTAGGCACCAAGCCCTAACAATCTGATGCCATTACATGAACGATCTCATCCAATCCCTACCATCCCCATAGCCTACAGCGGGGGATTACTCACTCATAGATGGGGGAAACATGGATGGTCGATGGAGAAGCGATGGTGATGATGATGGCGATGATCTCCTCCAATTCCCCGTCCCGGCAGGGTGCCAGAACGGAGTTTCTGGTGGTGTTTCGTGGAATCTGGTGGTGGCAGTGGAGCGGAACTCCTTCCGGAAAAACGTCGAACCCCCCGAAGTTTTTAGGTCAGAAGGCTCCTTATAGGTGAAGAGAGAGGCCAAGGGGGTGCCTGGGGGGCCCACACCACCCCCTGGCACGGCCTGGCCTGGCCCGCGCCACCAGGTGGTGTGGCCACCCCAGGGCTCTTCTTCGTCTCATATTCTGGCTCCTGGAGTCTTCGGGTGAAATAGGATTTTTGGCATATTTTCCGGGATTTTTCCTGATAGTTGGTTTTCTGCACAAAAAGTAGACACCAAGGCAATTCTGCTAAAAATAGCGTCAGTCTGCATTAGTTGTATCCAAATCACACAAGTTTAGAGGAAAAACAATAGCAAAAGTGTTCGAGAAAGTAGATACATTTTGGACGTATCAACTCCCCCCAAGCTTAGCTTATTACTTGTCCTCAAGCAATTCAGTTGAAAACTGAGTGCGATAAAAGAACTTTCATGAACACATTTGCTTCATATGATGTAAATATTCTCAGCAATGTGATCAACTACTTGGACAATTCATAATAAAGAGTATGCAACCAAGTCTACTTAACAGTCTTTGCAAGCTATGACAAGATTCCAACTCAAGAATAATAAGTAGCATGAGGCACGAACATAAGCAACATTACAATGCTCATAAAAAGGTATGATAGAGTGGTATCTCGCTTGCCTTTGATTATGAATGCCAAGGCACCTCTGAAGTTCAAGTGATGACTAGAAGTAAAGATATCAAGGATACAAGCATCAAAGTCATAACACAAATAATCAAGTAATGGAACAAACACAAAGAATGACAACTATGCTCTTAAGAAGGTGCTCAAAGAATATGTGGAGACTCAACAAGTAGAATAAAAAGGTTTGAATAATTTGAAAGGCTTCCAAATGCTGAAAGTATGGTACTTGTTAGCTTTGAGCTCTCATTGTCCCTATCATAAGCATCTTTAATGTGGTTAAGGTGAAAGTGACACAACTAAGAGGATATGCTTGACAAGTTATAAATCAAAGTCTCATGTCCCTTACTTACGAAGACCGATCCTCATGCTACTCAACTTCAGTCACAAGTAAGCTCTTGTCATTGTAAGTATATACGTATCATAGAGAACCGCCAACAGGGTACCCCTTGCACATGACACGGGAGCTATCCCAGAATCAAAATACAAGGCAAGCAGACAATGAGCATCTCGACGATCTTTTTATTTACTATGTGCATAGATTTTTATTGAGGATGCTTCATAGAATGCTCATTATGGTTATGCTGCAAGTTTCCACCATGATTAGGCATGGATTAGACTAGCGGCCCAGGCGTTTCTCTAACATACATACAAACTCCATGATCTTACAAGTTCCACTTTATTTCACACCGCCGGGATCCATAAGCAAAAGAACATGATATCAACTAGGTACAAA
This sequence comes from Avena eriantha, assembly GCA_910589775.1. Taxonomy (NCBI): domain Eukaryota; kingdom Viridiplantae; phylum Streptophyta; class Magnoliopsida; order Poales; family Poaceae; genus Avena; species Avena eriantha. Next base: position 367,943,228 of record OU342740.1, on the reverse strand, counting down.
GTACCTATGAAGTGTTGAAAGCGGTCCCCATGATACATGGTTCTGCTAACTTCAACTCATAAAGCGCAAGCATATGCGCAACAAACAAGGACGCAATGGTTCGGGTTTATTAAGTGCAAGAAAATAAAGTGTGCCATCAAGTTCGTGAGAGCTTTACTAATTAACTTTCTCATAATAAGAAAACATTTTATTCGGAAGAAAACAAGGCATATTGAATATGCGCGGAGGTATCAAATGATGCTAAAGGGTAGGTATGGTGGACACTTTGGAAATATTTGGTTTAGGGAGTTGGGAACTTGAGTAAAACATACTCAGTGAAAGTGAAGGCTAGCAATAGTAAGGGAGCAAAAAACGAGAGAGCAATAGCTATCATTATCATGCTTGCAACAAAACAAGACTACTCATGGCATGAAAGTGATTCAAGATCCTCAAGGCAAAATAATTCATCAAGGCTTAACTAATTATCACAGTCATGTGCATGAGTGAGCATGTTCCAAGTCAATTCAAATGAAACATTCAGAGGAGGATACCGCGGTGTCATACCAATTTATGAATAGAGCAATGCAAGCAAATATTCATAAGACATGCTACCAACTATTAGCGAGCTGGAGCTAATCATAAGAAAGCAAGAACTACTAAGCATCCAAAGAAAACATACACTCTACATGAACGGACTAAGCATGCCACACTGATGAGTATATGTACAAAAATGAAAACAAATAGAGTTCGTTACCAGCCTCTTACCATGCCTCAAGTTGTCATTAATCCTCATTATTGCTCTTCACTTGTGTGGCTTGAATAATAATATGAAATCCAATAATCCACTGAGGACTGCCGAACCCTGTAGCAAACTCACAAAAACCAAAGAAGAACGAAAAATATTTTTGGTGTTTTCGATTTTTAAACAAGAACCAAAAGGGAAAACAAGCGAAGCAAAATCTTTTTGGGTTTTTCGAATAGTTCAAACACAACAAAAAGGGAAAAGCAAACCAAGGAAAAAAGAAGAAGCAAACCAGAGAAACAATAGAAATATTTTTGGTCTTTTTGAGTTTTTAGAAAGCAAAAACAAAGAAGAACGACAACTAAAAAGAGAACGAAAACATGAATATACAAAGTACCGACGCAACATGATATGGAGATGAGTGCGGTGTCGGCGTACCTCCCCCCAAGCTTAGGCTTTTGGCCTAAGTGGGTATCAATCCCAAGCTGGCCAGGATGAAGTATCACCGTGGTACGATGAGGAGGTACCCTCGTACTGGTGCGAGCTCGAGTACGTCCCTCCGTAATGCGCGGAGTAATCATAGGAGGGCACATCCTCCTGGTGCTGCTCGTGGAAACCCAGCAAGCGAAACTACTCGTCCACCTCCTCCTTGGAGCGCGACCATGGTCTCCTGTGAACACTAAACAAAGCAGGCTGTGGCAAAAGGATCTCCCTTTCATCCCCGTCAGTGAAAAGCATCCTATATACTAGATTGTTCAAATCAGAGGTAGCAGTGACAAAGTGGTGAGTTTTCATGGTAACAAGGTCAAGCCTCTGTGGTGCCAGCATAGCATCATCAGGATCCACTGAAAGACCTAATGTATTGACTATGCGCGATGCAATGATGCCCCCATAGATAGGCCCCTAGCAGCTAGGCGACAAGCAATAAGCGAGCCAAGATTGTACCAAGTATCATTGTTAAGCGTAGCAGCAAGGAAAGCTAAATGACAGTTGGAGATATTACTAGTGTTCTCCCTACCCAATACACTAGTAGCAAGATAATTTGCAAAATATCTAAGAGCAGGGAGTTGGATATTTCTTATCTTTCCGCGCTGTGCCACACGGTCATCATTATTGGTCACCCCTCGGTATAGCTCCAACAAATCAGCGGGTCGCCCTTGAATTTTCTTCACGGTCCCTATCATACGCACATCTACAATACTGCAAAATCTCTCCAAAGGCATGGTGAAGGGTATATCATAGATTTTAAAAGGGACAGTAGACTGATAGGGTGTGTTAGTAAACGCGAAGCTCTCAACAAAAGTTTTGGTTAGCATAGCGTATTGTGCGTTCTCATCTTGCATATAGGAGGTCAAACCAACCCTCTCAATCAGTAGCAAGAAATCATCAAGAATACCTGCAGCTTGCAAGAAAGTAAAACAAGGAAAAGAGGATGGGTGAGCATCCGCATCATCCCTTTCACTGCCAATATGGGTTGCAATGAGGTCTTCATTGTATGATGGCCTAGCTTGAGAGGCTTTTCTTGAGGGCCTCGACCTCCTAGGTGCATCACTCTCAAATATCTCTCCAAAAGTATGGTTGTTCATGCTTGGTATTCTGAAATTTAAACACCTATTAAACAAGTGATTGCAAAGTATATATAATGAAGGATTCTACTCATAGGGACTTGCAAGAGGCCTAAACATGCATCAAAACTATATCTCTAAGCATCAAACAAGCTTACAAGCTCTCATAACCAGTCACCTACAGCAGCAAAATACTCAACATATAAACCACTAAACACAAATCTACTTGGACAAGGGGAGGAGTCACATACCAGGGAACAAATGCTCCAAATTTCAGCAAGAAAGATGGGCTGAGCAAGGAGATCGAAAAAATCGAGAGCAAGCATAGCAAAAACGCGATTTTGAGCTATGAACTGGAGCTTACTCGGGAGAGAGAAGAAAGTGGCAGGTGAGAGAGGTAGTGGGGGGCCAGAGGTAGCCCACACCAGGGCATGGCGCCACCCAAGGCTGGCCGCGCCACCATGTGGTGTGCCTACCTGGTGGGCCCCCTGGTACCTACCAGGTACTCCTCTGCCCCTTTTTTCACGTAAAAATTTAATATGAATTTTCTGGAATTTTTTGAGACACTTTATTTTTGGGCATTTTTCAGAAATAGAAGAATGATTTTTCCGACAGACATATTTTTTTTATTTTTGGAAACATGATGCAAGGACAAAACAAGGTTAGAACTACAGAAGTTCTAACATGCAAGCAACTAACAACACAAAGAAAACTAAACAAAAACAAAAACTAAGATGCAAAGGATAATAATAAACGGAGATAATCATAATGAAAACATTGTTTTGTTCAATGGAATCCTTTTGTTAGAAAGGTTGATCAAGTCTTGCTACCAAAACAATTGCATATGAGACAAAACTTTGTACTCCACTAATGATTATGTTACCTTAACCTTGATAGCAATGGTCCCAATCATAATAGTTTCAAATTTTTCTCTTGGTATGGGACAATATATTTCTCCAATTTGAATGCCTTCAACATGTTCAATTGAATTCAAACCATAAGTCCTTTCAATCTTCTTGGGGAAATAGACAGTATGTTCCTTGTCATTAACATTGAAGGTCACCTTTCCTTGATTACAATTAATAACAGCTCCTGCAGTATTAAGAAAAGGTCTCCCAAGAATAATAGACATATTATCATCTTCAGGCATTTCAAGCACAACAAAATCAGTTAATATCAAGCAATTATGAGCCACTTGAACAGGTACATCCTCACATATACCCACAGGAATAGTGGTAGATTTATCAGCCATTTGCAAAGGTATATTAGTTGGTATTAATTTTTCAAGTTGAAGCCTCTTATAGAGAGAGAAAGGCATAACACTAACTCCAGCTCCCAAATCACACAAAGCAGTTCTAACATAACTGTTCTTAATAGAGCAAGGGAAAGTTGGAATCTCTGGGTCTCCAAGTTTCTTAGGAACCTTTCCATTGAAGGAATAATTAGCAAGCAAAGTAGAAATTTCTTCATTAGGGATCTTCCTTTTATTCGAGACTATGTCCTTCATATACTTTGAGTAAGGAGGCAATTTAATAGCATCAGTCAAAGGAATTTGCAAGAATAAAGGCTTCATCCACTCACAAAACTTATTATAGTGTCCATCCTCTTTTGACTTGTGTTTCTTATCAGAGAAAGGCATAGGTTTTTGGACCCAAGGTTCTCTTTCACTACCATGTTTCTTAGCAATAAAATCTTCTTTGGTGTATTTAGTATTCTTAGTGTGGTTTTCAGGTTCTTCTTCAACATTTTCTTCATTAGGAACAACATTTTCTTCATTACCACTTTCAGTTTCAGCATCAGAGATAGATATACTATTAGGATCTATAGCAGGTTCAGAGGGTTCTACAACGGTTTTATGTTTCTTTTTCCTTTTCTTACGAGTAGAACCACCATTTTCAGCTTGTTGGGAATCCTGCTCAATTCTTTTGGGATGCCCCTCAGGATATAGAGGATCCTTGGTAGCAGCACCACTTCTAGTTCTAATTTCATAAGCATGTTTTTCTTTAGAAGCATTAACTAGCAAGTCGTTTTGCACTTTAACGAGTTGATCTATTTGAGTTTGAACCATTTGAAAGTGTTTAACAATCATTTTAACATCATTAGAGGTTCTTTCTACAATATCTTTCAACTCAACAATAGCTCTAGTGTTTTCCATTAGATGATTTTGCACCCTTTTATTAAAGTTATCTTGCTTAACAATAAAGATATCAAATTCTTCTAAGCATTGATCAGGAGGTTTCGAGTAAGGGATATCACCTTCATCAAAGTGTTGGAGAGAGTGTACCTCAATAGTGGATGAGTAGGGAATAGGCTTACATAATTCTTCTATAGGAGGTAAATTCTTGACATCTGTAGCTTTAATTCCCTTCTCCTTAAGACATTTCTTAGCTTCCTTCATCACTTCATCATTTAATTCAATAGCTCCCCTCTTCTTTGATGTTGGAATAGGCACAGGAATAGATGGTTCAGGTACAATTACTTCAGGTATAGCTTGTTTAGGAGGAGTCCAATCTTCATAATTCTTGCTTATTTTAGCCATTAATTCCTCAGCTTCCTTTGGAGTCCTATTCCTGAAAACACAATCAGCACAACTATCTAGGTATGTCCTAGATTCTTCGGTTAGTCCATTATAAAATATATCAAGAAGCTCATTCTTAGGTAATGGACTTCCAGCCTGTGCATGAATCAAAGCACAAAACCTTGCCCAAGATTCGGGCAATACCTCTTTTTCTCCCTGTTTAAAATCAAAAGGTTCCTGCAAAATAGCATGTCTAGCACTGGGAAGGAAAATATTTCTGCAGGAAAGTACTAATCAAACACTCAGGACTATCAATAGATCCAGGAGGTAAATTACTAAACCAAGTTTTAGCTTCTCCTTTCAGTGAAAAGGGGAAAATCTTAGCAACAAAGTAAGTACGCATCTTAATATCATCAGAAAACAAGCCACTCATGGTAGAAAGTTCATTCATATGTGCTACCGCACTTTCATTCTTAGTCCCACAAAAAGGTTCTTTCTCGACAATAGCTATGTAAGATAGATCGAGAGAGAAATCATAATCTTCATCTATAATGTTTATGGGAGAAGCAACAAACTTAGCATCAAGAGATAATTTGGGTCTAATAGTACGCCTCTCAAGGAGACTCTTAGCAGCGCTCCTATCATGGGTGTTCTTACATTCTTTAATAAACTCATCGGTCATCTCAACATAACCATCTTCAATATCATAACTCTCACTAGACTCAGGTGAGCTAACAGGTGTGGTAGTGTCTTCATTGGGAGTTTCAGTATTTCCAGCTATAGTTCTAGCAATCCTAGCATCTAGGAAAGGACCTAATGAACCACTCTTATCAAGCACAGTAGAAGCAGCATCATAAGCATCAGAAGTTTCAGATTCAGCACTAGTAGCAGTGTGTGTAGCATGTGTATGTGGTGGTGTAAGGAACTTACTCAAAACAGACGGTGAATCAAGAGCAGCAGAGGTGTTTAGAACCGTACCTTTTCTTGTAGTGGATGGTAAAATAGGAACCTTGCCATCACGAGACTTACCCATGATGGATGGATAGCAGCGAACAATAGAGAATCCAAGTGAACTTGATAAATAAAGCTATGCTCCCCGGCAACGGCACCAGAAAATAGTTTTGATGACCCACAAGTATAGGGGGTGTATCGCAGTATTTTCGAGGGAAGTGAAACCCAATTTATTGATTCGACACAAGGGGAGCCAAAGAATATTTATAAGCCTTAACAACCGAGTTGTCAATTCAGCTGCACCTGGAAACAATCTTGCTCATAGCAGTTTATCAGTAGCAATTTTGTAGTAGGAATAGCAAAGTAACAGCAGTAGTAAAGCGAAGATAGTAGTAACAAAAGCAGTAAACAGTGGGATTCGAGTGCGGTAGGCATAGGGATAGATGGACGGGCGTTGCATGGACAAGACAATTCACATAGCAATCAGAACATAGGTCAATTGCAGATAAATAAGATAAAGCACCCAAGTACTAGACAATCCTAGGCATGTGTTCCATATATAGTCATATGTGCTCGCAATGAGAACTTGCACAACATCTTTTGTCCTGCCAACCCGTTTGTAGTGGGACCTCTAGGGAACTACTGTCAATTAAGGTGCTCCTTTTAATAGAGCACCGGAGCAAAGCATTAACACTCCATGAACACATGTGATCCTCACATCAAAGCCATTCCCTCCGGTTATCCCGATTTCTGTCACTTCGGGGCCATTGGTTCCGGACAATAACGTGTGTATACAACTTGTGGATAAGACCAGAAACTATACTATCATAATGAAGAAATAATAAGTTCAGATCTGAAATCATGGCACTCGGGCCCTAGTGACAAGCATTAAGCACAACAAGTCGCAACAAAGTCATAAAGCACTAATAAAAGATACTAGGCACCAAGCCCTAATAATCTGATGCCATTACATGAACGATCTCATCCAATCCCTACCATCCCCATAGCCTACAGCGGGGGATTACTCACTCATAGATGGGGGAAACATGGATGGTCGATGGAGAAGCGATGGTGATGATGATGGCGATGATCTCCTCCAATTCCCCGTCCCGGCAGGGTGCCAGAACGGAGTTTCTGGTGCTGTTTCCTGGAATCATCTGTCTCCCCGTCTCGGCAGTGTTCAGGAAAGTAGATATGTTTTGGACGTATCATCTGTCTCCCCCACAAGTTCGCATCGGTGGTCGATGGGTAAGAACCCCACTAGATCGTACTATGATGCCCGACTGCTCGACCGACCTATGGTCCGTGGAGGTGTTGTTCGACCGCCTTGGCCAGATGTTCCTCCACAACGACTAGAGGGAGTTAACCAACACGCACATTATTGAAGTCGAGTGCTTCCTCGTCTTCAAGTACGACAGCTATATATGTCATGCTCGCTGTCAAGTTCTTCGATGAAACCATGTGCCGCTGATGACCCACAAGTATAGGGGGTGTATCGCAGTATTTTCGATAAGTAAGAGTGTCGAACCCAACGAGGAGCAGAAGGTGTTGACGAGTGGCTTGGAGCAGGAATTCTTTGTAAATACTTAGCAAATGGATTTTTAGGGGTTTTTGATAATGCAGATGAATAAAGTACGAGTAAATAAATGACAATAATAATAAATACAGCAAGTGGCCCAATCCTTTCTTTAGCAAAGGAGAAGCCGGTTGTATTACTTAAGATGACCAAACGTTCTCGAGGACACATGGGAATATCGTTAAGTGCTTTCGCTTCATATAGTTGATTAATCTTCTTTAGTTTGATAAGTGTTGTGTGGGTGAACGTATGATAATATACTGCCCTTCCTAGGACTAATACATACTTGTGATTATACCCCTTGCAAGCATACGCAACTACAAGAAATTAGTTAAGATAAAAACCTAACCACAGCCTTAAACTTTGAGATCATACACTCCCTTGTGCAAAGGTTTCCTAACGGGGGTTCAGGTTTCTGTTACTCCGGCAACCCCGCGATTAGTATCCAAATACACAATGCATTCTCCTAGGCCCTTAAAGGTGAAGTATCATGTAGTCGACGTTCACATGACACCACTACAATAATAACACCACAACTTAAATATCAAACCATTGAATCTCTCTCAACACAATTCCACTACTAACAACATGACTTCTCCCATGTCCTCAAGAACTAAACGAACTACTCACAAGACATCACATGGATCAAGATCAGAGATGAAATAATGACAAGTAACAATCTGAACATGAACGATAATTCAATGGTTCCACTCAATAGCATCAACTACAACAAGTAATCAACACCGGGAAAGTTTCCCCTAAGAACTATGCAAGATTCAACCCAATTGTTACAGCGGTATGGAGTGGTGATGATGGTGTTGGTGGAGATGATGGTGGTGATGATGATAATCCCGATGAAGTCTAGCTTGATGAAGGTGTTAATGGCGACAATCTCCCCTCTCCGGGAAGGAATTTTCCTGGCAGATTTCTGCCTGCCAGAGAGCTCTTTCTCTCTCTGTAGTTTCCGCCCCGCAGAGGCAGCGGAACCTTTTTGTGGCTGCTCCCCGAGTCTTAGGGTTTCGGGAGGATTATATACGCCAAAGAGCAGAGTCAGAAGTGGGCCAGGGTGGCCACGCCACCTGGTGGCGTGGCCTAGGGTGGCCCGTTCCAGGGGGTGGCGTGGCCCCCTTGTGGCCCATCTTTGCTCCCCCTTCTGGCTTCCTTCATCTTTTAGAAAAATAGGATTTCCATATATTTTCCAGGATTTTCTGATCTTCGCGAATTTTGCCTCCAAACTGTGCCTTTTCCATCAGAATCCTGGCTTCAGTGGTCCATCCTCCAAAAGTCATCAACCATGCAAAAGTAGATGAAATAACGTAAGTATCATCTCTTAATATGAAATATATCAATGAATAACAGTAAATTATGATATAGAACATTGATGCAAAATGGACGTATCAACTCCCCCAAGCTTAGAATTCGCTTGTCACCAAGCGAAAACTGAGCTCAATAAACATGACCTCAGGTTTATGGAGTGAAGTGTGGTTAAAATAATACGGACAAGAAGCATCACATTCATCAATACACAAATCATAATAGAAAACAACTCACTATTATATAACTTAACTTGTAATAGGTAAAGGAAACACAATAAAGATACACAAAGTAAATCATAATTGGTAATGGCAAACTTTGTTCTTGTTCAAAGAACGGTTCACAATTTCCAGGAGTCCAAACATAATGGGGTTTTCAATGATAGCTTTCAAAATAATATTCAATAAGATAAGAGTAATGTGCAAAACAAGGAACATAAGAAACATGATTGAATAAATCATCATCTGAATGATTGAAACACAACAACTCAAAATACTTGCTTGAGATAGAACGGAATAGGTTTACTGACTCAACTAAAAAGTAAAAGATAGGCCCTTCGCAGAGGGAAGCAGGGATTTCAAGTTTCATAAAGAGCTTCTAAAAATTATGGTACTTATTAGCTTTTCATCTCTCATTACCCCTATCATAAGCAAATTTAGGTGATTAAGGTTAAAGTGAACAAATATGAGGATATGCTTGACAAGTTATAAGCTGAAAATATCATGCCCCTTGCTTACGAGTACCGTTCCTCATGCTACTCAACTTTAGTCACAAGTAAGTTCTTGTGATTGTAAGTACATGTGTATCATAGAGAACCGCCAATGGGGTACCCCTTGTCCGATGATACAGAAGCTTTCCCATATGAAAATGACAAGGCAAGCAGACAATGTGCATCTCAGCAATCTTTTTGTATGCTATTTGCATAGGGTTTTCCCTTTTTTTCTTTTTTAGGATGCTTCACAGATTGCTCACTATGGTTATGCTGCACGTTTCCACCATGATTAGGCATGGCTTAGACTAGCCGCCCAGGTGTTTCTCTAACACATATACGGACTCCATGAGCCTTACAAGCTCCCCTTTCATTTCACACCGCCGGGATCCATAATCAAAAGAACATTATATCAACTAAATAAAGTGCAATATTGAAAGCATTCCCCATGATACATGGTTCTGCTAATTCACAACTTACAAAGCACAAGCATATACGCAACATAGATGGGCACAATGGGTCAAGTTTATTAAGTGCAAGAAAGTAAAGTGTGCCATCAAGTTCATGAGAGCTTTAATCACTAATTTTCACATAACAAGTTTAATTCAGAAGGTAGATAAAAACATGAATTTACTTGGAATAGCAATAATACTAATAGGTAGGTATGGTGGACACAAATGACATAGGTTTTGGTTTAAGGATTGGATGCATGAGAAGCATTCCCTCTGAGTACATGTTTTTAGCTAGCAAGGCTGGGTAGCAAGCATAAGAGTTGGAGGAAACAAACAAACATACAAGTGATAAAAACAAACATGCAATCTTCCTTGAAAGCACAAAAGATCTTAACTAGAGAATACTAAGCTTATGAGCCAATCAAGAAAGAAAGATGATGAAATTATATTTCTTCAAAGGACTTTTATCTTTTTCTTTTAATTTTCAAAATAGTGTTGCTACTGACCGGGCCAGGTTTGCTAAAACCAACTAAATTTACTTAATGATCACAAGGTGATAGCAATACTAACAACAAGATCTATCATATAACAGAAATTGCAAACTAAAATAAGATGTGTAAAAAAAGTGAATGATAGAACTTCTCATTAATATTTCATAACAGCAACTCACACCAAGGGATACATAGATAACTAACTAGAGGAGAGATACTTCCATAATGTAAACCATCCTATATGATAACTTCTCTATTCATGATATGACTCTACTGAAAAGATAAAAAGATAAAAGATAGTGATGTGCTACCGCGGCACTCCCCCAAGCTTGGAACAAACCAAGGGGATGCCAAAACCTGATGAAGAATTACTCCTTCGGTGGTGGTGGTGGTGTTCTCTCGATGAGCTTTTCAATCAATTCCCTCAAGTCCTCAATCTCGAAGGTGAGAGTACGAATCAACTACGAATTGTGCTCAATGCGGTTCATGATCATGTTGGGATGTGAATCCCAGCTCTTGCGATTCTTTCCCCACTCTTCCTCCTTGAAGTATTATTTTCCTGCATGGTTAGAACGAGGCATATCCAATTGGAGGGTAGTTTTTCCTTGGGCATATTCTGGAATTGCTGATCATGAATAAGGGTATGGAAGGGATTCTTGGTGCGTGGAGGAGGTGACTGTGAAGTCAAGCAATGACGCGGAACCTTCCCTCTAGTGGACATCCGTGCAGTCCTTTTGAACTTGGCAGGATTTCCCACCACTCCAGTACTTGCAATGGTGGTGCTGGTGTGCGGATGCTGGTCTTCCTTTGCCTCCTCTTCAACTTCACTCTCGATCTCCTCCTCCTGCTCAAGGTCTTGGAGATCATCTTCCGCAAGCTCCTTGCCCTTATCATTGGCGGAGACCATTGTGCCTCAAAACTTTAAGAATAGTTCCTGACAGAAACAGATCAAATCGAAAACACGACGAGAACACAATATAAGAACCTAGGGGGATCCGGAGGATTATATATTATGAAGTTTAACAACAAAAGGAAGGTACTGGGAGAAAGCGGGTCGGAGACGGGCTCCGGGGTGGCCACACCCCCTGGTGGCGCGACCAGGTGGTCCCGTGCCACGGGGTGGTGTGAGCCACCCAGGCTCCATTTCCGTCCCTCTTTCAACTCATTGCTTTTCATGTTAGATAAAAACTACAAAAATATAAATTAACAGATTTTTCGCGGACCTTTTCTTACCAGAACTGTTACCTATTCGAAAACGGACTCTGCAGGTTTCTGAATTTGGTCTTTGATAAATTTTTCCAGAGTCACCATTTGAATAGCATCAATATCTTCATTGTAAGAATCTCCAGAAATATAGTGCTTGAGTCTCTAACCATTCACCACTTGTGTGGCTTTTAAGGAAGAAATTTTTATTGCACCTGAACGATACATCTGTTCAATAACAAAAGGTCCTTCCCATTTTGAGAGTAGTTTTCCTGCAAAAAATTTGAGACGAGACCTATACAATAGAACCTTCTCACCAACATGGAACTCTCTCTTAAGAATTCTCCTGTCATGCCATCTTTTAACTTTTTCTTTAAAGAGTCTAGCATTTTCATATGCTTCACTCATCCACTCGTCTAACGAACTTAAGTCAAATAATCTTTTCTCACCAGCAAGTTTGAAGTCTCTATTAAGTTCTTTCACTGCCCAATAAGCTTTGTGTTCTAATTCTAAAGGTAGGTGGCAAGCTTTCCCATAAACTATTTTGTAAGGAGACATTCCCATAGGATTTTTATAAGCAGTTCTATAAGCCCATAAAGCATCATTCAACTTTTTAGCCCAATTTTTTCTAGATCTATTAACAATCTTTTGCAAGATGGATTTAATTTCTCTATTTGACAGTTCTACTTGCCCACTGGTTTGGGGATGATAATCTGAAGCAATTCTATGTTTAACATCATATTTAGCAAGGGTCTTTCTAAAGCCACCATGAATGAAATGAGAACCCCCATCAGTCATAAAATACCTAGGCACTCCAAACCTAGGAAAGATAATATCTTTAAGCATTTTTAAAGAGGTCTCACCATTAGCACTTTTCGTAGGTATGGCTTCTACCTACTTAGTAACATAGTCAACAACAACAAGAATATGAGTATAACCTTTTGAAGGGGGAAAAGGACCCGTAAAGTCAAATCCCCAACAATCAAATGGTTCAATAACAAGGGAGTAATTCATAGGTATTTCATTGCGTCTAGAAATATTACCAACTCATTGACATTCATCACATGATAAGACAAATTTTCTTGCATCTTTAAAAAGGGTAGGCTAGTAAAAACCTGATTGTAGAACCTTTTGTGCAGTTCTATCTCCCGCATGATGTCCTCCATAGGCACTACCATGATATTTCTGCAATATCTCCTTTTGTTCATATTCTGGAACAGATCTTCGCATAATACCATCTACTCCCTCTTTATATAAATGTGGGTCATCCCAAAAATAATGCCTCAAATCGTAAAAGAACTTCCTTGTTTGTTGGGCTGTAAAAGTTGGAGGCAAATACTTGGAAACAATAAAGTTAGCATAATCAGCATACCAAGGACTCTCTCACGATCTTACCCCTACTGGAGCCAACTGTTCATTTGGGAAACTATCATTAACAAGCATAGGATCAAAAGAGATGTTTTCCAATCGAGATAAATTATCAGCAACATGATTTTCAGCACCTTTCCTATCTACAATATGTAGGTCAAACTCTTGTAAAAGCAACACCCATCTAATAAGCCTAGGCTTAGCATCATTCTTCGTCATAAGGTACTTAATAGTAGCATGATCAGTATGAATGGTAACTTTTGAATCAAAAATGTAAGGTCTAAACTTATCACAAGCAAAGACAACAGCTAAGAACTCTTTTTCAGTAGTAGCATAATTCTTTTGAGAAGCATCAAGAGTCTTACTAGCATAATGGATAACATTTAACTTTTTATCTATTCGTTGCCCAAGAACAGCACCTACAGCAAAATCACTAGCATCGCACATGATTTCAAAGGGTAAGTTCCAATCAGGTGGTTGGACAATAGGAGCAGTAGTTAAAGCTTTCTTTAGAGTTTCAAAAGCTTCCTTACAATCATCATCAAAAACAAAGGGTACATCTTTTTGGAGAAGATTAGTAAGGGGTTTTGATATCTTGGAGAAATCTTTAATAAACCTTCTCTAGAAACCAGCATGACGAAGGATACTACGAATACCTTTGACGTCTCTAGGACAAGGCATTTTCTCAATTGCTTCAACTTTGGCTCTATCAACTTCAATGCCTCTTTCGGAAATTTTATGTCCAAGGACAATTCCTCCATTGACCATGAAGTGGCATTTCTCCCAATTAAGAAAAAGATTAGTTTCTTCACATCTCTGCAAAACTTTATCAAGGTTGTGTAGACAATTATCAAAAGAAGTTCCATAGGCGGAAAAACCGTCCATGAATACTTCCACAATTTCCTCACAAAAACCATGAAAGATAGCAGGCATGCATCTTTGAAAAGTAGCAGGAGCATTACACAAACCAAAAGGCATACGCCTATAAGCATATGTTCCATAAGGGCATGTAAAAGTAGTTTTTTCTTGATCTTGTTCTTTAACAGCGATTTGAGAGAACCCAGAGTATCCATCAAGAAAGCAAAAATGGGTCTTTTTAGACAACCTTTCTAACATTTGATCAATAAAAGGCAGTGGGTAATGACCTTTCTTAGTAACTTTGTTAACCTTTCTGAAGTCAATGCACATCCTATAACCTACTACTATTCTTTGGGGGATAAGCTCATTATTCTCATTAGGCACAACAATAATTCCCCCTTTCTTAGGGACACAATGGACATGACTAACCCATTCACTATCAGCAATAGGATAAATAATACCAGCATCAAGGAGTTTTAATACCTCGTTTCTTACCACTTCCTTCATCTTAGGATTTAAACAACATTGATGTTCTACCACTGGTTTTGCATCGGGTTCTATATTGATTGCGTCCTGACATATAGTAGGAGAAATTCCCTTTAAATCATCAAGGGTATATCCCATAGCTCCTCGGTGTTTCTTCAATACTTCCAATAATCTTTCCTCTTCCTTCCCTGAAAGTTTAGAACTAATAATAACAGGATATATTTTCTTATCATCGATGTAAGCATATTTAAGATCGTCAGGTAAAGGTTTCAGATCAAAAACCGGATCCTTTTTAGGTGGCAATGTGGTACCCAAATCTTCCACAAGCAAGTTATGCTTAAGCATCTTAGGTTGACGACGGAGAATCTCGACAATCTCATTTCTTTCTTCTATGAAGATCTCACTTTCGTGGTCTTCTATAAATTTCTACAAAGCATTGTTAGGAGCAAGATAAATAGAAGCAAGTTGTTCAACTCTAAAATCCTCATTAGGAGTTTCATTTTCCTAAGGAACTTTAGCAAATTTCGAAAAATTAAACTCATAAGATCCCTATCAAATTTAGTTAAAATTTTCTCCCTTTTACAGTCTATAATGGCTCCACACATGTTCAAGAAAGGTCTACCAAAAATGATAGGATAGGTTTTACTAGCAGCTAAACCAAGTACTGGAAAATCAGCAGGATATTTAATCTCACCACAAAGAACTTCCACATTTCTTACAATACCAATTGGAGAGATGGTCTCTCTATTTGCAAGGTGAATAACCACATCAATTTCTTATAGTTCGCATGGACTAATTTCATGCATAATTTCTTTGTAAAGCTCGTAAGGAATAACACTTGAACTTGCACCAATATCACATAAACCATAATAGCAATGATCACCAATTCTAATAGAAAGCACATGGACACTAGCTTTTCTAGTTCTATTAGGATGTGAGATAATATTAGAAGCATCCTCATAGAATATAATGTGTCCATCTTATACACTTTTAGTGACAAGGTCTTTCACAATTGCTACTGCCGGTTTAATGTTTATTGTTCATCAGGCTTTACAGCTCTCTTTGTACTTTTATTAATTACACTAGTTATCATAGAGTGCTCCTTTACCTTATCCGAGAAAGGTATTTTCTCAATATAAGGTTCAGGTAAGATACGATCAATAGTACAAACTTCAGTACTCTAGCAAGAACACAATCAACAATATCTTTATATGGTGCATGATACTTGTTCCATTCTTTTTTTGGAATTTCAATATATGAGGCAAAAACCTTAAAACAATTTGCAATAACTTGAGAGTCTAGACCATAAGCATTACTAATATTATGAAAGTCATTAGTTCCCATAAAAGATTTAATGCATTCATAATCATAATTTATACCTAACTTTCTTCCTTTATCATTCTCTCATGCTTCAGTGTTGTCTTGAATACGGTCTAGAAGATCCCATTTAGCTTCTTATTCCATGCGTGTAAATGATCCAACACAAGAAGCATCCAATAGATCCTTATCATTTAGAGAAAGTCTTGCATAAAAGTTATTGATAATAATATTGTTAGGGAGCTCATGAATAGAACATTTGAGCATTAGTAACTTCAATCTCCCCAAGCTTGAGTTGTACTCTCTCCATCACGAGGCCAAAAGTTGTATATTTGATTCTGATCTTTATGAATCTCACTAGGACATTAAAATTTGGAATAAAAGAGAGGTATTACTTCCTCCCATTCAAGAGCTTGACCATTCTTCAGCAGCTTATACCATTCCTCAGCTCTTCCTTTCAGTGATAATGAGAATAACTTCTTCTTGACTTGATCTGTTATAATGCCTGCATACTTGAATAACCCGCATAATTCGTGTATAAAGAGTAAATGATCACCGGGATGGACAGTTCCATCTCCAAAATAGTAGTTATCCATAACACGATCAATAATTCTTGTAGGTATCTTAAAAGTACCATTTTCAGCAGGTGATGGTTCATCTGCTACCTTAGCAATGGTAGTAGCATTACGAAATAAGAAACTAAGTGAATTATCCATATTGAAATAAAATAACTAACAGAAATAAACAATACTCACAATAGAAGTTTGCTTTACCATTTCCACTCTTCAATAGCGCTTCACTCCCCAGCAACAGTGCCAGAAAATAGTCTTGATGACCCACAAGTATAGGGGGTGTATCACAGTATTTTCGATAACTAAGAGTGTCGAATCCAACGAGGAGCAGAAGGTGTTGACGAGTGGCTTGGAGTAGGAATTCTCTATAAATACTTAGCAAACGGATTTTTAGGGTTTTTTGATAATGCAGATAAATAAAGTACGAGTAAATAAAAGATAATAATAATAAATGCAGCAAGTGGCCCAATCTTTTCTTTAGCAAAGGAAAAGCCAATTGTATTACTTAAGATAACCAAACGTTCTCGAGGACCACTGTTCAAAAATTCGTCCGAATCAGCGATTAATAGGCCAATTAATCGCTACTAGGGACCTAACCGTGTCGATTACCACTAATCGGCCATGTTAATCCCTTAACCCGACTAATAGCCCTGATAGACCGATTACTAGGTGTATTCATGATAAACTACCAAACTTGGTAAAAAAAAGTTGCAAAATGTTCAATGCATATCGCTCGTCCAGCCGCTAGCCCGTCCCAATCGTACATGTTTTAATGGGCTTTTCAGCTCAATAGAAGTAGGGTCTGGCATATAGAGGCCCATATACTATTTCTTTCTTATATATACGTGTTTTAGGTGCTAATTTGCATAGATTGCACCGATTAGTAGTCGACCGATTAAATCAGTTAATCGCCCGAATTCCGATTAGTCGCTACTCCTAAGCCGACCGAGCAGTTAACGATTACCGATTTTCTTACCATTGTCGAGGACACATGAGAATATCGTAAAGTGCTTTCGCTTCATATAGTTGATTAATCTTTTTTAGTTTGATAAGTGTTGTGTGGGTGAACCTATGCTAATGTACTGCCCTTCCTAGGACTAATACATACTTGTGATTATACCCCTTGCAAGCATCCGCAACTACAAGAAAGTAATTAAGATAAAAAACCTAACCATAGCCTTAAACTTTGAGATCCTACACTCTCTTGTGCAAAGGTTTTCTAACGGGGGTTCAGGTTTCTGTCACTCCGGCAACCCTGCGATTAGTAGCCAAATACACAATGCATTCCCCTAGGCCCTTAAAGGTGAAGTATCATGTAGTCGACGTTCACATGACACCACTAGAAGAATAACACCATAACTTAAATATCAAACCATTGAATCTCTCTCAACTCCACTACTAACAACATGACTTCTCCCATGTCCTCAAGAACTAAACAAACTACTCACAAGACATCATATGTATCAAGATCAAAGATGAAATAATGACAAGTAACAATCTGAATATGAACGATAAATCAATGGTTCCACTCAATAGCATCAACTACAACAAGTAATCAACACCGGAAAAGTTTCCCCTAAGAACTATGCAAGATTCAACCCAATTGTTACAACGGTATGGAGTGGTATTGATGGTGCTGGTGGAGATGATGGTGGTGATGAGGATCCCGATGAAGTCCATCTTGATGACGGTGTTGATGTCGATGATCTCCCCTCTCCGGGAAGGAATTTCCCCGACATATTTCTGCCTGCCAGAGAGCTCTTTCTCTCTCTGTAGTTTCTGCCCCGCAGAGGTGGCGGTACCTTTCTGTGGCCGCTCCCCGTGTCTTAGGGTTTCGGGAGGATTATATACGCCAAAGAGCAGAGTCAGAGGTGGGCCAGGGTGGCCACACCACCTGGTGGCACGGCCTAGGGTGGCCCGTTCCAGGGGGTGGTGTGGCCCCCCTGTGGCCCATCTCCGCCCCCCCTTCTGGATTTATTCGTCTTCTGGAAAAATATGATTTTCCATATATTTTCTGGGATTTTCTGATTTTCGTGAATTTTGCCTCCGATACCTTTTCCGTCAGAATCCTGGCTTCAGTGATCCATCCTCCAAAAGTCATCAACCATGCAAAACTAGATGAAATAACATAAGTATCATCTCTTAGTATGAAATATATCAATGAATAACAGTAAATTATGATATAGAATAGTGATGCAAAATGAACATATCAGCCGCCACTACCACTCTGACTCCGATGACTAAATGATGCTAGGGGCTCGTAGTATGTATTTTCTAGTTCATTGCATCATTATTTTCTAGTCCCCAAGCTATACTGTGCAATCCATGGATGTACCCAAGATTTTGAAATATAAAAACTAGCCCATGGATGTTTTTTACAAAATTCCACAGATCTTTAAATAATCATTATCAAAGTACAAAGAGTCCCGAAAGTAATAAAAATATAAATAGATCAATGAACCACCTAGCAAAGACTACTGACACTAGTACGAGCCGAAGGCAAGCCGCCATCCTCGCCCCGCCATCACTGGAGCTGGGCAAAACTTGTCGAAATAGAGCTTATTATAGTAGACAGACGGGAAGTCGTCATGCTAAGACCCCAAAGGACCAACGCACCAGAGGAGCAACCATCGTCAAAGACGACAACCGTAGATCTGAAGAGACCGATCTCAAATCACACTAAAGAATACAGAAAACGACAGGATTCCAAGAGATCCATCGGACACACGACTCCACGCGTCCTCCACTAGCACTAGACGCACCACCAGAACGAGGATAGGACGAGAAGGACATTATTCTGACTTCAAGATGTAGTCGTCGCATCATCATCCTGAAGAAGACATTGGAAAAAGACCTAAAAAAGGAACGAGAACCCTCCCGCCGGCGAGGTGACGTGGTCTGCCACCCCTCCATGCCCCCCAAGGCCAACGAAGGTGGAGCGGACCGCCGGCGTCACTGGTGAGAGGACGAAACCCTAAATGGGTTTGGAGTTGCTGCCGCCTATCCTTGCCTTTGCCTTGGGTACCGGTTCACGTCCTAAGTGCAAGGCATGGATGTTGACTGCCTCGTTGGAGCATCATCTCCCTTTGCGTCTTCCAAAACATTGGTCGGTGATTCAGCGACATGAAAACACACAAGTGTCGGCGTCGGTGATCACAATGGCATGCCAAAATTTAGACTGCGCGGATAGAATGGGCCGCGAATGGGCCGTGTCACTTAGGGCACTAGCCTCACAGACCGGACCGTGCTGATCCAAACCGACGAAATGAGACGATTTGGATGTCGAGAATAGGTCGGGCCACTAGAGATTCCCTAAGACGTGTCTCTTGTCTGTTCAGCGACTTTGTTTCTGTGCAAACTATGTTTACGCAATTCATCCGCGAGTAGACTCTGAAGTCTGAATCTCACACGTCTATCGTGCTACTCTGCCGAAGTGTGCGTACTCCGGAGGGAGCCCACAGGCTGGACCTCGCCGTCGATCACGCGTACCCCCGCGACGCCGTCATTTCCAGAGGGCCCGTGGCGCACTCTCCTTTCTGACTTTTCCCACCTCCTGTCGCGCATGCCACGACCCTAGACTTTTGCCTCCCCCGAGGCCACGCCATTTCACCATCGACGACTCATCGCCACTCATCCGACCGTCCATGCCAGCCAACCCCACCGCATCCGCCGCCCGCCCGCCCCGACGCGGCACTGCCACTCGAGCGCGGCCGCTGCCCGTGCCGTGCCTACCGCCAGTAAAGACGACGGCCAGTCCACGCGCTGTCGCCCTCTGCCAGAAGCAACCGCGTGGGAAGTCATCGCCTCATCCCCTCTCCCTCTGCGCAGCCCACAACCACCACCACCCGAAGCCGCGTGCGTGCCGACGGAGCGGTAGCGCGATTGATGGCGGAGGACGGCGAGAGGAAGCTGCTCGACACGGTGCAGCACATCGTGCAGACGCTGGGGAGCAGCGACACCATGACGGAGGACATCCTCAAGGTATTCTCCAACTACGACGGCCGCCTCTCGCTCGACAAGATCTACGCCGCGCGCGGCGCCGCCGCGGCAGCAGCAGGCGGAGGAGACCGCTCGATGCCGCCGTCGCCCCCGCGGCCCCCGCCGCCGCAGGCGGCCGTGCCGGGCTCCTCCGCGAGGCCGCCCGTCACGTCCATGGAGCGGACCGTGCGCACGCTTGACCGCCAGATCTCGCAGTTCGTCACCATGGACGGGCTCATTTGGGCCGACTCGGGGGACGCCGACAGGTTCCTCGAGGCGGTCGACGACCTCATCGGCACCGTGCAGGAGCTGGACGCCGCCGGGACCAACCGCGCCCTGCTCGACCGCGCCGACGAGCTGCTCAGCCGGTGCATGGATCGCCTGGAGGATGAGTTCCGGGCGCTCATCGAGCGCCCCGACGACGCCGCACCCATGGCGCCCGGCGGGTTCGGCTCGGACGGGAGCGACGACGAGGAGTTCTACGGCGGCGCGGACGCCTACGGCGACGAGCCGATTCCGATCGCCAAGCCCGTCACCGACTACGACGTTGTGATCGACGCGCTCTCGCCGGGGTCGATTGCGAACGTGCACCAGATCTCTCGGCGGATGGTGGACGCGGGCTTCGGCCGGGAGTGCGCTGAGGCCTATGCTGCAGCACGTCGCGGCTTCGTCGACGAGAGCGTTGCGCGTCTAGGCGTCCGGCCGCGTACCGCCGAAGAGGTCCATGCCTCCACCTGGGAGGAGCTGGAGTTCGACATCGCCCGCTGGATCCCGGCCTTCAACATGGTTTTCCGAATTCTGATTCCCAGCGAGCGCCGGCTCTGTGACCGCGTCTTCGACGGTCTAGCCCCCTTTGGTGACCTCGCCTTCATTGCTGCTGTGCGCACCCAGGCTCTGCAGCTCATATCATTCGGCGACGCTATTTCTTCCTCTAGCCGGTCGCCGGAGCGCCTCTTCCGCGTCGTTGACATGTATGAGGCTGTGCGGGATATCCTCCCGGACCTTGACCCTGTGTTCTCTGACCCTTACTCAGCCGCACTCCGCGCCGAGGTCTCTGCAGTGTGCAACACTCTTGGCTCCTCAATCAAAGGTATATTCATGGAACTGGAAAATCTAATTCGCCGTGACCCTGCCCGGGTAGCCACCCCTGGTGGTGGCATACACCCAATCACTCGGTATGTCATGAACTATCTCCGTGCTGCATGTGGCTCACGGCAGACATTGGAAGAAGTAATGGAAGGTGACCTTAGTGCTGGTGGTAGAGCTGCAGCTGCCGTGGATCCTGATCGCCCTACCTCTGCACTTGCTGTGCACATCGCATGGATCATGGATGTTCTGCAGAAGAATTTGGACACAAAGTCTAAGCTTTACCGGGATCCATCACTAGCTTGCATTTTTTTGATGAACAATGGCAAGTACGTCATCCAGAAAGTCAATGATAGCGAGCTAGGTGTTCTACTCGGTGATGACTGGATCAAGCAGATCACAACCAGAGTGCGTCGCTGGAGCATAGAATATCAGCGGACAACATGGGGTAAGGTCACATCTGTGCTGCAGATCGGTGGTCCTGGCGTTGGTGGACTCCCAGCCAAGGCAATGCTGCAGAAATTGCGGATGTTTAATACCTACTTTGAGGAGATCTATGCAGTACAATCAGAGTGGGTGATAGCCGATGATCAGCTGCGAGTGGACATTAGGTCCGCGGTGGAGGATTCTGTGATGTCAGTGTATGCAGCTCTGATTGCTAGGTTAAAGTCAGCTCCCGAAACCGGACGTGACTTGTACATCAAGTACACTCCAGAAGATGTCGAGGCACATATCCAGCACTTGTTTGAAGGAGCAGCAAAGTGATCAGTTAATCAGTACCTTCTGTTCCTGGTGATAACCTGTCACTCTCTGGGATTTGTGAAGTTGTTGGCGTGGTATTTGGTGAATATCCGTGCCTCAGTAATGGTGATATTCTTACCTCAACCTTGTATTGTTGTACCATTTGTATTTTTTCCTCCATGGAGATATTATGGGGTTTTGCAAATGGTGTACATGATTGTAGGTGTATGTATGTCAACTAGTAAGTAGTAAGGTGATTATTTTGTAACAAAGGTAGGGTCCCATTTTGGTTCCAACTACTCCTTCAGTTTAACCCCGTGACTGTTTTATGTGTGGATTGGATTTCAATATTATCTTAAACCTTCATGTGCTCAAACATTTCTAAGAAATTGTTCTGTTACGACTTTGTGGATGGTTGCCAAAAATCTGTTCAAATAATGAAATCCATGGCAGACCTAAACATGCGATTGCCACTTCGTCACTGTGATAGTATCAACACAGCGATGCAGATGAAGTGGTGATATGTTTTCGTGCCAGGTGAGTTTGGAAAGATGAGGTTCATTGCATATAGTTTTTCTCCTATATTCATCATTGATAACCAGTAACTTAGACAACGTGTTCTGCTTAGTTGAGAGGTCTTTATGTTTGTTCTTTAGATTGTGGACTGGTTGCACCTTGTAGCAAGTGTTATATGGACATGAATATTCTAGTCTCACTGTCTCAGGGGTGTTGGACTTTGTGTGTTCCACTTTACAGGTTTACTATTTTGTATCTGAAATATCATTGAGGGGTGGTTGTTTTTTATTGGATGTTTGATATTTTTGTAAGCTGGAATACTTAGTGCTCCATTTCATATTTTGTTTCTGTTTTATGATTGATAATAACTTACATAAAGAACTGGTCAATGTCATTCTTGTTTAAGAGGAATGTAAAGGCAAACTTTATCGTGCAGTGTACCCTTCGGAAAATTCATGGCTGACCCAGCAACTTACATGAAGAACCAAATGGCACAGAATGAATACCTTTTTCAGACATGTCCATTTATGTTAACGGTGATTGCTGATGTGCAGTTGGAATATCATTTAGGTTTATCATGGTCATGCATCTAGTGCAGCCAAATACACAACGGTTATACTTGCCCATTGCTTGAGAGTATTCACTGTTTAGTCATTTTTATTTTTTCCATCGAGTACATTGTGTTCTTTCTTTGGCCCTGATGCTGTCAAAGACTAGGAGTAGCCATAACCACGTGAGCACATACATGCTGCCCCCTTTAGATTTCCCTGTGATTGCCCATGATATTTATGTCTGTTAGTATAAGTTTGCCATCTCAGCTAACTAATTGCTCATTGTAACTTCCTACTATCATCATTCATTGTTTTTCTAATGTAGTTCATTTATTTGAGGTGTGTGCTTTGTCTACTATCGTAAAAGATGGGGCCTGGTTTCCCTGTCACATGAGTTGTAGTGAGTGAGCAGATGTTGGAGCTTCTAGAACACTTATAACTGTTAGGAATTGACTTTCCCCTATTACAACTGAGTTGCACAATGCAATGATAACTAGGTTCAGCATTTAGAAAAGAATGCTATATGGTTTATTTCTATTGCAGATAGTTGGACGTGCTCCCATTATCATCAGTTCCTTTGTACTGGGACTTGTAGGTTTATGCATAAAAGTTGACCTGTGAACCAAGTCTACCCTTCGAAACTCAAGGGCTCCCTAAGTGATGCGGAGTAGCACAGAAGATCAGAACATAGTGTGTAACCCTCTGCCTCAGGCCTCAACCTCCTGATGTCACAGGTTCTGTTTACTAATGCTAGTTATTTGTGAAAGCTGCTGATAAACTAATTCATAATCTGGAGAACTCAATTTGGATCCTGAACTACCGGATTTGAAAACAATTTGGATGCATTGACCATCTGCTATAACCTATCCCATGACAGTATCAGCTGTCCCATTATCTATTAGTCATGGCGCACACTTCACAGATGCTGCTGCAATCACTCTGGTGGTGCACATAGGTTGGATTAAGTCTGGATGTTCTCGGAGAATCTTGCAGATAAATTCTTTTTTGGACAGGCAATATTGCATATAAGTTCTAGTCAGCAGGTTTCACTTGTGCCATCTTCTTGATGGTTCGTCCTTTTTGGTTAGGGAATTGCTAGGTGAGGTAATGCCACAAGGAGTACCGACAAAGGTTCACTCATGAGGATTATTCGAGCTGTTCGCTGCAACTTCTTCTTGAGGTCCAAAAAGGTAAATGATCTTGCAACAGCTAATTATACAGACATCTAGGATCTTGGTGAATATCCGTGCCTCAGTAATGGCGATATTCTTACCTCAACCTTGTATTGTTGTATCATTTGTAATTTGTCCTCCATGAAGAAATTATGGGGTTTCACAAATGGTGTACATGATTGTAGGTGTATGTATTGCAACTAGTAAGTAGGAAGGTGATTATTTTGTAACAAATGTAGGGTCCCATTTTGGTTCCATTACTATTTCAGTTTAACCCCGTAACTGTTTTATGTGTGGATTGGATTTCACTGTTATCTTAAACCTTCATGTGCTCAAATATTTCTAAGAAATTGTTCTCTTATGACTGTGGATGGTCTAAATCTATGATTGAGAAAATCTGTTCAAATAATCAAATCCATCGCAGACCTAAACATGCCATTACAACTTCATCACTGCAACATTATCAACAGAGATAAAGTGGTGAGTTATTTTCATGGCAGGTGAGATTGGAAAGATGAAGTTCATTGCATATTATTTTTGAAGTGAATATATTTTTTGATAACCAGTATCTTAGACAAGGTGTTCTTCTTAGTTGAGAGGTCCTTGTCTTTTTTCTTTAGATTCTGGATTGGTTGCATCTTCTAGCAGGTGTGCCATGGACATGTATAGTCTAGTCTCAGGGAGGGATGTTGGACTTAAGTGTTGTATCTGAAATATCACTGAGGGGTGGATGTTTTTTATTGGTTGTTCGATAATTTCGTAAGCTGGCATCCGTAGTGCTCCATTTCATATTTTGTTTCTGTTTTATGATTCATAACAACTTCCATTAAAAACTGGTAAATGTCATTTGTGTAAAAAGAGTGTAAAGGCAAACTTCATTGTGCAGTGTACCCACAGCTGAGTGTACCCTTTCCTTGAAGAACTAAATGGCCAGAGTGGAATCTTGTTCAGACATGTCCATTTATGTTAACGCTGGTTGCTGATGTGCAGTTGGAATATCCTTTAGGTTTATCCAAGTCACAACTGTTATACTTGTCCATTGCTTCACAATGTAGGTTCATTGTTTAGTCATTTTAATTTTTTCCATGGAATAAATTTTGTTCGTTTGTTTTATTGGGCCTGATACTGTCATGTCCTAAGACTAGGAGTAGCCATAACCACACAGAGCACATATATGCTCCTTTTGATTACATTTGCTATTTCAGTTGTCCTATGCTATTTATATTTGCTAGTATAAGTTGGCCCTCTCAGTTAACCAAGCTACTCATTGTAACTTCCTGCTACCATCCATTTTTTTTTGATGAAGTTCATTTATTTGAGGTGTGCGCTTTGTCTACTGTCGTAAAAAATGGGTCCTGGTTTCCCTCTCATATCAGTTGTAGTCCATTTTTTGATGAAGTTCTTCCTGCTATCATCCATTATTTCCATGGATCATATTTTGTTCGTTTGTTTTGACCAAATTCATTTATTTGAGGTGTGAGCAGATGTTGGAGCTTCTAGAACACTTTATAGCTGTTAGCAGTTGAGTTAAACTTCCCCTGTTACAGCTGAGGTACACATTGCAATGGTAACTAGGTTTAGCATTTAGAAATGAAAATTAGTATATGGTTTATTTCTATTTGCAGATAATTGGACGTGCTCCCGTTATCCTCAGTGCATTGTACTGGGACTTGTAGGGTTCATGCATAAAAGTTGGTCATGTAAACCAAGTCTGCCCTTCGAAACTAAAGGGCTCCCAAAGTGACGCTGAGTAGCACAGAACATCAGAAGGTCACAGGTTCTGTTTGTTAATGCTAGTTCCTTTCTAAAAGCTGCTGATAAACTAATCCATAATAATCTGGAAAACTCAACTTGGATCCTCTCAGAACATAATAATCAGGAGCTTTGAATGCGCTTGATTGCCCTGCCTGATTTCATTCTGTAACGGGGATAGCCATCTTGCTGCCAGAATGGATTAACTGGATGGAGATTGCTGTAAAGTAAGACTTGAGCTCAATCAGATCGTTAGGTTTCTGCAAAAAAAGTTCTTAGGTCTTCGAAAAAAAGTTCTTAGGTCTGCAAAAACATGGGAAATTGGGAATTGCTGTAAAGCAAGACTTGAGCTCAATCAGATCCTTAGGTTTCTTCGGGGAAAAAAAACCTTAGGTTTGCAAAAACAAAGGATGCTTGTACTGGTGGGGTCTGGAGTTTTTTTTAGGTAATTCACATGTTAATAAAAATGAAAAAAAACATGGCTTCGCCCGGGTTCGAACCGGAGACCTTCAGTGTGTTAGACTGACGTGATAACCAACTACACCACGAAACCGCTTGTGTTTCAATTCACATTATAAACAATAACTAGAAACGTAGAAAAATTCCAATCGTGTCTTCTCTGTATAGCGCTGACTGTACATAACATATGAACTGCGAAGTGAACTGGAAAAAGGTCTATTGAATCAGACCCTAGAAACTAGACAGGTCAAGATCTACATTGCAAAGGACAAGTTCATGTCAGTGCTGCTCGTCACCGGCCTAATGCCAGAACCTGCTAGATCCAGCGGTCGTCATAGTTCGTTCGGGCGCCGGTGCCTCGCCACCATCTTCGCCGTGCCACACGTCCTGGGCACCTGGCACGGCGGCATTCAGCCCGCCCTGGTCCTGCTGCTTCATGATCAGCACCGAGTATGGCGTGTCGAAGTCGGACGACGCGAGGAGGTCGCCGATCACGCCGAGCTCGGGGCACTCGCTCCAGTCCGACAGCCCGTTAGCCGACATCACGGGGTACCACCTGTGCCGCATTCCCACGAGGACGAGGTCGTAGCCGGCCTTGTCGAGCCCTCTCAGCACCTCGACGATCTTCTCCATGTCGCCGACGAGCTCCTCCTGGACCTGGAGGTTCATGTACTTGCTCCTCGCCGAGAGCGCCTTCACCTCCTCGATGGCGCGGTTGTCCACCCGCCGGTCCGCCGGGTCGTCCTTGATGCCTCGTGTCGGCAGGAACCGGATCACGGCCGCCTTCGAGCCCGGGTGCCGCGCCATGCGCGTCACGTAGGCCAGGGCTTCGCGGTCGTCCCCGCCACCGAAGAAGAGGGCCGCCACGGCCGCCCGGAAGCCCATGCCCATGCCGCTCAGCGAGGAGCGGCCGCTGGACGACGACATGGACTGGTCTTGCAAGATGAAAGCGCCTAGGCCCACGCCCCCGGCGTTGCGGTCCACGAAGACCCCGACGGAGCATGGCGCGACCTGCATCACCTTGCGGTTGACGACGCGGATCCCCATGGCGGCGCGCATGCCGCCGGCGAGCATGTGGCGCTTGTGGTAGTGGAGAAGGATGAGCGAGGTGCGCTTCTCGACGGCGAGGCGGCACACCTCGTCGTGCATGGAGGAGTAGGGGGAGATGCTCGTGAAGGGGTGCACGGACACGGCGCCCTCCTGGTGCCGCTGCTCGAACTGGAAGAAGGCGTTGATGATGCGCTCGGAGTCGGTGGACGGTGGCGCCGGGCCGACCCTGGAGTCGCTGGGGCGGACTTTGTGGGGTATGAACACCGGCGCGGAGCGGCCGGCGATCTCGACGAGCTGGAGGAGGTAGAGGCCGACGGGCGTCTGCGGCGTGGCGTGCGACGCCTCCAGCAGCGCGAGCGTGCCCTGCACGTGGGACTCGTCGTGGACGCACGCCAGGATCCGCAGGTCCGCGTCCGCCTTGAGGTGCTGCACCGTGCGCCGCTTGTACACGGCGTAGCGCCGCGCCGGGTCGTACAGCAAACCCGCCACTGGCACGGACACCGCCGTGATGGCCACCGACGAGAACACCAGCGCGCTGAACGTGTGCTTGCCGATCAGCTGCGTATTATTTGGTTAATCAATCTTACGTAGTACACACAATTAAGCATGCATCGTATTATTTATTTGGTCACGACGATCGAGATGAACGAACTCGATGAAGAATCACCTTGTTGGTCACGAAGAAGGTGAAGGTGATGACCTCGACGATGCCCTTGGAGTTCATGAAGAGGCTGAGCGAGACGGCGTCCCGAAACGGGATCTCAAGGTACAGCGCCGACGCCATGACGCCGACCAGCTTCCCGAACCACCCTAGGAGCACGACGAGCTGGAGCCTGCCCCAGTGTATCTCCCACACGTCAGTGCTAAGCCCGGTCATGGCGTAGTAGAGCGGCAGGATGAGCCCGGACACCATGGCCTCGATCTTCTCGCCGAGTGCCGTGCCGAGCGGCGGGCCGTCGGGGATGGCCAGGCCTAGCATGAGCGCGCCGTGGAAGGAGTTGGTGCCGATGATGTCGCTGTAGAGGCCGACGAGGAGCACGATGAGGAGGAAGAAGAATACGTAGGTCTCGTCCACCGGGTGGCCTGGCGGCGTGCGCTCGATCACCAGGAGCGCGATCGGGCGCACCACGAGCAGTATGAAGGCGACGAGCGCCGCCACGGAGATGAACGCCCAGAGCGACGTGGCGGGGGACACGAGGTATGCCTCGGCGAGGACGTAGCCCACCATGATGAGCCACGCGATGCCGTCGATGGTCATGGACGCCGACATGGCGATGCGGCCGAGGTCGGAGTTGAGCAGGTTGAGCTCGGACAGGATCGGGGAGAGCACCGCGAATGACGTGACGGAGATGGAGGCGGAGAGCGCGAACAGGAACGTGAAACGCTTCGACACGTCCTGCTCCTCGGCCAGGGCGTCGCCTTTGGATCCCACCGCCGTCAGGGCCAGCGCGAGGAGGAAGCCGGAGAGCCCGATGGCCACACCCTTTTTGCCGGACCGGACGGCGAGCCTCGGGTCCATCCGCACGCCGATGAGGAAGATGACGTACATGAGGCCGAACGTGGCCACGGTGTTCAGCACCGGCTCCCCCCTCGGCGGGAACACCAGCTGCCTGAACTCGTCGTTGCGGCACAGCAACGACGGGCCAAGTATAATGCCACCCTGAAAAGTGAAAGAACAACATTCTCTTCATCGATCCAAGCATCCAATCCGTGCCCGTGGCGAAGCAAAAGATTATCGAGTATATATACCATGATCTCGGAGACGACGCGGGGTTGCTTGAGCGGCTTGAGGAGGAAGTAGAGGACGTGGGTAACGGCGACGATGAGAACGAGCTGCACGCCGAGGAGAGGCAGCGACGACGAGAGCGGGCTGCTGCCCTGGAAGACGTTCCGGCCGGTGCCCGTGGTCTGCGGCACGACATAGCAGTTGACATTCTCCATCTAATTAATTAATTCCGCGCCGACTGTTGCCTCCTGATCGGCGTAAACGGCGGTGGCGCCACGCGCGCCCGTGGTTCTTGCCCGACGCCCGCCTCGTCAGGATGTTTCTTCCATGGCGGTTTGCGTGCTGGATGTGAGGAAGAACGGTGACGGGATGAGGAGGAAAATACAAGATAAACTAGTGACATGTCAAAAGAGTTTTAGAACTTGATGGCCATGAGAATATATTGAACCCACCTTTGTTAGTTGGATTCTTGTGGCTAGAAATTGCCAACGTTGTGGATTGTTCGATATAGGCGGGATGATCTCGGTTCAAGAATAGTAAGGAGAGCGGAAATCGGGAACGCAGGTTCATGGCAAGCTGATAACCCAACCAATCAAAAGTCACCGATTTTATACCCAGAACAAATACATACATCGTACAATTTCCGTATAATTCGTGCAAATACTAAATCTGTACCGGGACAGATATAGATAGCGTACTGTCACTACCTCACGCCAAGATATTATGATAGTGACACTTTTTAAACTGTCTTCAAATGTTCTTTTTAAGGCACTTTGATGCAGGATGCCTCAAAAGATAAAAAAAATGCAAGGTAGCTTTGATGTGCCACCAAAAATACATCATTAAAGGCAAAAGATAAGAGTGCCTCTAATATACTATCTTTGGAGGCACTTTCACAACTTGTAGGTAAAAACCTTTCGAGGCAATTCCATGAAAGTGCCTCTAAAGGTTAATAACTACTCCTTCCGTTCGAAAATATAAAACGTTTTAGCTTTGTGAATCGAATGTATCTAGGCATCCTTTAGTGTATAGGTTCGTAGAGGTTTGAAGTGAACCTATACACTAAAAGGTGTCTAGATACATTCTTTTCACAAAGCTAGAATGTCTTATATTTCCGAACGAGGAAGTACATGCAATATCGAGAATGTCTCTAAATGTTAATATTTAGTGGCACTTTCATCACATGTAGGCGGAAACCTTTCAAGACAATTCTATGAAAGTGTCTCTAAAGGTTAACAACTACAGACAATATCAAGAATGCCTCTAAATGTTAACCTTTAGTGGCACTTTCATCACTTGTAGGCAAAAATCTTTCGAAGCAATTCCATGAAAGTGCCCTAAATATTAACAACTACAGGCAGTATCGAGAATGCCTCTAAATATTAACCTTTAGAAGGCACTTTTGTATAATTGGAGGCACTACTCCTGTAATCAAAGCAACTAACAGTACTCGGTCCACGATAATAACAGTTCAATACACAAATCATGTTTTGCAGATTATGTAACGCGGAAATCTATGGATGTTGTCGATTAAAATTGGAATGGATGTTGTGGCTTCAGAATTCCCTATTGTATCAGTTGAGGATCCTTCTGATCAAGATGATTGGAGCTAAAGGATCCTATTAACAAGGCCACGGTAAATGTTTCCCGTCTTATTTCTGCCATATGCTCTGTCCTTTTTCTTTTTTTTTAAACGAGGAGCTAATATATTAATATCAGGACCAGAATACATTGTAGCTCAAACAACATAAACTTCGAAGATCAGAGTCGAACCTACAGTCTAGATACACACAAGAGAAAAGTAAAACTGAAGGCTGCCTAAGCAGAAGAACACAAATGGAGCCTATCAGGAAGTCCATCGAGAAGATGGACGCGCCACTCCTCCAAATGAGTTCTTCCAGGGCCTCACAATGCCAAGCCAACCAAAAAGCCAGCGGCTCAACTAGCAGTCGTGATGGCTCAGGGACGCGAGATTGAACATTGAGTTGTAGATAGAGGAGGCTTCACCGAGCTCAATCCAAAGAGATCTCCATCGCCAAATTTGGGGAGAGACATCGGAGGCGATCTCACCCACCTCCGGCGCATACGCCCGAGCGAAATGAAGATTGCAAAGTCCACCTTAACAGCAATTCGCAATTAATCCTTTGTGCAGCAGCAAGACTGAATAGCTACTTCCAATACACACATAAAATCAGGCAGTTGAGAACCTGTTGGAGTAGCAAACGATGGAGACCCGTCTCCTCCGGTATCCAGCAAGGGCCAATGGAGATGTGGGCATCCCTATCTATACTGTCACCATGACCGCCTAGGCAAACCCGCACCATAGTATGCGCTTGCCCCAGCCGACACCATCTCGAGTAAGAAGAATCAAAAGCTACGTTCGTCTCCTTCGTCCCCTCGCCACCACCGCCGGCCGTAGGAAGGAGAAAAAGCCACCACTCCACACCACTGCGCCTCGCTTCCCTGCCACCATGGCCAGCCAGGCAAGATAGAGAAGCAATCATCTTCTTACCAACCAGATGGAACCGGAAACTCCCTCCTTTGAACCACCAAATCAACCCCAAGGGTAGCTCAGAGCCAAGCCTAGTCACGCAGGCACCACATCGGCGCCTAAAGACCGGCGGCCAGAGACCCGGGCTCCCATCCGTTGGAAAGAGCTCAAAAGGAGGGGAAACGAGCTTATTTAGGGGTTACGGGACGAGCACCACACCCTCCAGCAGCTTCAACCACAGAAGCACCAAGAGGAGTCGGGAAGTCGTATCCAGCCACCGAAGGCTGCTCGAGCGCCGCCATGGCACAATCCCGAACGCCACGACGCCAAACGCCAAAGAGGGGAAACCTACCCTACAACTACTACTAGGCCTACTGCACAAGGGGTCCCAACCGCCTCTACCCACCCCACCCACGACGGCGGTGCCACCGGAGGCGGAGGGGAGAGGGGCCAGGCGGCGGCGGCGCCTGACGATTACCAAGGAGCGAGAGGTTGGGATATATAAGGTTGTGTGTTCTGTGGGGAGTTATTGAGGTGCTCCTTTTCTTTTTCAGTGGACACTTGGTACTCATTCTTGCATTGTACTCTCATAGTTGGTGGTCAGGGGAGCTAGAGGTTTTTCCTGGATGTCGAGCTGGAGGCGTTGCCAGGAGCCTAGAGTTGGAAGCGGCTTCCTGGAGCATCAAAGCATCTCCAACAATTGCCCTATCCGCGCGCTGTAAAACACGTTTGCAGCGTCAGTTTTGTACATAGAACGCGCTGGAAATGCTAGCGCTTCATTGGGCGCGCTGCAAACATGGAAAAAAGGTGCTCACCGGACGCGCTAATTTGGTTTCAACACTTCCTTAGCAGAATCCAGGATCGAAAAAATGAGAAAAAAATACTAAAAATATAGTAGAATATTAATATTGCATAGATTAAACCAACGGTACACATAGACTGTCTGCAGCAATGGAGGTAGGCTAGGCTGAGCTGTTTGGCATAGGTGTCAACCACGACAACTGTGGCGAACAACCTAGTCTAGTCTACCTGCATTGCTCTTACAACCATAGTTCATACATAGACATAGATCTAAATAGAAACGTCTAGTCTAGAAGTTGACGTCAGAGTCGGACTCCGTCGAGGAAGACACCTCTGTCGACGTGAACCTGTCCATCCAGCGGTCGTCGTTGTCGGAAATAGTCTGGGGTCTGGCCTCCTACGCGAGGATGAAGGCACGACACTCCGCCTTGTCCTCCCGGCGCTTCTGGCGCGCCTCCTTGTGCTCCACCCTACGGTTGGCGTAGAAATCCACCTCGGCGGCAACGTCCTCGGGGAAGTGGTTGGCCCACTCCCTGCGCACTGCTCATCCTCCGCGGCATGGTGTAGAAGACGAAGACGCGCCCAGTGGCGCCTCTTCCATCACGGCGGATGGCACGAGCTCCTACGCCTGCTCGCTAGTCCATACGTTGCGGAAGTTCATTTGCGCGTGCGGGAGACCTAGGTGCCATGCCAACGCGTCGAAGGCACGTGCGGCCTCGTGCGCTGTGTCGAAGGTGCCAGGCATGATACGCTCACCGTCGGCGCAAATCTCTGCGTATAATGTCCCGTTGGGGCAGGCACGGACGCCGCAGTAGCCGGAAGCCGACGTAGGCGCCATCACAGTTGCGGCGCTACGGCAGCGCGGTGACGCTCTGAGAAGAGGGGAAGTGGAGGGAGTCACGCTCGGAGAAGAGGAAGTGGTGGTGCGTGTGAAAATTTAGCAGTTGGAGACGCGCGTGGCGTGGAGTTTTATGGAGCGCGCGATGGGAGGCGCTAAATTTCCCGCGCCGGATGGGGATATAACCCGCGCGCGGCAAAGCGTTTCCAGCGCGCGGCAAAGCGTTTCCAGCGCGCGCAATTTTCCCGCCTCCGCAAGCTTGGTGGAAATTTCGGGGCTGTAGTGGTGCATGTTCGGTGAGACGATGATGGCGATTTCGGGACCGTAGTGGTGCATGCTCGTGGACAACAAGCTTGGTGGTGGCGGGGTCTCGTCCTCACGGAGCTCCTGTGCAAAGGATCATCCGGGGGTTGTGGATAGAGTTTTCGGGAAAAATCCTTGTTGGCTAACTTGACACCGATGCGGTGTTGCCCTCAGGTGGCACCATTCCTTCCTGAAGGGCGTCATGGATACCCTTCATCCACTTCCCTCCATGTTCCGGGGGAAACCCTAGGACTAGTTTTGGTCCGGGTAGTAGCATTGGCTGTCCTTCTTGAAGGTGCTGCTTGGTGCTTGACGGGTCGATGCTAGGAGTGTGGTGGAACTTCTCCGGTGGGCACAACGGTTGCGAGTTGCCTTTGTTTAGTCGATCTGCCAATGTCTCCTTTTTATTTATTCTTTTTCTTTTTTTGGGTGTGTGTTTGCTGCTTCCCCAACATCTTCTTTGTCTTTCGAACTATCGTGGTTGTATTTTGGTTGCTATATTAATATAGTGGGTGAAAGTCTATTTCAAGAGTATTATTCTCTGACTCACAGCTAAACAAAAATATTGTACTACCTCTGACCCAAATTATTTGTAGGTATTAGGAAAATACACTTGCCAGACAAGTGGTTTGGTGATTCCGTCGGTGACTTATTCGTTTGAAGAGACGAATCGAATGTCAGATAACTTCTGAGAAACTCTATCGCATACAAAGTGAAAATGAATTTCTATATATTTTGTTCTGGCATGGAAAATCGGGTTGGCGGAAAGATAAAAAGCACACATGTTATCACACCATAAGCATGCTACTTCATTTGTCTTATTCCAAGTTCGTTAAGAAGAGTTTCAACCCATATGACTTCAGCCGTAGCATGTGCCAAGGATTTGTGCCTGCTAGAGGGCTTTGCCTCTTGCCTTCTATACCAAATCAGCCTTAATTCATTGGCATAATTTGACTTACATGTTTGGCAAGAATTGTCCTAATAGCAAGTTCACTAAAACTACATTTTGCCTAAATCCGCGACAAGTCGAAGGGAGTACCCTTAGTATATGTCATCCTAAAGAGCATACAGTGGAACTTTTGTTACATTGAAATTTATATTATTTTATAGTATAGACATTCATAAAATGAAAATAGTTCATCCTAAAGAGCATCTAGTCGAACTTCTTTTACATTGAATTTTATATTATTTAATAGTATCGACATTGATAAAATGAAAATAGTAGTTACTTCTATTTTCCTAGTAATCTATTTAAATAGTATATATTATTATTATTTCTATTTTCATAAAGATAAAAAATGGTCAGATTAGTCTGTTGGAGAACCCTTCAAAAGAGCATGTGTTTACAGAAAGGGTGACAATTGATATGAATAACAATGTTGAAGGTCTCTCTCTAAAATAAAATCTGCAAAATCTAAAAAATAAAACTCATATGCATAATAGCAATAAATGTCAAGACCCCAAGAGCTAAACTAACCTACTTAATTTGAGAAGGGGTGGTTCACACTGAGTGAGACCCTAATATTGTCAAATGCACTTCGGAGAGAGACACACCCATTGAAGCTCAGGCTACCAAACCAATGATCTATCGTTGAATTATAGAAGCACAAAAAGACGAATAATGATTACCGCCGGTCCCATAAAAACCCATGATAACCAGCTTGGGACAATGATGGATTTAGGGAACGATATTTTTTCCAATACCATCTCAACCCCTAGGGATGTATGTAGTAAGAAGAAAATACAAACCCAATAAATTGGATATCTAATTTGTCAAAGGTTTGATCTTATTTCCTTTAATATGACGGAACCAACAATTGAACATCGATTGACTATATACAAAAGATTTTGGTTTATGAAAGAGAAGCTTAAAAATACAAGAAAGATAGTTTCAAAAGATATCTCTGATTATATAATTTTTAGATTAAGCCTATAGTCATACAGTTACCTCCTCTCCACATTAATTTTCTTATTCTTATAAAAAATATTTAATATTATCTACATAAATCTACCATAGTCTATAAATCTTTGTGCAATAAATTATAACGAAAACAAAAATATTGTAACAGGGGCTACACCCCCAATCCTTTAAAAAATAAAATACATGACTATTAATTTAGCTTATATTTATAGTATTTTTTTTAAAAAAGTAGATCATCAAGTGTTCCTAAATAAATTTATGGTGGCCTTGAAACCATATTTTTTTCTAATAGTATAAGGTGTATATCATGCAAATATAAATTAATTTCAATTCACTTCGGATGTATAAAAAGGATGACCTCACATTTGCGGGGGACACTATGCTAGTTGAGGAAATAATAACAAAAAATCTGCCTGGAGGTTTCACAAAATTAACATCGTACACAACTTTATTATCCATAAGTACTTCAGTATAAATGAAAGATCCATAACATATGTTGGTTTTGGAAAGTCTACACCTCCTATGATGTGCAATAAAAATGATCAATCATTAGTTACATCAACACATATAGAAAACAAGCTTCTATTATGATATGTGGCAATTCCCGAGTAGATTAATTACCGAAATCAAGATCATATATGCAAATGCGAACATAACCACATGCATCATACTTAGCACTCCTAGCGGATCTACATAACCAAGTGCAAACAAGAAGATGATAAACACATGCGTGTTAACCGGGAAGGTCACCGCCACATCGCCTTCGTTGTTGAAGTCGGCCATGATGGAGCTGCGGTTGCCGGTAGCCGGATCCATAAAGAAGATGCACAACTTTCTTAGACTTAGAAGAACGGAGGCATGCAGCCACGCCGAGACGCTCCCCAAAAACTATCGCTTGTCTCCTTATGTAGGATCTCAACGGAAGTGGCTTTGGAGGCCTGCTCCCTCGGACGGCAGTGCAGGCAACCGCCGGGATGCAGAAACCTAGAGAGAAACTCAGTAAACGAACAAAGCACGAGAGAGATAGAGAAGTGCATAGAGTTCTGCTGAATATGTTCCGTCTTTCTCTCGTATAGCCTGGAAGGTGAGCCGGCCGAACTGCCACGCTGACGAGTAAGACTCTAGAAACCGGGTACATGTCAAACATGCACAAGCAAGTCGGCACACGTTGTAGACATGCACAAACAGGTTATGCATTGAAGCCAAGTGTTAATGCTGCTCTGGAGATCTCGGCACTTGAGGTGTGACAGCTATCATGGCAAGGGGGATGAAACCATCGCTAGATCGACTGCCTCCCTCATTGGCTACGACAATTTACTCAATAAGGTTTGTCAACTGCTAATCATGTTCCCTACGTGATACTAATTGTTCAATGCATATACCCCCAGGTGTGACCAGAGCAAGCCTCATGTTTGGGCAAGGCCAAAAGAAGGAGAGACAAAGATTAACGTGGATGCAACCTTCTGTGCTACAACCCAAGAATCTACTGCTGGAGTCGTCATCCCTAACCACCTGGGTTCTGTCATCATCGCGACGAGTATTACTGGGACCAGATGCAGTACTGCCGAAGAAGAGGAAGCCCACACGATCTGGGAAGGACCGAAGTTTGCCGTCGACCACAACCTGAACCCTGCTACTTTGGAATCTGATTGTGCAGTGGCGGTATCTACTGTAAACAACCCGACTCCAAGTGCGTCGAGGAACTGGCATGTCTACAACAACATCAACTTCGTTAGAAATATGATACCAAGTTGCATTATCACCAAAGTCGGTAGGAACTGTAACACTGCTGCTATTTTTTAGCTCAACTTGCTAGGGACTCTAGAAGTACCAATTTGTGGCTAGCCCCTGTCCCAAAAGCTGTTACGGTAATTTTGTAATCATGACTCTGTAAACGATACTGTGAGAGATGATTAAAGGTCTTTTCCCCCTTAAAAAAAGGTTATGACACATATACACCCACCCAGTTGGTGCACCAAGCAAAAATATAGTCTTGCACCCAGTTGGTGCTCACTTCAAAGCGTATGTTTTCTCATGCTTAGGGCGCTTCTTTGTTTTGATTCTTCTATGTTCTATACATATATAAGAATCTGGAAACTGCCGCATTGCATCAATACTACAATTTTCAATGTATACACTTCTTTTTTTAGTAGTGTGATTCATCGGATCAGTTTGATTTTGAATAATCACCAGTATGTTATGTAATGTTCAACACGCTTTTGCTCTACCTCAATGCAGCCGATGCAGAGCAGATGCAAAAGAAGCTTCTGTAATACTTTGTCGCGCCCGTCGATTTTTCAATTTTCATAGAACAATGGTATATCTGCTAGAATTTGGACAGTTAGAAATATGTATTAATATAAGTCTTTGAAATTACTGTCCCCTCTAGACCATGAAAGCGTGAGTTGCTGCGCTCATCCCTCATGAGGAAAACAAGAAAGAAACCATTAAAGATATTGAGGTGGTAGAAAGACATTGATAAAAAATGAATAGGCATACAAGAAAAAAATAGTAACAACAAAACGGCTCCTCATCGCTAGTTGTACAATTAGAAAAAGGCTGTGAGAAGATATCACATTGTCTTACCAATAGATCTACCAATCATTAGCTCTTTTAATATATTAAATCGTAAAAGTAAATATTACATCAAATCTTGCAAATGGAACTTTAGATGACTAAAAAAGCCTGAACACCACACATTTGAAATTAAATTGCAGCATTGATTATTCTTTTATCAATGAATTCTGAACCATAGGACATTTATATTTTGTCCGGTATGAAAAAAGCTCACAAAACCGTCCACAGATAATATTGAGTAATGATTCACATGAGGAACATATAAGCATAAGGTGCTCATATGTTAGTATCGGCCAAAGGCATGTAAACTCGGAAGAGATAAGAAATATAATGAATATGGGTGGGAGGAGATAGAACAATATATTTAGGTTTTGCCATTAAAGATGTCAGTCTCAGCGAAGTAGCACCAGACCATACTTCCCAGTTTTAGATGTTGAAAAGTACATGTTTGTTTCAAACACATGTGAAATTAGAACCACAAGACCCAGATGAACATATAATTAATATAGGCTAATATGTGCAACTGATTTGACTTACTTCACATGCAACCGGAGATTAGTTTGTAATCAAGTCCTAGCGGCGGGGCAAGATGGAGGCATGAGAGAGGAGCAGAGGTGAAATACCAATGGATTTTGTGGCAATGTGTCAATATGTTGAGCATAAGTGCAGCTAGTACCATTGGCGGCACACCAGCAACTATGCCTCCTGATCGCTCTTGTTTCGATCTGGTTGCTGAGAACGCCACCACTGTCGCTTCCACATCCTTCCGCTAAAACCATAACAGACCACAAGAAATATAGTCTGTCTATAGCAGCTAAATAATAATCATATATGATTTCAAATAGCAGAATAAAAAATAAGGCATATACTGCAGCTCTAAGGAATGTATATACAGAAGTGAAAGGAAGATAAACCATGGAGTATCTAAAATAAACTAAAAGGCGTTAGAGATACTGAACACTTAGTAAACGGCAATATATCAAGGGCACACACAATACTCTGTTTTAATGTATCTTAATCACAAACGCACATATTAACCTCAGAATTGTCGAGGAGGGAATCGAGGTGTCACTTACAATCGATCTCAATGGACTGGAAGGAGATGGAGGAGCCAATGATGGCACGAACTACTTCTAGCTTCTTGGCGTTGCCCTGCACGAAGGCCACCGCGCCATCTGCCATGGTTGATATGGCGATATGCTGGGTTGTGCCCTCGTGCTCCCCTTCTAGCGAGAGCCAGCATACGGGTGCATATGACGATGACGCCTGTATGCGGGATGAGCCTCGGCCTCCACCGATTGGAACGATCTGGCACTGGCGATGCCGCCAACGGACGTCTGTACGAGGGAGCAGGCCGAATCGTAATGCACGACGCCGCCACCGCGTACTCGCCAAGAGGTGAAGAGACGTCTCAGTTTCTCGTGATGGGCTGGGCAGAAAAAGGAGAAAACAAATGCACGAGCTGGGCCTTTTGGTTTCTCAGGTAGATTGGGCCCGATCGACAACAGGCTGGCCAGATCAATCTCCGGAGCATCAGCCCGGTAACGTTGGGTAGGCTGTGATATGTTTGGTGGCGGGTGAAAACTTGCCTCTGAGTAACCTTGGGCCGATCAATCTGGGATATTAATTTTTAGGATCCGACGACTACGGCTCCCAAATCGCTATGGTGGCTCCTAGGTCGACCCATTTTACTGTTTCTTAATGTCCTACTTAGGGAGGCACGTGCACGTTTACTGGTGAAAGGAAATGTGTCATCAAACGGCCTACGCAACCGACGGTCTCTACGGTGCCAGAAAAACATACTCCCTCCTTATCAAAATGGATGTCTGATTTTTTTTTTCAAAATTTGGATGTATCTATATACTAAATAGTACTATCTAGGTTCATCCAAATTTTGAATCTGCCACATCTATTTTGAGACGGGGGAATAACAAGTTTAATTATATGTAAGAGTGTATATAATAATAATAGTATGATTTCCATACATGACTGCATAAAAATATACAACATAATTAAGTAGTGATTTGTTGTCGGTATCTAACAAACCGAGTCATTATGGTCAAATATGTTGTGTAAAAACACCTGGAGCAGGACATGATCCTCCTCCAAATGTAATTGGTCCAGTAAATGCCGTGCCCTGCCCACAAAAAGCTAACTCTCCTTTTTCATGATCTTCAGTGTTGCTGAGGCGAGTGCTTCATCTCTCACTATGAAAAAGAGCAAAAACAATTAGTAGAGATTTATTCAAGACATA
This sequence comes from Avena eriantha, assembly GCA_910589775.1. Lineage (NCBI taxonomy): Eukaryota > Viridiplantae > Streptophyta > Magnoliopsida > Poales > Poaceae > Avena > Avena eriantha. The sequence goes on along the minus strand of OU342740.1, from coordinate 367,902,911 downwards.
ACATGTAGCATTACGCATGCTTGACTATGTGAAACGATTGCTTCTATTTATTATCATTGCTGAAAGATAATTTTGCGTATGTGGGAAACTGGGAATAATACAAATAATAATTGTCTAGCACAAATTAAAGGCAATTTAAGGATTGAAACAAGTAAGGTTCTTGCTAGATGAGCTCTAGTTCTTCCTCTTGAGCTCTTAAAATCCTAGAATTTCCATTTCCACTTTCATTTCCTCCCTGTGATTGTTGTTACCATCTATATATATGGACATAGTTGCGCAACTTCTTTTTGCAATTAATCTGTTGTGAAGCCAACCGTGGAATGCTACTGACAGCTAGCTCAGTTCTTTTTGAACATGTGATAGACATATTTATCTTCAACTTTGCAAATCCATGTCCTTTCTCATATCTTCCTGTTGAGTGTTACCTTCTTGGACTTGTGGGATTTAGGAACATTCTATGGCTAACACAAATATGCTACACTACTGATAGTTTACGTTTCCCTTTGAAGTCAATAGGTCTTATGATATACATGTCGAATTAAAAAATTGTGTCAAACTCATGTCCTTTGGCATTGCTCAAAAAGAGCGGGAAGGCTAAGATATGGAATTATCTGCGTACATGTACATACTACATAGGACATGACTTTACTAGCAAAGAAATATGTAGATGTCCAACTGTAAAGCAAAGACGCTAAACATGCGTATCAATTACCCAATTTAGTTAAATAACAAAAAGTAAGAAATATATACCTATAGCAGTGTTTATCACGGGGCGAGAGTTTCTAGTGGATTGATAGGAGCACCCATGTTTATCGAACCATTGCAATGATCTCCCTGCGGAAGCAGTACTAACATTCTAGGGAGATCTTGTGCTAACAACTTATGTTTCGCCATAAGAGCTCTCAACCCAGCATATATGCCGTCCTCTTGGAACTATGGCCCTTCCAGCAAGTAACACGACATGGTGCCAAATTCATTCAAAAAAATCAATATCCTTTCCAGTAAGGTGGCACCTGTCGTTCCCTTCCCACCCTTTGAGCACGCAATCTCTTATGCTAGTAATACACTATGTTTCGCAGAGCATGACAACCATTACAGCGAGGGATCCTCCTAATTCAAGCTCATCGATAGTAGTGTCTAGGGTTCTCACGGCCTCACCTAGTGAACTCTCGCATAAGACCAAATTGATTAGGTCAACCCTTCTTTCATATAGATCTTGATATGTTACGCTGAGGTCCATCTTCTCGGAGCGAGGAGCCAAAAGTTCACTCTTAAGCTCCCTCCAACGGTTGGTGTGATGGCTCCAATATGCAATGATATACAAGTTGTCACTTCGGGTCGGTAATCCAACGGTCCAGATTCCGTTTACGATCACTTGCACATTCCACTCGGGAGGTTGTCTAGCAGCTCTAGTTTGCTTAGGGAGCAGCTTCAGGTTCCCAAGTTGCCACTAAGAGTTTCTCGTGGATTCAACACCTATCCCACTGGAAATTAATTGGATGTGGTCATTCTCATTTGCAATGTTGTACACCTTGACACTATGGAAGGTTTAGCTCGCTGTCAAGAGAAAGCACGAGACACAACACATAAGTAGGGCTAGTCCAAGCAAAAAATGGGTCCGGGGCAGATAAAACTAATATGTTTTATACTAAACTATTATACTTATTTGAACTTATATTTTCTACACTAGCATTATCACAGTTTTATTTAGTTAGATGACACACATAATAATGTTTGTGAGTTAGTTATACTATCAGTCAATAGTTTGATTATTCTAAATTTAAATTATATAGTGTAATAAAATTTCTCATTTAACTAAATATCCATTGTGGAATAAATTATGCAGTAATGCATAAGGGTTGCCTGCTATGTGTGCGATGTATATATTTTAATATCATTAAATGTCAAGATAGAGATCTTTAAACATACAGGAAATATCCTAACTAGAGGTGGTTCTATTTGGGTGGTTCTAGTGTATATGTTATAGTTCTCTTACCAAAAATTTTAAACCATGTTTTAGTTTTTTATAAATTGTTTTAAACTCTCACAAACCTAAAGGTTCCAAAATTTCAAAAAATCTCAGGTATCGAAGGCACAATTTAAAGATTACAACGTCACTATAGAATGAATTTTCAAACAAATAGAGGAACTTTCTCAAATTTGAACTTTCAAAAAATCAAATAACAGAAGAATTTTAGCGTATGGGTACATATGAAACATACTTTTAGAAAAAAATCATGTGTCTAGATATTTGGTAGAAACATACCGCTGCGAAAATCTCAAAATGAGTTGCCATACAAAATGCTAAATAATTACGAGTTTTATTTAATTTTTAGATGTTTGCACAATTATTCCTGCTAATTAGTTCGTTCCTTGAAGTTTCTGATATTCACTTCGATAGTCAAAATTTCGAGAAATACTTCCAAGTCAAGAATAAACATGAAATAGTGAGTAAAGTTTGCATGTGTGCTATTTAAGTAGTATTAAGAAGTAAAAATACAAGTCATTCCCAAATAAGAGCACATCGATCGAGTTGAAAAATTAAATGCTAACAACTAGGATACACACTAGCCTACCACTCTAACAATTTAGTACATGGGTCGGGGCCCTGGTAACTGGGGGCCTTAGGCGGCCGCACCCTCTTCCCCATGCTATGGTCTAGCCCTGCACATAAGTATAGTTGTATCTTTGTTTCCTCTAAAATACGATCATCATAGTAAAAAATGTATTGATGTAAAAATAAATGGTCCTTACATAAGTACTTACCGCATGGCGCTGATGGTTTCTTCTAGATCCGACAAACTGTGTTGTGCTTGCAGGATCAACACCACCAAGCAGAAACATCAAGTGTGATTTGTCCATGTTACGTGGAATCTACAAAAAAAGCTGATTTAACAACACGAAAATGCACTTTTCATAAGGTCTACAAAATCATCTCAAAACTAGTCTAAACAAACTGGTATAAATTATCAAAATGGTTCAAAAAAATCATTGTGAAATGATAGTCAAGCACCGAAAATTATAATAATAACCTCACTAAATTACAAATCCGATCTCTAGTTATGAAGAGTTTTTTGTGGAGTGTATAGCAAATGGTGCTTTCAGTCAAATTACAGTCAAACCGCATCCCCTCCCAGACGCATCCTCCCGCTGCTCTCCTCTTGAGACTCATCCCTGGCTGTCCGGGCTCCTTCCCAGCCATTCTCGCCGGAGTAGCCGCTGGAGGTGGCAAAGGAGGGGCGCCGGAGTAGATCTAGGTAGTAGGGTTAGAGCTTGGTTGTGTGCCGTGGTTTGGAGTTGGGCACTGATCTTTGCTGTCCAGATCTGGTGCATTTCATGGTGGTCGCTCGCCTTTGTCAAGTTTCTATGGTCGGAGCCTCTTGGGTGTGACTCCATGGCGAGTATTGTCGTCAATAAGGCCATGCTTTGGTTCCCTTCGATTTGGGAGGCTGTTCTGCTACGGTCTCTCTCGCGGTCCGACCGTGGAGGCGAGGGGGAGGAGACCTGCAGTGAAGACGCCGAAGGATCTGCGGGGCAGCAGGGGTTTTCTTCCTCTCCGGTGTGTTGGCGCTGCGTCGGTCGGTCTCCACAGGTCGCTGATTTGCTTCCAGGATGGAAGATGTTGGTGATTTCTGTTTGGAGGACCCCACGACTCCCCCCCCCAAATAAGCGCTGCAACCTTCAGTCTTTCTTTCTACAGGGAGCCGCCGCTATTCCTCTGGATAGCCGTGGAGGCTAGGGGGAGTGGATATGACTTCTTGTGTTGCATATCGGGAGTCTGGAGGAGTGGTGCCTCTGGTGCTGCGACCATGCGACGAGCGGATCACACGGATTCCAAGGTGGCCTCCGTGATCTTTGGCCGAAAAAGTGGCCCATCTTCTTCCTCCACTGAGGTGGAGATTCCAACCCTGCGCCGGAGCTCGGCATGTCGTCGTCAACAAGTGGTTCGTCCCTGAAGACTTCGAGATGTCTGGATGCATTGGTTCGTCACCGATAGTGAGCGTTCGAGCATCTCTCCCTCCGTTCTCGGTGTGCTCCACACTTTGAGGACACCGGCGAGCAGCGGCGGAGGCACCCAAGCACTCGATTGCTTTTCTTTTTATTGTGCTAGGCAGTTTTCTGTAAAATACAGGGCCCCTATCTTCGAACTTTTGGTTCTTAGTGCGAGTGTTGCTATGGTCCCCTGTGCAAATTTGTACCCGCCACATGTTGTGATATTAATTTCGCACTTTCGGGGTCCTTTGTGACCCCTTCCCTGTTCAAAAAAAACTACACCAAAACCAGCGGCGTCTCAACTGTTTTCGGCCAATGCTAGCTATATGGACTTGAACTTCAAAAATGCATCTATGCTACCTACTTGTCCCTTGATTTCACTTTGGTTACCATAATTTGAGAACCTAAATTTATGGTCACTAACTATCTTCTTTTTTTGGCGAGACCAAGGGTTACAAGGAGTTTGACAATATAAACCTAAATAATTTCTTTACCATTCTCTCATACATCATAACTATCTTCTATTGTTCAAATACTACCATTTTAGGAAATTAACAATGCACATCTATTATACACTAAAAACAATATAAATGGATGTTTAGAGGCACGTTAATCCACATCATCTTAATTATTTTGATGGTTGGATATGTAATGCATGGTCAAGATTTATCTAGAAAGTAGGGGTCAATAGTTTTTATGTACCAGATGTGCACAAAAGAAAGTACAAAACACGTACACAAAAGTACGTTCAATGGACTTATGCATAGATCCACGTCATGTGTCAGCCCCGAGAAGGAGTCCACCAGCCGCACGGCTAATCTAAAGGATAACTGGTCTCCAACTCTACCGCATTCATGATCTAGACGAATTTGGAATATTCTCTTTCTCCTCCACACTAGGTTTATCAGCTGGATCCACACGACCAGCACAAGATCCATCGAGAGACATGCACAAATGGGTTTAAATTCAATTAGTACACTTCGACTGTGTCCGAAGAGAGTTTGGCACGCATGAAGTAGTACATAAAGATTTTTTTAGGCACAACCATATCGGCGCCTGAAGACCGGCGGCCAGAGACCCGGGCTCCCATCCGCTGGAAAGAGCTCAAAAGGAGGGGAAACGAGCTTATTTAGGGGTTACGGGACGAGAACCACACCCTCCAGCAGCTTCAACCACAGAAGCACCAAGAGGAGTCGGGAAGTCGTATCCAGCCACCGGAGGCTGCTCGAGCGCTGCCATGGCACAATCCCGAACGGCATGACACCAAACACCACAGAGGGGAAACCTACCCTCCAGCTACTACTAGGCCTACTGCACAAGGGGTCCCAACCGCCTCTACGCACCCCACCCGCGACGGCGGTGCCACCGGAGGCGGAGGGGAGAGGGGCCGGGCGGCGGCGACGCCTGACGACTACCAATGAGCGAGAGGTTGGGATAGATAAGGTTGTGTGTTCTGTGGGGAGTTGTTGAGGTGCTCCTTTTCTTTTTCAGTGGACAATTGGTACTCATTCTTGCATTGTACTCTCATAGTTGGTGGTCACGGGAGCTAGAGGTTTAGCCTGGATGTCGAGCTGGAGGCGTTGCCAGGAGCCTAGAGTTGGCAGCGGCTTCCTGGAGCATCAAAGCATCTCCAACAATTGCCCTATCCGCGCGCTGTAAAACGCGTTTGCAACGTCAGTTTTGTACATACGACGCGCTGGATATGCTAGCGCTTCATTGGGCGCGCTCCAAACGTGGAAAAAAGGTGCTCCACAGGACGCGCTAATTTGGTTTCAACACTTCCTCGGCAGAATCCAGGATCAAAAAAATGAGAAAAAAATACTAAAAATATAGTAGAATATTAATATTGCATAGATTAAACCAACGGTACACATAGACTGTCTGCAGCAATGGAGGTAGGCTAGGCTGAGCTGTTTGGCACATGTGTCGATCGCGAAAACTGTGGCGAACAACCTAGTCTAGTCTACCTGCATTGCTCTTACAACCATAGTTCATACATAGACATATATCTAAATAGAAACGTCTAGTCTAGAAGTTGGTCTAGTCTAGAAGTTGACGTCGGAGTCGGACTCCGTCGAGGAAGACACCTCTATCGACGTGAACCTGTCCATCCAGCGGTCGTCGTTGTCGGAGATAGTCTGGGGTCTGGCCTCCTGCGCGAGGATGAAGGCACGACACGCCGCCTTGTCCTCCCGGCGCTTCTGGCGCGCCTCCTTGCGCTCCGCCCTACGGTTGGCGTAGAAATCCACCTCGGCGGCGACGTCCTCGGGGAAGTGGTTGGCCCACTCCCTGCGCACGCGCTCATCCTCCGCGGCATGGTGCAGACGACGAAGACGCGCCCAGTGGCGCCTCTTCTCCTCCGCCGTGATGAGGCGCGGCGGTGGCACGAGCTCCTGCGCCTGCTCGCTAGTCCATACGTCGTGGAAGTTCATTTGCGCGTGCGGGAGGCCTAGGTGCCATGCCAACGCGTCGAAGGCGCGTGCGGCCTCGTGCGCTGTGTCGAAGGTGTCAGGCATGATACGCTCGCCGTCGGCGCGAATCTCCGCGTAGAATGTCCCGTTGGGGCAGGCACGGACGCCGCATTAGCCGGAAGCCAACATGGGCGCCACCACAGTTGCGGCGCTGCGGCGGCACGGTGATGCTCGGAGAAGAGGGGAAGTGGAGGGCGTCGTGCTCGGAGAAGGGGAAGTGGTGGTGCGTGTGAATGTTCAGCAGTTGGAGACGCATGTGGCGTGGAGTTTTATGGAGCGCGCGATGGGAGGCGCTAAATTTCCCGCGCTGGATGGGGATATAACCCGCGCGCTGCAAAGCGTTTCCAGCGCGCGCGATTTTCCTGCCTCCGCAAGCTTGGTGGCAATTTCGGGGCTGTAGTGGTGCATGCTCGGTGAGACGATGATGGCGATTTCGGGACCATAGTGGTGCATGCTCGTGGACAACAAGCTTGGTGGTGGCGGGGTCTCGTCCTCACGGAGCTCCTGTGCAAAGGATCGTCCAGGGGTTGTGGATAGGGTTTTCGGGAAAAATCCTTGTTGGCTAACTTGACACCGATGCGGTGTTGCCCTCAGGTGGCACCATTCCTTCTTGAAGGGCGTCGTGGATACCCTTCATCCACTTCCCTCCATGTTCCGGGGGAAACCCTAGGACTAGTTTTGGTCCGGGTAGTAGCATTGGCTGTCCTTCTTGAAGGTGCTGCTTGGTGCTTGACGGGTCGATGCTAGGAGTGTGGTGGAACTTCTCCGGTGGGCACAACGGTTGCGAGTTGCCTTTGTTTAGTCGATCTGCCAATGTCTCCTTTTTATTTATTCTTTTTCTTCTTTTGGGTGTGTGTTTGCTGCTTCCCCAACATCTTCTTTGTCTTTCGAACTATCGTGGTTGTATTTTGGTTGCTATATTAATATAGCGGGTGAAAGTCTATTTCGAGAGTATTATTCTCTGACTTCTCAGCTAAACAAAAATATTGTACTACCTCTGACCCAAATTATTTGTAGGTATTAGGAAAATACTCTTGCCAGACAAGTGGTTTGGTGATTCCGTCAGTGACTTAATCGTTTGAATAGACGAATCGAATGTCAGGTAACTTCTGAGAAACTCTATCGCATACAAAGTGAAAATGAATTTCTATATATTTTGTTCTGGCATGGAAAACCAGGTTGGCGGAAAGATAAGAAGCACACATGTTATCACACCATAAGCATGCTACTTCATTTGTCTTAATTCCAAGTTCGTTAAGAATAGTTTCAACCCATATGACTTCAGCCGTAGCATTTGCCAAGGATTTGTGCCTGTTAGAGGGCTTTGCCTCTTGCCTTCTATACCAAATCAGCCTTAATTCATTGGCATAATTTGACTTACATGTTTGGCAATAATTGTCCTAATAGCAAGTTCACTAAAACTACATTTTGCCTAAATCCGCGACAAGTCAAAGGGAGTACCCTAAGTATATGCCATCCTAAAGAGCATACAGTGGAACTTTTGTTACATTGGAATTTATATTATTTTATAGTATAGACATTCATAAAATAAAAATAGTTCATCCTAAAGAGCATCTAGTCGACGACATTGATAAAATGAAAATAGTAGTTACTTCTATTTTCCTAGAAATCTATTTAAATAGTATATATTATTATTATTTCTATTTTCATAAAGATAAAAAATGGTCAGATTAGTCTGTTGGAGAACCCTTCAAAAGAGCATGTGTTTACAGAAAGGGTGACAATTGATATGAATAACAATGTTGAAGGTCTCTCTCTAAAATAAAATCCGCAAAATCTAAAAAATAAAACTCATATGCATTATAGCAATAAATGTCAAGACCCGCAAGAGCTAAACTAACCTACTTAATTTGAAAAGGGGTGGTTCACACTGAGCGAGACCCTAATATTGTCAAATGCACTTCGGAGAGAGACACACCCATTGAAGCTCAGGCTACCAAACCAATGATTTATCGTTGAATTATAGAAGCACAAAAAGACTAATAATGATTACCGCCGGTCCCATAAAAAACCCATGATAACCAGCTTGGGACAATGATGGATTTAGGGAACGATAATACCATCTCAACCCCTAGGGATGTATGTAGTAAGAAGAAAATACAAACCCAATAAATTGGATATCTAATTTGTCAAAGGTTTGATCTTATTTCCTTTAATATGACGGAACCAACAATTGAACATTGATTGTCTATATACAAAAGATTTTGGTTTATGAAAGAGAAGCTTAAAAATACAAGAAAGATAGTTTCAAAAGATATCTCCGATTATATAATTTTTAGATTAAGCCTATAGTCATACGGTTACCTCGTCTCCACATTAATTTTCTTATTCTTATAAAAAAACATTTAATATTATCTACATAAATCTCCATAGTCTATAAATCTTTGTCCTATAAATTATAACGAAAATAAAAATATTGTAACAGGGGATACACCCCCAATCCTTTAAAAAAATAAAATACATGACTATTAATTTAGCTTATATTTATTGTATTTTTTTAAAAAAAGTAGATCATCAAGTGTTCCTAAATAAATTTATGGTGGCCTTGAAACCATATTTTTTCCTAATAGTATAAAGTGTATATCATGCAAATATAAATTAATTTCAATTCACTTCAGATGTATAAAAAGGATGACCTCACATTTGCGGGGGACACTATGCTAATTGAGGAAATAATAACAAAAAATCTGCCTGGAGGTTTCACAAAATTAACATCGTACACAACTTTATTATCCATAAGTACTTCAGTATAAATGAAAGATCCATAACATATGTTGGTTTTGGAAAGTCTACACCCCTATGATGTGCAATAAAAATGATCAATCATTAGTTACACCAACACATATAGAAAACAAGCTTCTATTATGATATGAGACAATTCCCGATTAAGATTAATTACCGAAATCAAGATCATATATGCAAATGCGAACATAACCACAGGCATCATACTTAGCACTCCTAGCGGATCTGCATAACCAAGTGCAAACAAGAAGATGATAAACACATGCGTGTTAAGCAGGAAGGTCACCGCCACATCGCCTTCGTTGTTGAAGTCGGCCATGATGGAGCTGCGGTTGCCGGTAGCCGGATCCATAAAGAAGATGCACAACTTTCGTAGACTTAGAAGAACGGAGGCATGCAGCCACGCCGAGACGCTCCCCCAAAACTATCGCTTCTCTCCTTATGTAGGATCTCAACGGAAGTGGCTTTGGAGGCCTGCTCCCTCGGACGGCAGTGCAGGCAACCTAGAGAGAAACTCTGTAAACGAACAAAGCACGAGAGAGATAGAGAAGTGTATAGAGTTCTGCTGAATATGTTCCGTCTTTCTCTCGTATAGCCTGAAGGTGAGCCGGCCGAACTGCCACGCTAACGAGTAAGACTCTAGAAACAGGGTATATGTCAAACATGCACAAGCAAGTCAGCACACGTTGTAGACATGCACAAACAGGTTATGCATTGAAGCCAAGTGTTAATGCTGCTCTGGAGATCTCGGCACCTGAGGTGTGACAACTATCATGGCAAGGGGGATGGAACCATGACTGCCTCCTTCATTGGCTACGACAATTTACTCAATAAGGTTCGTCAACTGCTAATCATGTTCCCTACCGTGATACTAATTGTTCTGCATATACCCCAGGTGTGACCAGAGCAAGCCTCATGTTTGGGCAACGCCACAAGAAGGAGAGACAAAGTAACACTGCTGCTCATTCTTTAGCTCAACTTGCTAGGGACTCTAGAAGTACCAATTTGTGGCTAGCCCCTGTCCCAAAAGCTGTTACCGTAATTTTGTAATCATGACTCTATAAACGATACTGTGAGAGATGATTAAAGGTCTTTCCCCCCTTAAAAAAAGGTTATGACACGTATACACCCACCCAGTTGGTGCACCAAGCAAAAATATAGTCTTGCACCTAGTTAGTGCACACTTGAAAGCGTATGTTTTCTCATGCTTAGGGCGCTTCTTTGTTTTGATTTTTCTATGTTCTGTACATATATAAGAATCTGGAAACTGCCGCATTGCATCAATAGTACAATTTTTAATGTATACACTTCTTTTTTTAGTAGTGTGATTCATCGGATCAGTTTGATTTTGAATAATCACCAATATGTTCTGTACTGTTCAACACACTTTTGCTCTACCTCAATGCAGCCGATGCAGAGCAGATGCAAAAGAAGATTCTGTAATACTTTATGTCCTACTTAGGGGGGCACGTGCACGTTTACTGGTGAAAGGAAACGTGTCATCAAACGGCCTACGCAACCGACGGTCTCTACAGTGCCAGAAAAACATACTCCCGCCTTATCAAAATGGATGTCTGAAATTTATCAAAATTTGGATGTATCTATATACTAAATAGTATCTAGGTTCATCCAAATTTTGAATCTGCGACATCTATTTTGAGACAGGGGAGTAACAAGTTTAATTATATGTAAGAGTGTATATAATAATAGTATGATTTCCATACATGACTGCATAAAAATATCCACCATAATTAAGTAGTGATTTGTTGTCAGTATCTAACAAACCGAGTCATTATGGTCAAATATGTTGTGTAAAAACACCTGGAGCAGGACATGATCCTCCTCCGAATATAATTGGTCCAGTAAATACCGTGCCCTGCCCACAAAACGCTAACTTTCCTTTTTCATGATCTTCAGTGTTGCTGAGACGAGTGCTTCATCTCTCACTATGAAAAAGAGCAAAAACAATTAGTAGAGATATATTCAAGACATAACAGGTACCATTACGCATGCTTGACTATGTGAAACGATTGCTTCTATTTATTATCATTGCTGAAAGATAATTTTGCGTATGTGGGAAACTGGGAATATACAAATAATAATTGTCTAGCACAAATTAAAGGCAATTTAAGGATTGAAACAAGTAAGGTTCTTGCTAGATGAGCTCTAGTTCTTCCTCTTGAGCTCTTAAAATCCTAGAATCTCCATTTCCACGTTCATTTCCTCCCTGTGATTGTTGTTGCCATCTATATATATGGACATAGTTGCACAAGTTCTTTTTCAAATTAACCTGTTGTGAAGCCAACCGTGGAATGCTACTGACAGCTAGCTCGGTTCTTTTTGAACATGTGACAGGCATATTTATCTTCAACTTTCTGGCAAATCCATGTCCTTTCTCATAGCTTCCTGTTGAGTGTTACCTTCTTGGACTTGTGGGATTTGGGAACATTCTATGGCCAACACAAATATGCTACACTAGTGATAGTTTTACATTTCCCTTTGAAGTCAATAGGTCTTATGATATGCATGTCGAATTAAAAAATTCCGTCAAACTCATCTCCTTTGGCATTGCTCAAAAAGAGTGGGAAGGCTAAGATATGGAATTATCTGCGTACATGTACATACTACATAGGACATGACTTTACTAGCAAAGAAATATGTAGATGTCCAACTGTAAAGGAAAGACGCTAAACATGTGTATCAATTACCCAATTTAGTTAAATAACACAAAGTAAGAAATATATACCTATAGCAGTGTTTATCACAGGGCGAGAATTTCTGGTGGATTGATAGGAGCACCCCATGTTTATCGAACCCTTGCACTGATCTCCCTGCTAACAACTAACATTCCTGGGAGATCTTGTGCTAACAACTTATGTTTCTCCATAAGAGCTCTCAGCCCAGCATATATGTCTTCCTCTTGGAACTCTGGCCCTTCCAGCAAGTAACACGGCATGGTGCCAAATTCATTCAAAAAATCAATATCCTTTTCAGTAAGGTGGCACCTGTCGTTCCCTTCCTACCCTTTGAGCACACAATCTCTTATGCTAATACAACGCTGTGTTTCGCAGAGCATGACAACCATTACAGCGAGGGCTCCTCCTACTTCAAGCTCATCGTTAGTAGTGTCTAGGGTTCTCACGGCCTCACCTAGTGAACTCTCGCTTAAGACCAGATTGATCAGGTCAACCCTTCTACCATATAGATCTTGATATGTTACGCCGAGGTCCATCTTCTCGAAGCGAGGAGCCAAAAGTTCACTCTTAAGCTCCCTCCAATGGTTAGTGTGATGGCTCCAATATGCAACGATATACAGGTTGTTACTTCGGGTCACTACTCCAACGGTCCAGATTCCGTTTATGATCACTTGCACATTCCACTTGGGTGGTTGTCTAGTAGCTCTAGTTTGCTTAGGGAGCAGCTTCAAGTTCCCAAGTTGCCACCGAGAGTTTCTTGTGGATTCAACGCCTATCCCACTAGCAATTAATTGGATGTGGTCATTCTCGTTTGCAATGTTGTACACCTTGACACTATGGAAGGTTCAGCTCTCTGTCTAGAGAAAGCACGAGACACGACACATAAGTAGGGTTGGTCCAAACAAAAATGGGCCCTGGACAAATAAAAGTAATATGTTTTATACCAAACTGTTATACTTATTTGAACTTATATTTTCTACACTAGCATTACCATAGTTTTATTTAGTCATATGCCACACATAATAATGTTTGTGAGTTAGTTATACTATCACTCAATAGTTTGATTGTTCTAAATTTAAATTACAGAGTGTAATAAAATTTCGCATTTAACTAAATATTCATTGTGGAATAAATTATGCAGTAATACATAAGGGTTGCCTGCGTATGTGTGTGATGTATATATATTTTAATATCATTAAATGTCAAGATAGAGATCTTTAAACATACGGTCGAGGAAATATCCTAACTGGGGGTGGTTCTATTTGGGTGGTTCTAGTGTATATGTTATAGTTCTCTTACCATAAGTTTAAACCATGTTTTAGTTTCTTATAAATTGATTAAAACTCTCACAAACCTAAAGATTCCAAAATTTCAAAAAATCTCAAGTATCGAAGAAAGAATTTAAAGATTAAAATGTCATTATAGAATGAATTTTCAAACAAATAGAGGAACTTTCTCAAATTTGAACTTTCAAAAAATCAAATAACCGAATTTTAGCATATGGGTACATATGAAACATACTTTTAGGAAAAAAATAAAAAAAATCATGTGTCTGGATATTTGGTAGAAACATACCGCTATGATATTCTCAAAATGAGTTGCCATACAAAAGGCTAAACAATTACGAGTTTTATTTATTTTTTAGATTTTTGTACAAACATTCCTGCTAATTAGTTCATTCCTTGAAATTTCTTATATTCACTTCTATAGTCAAAAATTCGAGAAATAGTGAGTAACATTTGCATGTGTGCTATTTAAGTAGTATTAAGGAGTAAAAATACAAGTAATCCCCAAATAAGAGCACATCGACCGAGTTGAAAAATTAAATGCGAACAACTAGGATACACACTAGCCTACCACTCTAACAATTTAGTACATGGGTCGGGGCCCTGCTAACTGGGGGCCTTAGGCCGGCCGCCCCCTCTTCCCCATGCTATGGTCTGGCCCTGCACATAAGTATAGTTGTATCTTTGTTTCCTCTAAAATACGATCATCATAGTAAAAAAATGTATTGATGTAAAAATAAATGGTCCTTACATAAGTACTTGCCGCATGGCACTGATGGTTTCTTCTAGATCCGACAAACTGGGTTGCGCTTGCAGCATCAACACCACAAGCAGAAACATCAAGTGTGATTTGTCCATGTTACGTGGAACCTTCAAAAAAGCTGATTTAACAACACGAAAATGCACTTTCCATAAGATCTACAAAATCATCTCAAAACTAGTCTAAACAAACTGGTATAGATTATCAAAATGGTTCAAAAAAACCATTGTGAAATGATAGTCAAGCACCGAAAATTATAATAATAACCTCACTAAATTACAAATCCGATCTCTAGTTATGAAGAGTTTTTTGTGGAACTTGTGTCTCATAAGCCTTTGGCCAGCGTGAAGTGTCTAGCAAATGGTGCTTTCGGTCAAATTAATGGTCAAACCGCATCCCCTCCTGGACGCCTCCTCTCGCTGATCTCCTCTTGAGAGTCGTCCCTGGCTGGCCGGGCTCCTCCCTAGCCCCTCTCGCCAGAGTAGTCGGACGGAGGTGGCAAAGGAGGGGCGCCGGAGTACATCTAGGCAGTAGTAGTATGGGTAGGGTTAGAGCTTGGCTATGTGCCGTGGTTTGGAATTGGGCACCGATCTTTGCTGTTCAGATCTGGTGAGTTTCATGGTGGTTGCTCGCCTTCGTCAAGATCCGGTGATCGGAGCCTCTTGGGTGCGACTCCATGGCGGATATCTTCATCAATAAGGCCATGTTTCGCTTCCGTTTGATCTGGGAGGCTGTTCTGCTGCGGTCTCTCTCGCCGGCCTGCCGTGGAGGCGAGGGGGAGGAGACTTGCAGCGAAGACGCCGAAGGATCTGCGGGGCAGCAAGGTTTTTCTTCCTCTCTGGTGCGTTGGTGCGGCGTCGGTCGATATCCATAGGTCGCTGATTTGCTTCCAGGATGGAAGACATTGGTGATTTCTGTTTGGAGGACCCCCCCCCCTCACAAATAAGCGCTGCGACCTTCAGTCTTTCTTTCTACAGGGAGCCGCCGCTATTCCTTTGGCCAGCCGTGGAGGCGAGGGGGGGGGGGGAGTGGAGGTGAGTTGCTGCAGATCGGGAGTCTGGAGGAGTGGTGACGCTTGTGCTACGTCCATTCGACAAGAGGATCACACGGACTCCAAGGTGGCCTCCGTGATCTTTGGCCAAAAAAACGACCCATCTTCTTCCTCCACTGAGGTGGAGATTCCAACCCTGCGCTGGAGCTCGGCATGTCATCATCAAGAAGTGGTTCGTCCCTGGAGACTTTGAGATGTCCGGATGTAGTGGTTCATCACCGGTAGTGAGCGTTCGAGCATCTCTCCCTCCGTTCTCGGTGTGCTCCACACCTTGAGGACACCGACGACCAGCGGCGGAGGCACCCAAGCACTCAATTTCTTTTCTTTTTATAGTGCTAGGGAGTTTTCTGTAAAATACAGGGCCCTTATCTTCAAACTTCAGGTTCTTAGTGCGAGTGTTGCTAGGGTCCCCTGTGCAAATATGTATCCGCCACATGTTGTGATATTAGTTTAGCACCTTTGGAGTCCTTTGTGACCCCTTCCTTGTTAAAAAAACTACACCAAAACCGGCGTCGTCTCAACTGTTTTCGGCCAATGCTAGCTATATGGATTGAACTTCAAAAATGCATCTATGCTACCTACTTGTCCCTTGATTTCACTTTGGTTACCATAATTTGAGAACCTAAATTTATGGTCACTAACTATCTTCTTTTTTTGGCGAGACCAAGGGTTACAAGGAGTTTGACAATATAAACCTAAAGAATTTATTTACCATTCTCTCATACGTCATAACTATCTTCTATTGTTCAAATACCACTAGTTGAAAAAAGGTCTTCGGTTCGGCACCGAACCAGGCACCAGTCCTAGTTTGTTACGGGCCGGGACTAGTACCAGCACTAGTCCCGATTCGTAACGTGTCCAATGGCTAGGAGCGCGGGGAAGCACTAGTCCTAGGCCGTTCCGGGTCTCTAGTCCCGGTCCGTAACACGACCTGGGACATGAGACCTCAAGTCGGCCCGCTGCACTTTACGCGGATAATTAGTCCTGGGCCGTATCACGGCCCGGGACTAAAAGGGTCCTCTATATAATGCATTTTCGTCCATGCCCTAGTCATGGCCATTTTCCCTCCAAAGAAAGCCGAGTTCATGCCCTTTTTTCTCAAGATTTGGTTGCAACCCCTAAATCCAAGGTTTTAAAAGGTTAGGAACTTCATCCTTTCATCTCATTGTTACTTTAGCTCAATGCAATAGAAGTAGAGATGGATTTGCATGCTCTAGAAGTAGAGGATTTTTAGATCTGTAATTTTAGGCAAATTTTGATTAGGAACAAAGTTACTAAAAATTGAAATGTGTAATTTTAGAGTTTCAGAGCTCAAAATGGAATGAGGATTTCACTGCTAGAACAATAATTAAAAACTCCACATTTTTCATGGTAACTGTTTTCTCCAATTCAAAAATTGGTGCATGTAAATTTTTCAAAATTCAAATTTAATGCTCTAGAAGCTCACATCATAACTTATATTAAATTGATCATTAATCTCTATTCATGATGTTGTGTAATGGTTTTTGATATACTTTTACAATAATGCAGATGGTTCAGGAATGGATGTGCGGTACTAACCGACGCTCTGGCGAGTTCATTAATGGCGTGCATGAATTCATTCTTGTGGCTGATGCGAACAAGCGGAATGGTTTTGTATTCTATCCATATAGTGGATGTAGGAATTAGAAGGATTACTCTGACTCAAAAACCCTTCACAACCACCTGTTAAAGTCCGATTTCATGCCTAGTTATAATTGTTGGACCAAGCACGGAGAGAGAGGGGTTATAATGGAAGACAATGAAGAAGAGGAGGATGATGACAAATATCATGGTTTCCCTGAGTATGGTGATACTTCCATGGGGGAAGCTGAATGGGAGGCTGAAGAAGAGGCACATGCTGAGCCCACTGATGATCTTGGTCGGACCATTGCCAATGCACGGAGAGACTACGAAATTGAAAAAGAGAGGGAGAAGTTCCATCACATGTTAGAGGATCACAAAAAGTTGTTGTATCCAAATTGTGAAAATGGTCTAAAAAAGCTGGGTAGCACACTATAATTGCTGCGATGGAAGGAAGAGTATGGTATACCTGACTCCTTATTTGAAAAGTTACTGAAAATGATGAAGAATATGCTTCCAAAGGATAACGTATTGCCCGCCAGTACGTACGAGGCAAATAAGGTTGTCTGCCCTCTAGGTTTAGAGGTTCAGAAGATACATGCATGCCCTAATGACTGCATCCTCTACTGCGGTGAGGAGTACGAGAATTTGGAAGTATGCCCGGTATGCATTGCATTGCGGTATAAGATTAGACAAGATGACCCTGGTGATGTTGAGGGCGAGCCCCCCGGAAGAGGGTTCCTGCCAAGGTGATGTGGTATGCTCCTATAGTACCACGGTTGAAACATTTGTTCAGAAACAAAGAGCACGCCAAGTTTTTGCGATGGCATAAATAGGAACGTAAGTCAGACAGGATGACACCCTGCTGATGGGTCGCAGCGGAGAAAAATCGATAGAGACTATCCGGAATTTGCAGATGACGCAAGAAACTTAAGGTTTGGTCTAAGTACAGATAGCATGAATCCTTTTGGGGAGCAGATCTCCAGTCACAGCACCTGGCATGTGACTCTATGTGTCTATAACCTTCCTCCTTGGTTGTGCATGAAGCGGAAGTTCATTATGATGCCAGTGCTAATCCAAGGCCCAAAGCAACCCGGCAACGATATTGATGTGTACCTAAGGACATTAGTTGAAGAACTTTTACAGTTGTGGCACGGACCCGACATATATGTGTGGGCTGAGCACAAGCAAGAAGAATTTGACCTCCGAGCGTTGCTTTTCGTAACAATCAATGACTGACCTACTCTTAGTAACCTTTCATGACAGACAAACAAGAGATACAATGCATGCACATACTATTTAGATGAGACTGAAAGTATATATTTGCAACATTGTAAGAAGAATGTTTACACGGGGCATCATCGATTTCTTTTTCCCAATCATCCCTTAAGAAAGAGAGGCAAGCATTTCAATGGTCAAGCATGTGACTAGCCGAAGCCTAAGGAACGTACTGGTGCTGATGTATTTGATATGGTCAAGGATTTGGATCAAATAGTAATCTTTGGAAAGGGTTAGGGCGGACAATCTGTTCCGAAGGATGCTGACAGACACAAACCCATGTGGAAAAAAACTATATTTTGGGAGCTACCCTATTGGAAATTCCTAGAGGTCTGCTCTCAATCGACGTGATGCATGTGACGAAGAATCTTTGCGTGAACCTGCTAGGCTTCTTGGGCATGTATGGGAAGACAAAAGATACACCGGAAGCATGGAAGGACCAACAACGTATGAAAGACCCAAAAGGCCTGCATCCAGAATGATTTCTAGGTCATGCCAGCTACGCTCTTACCAAACAAGAGAAGGAAATCTTTTTTGAATGCCTGAGCAGTATCAAGGTCCCGTCTGGCTTCTCGTCGAATATAAAGGGAATAATAAATATGGCAGAGAAAAAGTTCCAAAACCTAAAGTCTCATGACTACCACGTGATTATGATGCAATTGCTTCAGATTGCATTGAGGAGGCTTCTACCAGATTATGTCCGAGTACCCATTGTGAAGCTATGTGCATTTCTCAATGCAATCTCACAGAAGATAATCAATCCTGAAGATCTACCATGATTACAGAATGATGTGGTCCAATGTCTTGTCAGTTTTGAGTTGGTGTTCCCACCATCCTTCTTCAATATTAGGGCGCACCTCCTGGTTCACCTAGTCGAAGAGATTTCAATTCTCGGTCATGTATTTCTATACAATATGTTCCCCTTTGAGAGGTTCATGGGAGTCTTAAAGAAATATGTTCGTAACCGTTCTATGCCTGAAGGAAGCATCTCCAAGGCTATGGAACAGAGGAGGTCATTGAGTTTTGTGTTGACTTTGTTCCTGACCTTAAGGTGACTGGTCTTCCTCAATCACGACATGAGGGGAGACTGAGTGGAAAAGACACTCTAGGAAGGAAATCAATAATATGTAGGGACGGGCATTCTTACACTGAAGCACATTACACAGTTCTACAGAATTCTATCTTGACGGCTTCGTATATCGAGGAACACAAGCAAATTTTACGCTCCAACAACCGTGGGAACATGACGACTGGATTAAAGATGAACACATGAAGACTTTCGGGGGTTTGTTGCAACATCTCATAAAAAACAACACTCTTGGAGATGAGTTGTACTTGTTGTCCAGGTCACCATCTTCGACTATATCAACTTTCCAAGGGTACAAGATAAATGGGAATACATTTTACACAATCGCCCAAGATGAAAAGAGCACCAACCAAAACAGTGGTGTCCGGTTTGATGCAACAAACGACAATGGGTTCAAGACCACATATTATGGTTACATAGAGGAGATATGAGAACTTGACTATGGACCTACTTTTAAGGTCCCCTTGTTGCAGTGCAAATGGATAAATCTGACAGGAGGCAGGGTAAAGGTAGACGAGCAGTACAAAATGACAATAGTAGATCTCAACAATCTTGCGTACTTAGATGAACCATTCGTCCTAGCCAATGATGTGGCCTAGGTTTTCTATGTGAAGGACATGTATACCAAACTGAGAAAAAGAAAAAATAAGCAACAGAATACATCAGACGATGAGCCAAAGCGCCACATAGTTCTTTTAGGGAAAAGAAACATCGTGGGAGGGGAGGACAAGACAGACATGTCATAAGATTATGATAAGTTTCATGAAATTCCGCCCTTCGTAGTGAACACTGATCCAACAACCCTGTTAATTAAAGAAGATGCTCCATGGTTACAACGCAATCAAAAGGGAAACACGCGAAGAAATGATGTGTAATATAATGTATTAAAAAAATTATGTAACTGTGTTCTAATAAATCAGAAGAAAACATTTATGTAATGTATTGTTCCCAAGCATTCTGAACAGTTCCAAGGCAATCTTTTCATATTTAGTCCTAGTTGGAGACACCAACCGGGACTTAAGGGGTTGCGGAAGGCTGGGGCCGGCGCGAGCATGTTTAGTGTTGGTGTGTGTCTCCAACCGGGACTAAAGATGAACCTGTAGTCCCGGTTGGAGATACCATCCCGGACTAAATGTGAGTGTCGACACTATTTTGTAAGTGGTAGCACTATTCCAGTGAGTGGCAACACTATGACATGGGTGAGTGTCGACACTATGTTGTGCTGCTTAATCTATAAATAGGCATCCTTGTGAAGTTATCAACAGCAAACAATATGGTGTGCGAGAGCAGGGAGAACACTATGACCAGTTTGAGGGAGATGCTGGCGGAGCCCAGTCCTCTGGCATCTCCAACAAATGGCAGATGCACTCCCTAATATGTGAAATTAGTTAGCTCCCTAGCGTATTGATCTAGTTAGAGAAGTTATAAATTGCAAGATGGTGTGCGAGAGCAGGGACAACACTATGTCCAACTTGAGGGAGATGCTAGCGGAGCCTAGTGCTCTGGCATCTCCAATAAGTTGCCCATAGATGTACTCCCTAATATGTGAAATTAATTACCCAGCACTAGAATAGAACAACATCTTCATAGTTCGGGAAAGTTGTAGAGAGACTGATACATTGCAAATGTATCTATAATTTTTGATGTTCCATGCTTGGTTTTATCTACTTTCTTATGTTTTGTCCACACTTTGGAGTACTTTTCATATGATTTCTTGGACTAACCTATTAACAAGAGCCACAGTGCCAGCTGCCTGTTTTCTGCTGTTTTTGGTTCCAGGAAAGTCAGAAAATGAATATTCTCAGAATTTGATAGGACAAAAGCCAAAGTCATTATTTTACCGAGGGACACCTCGAGCCAGAATACGAGACAGAGAGGGGCTAGGACTCGGCCACACCACCTGGCCGCGCGGCCAGGCTTGGCCCGCGCCAGGGGGTGGTCTGGCCGCCCCAGGCACCCCCTCAGCCTCTCCTTCCGCCTATATATTGCCTCCGATACAGAAACCCTAAGTACCCGATCAAAAATTCCACGAAAGAGTCTGTAGCCGCCGTCGTCTCCATCCCTAGATCGGGAGGGATCTGAAGCTCTTCCCGGCACCCTGCCGGAGAGGGGAATTCACCCTGGAGGCCTTCTTCATCATCATGCAAGCCTCCGGTGTGATGCGTGAGTAGTTCATCTCTGGACTACGGGTCCATGTAGTAGATAGCTGGTTGGTTCTCCTCCTTTGTGCTATCATGTTTAGATCTTGTGAGCTCCGTTCATGATCAAGATCATCTATTTGTAATTCTGCATGTTGTGTTTGCGGGGATCTGATGGATATTGAGATACTATTTCAGATTGATTATTTATTCTATCATGTCTTTGTTATTTGTGATCTTGCATGCTTTCCGTTGTTAGTAGCTATCTTGGCCAAGTAGATGCTAGCAACTCTAAGATTTAGTATTTATGCTCGATAGTGGGTTCATGCCTCTGGTAATCTAGGGAAGTGACAGAAATCTCTAAGGTACTAGATGTGCTATTGCTATTAGGGAGAAAACAACAATCCTTTGTTCATAGAACAATCGTATTGTTTACTTTACACGCAATTCGTAATGCAATTATCCTTTGCTTGCAACTTAATACTAGAGGGGGTTCGGATGATAACGTGAAGGTGGATTATTAGTCATAGATGCAGTTGGATGGCGGTCTATGTATAATATTATAATGCCCAATCAAATCTCAAAGGAGTCAAGATGAGTAGTATATGCTTGTATGATTTCTCGATGTTTGTCAATTTCCCCACTGTAATTTGTTCACCCAATATGTTATCTATCTTAAGGAGAGCCACCTCTAGTGAACTACGGACCCCGGTCCTTTTTTTTTACCATCAATCTACAATCAACTGTTTACTGCTTTGTGTTTACTTTCTGCAAACTATTACTTTCTTCCATTCGATACGTTTATCCTTTGTTTTTAGCAAAACCGGTGAGATTGACAACCTCATCGCAAGTTGGGGACAGAGTTCTGTGGTTGTGTTTTGCAGGTCTCCACGTTACTGCTGGCACCGGTAGTGCGCCCTGCCAAGGCTCAGCTAGCAACACCTTTAGGGTGTTTCCTTGCTCCTACTGGTTCGATTTAACCTTGATTTCATACTGAGGGAAAACTTGCTGCTGTGCTCATCATACCTTCCTCTTGGGGTTCCCCAACGAGCTCGATATATTTTAGGCCATGAAGCTACTTTTCCGGCGCCGTTGCCGGGGAGTCAAGGACATCTTCACAAGGGGAGTCCCTCATAACCAATCTCTTTACTTTGTTATTTTTGTTTTGCTTAGTTTACTTTCTGCTTTGTTTGCTTGTTTCTTTATCAAAAATACAAAAAAAATAGTGCATACTATAGTTGTTATTTTCATTGGTCTGTTATTGTCTTGCTTTATCATGCTTTCTATCAATGGTTGGTTTCTTTGAAGCTGAATCTTATTGGCAAGGTGGATTCACGGAAGAACAAAAATATTATTATAAGGAACACCGCTTGTCACAAAAAGGGAAACACTTATGGGAACAAATTGATAAATTGTATACCATTGCTATAAACATGTGCTCTACTTATAATATTACTTATTTATAGCATCCCAATTGTCTAACAATTGCAATGCTACTAGCCTAGTCTATATAGATGCTACTTACTACATATGATTAGTTGCATCATTATTATATCATGCTCATGTCATCATGCCTCCTTGCATTTGAGCATCATATAAAACCCTTTTCATTTGGTTTTTCTCTCATATGCATTTATTAATTGTATTTGCCTCTTAATACATTGTAGTTGGATCTTGATATATTGTTAATGCCCAAATTGAGTTGGGGCCTATCTCTCTCATGCCATACCCGAGCCTTCCTCTCACCTTTTTGGAAAAGCCACCGCCACCACCACGTGAGCCCCTTCCTCCTCCCAGCTACCCTCTCATCTCCAACCAGATCGAGATCTGCAGCCCCATCTCCCCTCTCCCTCTTCTTCTTCCCCAAGCCACTCCCATGGCACCAAAACCCTAGCCACGACCCCCCTCTGTCCTTCTTCGTTCAGGTGGACGTCGAGCCAATCCGGGAGCATCAGGACACTCCCCGGCTTCCTCTTCTTCGTCATGTACATGACCCCCTCCAGGAGACGCGCCGGAAGTTTGCCGGAGCAGCAGCGCCGCCACCATGACCGTGACAACCAGGAGCAATCGGTCTGCGAGTACCTCTCGAGTTCGCCTCCACTCCAGCAAGCTCGGCTCGCTATGCAACGTCCTGGTGAGCTCCTCTCATCCCCAGACAACACCTCCCTCCCTCTCTCGCTGTGCTTCGCCGACGGGTGTGCCGCTGCGCGCAGTCGCCGCCGCGAGAGCACCCACGCCTGTTTTCTGCGGTTGCTGTTCATTGAGTCCTAGCCGTCGCTGTGTTGCTCGCCTTCGAGTGCAACCTGAAGCAAAGTTGTAGATCCTGCAACCCTCTTTCAAACAAGCCATAGCACGTTCAAAACGATCCACCATAGCTCTGGCAATCGTGATCGCAAGGTGGATGTCCGAATCAGCTCTACTTTATGCAGTCTCGGTGTTCATCACAAAACTGCGCGACACATGGTCCACCCCAGCACAAACCGATCAAACCACTGCGTAGATCTTTTTCTCCCCATCGTTTTGAGTACTCATAGGCCTAATTCCGTCCAGCGAGCGCGAAGATCTCTTGCCCGCAAGATCAAGCCGCAACATTGCTTCACTCGCGAGTGCGATTTGCAGTCTTCGTCAGGCCAACGAGTAAGCTGCAGACCATCTGTGCTTCATGTTTTTCCTGTTGTTGTAGGCCTCGCCTTAGGAAACTACAAATACCAAAATTGTAGCCCTTCGTCGTATCTATGTTTTTCATTTTTACGGCTTTGCCAGATTCTCGCCCGTTAACTTGTTATCTTCCTCGCAAAATGGCCGCAGCTAGCCGGTTTTCGCAATCGAATTCAGTTCGTTAGACCACCTCCTCCAGACCCTGTGGATTTTCCCGCCTCCACCCGCAGTCCCTGGATCCGCCACGTGTCCGACCCCGGCTGGCGCGCCCCCGCGATACGTTGGCCCACCCGTCCGCCTCTGCGGCTGGGTGAACCCGCGGTGAGAAAAGCCCTGCGTAGAGCCGCTGCCCCACCTTGTGCTGAGTCAGCGATGACCCCACCCGTCAGCGTCTCGGGCTAACTTCTCCTGAGTACAAAAAGTCTCTGTGATCTTTTCTATATAATAAAAATAATCCAGAAATTGCAAATATGTTTTTAATATTCAGAAATTAATAACTTTTTATTGACATTTCCAAATAATACAAATAATATATGTTTTTGAATCAGAAAAATGTGAGGATTTCAAATCTGTCCTCCAAATTAATGTTTGGTTAATTTAAATTTTCGAAATTGTTTAAATGCAATAAAAATGCCTTTTCTTAATTAATTAATAACTTTAATTCTACAACTCCAAGTTCGACAAATAATATGTCTAAATCGATCAGCGCGACGAGCCCGTTCTAACTATGCATTTCATGTTCTGAATGGAAGCATGCATCATGTCATTATTAAAAATCAGAACTGTTTATGGCAACAAAACTTGACCAATTGAATAATAAAATGCTTTACTCTTGTACCCCACACCTCACCATGCCATGCTACATTATTGCCATATAAATTGTGCATCATTCATCATGGCATGCTTGTTTGCTTGTCGCATTTTTGTTCATATGATTGTGCACTTTATTTATGTTGGCCCTTGTTTGTTTGTTTCTTCTTCAAATAGACGCCCAGCAGGAGAATTATCAGGAATCACAGGAGTTCTACCCAGATCTATCTCTCGCTTCAACTGAACTGCCAGGCAAGCACTACCACATGCTTGCATACATATAGTACCTACTGTCTCTATCTTATTCTTGCATCATGGAGTCGCAATTGCATTAAATTGAATCCCAAGTACTGCATAGCCCTTACTTTTAAACCCCACCGAAGCTTGTTCCTCCATCCCATGAGCCATTACTACAGGAGTTGTTTGAGCCATGCGAGTCGTAGAAAAGCATGTGTAGGGTATGTGAGTGTATGATGGATAACGAGGTACCTAAACAACTTAACCTGAGTAGTAATGGGATAACTAATGAAAGCGGCACAGGTGAGCAATATCTGCTATTTGGTTTTCCTGCTCACTTGTGTCCCATAGGACCCCAAGTACTTGATTCCTATTCCTTGACTATTCGCACTATCCACATCCGGGAGGCCTTATGGACCCCCCTGAGCCAGAGCTGGATTCATTTCTATTCCTTGGGGCCATAATTTGTTTGGGGTTTTATTACTATCATGTACTTATGCCATGTTTACTGTTTATTTACGATTGTGCGTGGAGCACGTGTACTATTTTAGATCGTGGCACGTTTTCGCTGTATCGACAAGCCCACTCACACTTTTGGGTTCCCAGTCGTTTACCACCGTCCACACAAATCCTGGGTCCGTTTCAGAGCCGGCCAACTTCGTTGCGGGTAGCTTAGTGGGGTGGCCCCCTGAAATATTTCTGAATCCTATGATTGCTTTGTCGTGAATGCCTCGTTGGGTTTTGAGTTGGTTTTTCCGAGGTTGATCGAGTGTGTGTTGCTATTTGTGCACCCCTGCAGGGTAAATCTTTCTGAAAGCCGTGTCCGCGGTTATGGACGACTTGGAGCACAGTTTCTCGATCATAGACAAGTATAACTAAAGTACCGCTTTTAATCTGACTAAATACCTGACTAGTAAATAGTGCAATGCTCATGGAATGGTTAATAAAACTACCAACAGATGGGTTGTTCGTCCGCTTTCTCGTTGGTAAGCGAGAAGGAGGATGGATCTGTTAATTATACTGTTATAACTGTTGTTACTAATTAACGGACATCCGCCTATCATTGGTTAGGCGGATGGTTAGCGAGTATCTATAGGCTTGTTAGTTATTATCTTTTGCTGCAATTGCGTCACCCCAGGTATATGTCCCCTTTAGAGGCATAAAGACTTGCTGAGTACCCCTAGGGTCTCACACGATAAATTGTTTGATTCAGATGAACAGGTGTGCTCGCAAGATGGATACCGGGTGAAGGGGGACAGATGATGTTGGCAACGATCACTCGGTGTAGAGATTCCGGGGATGGGGATCCATGAGATCTGTGGGCGGGATGTGTTTATTTATGTGGCATCTTATGCCGATTCGCTTCTTATCTGTACTCGGATCTTTTTTTCCGCTTCCGCCTGACACTCTGATGTGTGATGTATGAGGAGCTATCCTAAACTATTATCTCTATCTAGGATATTTGGATCTTGCCGTATGACGTTGCAATATTTCTATTTCTTTTAGATGGAATGGCTCTGTGAACAGTTGTATGGTGGCTTGCATACATACTCACTTGTGTATGTAGTTGATCCCTTCGCCTGCCGATTACGCCGCTCGTTCTTGTCCCGATGTTCTGGAAGTGGTTAGGACGACCGACAAGTCTACCTATGAGTGACCCTGGGCCCCACCGTACTATTTTAACCACTTTCGCTCATCTGGGCATGCAACTAAGAGCGTAATTCACCGAGGTAGTTACAATTGGTATTAGAGCCATCCCGCCTTTCAGGGTCTCAGCCAAATGGTCGTTGTCAGTCTAGCAAATATTTTTGGTAGCTATGTATACTAGGGAAAAACAAAACGTGAGAGTAGGACTGCTTCTATTTTTCTTCTTACCCACCCACCATCCTTTTTCTGGTAAGGAAGTGTAACGTTTTCAATCCTCTTCTAAAATTCAAACTAGGATTCACGTGTTCGGGGTTCCGTAGTACCATAGGTTGTGTGTGTGTGTGAATTCCTTGTCTATCTGTTGCATCCAATTTGTTGTCGCTATCTGCCTTTTGGTTATCAACTGTTGGTACATTCTATACCGACAGGCTTTTGTAAACTGACGCCATCTATCCGACTCTTGGTTAACCGGTGCCATCTTGTTAAGGGTGTTCTTCCTTCCAGCATGTTTTCACAGAATGTGGAGTTGCTAATCCCTATCTGATAAGTGGTTTTGCGCATTTATTGGTATTTTAATGCCGAAAAATGCGGAAATTTTTTCTTTGATACATCTGTGTTTCCACACTCCTCTTCAGTCGTGTGTGAAACATTATCTATCTTCCTTTTATCAGCATGTCCATGCTAACTCATTCTTTTGTCACCGGCGCTTAATCCTGGAGTTTTACTTCATCTTCAAATTCTCTTGGGCTAATTACATAACAAATGTCGATCTGATGCTGGTGATTGTAAATTGGTTCTCGGCATAGCTATATGACACTTATCATGAGTGGAATATGGTTAATGTTATCAATTTCATCCTCCAAATGGTGACGGTTATCTCCTATGATTTTGAGTTACACCGTGATCATATCTATGCATATTCAAGTATCTTTGCCAATCCGGAGTTTGTTAAAAGCCCTACGGTGGTCTATCATCTGGTTATCATGCTTCACATCTTTTGGAACTCCATATCCGCAAAATTCTCGTTGATACGAGGGAATTGCATCCTTTCGCCTCTGATAGCTTTTCTTAAGACATGAGCTATCATCGTTCCTTTATCCAAGATCTCTTTATCTTTGTAACCGGCGATCCAATCGACAATGTGAACCAAGTGGCATTTCTTGTTCTCTTCCGAAGGACCAGATAGTCTATTCTGCCAGTGCATCTCTTTCAACACGAACCCGTGCTCTTAATGTTGATCTTTCAAAGAGCATTGAGCTCAGAAAGTGTTTCGAGCATTTGTTTGTTTCTCCCGCCTCTTGAACTTGATATTCTTGGAATATCTTGTTAATCCGTGGTGGTATATCTTGATGATATGCTTGCCTATTCTATATCAATGGAAGAACATGGAAGATCATCTGTGTTTTCTTCTCTCAAGCTTCGTGAACACCGTCTATGTGAAAGTTCTCAGAGTGTGAATCATGACTTTTTGAAGTCACCTATCTCGACCATGTCCTTCTACTAAATACATTGCTTCAATTCTGGAATCAGCAAGCCCATTGTTAATTCCATCCTCCATCTTCAACCAACCCAGAGTTTTCCTTGTGGGCAAAGTTATCATCATCGTTTCGCCGAAGTTTCCTCAAGACTGCTAAATCTCTCGCAATCTTTTCAAGAAGAACATGGAGTTCTTTTCACCTCTGTCTCGTCAAGTAATCTTTTGAAACCCTCTCGTTCTATCGTCTATGCTCAATCCACCGGAGGCCATGAAGACTTTTCAGATCTTTTGTATTCCTTCTGTTCAAGTTGGTGCTATCTTTTTCTTTATCTGTTGAATCTTGCAGTTGTTCTCCGTAATCTTCCTTCATATCTTTCCGGTGGCTTGGTACTTCCGACATGACGACAACATCATCATCTTTATCCATCTTTGAATCCGGCGAATCGTTTGCATCTATCCTTGTTTTCTAACGGAGTTCCATGAGTTATTGTCAATACCTTCAGTCTGTTTAGTAGTTGGGTTGCATGATTTTCTTATTCATGTACGGAGTAATGCTTTGAGTGCGGGATGGAGTAGCTACCATACCACTACTCTTATCATTCGCTCCTGTACATTGGATGGGTGGATTATGCCATTTCACTCATTCCACGGAAGTTAGAAGTGGCCTTTATTCCTCGATACTTTTACTTCCGTCCTTGTTTTCCGGAGTGCTCTCTCGAAGAAAGTAATCAATAATCTCTTGTTGGTGGTCTGTCTATTCTAGATGGAGTAAAATCGTCAATTATCTGGTGGGAACAAACACAAACTCTTTTCTGTCCTCGTCTTTCTACCGGTGCTCGACATTCCCAAACAAGATGGAAGGAAACTATCTCTCTCTTTGTTTCAGCAATTCTTTTCTGTGGTAAAGCGAATTATGGTCGATGCCATCAATCGCAAAACCTTTTCCACATTCCACTTCTTCTAAGGATTCTACCATAACCTAGCATTTCCGCTTTCTCTTGAAGTTATATCCGTGCACCTCAATTGTGTGATCCTTTGGTTCTTACCGGCGCAACAAGAATCTAATCCGACAATGTCTAAGTCAAATCTTTCTGTTGTTAGCAAGGAACTCTATTGTTTGAAGGAAATATTGTTCTAGACTTCATTTCTCAAATCCGAGAGAAGATACAATGCTATTGTCATAGTGGTTCAAAACCTCTCCAATCTAGCTCTTTTCTTCCGGTGAGACAAAGATTCATCCTCTCTCGTATCGGTAAATATTTAATCTTAATGGTGTGTCGTTTCTTTCTCCCTGATAAACCGTCCTTTCTATTTCTTTCATAAGTGGTTCTATTCTTTTATCTTGTTTCTCGAAAAACCGGAGCTATGTTCATCCTATCCTTCTTGTCTCACGACAATCCTTCAATTCTTCTAACCCTTTGTTTCTTGAAGAAAAACGCAAGACTCGCAACAAGTCTAGCAAGTTTTGCAAGGTGTAGTGGTCGCACCATTCCGTGGTTCATCAACTTGGGAACTTGAGGGTCACCTTCGTTCCGAACACCCGCCTCTCCTTGTGTTGGTTTTTTTCCTAGGAATCTCGGGGCGAGATTCTTGTTTAGTGGGGGAGAGTTGTAGCATCCCAATTGTCTAACAATTGCAATGCTACTAGCCTAGTTTATATAGATGCTACTTCCTACATATGATTAGTTGCATCATTATTATATCATGCTCATGTCATCATGCCTCCTTGCATTTGAGCATCATATAAAACCCTTTTCATTTGGTTTTTCTCTCATATGCATTTATTAATTGTATTTGCATCTTGATACATTGTAGTTGGATCTTGATATATTGTTAATGCCCAAATTGAGTTGGGGCCTATCTCTCTAATTCCTTCCACCTACTAACTTGTCAAATTCATCTCTTCCGTGAATCCATTCTTTTTTATTCTACCATATGTTGTCAAGTGGGATAATCTTTTTTTTGCCTTGTGTATTTGAACTCATGCTCATTTGAAATATATGGATCTAGTCAACTTGCAATTCTATCTTGCCTCTATCTCTCTTTTATCTATGCGTGTGTGCCATCCTCTTTTTTTTATTCCTTTGCTTTAGCACATGCCATCTATTCCCTTTTCCTATGCCACATGAAATACTAGGACACTCCTTAGCCACATGAAATAATAACACTTCCATGTACCATCCTTTCTACTCACTTCCTTTTGGAGTTTTGGTTTATTTGAATGTTGTGCAAACCACTTATCTACCCATCAATTCCTTCCCCTCTCTAATTTTTGTAGAACACCTCCCTCCTTCTATCCCTAAGCTAGCTAAACCTAGCTACACATACACACACCTTCCAATCCTAGCTAACCGTGAGCATGTACCCATACACACACTCTTTTTAGATATATGCCATGCATGCATGCAATTGTATGTGTAGGAGTATATGCCATGCATGAGTAGTGTGTGTGTATGTGACCTATATACCTACTCTCTCTCTAGATCATATCTCTCTCTCCACAACCTAGTTTCTTTTCCTAGCTAGATAAATCCTCTATCCTACCAGGGGTGTGCATGAGCACCACTCCATCCACACACGTGAATCTCTCTCTCTCTCCCATCCTTTCTTATCTTGGCAAAGACTCCACATCGACCCGCCCCTCTCTCCTTTGATAAGCACCCCACCATCGACTTGGGCCTCTCCCCTGGTCCCTCTCTTGCCTCTTTAAGGAAACAAAGAGAGAGAAGAGAGTAGACAGCAGCCGAGCACCCTCTCTCATGCCATACCCGAGCCTCCCTCTCACCTTTTTGGAAAAGCCACCGCCACCACCACGTGAGCCCCTTCCTCCTCCCAGCTACCCTCTCATCTCCAACCAGATCGAGATCTGCAGCCCCATCTCCCCTCTCCCTCTTCTTCTTCTTCCCCAAGACCACTCCCATGGCACCAAAACCCTAGCCACGACCCCCCTCTGTCCTTCTTCGTTCAGGTGGACGTCGAGCCGATCCGGGAGCATCCGGACACTCCCCGGCTTCCTCTTCTTCGTCTTGTACATGACCCCCGCCAGGAGACGCGCCAGAAGTTTGCCGGAGCAGCAGCGCCGCCACCATGACCGTGACAACCAGGAGCAATCGGTCTGCGAGTACCTCTCGAGTTCGCCTCCGCTCCAGCAAGCTCGGCTCGCTATGCAACGTCCTGGTGAGCTCCTCTCATCCCCAGACAACACCTCCCTCCCTCTCTCGCTGTGCTTTGCCGACGGGTGCGCCGCTGCGCGCAGTCGCCGCCGCGAGAGCACCCACGCCTGTTTTCTGCTGTTGTTGTTCATTGAGTCCTAGCCGTCGCTGTGTTGCTCGCCTTCGAGTGCAACCTGAAGAAAAGTTGTAGATCCTGAAACCCTCTTTCAAACAGCCATAGCACGTTCAAAACGATCCACCACAGCTCTGGCAATCGTGATCGCAAGGTGGATGTCCGAATCAGCTCTGCTTTATGCAGTCTCGGTGTTCATCACAAAACTGCGCGACACATGGTCCACCCCAGCACAAACCGATCAAACCACTGCGTAGATCTTTTTCTCCCCGTCGTTTTGAGTACTCATAGGCCTAATTCCGTCCAGCGAGCGCGAAGATCTCTTGCCCGCAAGATCAAGCCGCAGCATTGCTTCATTCGCGAGTGCGATCTGCAGTCTTCGTCAGGCCAACGAGTAAGCTGCAGACCCTCTGTTCTTCATGTTTTTCCCGTTGTTGTAGGCCTCCCCTTAAGAAACTACAAATACCAAAATTGTAGCCCTTCGTCGTATCTACGTTTTTTGTTTTTACGGCTTTGCCAGATTCTCGCCCGTTAACTCGTTATCTTCCTCGCAAAATGGCCGCAGCTAGCCGGTTTTCGCAATCGAATTCAGTTCGTGAGACCACCTCCTCCAGAAACTTTTGCTAAAAAGCCCCTGTGAATTTTCCCGCCTCCACCCGCAGTCCCTGGACCCGCCACGTGTCCGACCCCGGCTGGCGCGCCCGCGCAGTGGCCCCGCGATACGTTGACCCACCCGTCCGCCTCTGCGGCTGGGTGAACCCGCGGTGAGAAAAGCCCCGCGTAAAGCCGCTGCCCCACCTTGTGCTGAGTCAGCGACGACCCCACCCGTCAGCATCTCGGGCTAATTTCTCCTGAGTACAAAAAGTCTCTGTGATCTTTTCTAAATAATAAAAATAATCCAGAAATTGCAAATATGTTTTTAATATCCAGAAATTAATAACTTTTTATTGACATTTCCAAATAATACAAATAATATATGTTTTTGAATCAGAAAAATGTGAGGATTTCAAATCTGTCCTCCAAATTAATGTTTGGTTAATTTAAATTTTAGAAATTGTTTAAATGCAATAAAAATGCCTTTTCTTAATTAATTAATAACTTTAATTCTACAACTCCAAATTCGACAAATAATATGTCTAAATCGATCAGCGCGACGAGCCCGTTCTAATTATGCATTCCATGTTCTGAATGGAAGCATGCATCATGTCATTATTAAAAATCAGAACTGTTTATGGCAACAAAACTTGACCAATTGAATAATAAAATGCTTTACTCTTGTACCCCACACCTCACCATGCCATGCTACATTATGGCCATATAAATTGTGCATCATTCATCATGGCATGCTTGTTTGCTTGTCGCATTTTTGTTCATATGATTGTGCACTTTATTTATGTTGGCCCTTGTTGTTTGGTTCTTCGAATAGACGCCCAGCAGGAGAATTATCAGGAATCACAGGAGTTCTACCCAGATCTATCTCTCGCTTCAACTGAACTGCCAGGCAAGCACTACCACATGCTTGCATACATATAGTACCTACTGTCTCTATCTTATTCTTGCATCATGGAGTCGCAATTGCATTAAATTGAATCCCAAGTACTGCATAGCCCTTACTTTTAAACCCCACCGAAGCTTGTTCCTCCATCCCATGAGCCATTACTACAGGAGTTGTTTGAGCTATGCGAGTCGTAGAAAAGCATGTGTAGGGTATGTGAGTGTATGATGGATAACGAGGTACCTAAACAACTTAACCTGAGTAGTAATGGGATAACTAATGAAAGCGGCACAGGTGAGCAATATCTGCTATTTGGTTTTCCTGCTCACTTGTGTCCCGTAGGACCCCGAGTACTTGATTCCTGTTCCTTGACTATTCGCACTATCCACATCCGGGAGGCCTTATGGACCCTCCTGAGCTAGAGCTTGATTCATTTCTATTCCTTGGGGCCATAATTAGTTTGGGGTTTTATTACTATCCTGTACTTATGCCATGTTTACTGTTTGTTTACGATTGTGCGTGGAGCACCTGTACTGTTTTAGATCGTGACACGTTTTCGCTGTATCGACAAGCCCAGTCACACTTTTGGGTTCCCAGTCATTAACCGCCGTCCACACAAACCCTGGGTCCGTTCCGGAGCCGGCCAACTTCGTTGCGGGTAGCTTAGTGGGGTGGCCCCCTGAAATATTTCTGAATCCTATGATTGCTTTGTCGTGAATGCCTCGTTGGGTTTTGAGTTGGTTTTTCCGAGGTTGATCGAGTGTGTGTTGCTATTTGTGCACCCCTGTAGGGTAAATCTTTCTGAAAACCGTGTCCGCGGTTATTGACGACTTGGAGCACAGTTTCTCGATCATAGGCAAGTATAACTAAAGTACCGCTTTTAATCTGACTAAATACCTGACTAGTAAATAGTGCAATGCTCATGGAATGGTTAATAAAACTGCCAATTGATGGGTTGTTCGTCCGGTTTCTCGTTGGTAAGCGAGAAGGAGGATGGATCTATTAATTATACTGTTATAACTGTTGTTATTAATTAACGGACATCCGCCTATCATTGGTTAGGCGGATGGTTAGCGAGTATCTATAGGCTTGTTAGTTATTATCTTTTCCTGCAATTGTGTCACTCCAGGTATATGTCCCCTTTAGAGGCATAAATACTTGCTGAGTACCCCTAGGGTCTCACATGATAAATTGTTTGATTTCAGATGAACAGGTGTGCTCGCAAGATGGATACCGGGTGGAGGGGACAGATGATGTTGGCAACGATCACTCGGTGTAGAGATTCCGGGGATGGGGATCCGTGAGATCTGTGGGCGGGATGTGTTTATTTATGTGGCATCTTATGCCAATTCGCTTCTTATTTGTACTCAGATCTTGTTTTCCGCTTCCGCCTGACACTCTGATGTGTGATGTATGAGGAGCTATCCTAAACTATTATCTCTATCTAGGATATTTGGATCTTGCCGTATGGCGTTACAATATTTCTATTTCTTTTAGATGGAATGGCTCTGTGAACAGTTGTATGGTGGCTTGCATACATACTCACTTGTGTATGTAGTTGATCCCTTCGCCTGCCGATTACGCCGCTCGTTCTTGTCCCGATGTTCTGGAAGTGGTTAGGACGGCCGACAGGTCTACCTGTGAGTGGCCCTGGGCCCCACCATACTATTTTAACCACTTTCGCTCATCCAGGCATGCAACTAAGAGCGTAATTCACCAAGGTAGTTACATTATTTCTTTGATAAATCTTATTGCTGTAGGAGGTATAAACACCTCCCTTTTCAATGTGAGTATAATGATAATATTACCATATCTTCTTATGTTAAAGGGAATTATGACTTTTATGATGTGGAACAAACTGAAGAATTTATTGCTTGGAAGGGTGCATTTGAACTTGCTAGTTTGCTTGAAAATACTGATGATTCACCTTATAAATATGAGGTTTATGATATACTTAAATTTTGCTTTGATAATTACAAGGTAGAAAATGGCTATATTCTTGAATATCTTAATAGATGCTCTCCACCAATAGAAGAGACTAATGCCTTACAGGAGCCTATGGAAGAAGAAATTGCTGAAACTGGAAGCTCATTGGATGAAAAAGAGGAGGAGAGTGATGATCAAGAGGAGGAAGAATGGATCTACCCATCCCTACCTTCTAATGAGATTAACTCTTTACCCCTTACATTATTTGATTGTCCCCCATGCTTACCAAAGGAGGACGAATGTCATGTTCCTGCGGATTCTTTTGAAAATGTTTATAATAAAGCTCTAGTGATTGTAGATCATGAAAAGCATGATTTATGTGATAGTTATATTGTTGAGTTTATTCATGAGGCTACTGAAAATTATTATGAGAGAGGAAAATATAGAAGTTTTCATGGTAATGAAACACCTCTCTATGTGCTGAAAGTTTTGAAGTTGCTCTTGTTTTATCTACCCATTCTTGTTACTATGTGCTTCTTTGATTTATTTTCTCACAAGATTCCTATGCATAGGAAGTGGGTTAGACTTAAATGTGTTTTGAATTTGCTTTTGATGCTCTCTTTTACTTCGATTCATGTTCCTTATGTGAGCATCTTCTCAAACTGTCATGCCTAACTTAAAGACGTTAAAGAAAAGTACTTATTGTGAGATAACCCAAAAGTTTTAGATGAGTCTTGGAAGTTATTACTTCAGTAATAACCGCTCCTTATCCTTTTTATTTGCTTTTTGTGCCAAGAGTAACCTCTAATGAGAGAGAAGTAATGATTGGGAAAGTTGCTGTCCCGAAACAGATTTTTGTGCTTTATCGTAAAAATTGTGTAAAATCTCTGTACATCCTTTTGAGGCATACATTTTTGTGCTTATGCCCAAGGTTGTTATCTAACTTTATTTAGTTCAACACTTCTTAATTTGAGCAACAGAAGGTCTTTTAAAAAATTCGTCTCTACCTGCTGGTCTGTTTTGACAGTTTTCTGCCATTATTTGCATTTGCTTCTTGTTGGTTCCTTTATGAGTTCTTTTGGGGAATTGAGATTTTTGAGGGAAGTGCTACAGTAGCTTGTGTTTTAATGGAAGTTTTATTGGTGTTGGAACTGAACCTAAAGACTTATTATCTTGAGTGCACTAATGTTGCTAATAAAGATCGTGTGCAGTTTTGTATGAAGAAAAAAATTTAGGTGTATGGAAGGAATGAGTAATGAGATGAAGGATGGACTAAAGCTCAGGCTTGTGGATGCCACGCGTGCCACCCCAAGAAATATCCAAGAAGTACAAGCGTCAAAGCTTGGGGATGCCCAAGGCATCCCCTTCTTCATCAATAAAAATCCCAGGTTTCTTCCAAACGCTTCATTTTTATTGTTTCATGCATAGTTGTGTTGTTCTTGGAGCGTCTTCTTTTTCGTTTTCGTTTTGGTTTTTCGTTTGCTTTGTTTTCTGAATAAATTGGTTGGACCCCCTCTTTCATGCATTGGTTTTCAAATAGTTTGGTTTGGATTGGAAAAGAGTAGCAAAGTTCATGCTTAAGTGTTAAAGAGAGCTTGTTTTTGACTGTGGCCTATGCTTTGTCATGCCATGCTTGATATTGTTTTGGCTTTATGCTTAGTATTCTTTGATGTAGCATGACTTGTTATAAACAATTGAGATTACTTAATGTGCCTTGGAAGGATCATGCGTTGTTTTAGCATATTAAAGCATATTATTGTGGTATTCTCCTTTGATGCTTTATTTGGGTTGACTTGGCGCATGCTCACACCATGTTATGACTATCCCAAGTCACCATATCCTTTATGATCCTTTAGTTTTCAACTTGTAGTATCACTTTATGCTTTGATCAATGATGTTTTGTTGCTCTGCATGATTATGGCCATTATTGCTCTCTTAGTTTGTCGCTCCCAGTCTTTTGCTAGTCTCCACAACCAAGTATGAGTTCCACTCATGCATCCAACTCCCTAAACCAAGGTATTCCAAAGAGTCCACCATACCTACCTACTAGCTTATGCTATTCCAAGAATATTCATGCTTTTGTTTACCTTCCAAACTAAACTTGTTATGAGAAAACTAGTGATTAAAGCTCCCACGAACTTGATGGCACACTTTACTTTTTTGCATTTAATAAACTTGAACCATTGGGTCCTTCTTTGTTGCGTATATGCTTGTGCTTTATAAGTTGAAGTTAGCAGAACCATGTATCATGGGGAATCT
The DNA here is from genome assembly GCA_910589775.1 of Avena eriantha. Taxonomy (NCBI): domain Eukaryota; kingdom Viridiplantae; phylum Streptophyta; class Magnoliopsida; order Poales; family Poaceae; genus Avena; species Avena eriantha. The sequence goes on along the minus strand of OU342740.1, from coordinate 367,865,992 downwards.
TTCAACATTGCACCTGTACTTTGTACCCAATTGATATCAGGGAAAATTATTTTGCTTATGGATCCCGATGGTGTGAAATAAAAGTGGAACTTGTGAGATCATGGAGTTTGTATGTGTGTTAGAGAAACGCATGGGTCGCTAGCCTAAGCCATGCCTAATCATGGTGGAAACTTGCAGCATCACCATAATGAGCATTCTATTAAGCATCCTCAATAAAAACCTATGCAAATAGCAAATAAAAAGATCGCTAAGATGTTCATTGTCTACTTGCCTTGTCATTTTGATTATGGGATAGCTACTGTATCATGTGCAAGGGGTACCCCATTGGAGGTTCTTAATGATACATATGTACTTACAATGACAAGAGCTTGCTCGTGACTAAAGTTGAGTAGCATGAGGTTCGGTCTTCGTAAGTAACGGGCATGAGATTTCGGCTTAAAACTTGTAAAGCATATCCTCTTAGTTGTGTCTCTTTAACCTTAATCACCTGCAAGATGCTTATGATAGGGGCAATGAGAGATGAAATCTATTAAGTACCATAATTTTTGGAAGCTCTTTATGAGACTTGAATCCCTACTTCCTTCTATGAAGGCCTTTCTTTTACTTTTCTGTTGAGTCTCCACCTTCTATCTTTATGCACCTACTTTGAGAGCATAGTGGCCATTATTAGTTCTATGTGCATTGTCCCAATACTTATTGATTGATGCATACCTTGATATTGCTTGTTTTAAACTATTTGTATCTAGTCACTCTTATGAACTTTGAAGGTGTCCTATTCATTTATATTTGCTACTCTATGAGGGACAAGCTGAATACTACACTATGTTTTCTTTATGTGAAACAAACAAACGTCTTGCAAAGCATTGTTATTCATGAATCTTTTGTTTGTGCCTTTTCATGTTGCATCATAGTTTCTTAGTCTTATTGCTAGAACTTTGTCTTTCATGTTATGATTGAAGTAATATGATCCTAGCTATGAATGTTTTACAAATACTTTGATCAAGTTTATGATGGTGCATGTCACCTCAAAAATTATTCTTTCTTTTTATCACTTACCTACTCGAGGGCGAGCAGGAGTTAAGCTTGGGGATGTTGATACATTGCAAATGTATCTATAATTTTTGATGTTCCATGCTTGGTTTTATCTACTTTATTATGTTTTGTCCATACTTTGGAGTACTTTTCATATGTTTTCTTGGACTAACCTATTAACAAGAGCCACAGTGCCAGCTACCTGTTTTCTGCTTTGTTTGGTTCTAGGAAAGTCAGAAAATGAATATTCTCAGAATTGGATGGGACAAAAGCCAAAGTCATTATTTTACCAAGGGACACCTAGAGCCAGAATACGAGACGGAGAGGGGCTAGGGCCCGGCCACACCACGTGGCTGTGCGGCCAGGCTTGGCCCACGCCAGGGGGTGGTCTGGCCACACCAGGCACCCCCTCGGCCTCTCCTTCCGCCTATATATTGCCTCCGATACGGAAACCCTAAGTACCCGATCAAAAATTCCACGAAAGAGTTTGTAGCCGCCGTCGTCTCCATCCCTAGATCGGGAGGGATCTGAAGCTCTTACCGACACCCTGCCGGAGAGGGGAATTCACCCTGGAGGCCTTCTTCATCATCATGCAAGCCTCCGGTGTGATGCATGAGTAGTTCATCTCTGGACTACGGGTCCATGTAGTAGCTAGATGGTTGGTTCTCCTCCTTTGTGCTATCATGTTTAGATCTTGCGAGCTCCGTTCATGATCAAGATCATCTATTTGTAATTATGCATATTGTGTTTGCGGGGATCCGATGGATATTGAGATGCTATTTCAGATTGATTATTGATTCTATCATGTCTTTGTTATTTGTGATCTTGCATGCTTTCCGTTGTTAGTAGCTATCTTGGCCATGTAGATGCTAGCAACTCCAAGAGTTAGTATTTATACTCGATAGTGGGTTCATGCCTCTAGTAATCTGGGGAAGTGACAGAAATCTCTAAGGTACTAGATGTGTTATTGCTACTAGGGAGAAAACAACAATCCTTTGTTCATAGAACAATCATATTGTTTACTTTACACACAATTGGTAAAGCAATAATCTGTTGCTTGCAACTTAATACTGGAGGGGGTTCGGATGATAACGTGAAGGTGGATTATTAGTCATAGATGCAGTTGGATGGCGGTCTATGTATAATGTTGTAATGCCTAATTGAATCTCGAAGGAGTCAAGATGAGTAGTATATGCTTGTATGCTTTCTCGATGTTTGTCAATTGCCCCGCTGTAATTTGTTCACCCAACATGTTATCTATCTTAAGGAGAGCCACCTCTTGTGAACTATGGACCCTGGTCCTTTCTTTTACCATCAATCTACAATCAACTGTTTACTGCTTTGTTTTTACTTTTTGCAAACTATTACTTTCTTCCATTCGATATGTTTAATCCTTTGTTTTTAGAAAAACCAGTGAGATTGACAACCTCATCACAAGTTAAGGACAGAGTTCTATGGTTGTGTTGTGCAGGTATCCATGTTGCTGTTGGCACCGGTAGTGCGCCCTGCCAAGGCTCAGCTAGCAACACCTTTGGGGTGTTTCCTTGCTCCTACTGGTTTGATTAAACCTTGGTTTCATACTGAGGGAAAACTTGATGCTATGCTCATCATAGCTTCCTCTTGGGGTTCCCATAGTTTGTTCACTTTAACCTTAATCACTTTAGGATGCTTATGATAGGGTCAATGAGAGCTGAAAGCTATAAGTACCATAATTTTTGGAAGCTCTTTATGAGACTTGAATCCCTACTTCCTTTTACAAAAGGCCTTTCTTCCACCATTATATTGAGTCTCCACCTTCTATCTTTATGCACCTACTTTGAGAGCATAGTGGCCATTCTTAGTTCTATGTGCATTGTCCCAAGACTAGTTGATTGATGCATAACTTGTTATTGCTTGTTTTAAACTATTGTATCTAGTCACTCTTATGAACTTTGAAGGTGTCCTATGCATTTATATTTGCTACTCTATTGAGGGACAAGCTGAATACTATTATGCTATGTTTTCTTTATGTAAAACAAACAAATGTCTTGCAAAGCATTGTTATTCATGAATCTTTTGTTTGTGCCTTTTCATGTTGCATCATAATTTCTTTGCTTATTGCTAGAACTTTGTCTTTCATGTTATGATTGAAGTACTATGATCCTAGCTTTGAATGTTTTGCAAATACTTTGATCAAGTCTTTGATGGTGCATGTCACCTCAAAAATTATTCTTTCTTTTTATCACTTACCTACTCGAGGACGAGTAGGAGTTAAGCTTGGGGATGTTGATACATTGCAAATGTATCTATAATTTTTGATGTTCCATGCTTGGTTTTATCCACTTTCTTGTGTTTTGTTCCAACTTTGGAGTACTTTTCATACAATTTCTTGGACTAACCTATTAACAAGAGCCACAGTGCCAGCTGCCTATTTTCTACTGTTTTTGGTTCTAGGAAAGTCAGAAAATGAATATTCTCGGAATTGGACATGACAAAAGCCAAATTGCCTATTTTTCCGGAAGTGATCAAGTGCCAGAATACGAGACGGAGAAGGGCCAGGGAGCCACCACACCACCTGGCTGCGTGGCTAGGCCTGGCCTACACCAGGGGGTGGTGTGGCCGCTCCTGGCACGCCCTCGGCCTCTCCTTCTGCCTATATGTTGCCCTCGGGACGAAAATCCTAAGTACCCGATCAAAAATCCACGAAAGAGTCTGTAGCCACCGTTATCTCCATCCCTAGATCGGGAGGGATCTGAAGCTCTTCCCGGCACCTTGCCAGAGAGGGGAATTCACCCTGGAGGCCTTCTTCATCACCATGCAAGCCTCCGGTGTGATGCGTGAGTAGTTCATCCTTGGACTACGGATCCATGTAGTAGCTAGATGGCTGGTTTCTCCTCCTTTGTTCTTTCATGTTTAGATCTTGTGAGCTCCGTTCATGATCAAGATCATCTATTTTTAATTCATACATGTTGTGTTTGCGGGGATCCGATGGATATTGAGATGCTATTTCAGATTGATTATTGATTCTATTATGTCTTTGTTATTTGAGATCTTGCATGCTTTCCATTGTTAGTAGCTATCTTGGCCAAGTAGATGCTAGAAACTCCAAGAGTTAGTATTTATGCTCGATAGTGGGTTCATGCCTCTGGTAATCTGGGGAAGTGACAGAAATCTCTAAGGTACTAGATGTGATGTTGCTACTAGGGAGAAAACAACAATCCTTTGTTCATAGAAAAATCATATTGTTTACTTTACACGTAGTTCGTAAAGCAATAATCTGTTGCTTGCAACTTAATACTGGAGGGGGTTCGGATGATAACCTGAAGGTGGATTATTAGTCATAGATGCAGTTGGATGGCGGTCTATGTATTATGTTGTAATGCCCAATCAAGTCTCAGAGGAGTCAAGATGATTAGTATATGCATGTATTGCTTTCTCGGTGTTTGTCAATTGCCCTGCTATAATTTGTTCACCCAGCATGTTATCTATCTTAAGGAGAGCCACCTCTAGTGCGCTATGGATCCCAGTCCTTTTTCTTTACATACAATCTACAACTGTTTACTTCTTTGTGTTTACTTTCTGCAAACTTTTACTTCTTTCCATTCGATACGTTTAATCCTTTGTTTTCCGCAAAACACGGTGAGATTGACAACCTCATCGCAAGTTGCGGATAAAGTTCTGTGGTTGTGTTGTGCAGGTCTCCACGTTGCTACTAGCACCGGTAGTGCGCCCTGCCAAAGCTCAGCTAGTAACACCTTTGAGGTGTTTCCTTGCTCCTACTGATTCGATTAAACCTTGGTTTCATAACTGAGGGAAACTTGCTGTTGTGCTCATCATACCTTCCTCTTGGGGTTCCCAACGAGCTCTACATCAACACCGCCATCAAGCATTTTTATGGGCGCCGTACATTGAGCCATCAGTAGCTAGAAGCCCACAACGCCTCGATCTCCTCTAGGGTCATAATGGCCCAATATGCGGTGTCCATTATTGTGAGAAGGGGAAGGTGTGGATTTGTGTGGATGGCCATGCCGGTCGACCTAGATATAGAGGGAAAGGGCAGGAAAACATGGCGGGAAGCGGAGAGAAATGGCAGGAAAGCAAGGCTCGTGGATTGACGGCTCTAAGAATGGCGAGAAATATCTTTAATCCCGGTTATTGCCTCCAACTAGGACTAAAGGCCCCCGAAATAGTTATTCAAATTCAAACACTTTTTATGTTGAAAGTTTTGTCAAATTCAAAAATATGAAAAAAAATAGTGAATACATTTTGAAAATAGAATTGCACAATTCCATATATTTTTTCTGATAATAATAGACATATTATTTGTATTATTTGGTTTTATTAAATAGGTGCTATAAATTTAAAAAGTTAGAAATGTTTTTCAATTTAAAAAGTTACAAAAAAATAATGAATGCACTTTGAAATGAGAATGGCACAATTTGATGCATGATATAAAGAGATATATGGATGATATATTAAGATTCCTTATATTTTTCAGATAATAATAGATATATTATTTGTATTTATTAAATAGGTGCTATGAATTTCCAAATTTATAAATGTTTGTTAATCTAAAAACATACAAAACACCTTCTAGTCTCGGGTCTAAATAAGAACCGGGACTAAAGGTCTGGCAGCGCACGAAAAATGGTGGAGGCCGAAAAATAGCCTCTAGTCCCGGGTCGTGGAAGGACCCGGGACTAGAGAGGGGGATCCTTTAGTCCTGGGTGATACCATGACCTGAGACTAAATACCCTTTAGTACCGGGTCATGGCTGTAACACCCTCGGGATCAGGGTTAAACAAATCCTAGACCTTAGCCTGACATAAGCTTAACCTAGAGCTCGAGGATATTCAGTGAGAAATCAGTAACACAACAGTCACCCAGCGACACAAAAATTATTACAGCAAGCTCATAACTGAGCGAAGAACCAAAATACTACAAGCAGAGGTCACTGATCACAAACATCAAACAACAGAAGGCAAATTATGCTATTAAGTATACAAACTTAGCAAATGGCCTAAGAGGCCTGAAGCATAATGATGACGTCCCAGCCCATAGATCCCAGGCTACCGGCCGGGAACCCCAAGCTACTCGTCGGTGTCGATGTCGTACTAAACATGTCTTTAGGGGAACACTTATTCTGATATAAAAGTATCTACAAAGCAAGGGTGAGTACAGGGTGTACTCCGCAAGACTTATGGCTGGTGGGGTTATTTTGCATAAAGCCATCTTTGTTTATAAAACCAGAGGGAGAAGAAGCTCGTCTAATCAGAACATTTTAAAAGGGGATAAGAGAGTGACATCTCCGAAGAATTGATCATCATCTTTTGATATCCATCAAAGTAATCCTCATCTCACAACTAGGATCACCCCCTCGTACCCAAGAGGAAGCATCCTTAAGCACACGTTGATCTGCCAAGTTTTACGATTAGGTTAAAGTTCTCTATGATCTTAGAATCCGGTCACCAAGCATTCATAACCATGAACACGGATTTTCGAAAAGATTTAACCCTGTAGGGGTGTACAACTTTACCCACAATTACTAACCGAATCTTAATGTGAGTACATTATCCCTCTTCCTTGGAAGGCCGACGGAGGGTGGTTAGACACGACCTTTACCTTGATTTCGCCGAGACCATGAGTCACACCCTAAGGAGGGTTCCGCTGTAACGGATCAAATCCTGAAGCCGGTCCCTAAAGATGTGAGGCAAGGTTGGTTTACCAGGGGCGCCATCTACCCCAAGCAACCCCATCCACGCTTACCTACCTGTTATGATGCACCTTCACCCGCCAAATCTTTCAAAACATTTTCTATGCATATGTCAAATGGAACGCTGAACTATGTGACTCATGCAATCTACTAGGCAAGTTAGTCAGTGGAGGGGTCCCCATAAACCCTGTGTGGCTGTATGCTCGTCTTGGTCCAAAGGCAAGAACTCGGTTCCTAGTGGTGGCGAGCATAGGACTACAAAAACCACATCCCACCGTGGCCTCCCATACAAGCCTTAGCATTTTTAACCTTTGCCACTGATCTTACCTCATTAGTATACCTTGTTCTCCTATCATACTAGATTCTCTGCATTTGGTACATCTTCTGGATGAACCAGCACTGACAGCTATGCATGGCTAAGCAAGACACAGATATAATAAGCTCTAGAAGTGCACACAAGCCAAACCTACTTATGCTAGGAGCAGTGGATTAGGTAATATAAGCTCAAAGGGAGTAATGCAACAGATAGGATACTCTATCTATCGATAAACGATCATAGTACAGTCGTATGCATCATGGCAAGAATGAAATACTTTTGAAATTGTAGGATTGTATAACGGTGGGGCTATGCTTGCCTTGTTTGTTGATACCCAGATATAAATCTCCGGAATCCTTGTACTTGACTTGATTTTAGTTGGTCAAGTATTGTTCGCCGATCTTCGATGGTGTTGATCTCGGTCTTCAATCTTGATCTCGACATCCTATTCTACCGGGAAGAAGCAAACACCAGAAAGAAAGGGAAAAACAATCAACATAGGGCATTGATGCAATGCTCAAGCAAGAATGATGATATGAAAATTTAAATTGTATTGAAATGGAACCCTAAGGCATGCTTGGAAATTTAAGCGGCGTCTGAGGGGTGCAAACCCTAATACAGGAGAGACCCCAGAATCACCTACGGGGGTTCATTTGTTCTTCTAATTAAACTTGTAATTAAAGTTGTTGAACAATGCATGATTATAAGTCTATTGTGTAGATCTCATTTTTCTAAACATTTTGATATATTATACACATTTTTCCGACTTATAAATAAGTAGATATTGAATTTATAAGATTAAACCAATTTCTGAAATTACTTAACCTATTTAAATTGGATTATTGCATCAGCACATGCTCAGCCTGACGTCAGTAGGGCGTTTAATCTTTTTACATTGGATCTGGCTCTAGCCACGGTGGCTGACCGCTGGGCCCTGGGCCACGTCACCTTGCCACGCTGGACAAGTCAAACGGGTCAAAGGGACCTACTAAATGATGCTCGCACGAGGTAAGCATGACGTCAGTAGGGCATCCACCACCAGACGGTGGTCGCTGGTGATGCCACAGTGCGAGCCAGTAAGTGCACCTTAGCGCGTTCTAACCGGAAGAGCAAGGTGAACCTTATGGTGGTTACGCCGCTCGATGTGGGTCATCGGAGAGGCGGCTACGGCGAGCGGCGGCGACGGTGCTATTCGACTCGCGACGGGAGGTTTCTATGGCGTGAGAGGGAGCCAAAGGGGAGGTCTAGGAGGATAATAAGCTCACCATGAGCACGTTAGAGGGGTCAGCGAGGCAAACGGTGGTCGGAATGGATGGTGGAGGCGGTGGCTGGAGTCGGAGAAGATGGTGACCATGGCGTCGATTTCCGGTGTTCGGGGTCAATTCCTCCGACGAGGAAGCTCAACTCGACGAGTCGCAGCTCCCAGGAGCAACGAGGAGGCTCGAGGCAGTGTTTAACGATGGCGATTCGAAACGGCGGTCGGCTAGGGTCCAGCGGATGACCCACAAGTATAGAGGGTGTATCGCAGTATTTTCGATAAGTAAGAGTGTCGAACCCAACGAGGAGCAGAAGGTGCTGGCTAGTGGTATGGATCAGGAATTCTCTGCAAATACTTAGCAAACGGATTTTAGGAGTTTTCGATAAAGCAAGTAAACAAAGTACGAGTAAATAAAAGACAGTAGGAATAAATGCAGCAAGTGGCCCAATCCTTTATGCAGCAAAGGACAAGCTGGTTGTATTTCTTAAGATGACCAAACGTTCTCGAGGACACATGGGAAGACTGTCAAGTGCTTTCGCTTCATATAGTCAATTAATCTGCTCTAGCTTGCTAAGTATTGTGTGGGTGAACCTGTGCTAATGTACCGCCCCATCCAAGACTAATACATACTTGTGATTATACCCCTTGCAAACATCCATAAGTACAAGAAAGTAATTAAGGTAGAAACCTAACCACAGCTTTAAACTCTAAGACCCTTACGTCCCTTGTGCAATGGTTTCCTAACGGGGGTTCAGGTTTCTGTCACTCCGGCAACCCCTACGATTAGTAGCCAAATACACAATACATTCCCTTAGGCCCTTATAGGTGAAGTGTCATGTAGTCGACGTCCACATGACACCACTAGAAGAAGTACACCACAACTTAAATAACAATCTATTGAATCTTTCTCAACGCAACTCCACTACTAACAACAAGACTTCTCCCATGTCCTCAAGAACAAAACGAACTACTCACAAGACATCATATGGATCATGATCAGAGATGGAATAATGAGGTATAACAATCTGAACATAAACAATAATTCAATGGTTCACTCAATAGCATCAACTACAAAGAGTAATCAACACCGGGAAAGTTTCCCCTATGAACTATGCAAGATTCAACACAATTGTTACAACAATATGGAGATGGTGATGAGGGTGCTGATGGTGATGATGGTGGTGATGATGATGATCCCGATGAAGTCCAGCTTGATGGTGGTGTTGATGGCGACGATCTCCCCTCTCTAGGAAGAAATTCCCCCGGCAGAAATCTATCTGTCGGAGAGATCTTGCTCTCTCGGTGTTTTCCGCCCCGCAGAGGCGGCGGAATCTTTCTGTGGTTGCTCCCCGAGTCTTAGGGTTTCGGGAGGATAATATACGCCAGAGGGGAGATGCTGGAGTGGGCCAGGGCGGCCACACCACCTGGTGGCGCGGTCTAGGGTGGCCCGCGCCAGGGGGTTGTGTGGGCCCCCTGTGGCCCATCCCCACTCATCCTTCTGGCATCCTTCGTGTTCTGGAAAAATAGGATTTTCCGTATATTTTCCCGGATTTTCTGATCTTCGTGAATTTTGCCTCCAAATAGCACCTTTTCCATTAGAATCCTGACTGCAGCGGTCCATGCTCCAAAAGTCATCAACCATTCAAAAACAGATGAAATAACATAAGTATCATTTCTCAATACGAAATATATCAATGAATAATAGTGAATTAAGACATAGAATTGTGATGCAAAATGGACGTATCAACTCCCCCAAGCTTAGACTTCGCTTGTCCTCAAGCGAAACTGAGCTCAATAAACATGGCCTCAAGTTTATGGAGTGAAGAGTCGATAAAAGAATACGGACAAGAAGCATTACATTCATCAAATACATAGATCATAATAGAAGACAACTCACTATTATATAACTCAACTTGCAATAGGTAAAGGAAACACAATAAAGATACATAAAGTGAATCATAATTGGTAATGGCAAACTTAGCTCTTGGTCGAAGAATAGTTGATAATTTGCTGGAGTTCACAAATAGCTGGTTTGTCAATGAAAGCTTTCAAAGTAGTAAACATCAAGATAAGAGCAATGTGCAAAACAAGGAACATAAGACATGATTGCATAAATCATCATATGAATGAATGAAACACACCAACTCAAAATACTTGCTGAGGTAGAAGGGAGTAGGTTTACTGACTCAACTACAAAGTAAAAGAAAGGGCCCTTCGCAGAGGGAAGCAGGGATTGCAAGTCTCATAAAGAGCTACCAAAAATTATGATACTTACTAGCTTTCAGCTCTCATTGCCCCTATCATAGGCATCTTTTGGTGATTAAGGTTAAAGTGACACAACTAAGAGGATATGCTTGACAAGTTATAAATTGGAGTCCCATGCCCCTTACTTATGAGTACCGAACCTCATGCTACTCAAATTTAGTCACGAGCAAGCTCTTGTCATTGTAAATACATGTGTATCATTAAGAACCGCCAACGGGGTACCCCTTGCACATGACATAGGAGCTATCCCATAATCAAAATGACAAGGCAAGCAGACAGTGAGCATCTCAGCAATATTTTTATTTGCTATTTGCATAGGTTTTTATTGAGGATGCTTCATAGAATGCTCACTATAGTTATGCTGCAAGTTTCCACCATGATTAGGCATGGCTTAGGCTAGCGGCCCAAGCGTTTCTCTAACACACATATAAACTCCATGATCTTACAAGTTCCACTTTTATTTCACACCGTCGGGATCCATAAGCAAAAGAACATGATATCAACTAGGTACACGTACCAATGAAGTGTTGAAAGCGGTCCCCATGATACATGGTTTTGCTAACTTCAACTCATAAAGCGCAAGCATATACGCAACAAAGAAGGACCCAATGGTTCAAGTTTATTAAATGTAAGAAAGTAAAGTGTGCCATCAAGTTCGTGAGAGCTTTAATCACTAATTTTCACATAACAAGTTTAATTTGGGAGGTAGACAAAACAAGAATTTACTTGGAATAGCAATAATGCTACTAGGTAGGTATGGTGGACACAAATGGCAAAGGTTTTGGTTTAAAGGAGTGGATGCACGAGAACAATTCCCTCTCAGTACTGGTTTTTGGCTAGCAAGGCTGGGTAACAAGTACAAGAGTTGAAGGAAACAAACAAACATACAAGTGATAAAAACAAACATGCAATCTTCCTTGGAAGCACAAAAGATCTTAACTAGAGAATACTAGACTTATGAGCAAATCAAGAAAGAAAGATGATGAAATTATTTTTCTCTAGAGTACTTCTATCTTTTCTTTCAACTCTCAAAAATAGTGTGCTACTGACCGAGCCAGGTTTGCCAAAAACCAACTAAATTAACTCTATGATCCCAAAGTGATACCAATACTAACAACAAGATCAATCATATAACCACGAATTGAAAACTAGTATAAGCTATGCAAAAGAGTGAATGATAGAACTTCTCATTAATATTCCATAACGGCAACTCACACCAAGGTATACATATCTAACGAGAGAGGGGACACTTCCATAATGCAAACCATACTACATAATAACTCCACTATTCATGATATGACTCTACTAAAAAGGTAAAAAGATAGAAGATAGTGATGTGATACCGTGGCACTCCCCCAAGCTTGGAACAAACCAAGGGAATGCCAAACCTGATGACGAATTACTCCTTTGGTGGTGGTGGTATCCTCTCGATGAGCTCTCTGATCAGTTTCCCAAGTCCTCAATCTCAAAGGTGAGATTACGAATAAGCTGTGAGTTTTGATCAATGCGGCTCATGATCATCTCAATTTGTGGATCCCAGCTCTTATGATTCTCTTTACGCTCTTCCCTCTTGGAGTCTTCTTTTCCTGCATGGTTATGGATAAAGGTATGGGAAGGATTCTTGGTGTGTGGGGGAAGTGACCGTGGAGCCAAACTATGACGAGGAGATTTTCCCCTAGTCTGCATCCGTGCAGTCCTTCTAACCCTGGCAGGTTTTGTCACCACTCCAATACTTGCAATGGTAGTGCCGGTGTGCGGATGTTGGCCCTGCTCCTCTTCACCTTCACTCTTGATCTCCTTCTCCTTTCCAGGGTCTTGGAGGTCTTCCTCCATAGGCTCCTTTCCTTTATCCTTGGTGGGCACCATGGTGCTTCTAAGCTTTCAAAGAGTATGTCCTGGCAGAAACAGATCGAAACAAAAACACGACGATAACACGATATACAAACCTCGGGGGATCCGGGGGGTTATATATTATGAAGTTTCATATCAAAAGGAAGGTACTAGGAGAAAACGAGTCGGAGGCGGAGTCCGGGGTGGAATCACCACCTGCTGGCGCGGCCAGGGGTGGGCCTGCGCCACAGGGTGGTGTGAGCCACCCTGGCTCCGCTTCCGTCCCTCTTTCGCTTCGTAGCTTTCCATATTGACTAAAAACTTCAAAAATATAGTTGGATAGTATTTTCGCGGAACTTTTCTTACCAGAACTGTTACCTATTTGAAAACGGGCTCTGCAGGTCTCTGAATTTGGTATATAATAGATTCTTCTGGAGTCACCACTTGAATATATATTCATCTTCCTACACTTATTACTTGAGTCATAAAACCCTTCTCTTCCTTATTACATCATTATCTCTACTTCGTGGAAATTTCTTTCACACAAAACTTCACACAGTTCTCATTAGCAACATTAGTATAAGTGAAGTGATAAAACCTTTTGAGTCCAACTTCAACTGAAAACCATCAAAATGTAAGCTACTGTAGCAACTACTTCCGAAAACCAAAAAAAAATTCTGTTGCTCAAATCAAAAAGTGCAAAACTAATGAAAGTTAAATAACAACCTGGGTCATAAGCACAAAAAATTACAGCTCAATACGACATACAGAGATCTCTCACGAATTTTTACGGTGAAGCACAAAAATCTGTTTCGGGACAGCAACTTCCCCAAGTCTTACTTCTCTCTCATTAGAGGTTGATCTTGACACAAAAACCAAACAAAAAGGATAAGGAGCGGTTATTACCTGAAGTAATAACTTCCAAGACTCAAAGAAACAAAAACAAACTAAAAGCAAAAACAAATTATATTGTCTCCCAAAAAGCTCTTTCTTTATAGCCATTAAGATGGGCATGATAATTTCGAAGATGCTCACATAGGAATATGAACTGAAGTGAAAGAGAGCATTAAGAAGCAAAAACACACACATTTAAGTCTAACCCACTTCCTATGCAAGGGAATTTTGTAAACAAACAAGTTTTTAAAACCAGAGGCAACTTGCATAAGAGGGCAAAAGATGTGCAACATAAAAAAAATTCAGCATAAAACGAGGAAACTTGATATTATTGAGATACATAAGAACACTCTTCCCTCTTTCATAGTAACTTTCAGTATCATGCATAAACTTAACAATATATCTCACAAGGACCATTATAGGAATGATCACTTATTCTAACAGAAAACACAGGAATTCTAGCTCTCATAACAATACTCTGCGAATCAATATTAGAGGTATCCTTACAAAGGATAGTGTGTCCCTCTTTTTCATATTTAGTAACAAAGTCTTTCACATTTGCTATTATTGGTTCATAAACCATTTGTTTATCAGGTTCAACATCTTTACTTGTACTTTCATTAACCATACTAGCTATCATAGAATGTTCCTTTACCCTAACTGGGAAAGGTATTTTCTCAATATAAGGTTCAGGTAAAACATGATTAGCAGTATAAACTTCAGTATTTCTTGCAGGAACAGTCTTAGCAACATCTTTATAAGGTTCATGATACTTATTACACTTCTTTTTAGGCACTTCGATGTAGGAAGCAAAAGCCTTAAAATAAGAAGCAATAGCCTGAGAATCTACACCATAAGCATTTTTAATCTTTTGAAAGTCATCGGTTCCCATAAAAGATTCAATGCATTCATAATCATAATGTATACCTGACTTTCTACCTTTGTCATTCTCCCAAGCTTCAGCATTATCTTGAATACGGTCCAGAAGATCCCATTTAGCTTCTTCTTCCATGCGAGTGAATGATCCAGCACAAGAAGCATCCAATAAATCCTTATCATGTAGAGGGAGCCTTGCATAAAAGTTGTTGATAATAATATTGTTGGGGAGCTCATGAATGGGACATTTGAGCATTAGGTTGTACTCTCTCCATCAAGAGGCCAAAAGTTGTATATTTGATTCCGATCTTTATGAATCTCACTAGGAGGATAAAACTTTGAATAAAAGAGAGGCACTATTTCTTCCCATTCCAGAGCTTGACCATTCTTTAGCAGCTTATACCATTCCTCAGCTCTTCCTTTCAGTGATAATGAGAATAACTTCTTCTTAACTTGATCTGTAGTAATACCTGCACACTTGAACAACCCGCATAATTCGTGTATAAAGAGCAAATGATCACCGGGATGGACAGTTCCATCCCCAACATAGTAGTTATCCATAATATGATCAATAATTCTTGTAGGTATTTTGAAAACATCATTCTCAACAGGTGGTGGCTTATCTACTACCTTAGCAGTGGTAGTAGCATTACCAAATAAGAAACTCAGCGAATTATCCATAACAAAAATAAAGCCACTAGCAGAAGTAAACAATACTCACAGTAGAATTTTCCTTTACCAGTTCCACTATCCAATAGCGCTTCACTCCCCAGCAACGGTGACAGAAAATAGACTTGATGACCCACAAGTTGTTGGCTCCGCAGCATAGAAAACAAAAAATTTCCTACGGTGTGAACTACAAACCAAGATCTATCTACTAGGTACAAAGCAACAGGTAGACATACATCCAACAAGAACTTACCCTCGAAGACAACGAGTTTTGTTAACGAGTAGGAACTCATGGTTGATGTAGTCGTACACTTGCCGATCTCAAGATCGTGAGGAAGTCCGAGCGCCGCAACTCAGCAGCACATCCGCACTCGCACACACGTTCAAGCCACCGGACAACCTCCACCTCCTCGCTCCAGCGATCCAGCGGAAGCAGCAACTCCTTCCAGACGAAATGCCACCAGGAACATGTATCTCGCTAATTCGAGACCATGGGGAAATAATTCTAGAGGGGGAGAGAGATCCTTCACAACAAGGTGTGAGGATGAAGGAGGGAATGGGTGGCATTTTATAGGAGGAGGGGGGGTACCCCCTCTCTCCATGGCCGGCGCATGGGGGGTGACCCCTCACCTCCCCCATTCATGTGGTGGTAACCCCTCCACATTAAAATGCCTCTTCACATTCCCTTTTAAAGTCTCCACTTTAAATGCATTAATATTCTCCAAGTTTAATGCTCTCTCATTTAATAAAACTCTTTTATTAAATTTATTCAAAATTTTGTTAATTACTTTAGTTAACAAACATTCACATATAGCCCCTTGCAATATTTCAATATCACATGCAGAACCACTTTCTGCAATTTCACCCGAAACAATTTCCGGTTTCTATTGAAACAATTCCTGCGCTTTGCAATTCTTTTGTCTGAAACATATGTGCTCCAAAATGGTGTCCGGTAACTCTTAAGTGTGTCACCCTATGGTTCGCGAATAATGCAGACATGATCGAGACCCTTCTCCGATCAATAATCAGCAACGGGACCTGGAGATCCGTACTGACTCCTACACATTCAACGATGACTTCTGTGATCGTGAGAACCTTTAACGCTTGTAACTAAATCCCTTTGTCTCGCGATATATTACATGTCCGAGATTCGATCATCGGTATCTCCATACCTAGTTTGATCTCGTTACCGATATGCACTCTTTTCTCGTTCCCGTGATATAACATTCTAGTGATCACATCACTTGCTTGCAAGATATCTCAATGTGATATCACCGAGAGGGCCCAGAGTATATCTATCCATCATCGGGATTGACAAATTCCACTCTTGATCCATGAGCCTCAACATAACACCTTCATAGTACTGAACCCATCTTTATAGTCACCCTGTTATAGTGTGACATTTGATGTTATCAAGATACTCTTCAGGTGTTAGCAATTACCATGATCTCATGGTCTAAGGATAAAGATTACTTCGTATGATGTTATAGCAATATAAACATATAGACTTGATCATAATGCTATACTTCGGATGAATGTTCATCACATCATTCCACCAATGGTGTGACCTTGTTATTAACAACATCCAATGTCCATGATCAGGAAACCTTGATCATCTTGTTAATCAACAAGCTAGTCTATAAGAGAGGCATAACTAGGAACCCTTTTGTTTATTAAACACACATGCCTCTCAAGGCATATTTCCTTCAGTCTCCCACTTGCACTAGAGACAATAATCTAGTTCACATAGTGATAAATCTAACACCCATGGAGTTCTGGTGTTGATCATATTTTGCCCTAGGGAGAGCTTTAGTCAACGGATCTGCTACATTTAGGTCCGTGTGTGCTTTATAAATCTTTATATGTCCATCCTTGACATGCTCACAGATGGAGTGAAACCGACACTTAATATGCTTGGAATTCTTGTGAGACCTTAGTTCCTTTGCGTTGGCTATGGCTCCATTGTTGTCACAATAGATCACCATTGGGTCCAATGTACTAGGAACCACACCTAGTTCCGTAATGAACTCTTTCATCCAAACCGCTTCCTGTGCCGCTTCCGAAGCAACAACATATTCTGCCTCCGTCGTTGATCTAGCCACCACATGTTGTTTGGAACTCCTCCAACTAACTGCTACTCCGTTCAAGAGAAATATGTATCCGGATTGAGACTTAGAGTCATCCGGATCGGTGTCAAAGCTAGCATCTACATAACACTTAGGGACTAGCTCTTCTTCACCTCCGTATATAAGAAACATATCCCTATTTCTTCTCAAGTACTTGAGGATGTTCTTTACCGCTATCCAGTGTTCCGAACCTGGATCAGATTGGTACCTACTAGTCAAACTAATAGCATGTGCCACATCCGGTCTTGTACATAGCATGGCATACATAATAGAGCCTATGGCCGAGGCATAGGGGATCTTATCCATCATCTCTCTTTCTTCCGCCATAGCCGGACTTTGAGTCTTACTCAATGTATTACCTTGCAACATAGGTTAGAACCCCTTCTTACTTTCGTCCATATTAAACTTCTTTAATATCTTATCAAGGTATGTACTCTGCGATAGCCCAATTAGGCGCCTTGATCTATCTCTATAGATTTTAATGCCTAATATATATGACGCTTCACCAAGGTCTTTCATCGAAAATTTGCTGTTTAGATAACTTTTAACATTGTTTAAAAGATCTATATCATTTACAATCAATAATATGTCATCCACATATAATATCAAAAATGCCACATTGCTCCCAATCACTTTCTTGTAAATACAAGCCTCTCCATAAGTTTGGACAAATCCAAACTCTTTGATCACCTCATCAAAGCGGAGATTCCAACTCCGGGATGCTTGCTTTAGTCTATAGATGGATCGCTGAAGTTTGCATACCTTATTAGCATCCTTAGGATCGACAAAACCCTTAGGTTGTATCATATACAACTCTTCTTCAATATTACCATTGAGGAACGCAGTTTTGACATCCATCTGCCATATTTCATAATCGAAATATGCAGCAATTGCTAACATAATCCTAACTGACTTAAGCATCGCTATGGGAGAGAATGTCTCATCATAGTCAACTCCTTGAATTTGTCGAAACCCCTTTGCGACAAGTCGAGCCTTATAGATGGTCACATTACCATCAGCATCCGTTTTTCTTTTGAAAATCCATTTATTCTCAATGGCCTTTCGATCGTGAGGTAAGTCCACCAAGGTCCAAACTTGGTTCTCGTACATGGATTCCATCTCGGATTTCATGGCTTCTAGCCATTTGTTGGAATCCGGGCTCATCATCGCTTATGTCGCAGGGTCATCCATTTCATCAACCGTGAAATTCACAACAGGATTGCCGTACGGTTCAGGAGCTGCACGTGTCCTGCTTGACCTACGAGGTTTGGTAGTTTCCTCTTTCGGAGTTTCATGATCAATATCATTGGCTCTCTCTTCATTAGGTGAAGTCAGACCGAAACAACTTCCGGTGGTGCGCCACTCGCCATTTCATGAAGAGAAGGTTCAGTAACCTCTTCGAGTTCTACCTTCCGACTACTCACACCTTTCGCGAGAAACTCCTTCTCAAGAAAAGATCCATTCTTGGCAACAAAAACCTTGCCATCGGATCTGTGATAGAAGGTATACCCAATCGTTTCCTTAGGGTATCCTATGAAGATGCATTTTTCCGCTTTGGGTTCGAGTTTATCCGGTTGAAGTTTCTTCACATAAACATCGCATCCCCAAACTTTAAGAAATGACAACTTAGGTTTGTTTCCAAACCATAATTCATACGGTGTCGTTTCAACGGATTTAGATGGTGCCCGATTTAAAGTGAATGCAGCTGTTTCTAGTGCATAACCCCAAAATGACAGTGGCAAGTCAGTCAGAGACATCATAGATCGAACCATATCCAATAAGGTACGATTACAGCATTCCGACACACCATTATGTTGTGGTGTTCCGGCAGGCGTGAGTTGTGAAACTATTCCACACTCTTTCATGTGTGTGCTAAACTCGTAACTTAGATACTCTCCTCCACGGTCAGACCGTAGAAATTTGATCTTTCTATTACGATGATTTTCCACTTCATTCTGAAATTCCTTGAACTTTTCAAAAGTTTCAGACTTGTGTTTCAGCAAATAGATATACCAGTATCTACTCAAATCATCCGTGAAAGTAACAAAATAACGACATCCACCTCGTGCCGACACACTCATTGGTCCACACACATCAGTATGTATGATTTCCAATAGATCTGTCGCCCGTTCCATTGAACCGGAAAACGGCGTTCTAGTCATCTTGCCCATAAGGCATGGCTCACATGTATCAAATGATTCAAAATCAAGTGATTCCAAAAGTCCATCAGAATGGAGTTTCTTCATGTGTTTAACGCCAATATGACCTAGACGGCAGTGCCACATATATGCAGATATATCATCATCAAGTTTAATCTTTTTAGCATTAACATTATGAATGTGCGTAATATTACTATCGAGATCCATCAGAAATAAACCATTCAACATAGGTGCATGACCATAAAAGATATTATCCATATAAATCGAACAACCATTGTTTTCAGATTTAAACGAATAACCACTTCGCATCAAACATGATCCGGATACAACGTTCATGCTAAGTGCAGGCACCAAATAACAATTATTTAGGTTTATGACTAATCCCGATGGCATATGGAGAGGCAGCGTTCCGACGGCGATCACATCAACTCTTGATGGCATTGTGACCTCATCCCTTGCTAGTTGTCGCTTGTTCCGCAGCCCCTGAATCGAGTTACATATGTTATCAACTGATCCCGTATCAAATACCCAGGTGCTACTGCGAGTACTAGTCAAGTACACATCAATAACATGTATATCACATATACCATTGTTTGCCTTGCCGGACTTCTTGTCCGCCAAATACTTGGGGCAGTTGCGCTTCCAATGGCCAGTCCCCTTGCAATAGTAGCACTCGGTATCGGACTTAGGGCCAGCTCAGGGTTTCTTTTCAGGTGTGGCAACAGATTTTCCACCCTTCTTTCCCTTGTGCTTGCCTTTCTTGTCCTTCTTGCAAACGGTGGTCCTATTGATCATCAACACTTGATGTTCTTTCCTAATCTCCACTTCTGCAGTCTTAAGCATTGACAGAAGCTCGGGAAGAGTCTTCTTCATGCCCTGCATATTATAGTTCATCACAAAGCTCTTGTAGCTAGGTGGCAGAGATTGGAGAACACAATGTATGCCTAACTCATTGGGAATCATTATTCCCAAGGACACAAGCTTATCGGCGTACCCAGACATTTTGAGTACGTGCTCACTAATAGAGCTGTTTTCCTCCATTTTGCAGCTGAAGAACTTTTCAGAAGCATTATAACTCTCTACGGCAGCATGGGTATCAAAAATCATTTTCAATTCTCCCATGGTATCAAAAGAATTGCCATTTTTGAAATGCTTTTGAAGTTCTGGCTCTAGCCCATACAGTATGTCGCAATGAACTAAGTTGTGGTCCTCCTGACGAGTCACATAGACATTATTTTCCTCGTTAGGGGCATCAGGAGCTGGTGGGGGGCCTAGCGGCGCATCTAGCACATATTGCTTTTGTGCAGCAGTGAGGAGAATCCTCAAATTCATAGCCCAGTTGGTGAAGTTGCTACCATTCGCAGCAAGTTTCTCTTTCTCCATGAACACATTGAAATTAAAAGCAGGTGGTGTGTAACACCCTCGAATCGGCCCTATGCAAGTTTTAGCCCTTTCCGCCAAACACACATAGAAACGATTCAAGGACGCCCACCAGGAACTTTTGTGTGGGTGGAAAACGAAGTAATACCATTACACATTAGTCCATGATGGAACCCATAGAACATATATATACAACAACGACTCCATGAGTCAAGAATACAGATATACAATTCAAAGATCCAAATCACCTTGAAAACGATAGAGCGTCCGACTACGGACAAGATGCAAATGGGGCTAAGAGCCCTGACGAATAACCAATGGCGTCCATAACCCTGCCCAGGTCAAGCCGGAAGGGTAACCCTGCTAACGACGTCGATCTCAAACCTGCTAAACAAAAAGGGGGTGCCGACAAAGGGCAAAGGAAAAAGAGGAGCGTCAGTACTGAGGCCAGTACACGGCGAGGCTAGAATTCGGCGGCTCTCGCTTACATAGGTATGGTGGACTGAGGCGGCAGCGCAACAGCATTAAACAACCTATAGAGACTCAGTAAAAACTTGGCGGCTATTAGAGAGGGGTAAGAAAGATCTAATCGGATCCAACCTGATTCTAACACCAAACATACCCATCCTGGTATTTCTCCCTCGCGACCAAACGAGGAAGTCGGACCAAGGAACTCACACAGTTGGCAATTTTACTCATTCCGTTATAGTTGCAGCACTTACTAATCAGATATAGATAGCATGAGTTATCCTGAAGCATAAGTAGTGGGCAGTTTTAATTAACCATTCCGTTGTAGTTGCAATACTTACTAGTTAGAGACAATTAGCATGTGACATCCCAAACCCAGCAGTTGTTGGCACTTTTATTTCATTCCATTGGAGTTGCGATACTTACTAGGCAGGTATAACATGACACGATCACCACAGATCCACCAGTTGTTGGCATTTTTATTATCCATTCCACTATAGTGAAGCTGAATTACTAGTCACATATTAAGTCAAATTTATAACACTACTTTAGTTATGCTTGTCTATGATCGAGATATTGTGCTCCAAGTCGTCCATAACCGCGGACACGGCTTTCAGAAAGAGTTACCATGCAGCGGTGCACAAATAGCAACACACACCGATCAACCTCGGAAAAACCAAATCAAAACCCAACGAGGCTTTCACGACAAAGCAATCACAGGATTCATAAAATATTTCAGGGGGCCACCCACTAAGCTACCCGCAACGAAGTTGGCCGGCTCCGGAACAGACCCAGGGTTTGCGAGAACGGCTGTAAACGACTGGGAACCCGAAAGTGTGACTGGGCTTGTCGATACCGCAAAATCGTGCCGCGATCCAAAACAGTACAGGTGCTCCACACACGATCGTAAATAACACAGTCAGGCATGGCATAAGTACATGATAGTAATAAAGCCCCAAACTACTTTGTGGCCCCAAGAAATAGAAATGAATCAAGCTCTAGCTAAGGGGGATTCATAGAGTCTCCCGTATGTGGATAGTGCGAATAGTCAAGGAACAGGTATCAAGTACTCGGGGCCTACGGGACACAAGTGGACAGGAAAAACCAAATAGCCTATATTGTCCACCGGTGCCTCTTTCATTAGTGGTACCAGCAATTTAATAGTTGTATTTAAAGTCATGATCATCTCCACCACTAAGCATCTCCACCACAAACATCTGCCAGCATTCCAACAACTGTGGTACTCGACAACACGAGATCGCACCTGAGAAAGCAACTACGACTCGCAAGGCCTGCTATCTACCAAACACAGGTAATAGGAGGTGTCCAAGGCAATATAGAGGCTACACGGGGTATAACTGGTGCACGGAAACTAAAGCATCGCGACACGGATAGCAATAGATCAACATGAGGAAATAAAGACTATAAATGCAAAATAGGTAGAAGGGGGAGGGATGCTCGCCTGGGAAACACTGCCGACGGATCATATCTAGAGAACTTGTCGATACTCGCATCAACTCATCGGCCTAATCCGCGAAGAAGCAAACACTAGAAGAAACACCAGATGCAATATTTAATACTACGGCAAAAGATCCGGCATGATTATGATATGAAGCAGATGCGGTGCAATTAGGCAGTATTAAGCGGAACCGGGGTCCCGACAATTAATTAAACGGTTTCAGTTATTTAACCACCCCGTAATTTAAATGTTGTATTAAAGGGCGAAACATGGCACCAGTTTGCTACACAAACTTAAATGGAGGCGTCAATAGACAGGAATAATCCGCATATGCGCTCCATATTTAATTATGAGGTGAATCGGCATGATGCCCCCAAACCACAGACATATATGCATGCATGAACAATTTAAGATGCGACGGTTTATATATATAGCATTTATAAAATAGGGGCTCGGGAAAAGGTTCACACATCTGGGTTCGGAAGATCTTGGGTTCCGGGGGTGCGGGTCTGGGTCTCAGGGGTTCAAGGTCTTCGGATCTGTGAAGGAGATCGAGGCGTTCCGAGGAGAAGATTTTGGCGCTCGGTGTCCGTGAAGTTGATCTTGTCGTTCCGGCACCATCACCTCCGATCTCTGGTTGGGGTCTTGTCGTCCGTCTTCTGTCGGTGGCGAACTTGACTGATGGTCTTCAGGTCACATCCATCCGGTGACGAACTGGTTTAGTAACACGATGACCTTGGCATCCGTGTTCCGCCGTCTTTGATCGATGGCACACTTGTTCAGGGTCTATGGTCATGCACAGTCCTTGAGGTCCCATATTGTGTCGGTCTCGATCTTCAGCACTATCATCTCGGATCTCTACAAGAATACGAAACAAGCGGAGCACCGGGGGCAACAGCTGTCATGAGGCAACACATGATCTGCAAACGTTGGGCTAGGAACAAATACACAGATAGCATCTAGGTACCGGCACCTAGTCGAGCACTGAGCACCTGTACAGGAACAAACGGACGCAGGCTCACAGGGCGTCGGTGCGGGCAGGCCGGAGCAGAGGCGAGAGGGGCGGCCCCGGCGGGATCTATGAGGTGGCGCGGGCTCGAGGCGGCCGTCGAGGTGGGGAAGGCCGGCGAGGCGGGGGCCCGTGGCGGCGATGGGGACGAGCAGGCGCTGGCGGAGACAGGCGGAGGAGCTCGTCGGCGGTCGATGGGAGCGAGGGAGGCGGCAGCCGGTGGCCGACGGGGAGGCGGGGCGACGGCGAGGCCCGGCGGAGGAGAAGCGAGGAAGGGGTGGGCGCGGACGTCCGGCTCGGGGCGAGCACCAGGGAAACGGTCGGTAGCGCGGGCGGCGCCGGAGGAGGTCGTCCTTGGCGAGCCTGATGCGGGAGGGGACCGGGCAGAACAACGCCGACGTCGGTGCTACAGGAAGGAGGGGCTCTCCATGGCGGCACGACATGCGGGGCTTGCTGGCAATGGCGGCCGGCAGAGGAGAGAGCGGCGGCGCGCTCGGGAGGTGGGGATCGGCGGCGCCCCGTGGTTGCAGAGGAGGCGAGGCGGACGCGCGAAGTCGGCCGGTCTAGCGGCGGCGCCAGGGGATGCTGGCGGGCGGCGCCCCGCAGAGAGGGAGCAGGGCGGTAGTGCTGGCGGGCTCAGCGGATCGGAGAGCTCGACAAGGAGAGGGCGAGCGGGCAGGAGGGTTAGGGGAGCGGGGGCGTGCGTCGCACGCGTGAGAGGGTGGGGGACGGGACCGCTGTCGGTGGGGTGGGCCAGGGAACGTGCGTGCGGGGCAGGTCGCGCGTGAGGTGGGGCCAGGCGCGTGGGAGTGCGGCAGGTGGGACGAGGTGGCGGCCTGGGATAGGCCGGAGCAGAGGTGGAGGGGTGCCAGGGTGGTGGCAGTGATGGGAAGTGGGCGGGAAAAGGAGGTGGGGCCGGGCATGGGGAAGCATGCAGGGGGACATGTGGGTCAGGGCGTCAGGTGGGGGCGCTGGTTGGCCACGGGAGAGCGACACGGCACGGGAGGTGGGGCCAAGCAGGGCGCAGTCGGGGCTGGGACGCGCCTGTGGGTTAGGTGGCTGCTGCGCGCGCATTGCGTGTGTGCGTGAGTGCATGTGTGGCGGCTGGGTGGAGGGAGGGAGTGGCTGGCGGGGTGGAGGGATGGGGTAGGTAGGTTAGGGTTTGGTTTTAGATGGGCCGGGTTGTAGGTGACCTGGCCTAACGGCTAGGCTGCCTCCCCGGTCCGAAAAATAGTTTTATTATTTATTTTTATTTTTAAAATCCTTTTGTAAACTTTTTTTAGACAAAACAAAATACCCGGAAGAGGCCCGGTGTTTTGATTTGAAATAAAGGCGGGGTATTTAGAAAACAAAATAGGCTTTTCGACAAATAGTTTCAGACAAACATATGCATGATGATGACGATGCTCAAATGCAATGTGGCATGATGACATGAGCATGCAGTCATGATGATGCAATGCACCAAAAACACCGCGATTTTCTAGTAGTGGTTTTTAGCGGGATGCCACATGGTGCCATCTACAACAGAATTTGTAAAGTTTATTTAGACTAAGTTTATGATAGATTGATTTCAACTAATCCAAAGTACTAATGAACTCCCACTCAAAAATGACATCCCTCGTGCCTTTTTGGTGATTACATGAACCAAATCCACTACACCAAGTCCGATCATCACGTGAGTCGGTGTAGCTTCAAAGGCGAGCATCTATATGGGCATCATATCAACCATATGACTCATGCTTAACCTTTCGGTCCCTGTTCCGAGGCCATGTCTGTACATGCTAGGCTCGCCAAGTAAGAACCTTAGTACTCGCGTGTGTAAAACTGTCTTACACCCGTTGTATGAAAGCGTAGAGTCGAGTACACCCGATCATCATGTGATGTCTCGAAACACGATCCATAGAACGGTGCATACTCAAGGAAGAACACATTTTATCTTGATATCTAAACGAGGGATCATCTTATAATGCTACCAAACGCGCCAAACTAGCAGTATAAGATGCTAACATCTAATGTGTAAAGTGAGATGATATGGTCCATGCATTTGATCTCTATCACTTGCATCGTGGTATGATCTCTATCATTCCTTTGTGTGTAAGGCCAAGGTCTATGGAACTTACACGTTGAGTGTGTTGTAAGAGTATCTATCATATATCTACTTACAATAATACCATATCAATACACTAGCCCAGCAACGATCTAAACTAGACGCCTCTAATTTATCAATTGCAAGTTTTACGTGGCTTAGGGCTTTCGGAGATAGAACCGTTCTCACCTACGAACATGAACCACAACGAATATAACTAA
The DNA here is from genome assembly GCA_910589775.1 of Avena eriantha. NCBI lineage: Eukaryota > Viridiplantae > Streptophyta > Magnoliopsida > Poales > Poaceae > Avena > Avena eriantha. Next base: position 367,840,252 of record OU342740.1, on the reverse strand, counting down.
GTTATTAGCAACTCATTGTAAATCAGATATTGACTATAGTAGGAGAGACAGACACCCGCCAGCCACTTATGCAAAACAAGTTGCATGTCAGTCGTGGAACCGGTCTCATGTACGATGACATGTAAGGTTAGTCCGGGCCGCTTCATCCCACTATGCCACCAATATCCAAAATACATATGAAGATGCAATAACATGATCATCATCGCCCACATATAAACATACGTGTACTACCCGTGCAAAGCACCTATGCATAGATCAGGCTCTGATACCACTGTTGGGTCCGCAGCATAGAAAACAAAAAAATTCCTACGGTGTGAACTACATGCCAAGATCTATCTACTAGGTACAAAGCAACAGGTGGACATACATCCAATGAGAACTTATCCTCGAAGACAACGAGTTTTGTTAACGAGTAGGAACTTGTGGTTGATGTAGTCGTACACTTGCCGATCTCAAGATCGTGAGGAAGTCCGAGCGCCGCAACTCAGCAGCGCATCCGCACTTGCACACACGTTCAAGCCATCAGACAACCTCCACCTCCTCGCTCCAGCGATCCAGCGGAAGCAGCAACTCCTTCCAGACGAAATGCCACCAGGAACATGTATCTCGCTAATCCAAGACCATGGGGAAATAATTCTAGGGGGGGAGAGAGATCCTTCACAAGGAGGTGTGAGGATGAAGGAGGGAATGGGTGGCCTTTTATAGAAGGAGGGGGTACCCCCTCTCTCCATGGCCGGAGCATGGGGGGTGACCCCTCACCTCCCCCATTCATGTGGTGGTAACCCCTCCACATTAAAATGCCTCTTCACATTCCCTTTTAAAGTCTCCACTTTAAATGCATTAATATTCTCCAAGTTTAATGCTCTCTCATTTAATAAAACTCTTTTATTTAATTTATTCAGAATTTTGTTAATTACTTTAATTAACAAACATTCACATATAGCCCCTTGCAATATTTCAATATCACATGCAGAACCACTTTCTGCAATTTCACCCAAAACAATTTCCGGTTTCTACTGAAACAATTCCTGCGCTTTGCAATTCTTTCGTCTAAAACATATGTGCTCCAAAATGGTGTCCGGTAACTCTTAAGTGTGTCACCCTACGGTTCGCAAATAATGCAGACATGATCGAGACCCTTCTCCGATCAATAATCAGCAGCGGGACCTGGAGATCCGTACTGACTCCTACACATTCAACGATGACTTCTGTGATCGTGAGAACCTTTAACGCTTGTAACTAAATCCCTTTGTCTCACGATATATTACATGTCCGAGATTCGATCATCGGTATCTCCATACCTAGTTTGATCTCGTTACCGACATGCACTCTTTTCTCGTTCCTGTGATATAACATTCTAGTGATCACATCACTTGCTTGCAAGCTATCTCAATGTGATATCACCGAGATGGCCCAGAGTATATCTATCCGTCATCGGGATTGAAAAATTCCACTCTTGATCCATGAGCCTCAACATAACACCTTCATAGTACTAAGCCCATCTTTATAGTCACCCTGTTACGGTGTGACGTTTGATGTTATCAAGATACTCTTCAGGTGTTAGCAATTAAAATGATCTCATGGTCTAAGGATAAAGATTACTTCATATGATGTTATAGCAATATAAACATAATGACTTGATCGTAATGCTATACTTCGGATGAATGTTCATCACATCATTCCACCAATGGTGTGACCTTGTTATTAACAACATCCAATGTCCATGATCAGGAAACCTTGATCATCTTTTAATCAACAAGCTAGTCTATAAGAGAGGCATAACTAGGAACCCTTTTTGTTTATTAAACACACATGTATTGATGTTTCTGATCAATACAATTCTAGCATGCAAAAAAACATCTATCATATGTAAGGAATACATAATAACAACTTTATTATTGCCTTTCAGGGCACATTTCGTTCACACGTATAGGGGGTGTATTGCAGTATTTTCGATAAGTAAGAGTGTCGAACCCAACGAGGAGCAGAAGGTGCTGGCTAGTAGTATGGATCAGGAATTCTCTGCAAATACTTAGCAAACGGATTTTTAGGGGTTTTCGATAAAGCAAGTAAACAAAGTACGAGTAAATAAAAGACAGTAGGAATAAACGCAGCAAGTGGCCCAATCCTTTATGCAGCAAAGGACAAGCCGGTTGTATTACTTAAGAGGACCAAACATTCTCGAGGACACATGGGAAGACTGTCTAGTGCTTTCGCTTCATATAGTTGATTAATCTTCTCTAGCTTGCTAAGTGTTGTGTGGGTGAATCTGTGCTAATGTACCGCCCCATCCAAGACTAATACATACTTGTTATTATACCCCTTGCAAACATCCGTAAGTACAATAAAGTAATTAAGGTAGAAATCTAACCACATCTTTAAACTCTAAGACCCTTACGTCCCTTGTGCAATGGTTTCCTAACGGGGGTTCAGGTTTCTGTCACTCTAGCAACCCCTACGATTAGTAGCCAAATACACAATGCATTCCCCTAGGCCCATATAGGTGAAGTGTCATGTAGTCGACGTTCACATGACACCACTAGAAGAAGTAGACCACAACTTAAATAACAATCTATTGAATCTTTCTCAACACAACTCCACTACTAACAACAAGAGTTCTCCCATGTCCTCAAGAACAAAATGAACTATTCACAAGACATCATACAGATCATGATCAGAGATGGAATAATGATGTATAACAATCGGAACATAAACAATAATTCAATGGTTCACTCAATAGCATCAACTACAAAGAGTAATCAACACCGGGAAAGTTTCCCCTATGAACTATGCAAGATTCAACACAATTGTTACAACAATATGGAGATGGTGATGAGCGTGCTGATGGTGATGATGGTGGTGATGATGATGATGATCCCAATGAAGTCCAGCTTGATGGTGGTATTGATGGCGACGATCTCCCCTCTCCGGGAAGAAATTCCCCCGGCAGAAATCTATCTGCCGGAGAGATCTTTCTCTCTTGGTGTTTTCCGCCCCGCAGAGGCGGCGGAATCTTTCTGTGGTCGCTCCCCGAGTCTTAGGGTTCCGGGAGGATAATATACGCCAGAGGGGAGAGGCTGGAGTGGGCCAGGGCGGCCACACCACCTGGTGGCGCGGTCTAGGGTTGCCCGTGCTAGGGGTGGTGTGGGCCCCCCTGTGGCCCATCTCCACTCCTCCTTCTGGCATCCTTCGTCTTCTGGAAAAATAGGATTTTCCGTATATTTTCTTGGATTTTCTGATTTTCGCGAATTTTGCCTCCAAACAGCACCTTTTCCATTAGAATCCTGACTGCAGCGGCCATGCTCCAAAAGTCATCAACCATGCGAAAACAGATGAAATAACATAAGTATCATCTCTCAATACGAAATATATCAATGAATAATAGTGAATTAAGACATATAATAGTGATGCAAAATGGACGTATCACCAGCCTCGAAGGGGAACGAGAGAGAGAGAGAGAGGTCAGGGGAGAGTGAGAGGCCGAGGAGAAGATAAGCACGGATCGACACGGTCTTCTCTTCCTCCAGAACAGCGACGTGGTGAGCATCTTGGCGTGGCGGGCGTCAAACGACATCAGTATTGCCAGGCGGCTGCTTGCTCGCCGATGAGGAAGAAAACAAGGGGGAGTTGGCCGAAGGGGTATTGGGCCTAGGTTGGGTTGGCTGGACCAGCTATGAGCGCGCGTGGGCGGCAGAGAGGGAAAAGGAAGATGCGCTGGCTAGGCTGCAGCTGCTGTGCTCTTTTTTTTCTGAAAACCTTTTTCAAATCTGTTTTTCTATTCTCTCTTTTGTAATTTCAAATACAAAACTATGTTGGGTATTTCAAAAATACCAGAGGCTTTATGGAAATATGGAAATAATTATGGGTCCCCTGTAATCCATTTGGGCCCCACACATTTTGTAGTTTTTGAAACTCAAAAACCTTTTGAATATTTGAGAGAAAGAGGAAACTAGGGTTTTTGGGTTTTTGCATTATTTTATTTGCATGCATTTTAAGGGATGATGCTCATGAATTCACAAACAAAGCCCTAAATAGGATTAGCTAAAACTGGGGTGTTATAGCTCTATCCCCCTTACAAGAATCTCGACCTCAGATTCCGCAGGTAGGAAGAAGGAAGAGAAACATGGACACTCTAAGGATAAGAGGGAAACACACTAAACAACACATCGAGTGGTTAACTCATGATGGAGTGTTTAGAAATGACTTTGAGATGACAAACATGAAACACGTCAAGGTAGAGAAGGAAACAAGAGGATATGGTTACAAAGTAATAGATAACTGGTCTTCATAAGGATTGTGACCATGGAGTTTCAGAAGAGCATAAGCTTCTAAAAAGGAAGATCTCACAACAGAAAGAACTTGACCACAGACTTTGAGAGATGAAAGTCCACTAGACGGCTTAAGTAGAGCTTCTAGGGATACAAAGATATGGATAACCAAGTTGTTGAATTACTTTTGATACAGAAGGATCACTCTTCATTCAACATAAGGTTAAGACAAAAAGGTGTTTTTTGGAGAGGACTCGTAAGAGTCACAAGGAACATGTAACAAGAGAAATTTCTGATTACCAAAATCATCGTCACTCTTGACCATGATTGAAAAATGAAGGAAACTCTTTATTCATCCAGGATTATCAAAATCTTTGTCAAAGATCATGATATTACTTTACACCACCAAATGAATAGGTAAGAAGATTCCTGATGACACGAGTGCTGGCACGTGGTTGACGTGGGAGCTTATTCTTCTTCACTCCCCGGCAACGACGCCAGTAAGTTAGCTTGATGGCCCAAAATATCGAACTCGTTGGGGAGCCCCAAGAGGAAGGTATGATGAGCACAGCAGCAAGTTTTCCCTCGGTTATGAAACCAAGGTTATTGAACCAGTAGGAGCAAGGAAACACCTCCAAGGTGTTGTTTCCTACTTGGAATCCTGCACAACACAACCATAGAACTTTGTCCCCAGCTTACAATGAGGTTGTCAGTCTCACCGGTTTTGCTGAAAACAAAGGATTAAACGTATTGTGTGGAAGAAATTAATAGCTTGCAGAAAGTAAACAGAAAGCAGTAAGCAGTTGTAGATTGATGGTAAAACAAAGGACCGGGGTCCATAGTTCACTAGTGGTGATTCTCCTGAAGATAGATGACATCTTGGGTGAACAAATTACAGCGGGGCAATTGACAAACATTGAGAAAGCATACATGCATATACTAATCATCTTGACTTCTTTGAGATTCGGCATATATTATTGCTCCAAGGAGTTTTAATAGGGATCTTCCAAGTGTAATTTGTCCCTATTATGGTTATGCTGCAAGTTTCCACCATGATTAGGCATGGCTTAGGCTAGCGGCCCAGGAATTTCTCTAACAAACATACAAACTCCATGATCTTACAAGTTCCACTTTTATTTCACACCCACGGGATCCATAAGCAAAAGAATCATGATATCAACGGAATAGAAGTGCAATGTTGAAAGCATTCCCCATGATACATGGTTCTGCTAATTTCAACTTATAAAGCGCAAGCATATACGCAACAATGATGGAAACAATGGTTCAAGTTTATTAAGTGCAAGAAAGTAAAGTGTGCCATCAAGTTTGTGAGAGCTTTAATCACTAATTTTCACATAACAAGTTTAATTCGGAAGGTAGATAAAAACATGAATATACTTGGAATAGAAAATGCTAATAGGTAGGTATGATGGACTCTTTGGAATAACTTGGTTTTATTTGGAGTTGAATGCATGAGTGGAACTCACACTTGGTTATGGAGGCTAGCAAAAGACTAGGAGCGACCAACTAAGAGAGCAATAATGGCCATAATCATGCAACGCGACAAAACATCATTAATTAAAGCATAATGTGATATTACAGGTCGAAAAATAAAGGATCATCGAGGCTATGGTGACTTGGGATAGTCAAAACATGGTGTGAGCATGCGCCAAGTCAACCCAAATAAAGCATCAAAGGAGAATACCACAATACTATGCTTTAATATGCTAAAACAACGCATGATTCTTTCAAGGCATATTAAGCAATCTCAATTGTTTATAACATGTCATGCTACAGCAAAAATCACTAAGCATAAAGCCAAAACAATATAAAGCATGACATGACAAAGCATAGGCCACAGTAAAAAACAAGCTCCTTTTACCACTTAAGCATGAACTTTTCCTACTCTTTTCCAATCCAAACCAAACTTATTTGAAAACTAATGTATGAATGAGGGGGTCCAACCAATTTATTCAAGCAAACTAAGAAAATCAAGAAAACGAAAAACCAAAAACGAAAGTGAAAACGAAGACGCTCCAAGAACAACACAACTGTGCATGAAACAATAAAAATGAAGCGTTTGGAAGAAACCTGAGATTTTTATTGATAAAGAAGGGGATGCCTTAGGAATCCCCAAGCTTTGACGCTTGTACTTCTTGGATATTTCTTGGGGTGACACGCGTGGCATCCCCAAGCTTGAGCTTTAGTCCATTCTTCATCTCATTACATCATTCTTTCCATACACCTGAAATTTTCCTTCATACAAAACTTCACACAATCTTTATTAGCAACATTAGTACACTCAATATAATAAGTCTTTGGGTTCAGTTCCAACACCAATAAAACTTCCATTAAAACACAAGCTACTGTAGCACTTCCCTCAAAAAGCTCAATTCCCCAAAAAGAACCCAAAAAAGGAATCAATAAGAAGCAAATGCAAATAATGGCAGAAATCTGTCAAAACAGACCAGTAGGTAAAAAACAATTTTTTCAAAGACCTCCTGTTGCTCAAATCGAAAAGTGTTGAACTAACGAAAGTTAGATAACAACCTGGGGCAGAAGCATAAAAATTCACAGCTCAAACTGACGTACAGAGATTTTACACGCACAAAAAGCAAATAAAAAGGATAAGGAGCAGTTATTACAGGGGTAATAACTTCCAAGACTCATCTAAAACTTTTGGGTTATCTCCCAATAAGTACTTTTCTTTAACGTCTTTAAGTTAGGCATAAGAAGAAAGAAAAGAATCAAGTGTTCTCAAATGAAGAAGCATTAAAACCAAATTTCTTGCCCTTACCTCTCTTACTTTTATTCTTAACCTTGGGGAACATATGATTGTTTGATGGAGAACAAAAGTGCATGGTGCCCTTTTCCACATATATTATTGTTCCAAGGAGTTTTAATAGGGATCTTCCAAGTGTAATTTGTCCTTTTCCTACACATTCAATAACAAGATAATCAGTAGAAACCATTTTCCCTAGGATCTTTGTAAACACTCCTTAAGCTATTCCAATGGGTAATATTGTGGCATTATTAGCAATAAATATTTCTCCTCCTCCTTTGGAAATTCCCCAAAGATTCAAAGATTCATAGATATCTTTAGGCATAAGATAGAATTCAGACATAATATCACAACGAGCATGAAAATTTTCATTATTTATAACAACCTTTACTGTAGGAAGCCATTTTGAGGGTTTAGAATTTATTGGAACATAATCATGATGCTCTCTAAGCGTGTTATAGCAATCTTTTAAACTAGCAGTGTGGGTCTCAAGAGTGTTCAATTTAGCAAATATGTTTATAAAGGAAGAATTAGACTTGCTAGGCAGGTTGTAAGTTAAGACCAACTTCTTTATGGAATTAAAAGCATAATCCTCATTGCATTGGAGGAAATCTCCTCCCACTACAGCATCCAAAGCATATCTATAGCAAAGAGCAGTTCCAAGGTAAAAACTACTAATAAACAAGCTTTGAGTCATTTTAGGTTCAGTTTTTCATGTAAATCAGAGATTCTAGACCAAGCTTCTTTGAAACTTTCTTCAATTCCTTGTTTGAAAGTGAAAATCATTTCCTCAGGTGACATAGTGATTGGAGTAATCCTAGACATAATGGCAACTTAATATAGGAACTAATAATTTTGTTTTTGTTTTTTAATAAATAAAGAAAACTTAGTACAACTAATTTTTTGAGTGTTTTTGATGAAGAAACAAGCAAACAAAGCAGAAATAAACTAAGCAAAACAAAAATAACAAAGTAAAGAGATTGGTTATGAGGGACTCCCCTTGTGAAGATGTCATTGTCTCCCCGGCAACGGCGCCAGAAAAATAATTGCTGGCGTGTGGTTGATGTGGGAGCTTCTTCTTCTTCACTCCCCGGCAATGGCGCCAGTAAGTTAGCTTGATGGCCCAAAATATCGAGCTCGTTGGGGAACCCCAAGAGGAAGGTATGATGAGCACAACAGCAAATTTCCCCTCGGTTATGAAACCAAGGTTATCGAACCAGTAGGAGGAAGGAAGCACCTCCAAGGTGTTGTTTCCAACTTGGAATCCTACACAACACAATCACAGAACTCTGTCCCCAAGTTACAGTGAGGTTGTCAATCTCACCGGTTTTGCTAAAAATAAAGGATTAAACGTATTATGTGGAAGAAAGTAATAGCTTGCAGAAAGTAAACATAAAACAGTAAGCAGTTGTAGATTGATGGTAAAATAAAGGACCGGGGTCCATAGTTCACTAGTGGTGATTCTCCTTAAGATAGATGACATGTTGGGTGAACAAATTAAAGCAGGGCAATTGACAAACATTGAAAAAGCATACATGCATATACTAATCATCTTGACTCCTTTGAGATTTGATTGGGCATTACAAAATTATACATAGACCGTAATCCAACTGCATCTATGACTAATAATCCACCTTCAGGTTATCATCCGAACCCCCTCCAGTATTAAGTTGCAAGCAATAGATAATTGCATTAAGCATTGCATGTGAAGTAAACAATATGATTGTTCTATGAATAAAGGATTGCTGTTTTCTCCCTAGTAGCAACATCACATCTAGTACCTTAGAGATTTCTGTCACTTCCCTAGATTACTAGAGGCATGAACCCACTATCGAGCATAAATACTCCCTCTTGGAGTTGCTAGCATCTACTCGGCCAAGATATCTACTAACAACGGAGAGCATGCAAGATCATAAATAACAAAGACATGATAAAATCAATAATCAGTCTGAAATCGCATCTCAATATCCATCGGATCCCCGCAAACACAACATGTAGGATTAAAAATAGATGATCTTGATCATGAACGGAGCTCACAAGATCTAAAAATGATAGCACAAAGGAGAAGAACCAACCATCTAGCTACTACATGGACCCGTAGTCCAAGGATGAACTACTCACGCATCACACCGGAGGCTTGCATGGTGATGAAGAAGGCCTCCAGGGTGAATTCTCCCCTCCGGTAGGGTGCCGGGAAGAGCTTCAGATCCCTCCCGATCTAGGGATGGAGATGACGGCGGCTACATACTCTTTTGTGGAATTTTGATCGGGTACTTAGGGTTTCTGTGTCGGAGGCAATATATAGGCAAATGGGGAGGCCGAGGGGGTTCCCTAGGCGGCCACACCACCCCCTGGCATGGGCCAGGCCTGGCCGCGCGACCAGGTGGTGTGGCCGGCCTGGCCCCTCTCCGTCTCGTCTTCTGGCTCCGTGTCCCCCTCGGTGAAATATTGACTTTGGCTTTTGTCCCGTCCAATTATGAGAATATTCATTTTCTAACTTTCCTGGAAACAAAAACAACAGAAACAGGCAGCTGGCACTGTGGCATCTTGTTAATAGGTTAGTCCAAGAAAGTGTATAAAAATACTCCAAAGTGTGGACAAAACATAAGAAAGTAGATATAAACCAAGCATGGAACATAAAAAATTATAGATACGTTAGCAACGTATCAACATCCCCAAGCTTAACTCCCGCCCGTCCTCGAGTAGGTAAGTGATAAAAAGAAAGAATAATTTTTGAGGTGACATGCACCATCATAAAATTGATCAAAGTATTTGTAAAACATTGATAGGTGGGATCATAGTACTTCAACATAGCATGAAAGGTAAAGTTCTAACTGTAAGACATAGCAACTATGTTGTAACATGAAAAGGCACAAACAAAAGATTCATGAATAACAAGGCTTTCCAAGATGTTTGTTTGTTTCACATAAAGAAAACATAATGAGAATGGTATTCAGCTTGTCCCTCATAGTGTAGAAAAACATAATTGCATAGGACACCTTCAAAGTTCATAAGGGTGACTAGATACAAATAGTTTAAGAACAAGCAATATCAAAGTTATGCATCAATCAACAAGTCTTGGGACAATGCACATTAAACTAAGAATGGCCACTATGCTCTCTCAATAGGTGCATAAATATAGAAGATGGAGACTCAACATAAAAGTAAAAGAAAGGCCTTCATAGAAGGAAGCAGGGATTCAAGTTTCATAAAGAGCTTCCAAAAATTATGGTACTTATTAGCTTTCAGCTATCATTGAACCTATCATAAGCATCTTGAAGTGATTAAGGTTAAAGTGAACAAACTATGGAGTATATGCTTGACAAAGTATAAGTTGGAAATCTCATGTCCCTTGAATACGAGGGCCACTCCTCATGCTACTCAAGTTTAGTTACCGGTTAGTTCTTGTCATAGTAAGTACATGTGTATCATAGAGAACCGCCAACAGGGTACCCCTTGCCCGATGATACGGAAGAATCCCCATATCAAAATGACAAGGCAAGCAGACAACAAGCGTCTCAGCAATCTTCTTATTTACCATGGGAAAATGGTTCTTTTTTCTCTATTTCCTCTTTTCTCATCTATTTTTTCTTTTTCTCCTTTTTCTCAATCTCTAACTCTTTTTTTATAAGAAGAATGCTTCATAGATTGCTCATTATGGTTACGTTGCAGGTTTCCACCATGATTAGGCATGGATTAGACCAGCGGCCTAGGCGTTTCTCTAACACGCATACATAACTCCATGGACTTACAAGCTCCCCTTTCATTTCACACCGACGACATCCATAGACAAAAGAGCATGATATCAACTAGGTATAATGTACAAGTGCAATGTTGAAAGCGTTCCCCATGACAGCATGGTTCTGCTAATCCCCAACGTATAAGTGCAAGCATATACAACATAGATGACACAATGGTTCAAGTTTATTAAGTGCAAGAAAAGTAAAGCGTGCCATCAAGTTCTTGAGAGCTTTAATCACTAGTTTTCACATAACAAGTTTAATTCGGAAGATAGATAAAACATGAATATACTTGGAATAGCAAATGCTAATAGGTAGGTATGGTGGACTCTTTGGAATAACTTGGTTTTATTTGGAGTTGGATGCATGAGTGGAACTCATACTTGGTTATGGAGGCTAGCAAGAGAGTGGGAGCGACCAACTAAGAGAGCAATAATGGCCATAATCATGCAACGCGACAAAACATCATTGATTAAAGCATAAATTGATATTACAAGTCGAAAACTAAAGGATCATCGAGGCTATGATGACTTGGTATAGTCATAACATGGTGTGAGCATGCGCCAAGTCAACCCAAATAAAGCATCAAAGGAGAATACCACAATACTATGCTTTAATATGCTAAAACAACGCATGATTCTTTCAAGGCACATTAAGAAATCTCAATTGTTTATAACATGTCATGCTACAACAAAAATCACTAAGCATAAAGCCAAAACAATATCAAGCATGACCTGACAAAGCATAGGCCACAGTCAAAAGCAAGCTCCTTTTACCACTTAAGCATGAGCTTTTCCTACTCTTTTCCAAACCAAACCAAACTTATTTGAAAACTAATGTATGAATGAGGGGGTCCAACCAATTTATTCAAGCAAACTAAGCAAACCAAGGAAATGAAAACCAAAAACAAAAACGAAAACGAAGACGCTCCAAAAACAACACAACTGTGCATAAAACAATAAAAATGAAGTGTTTGAAAGAAACCTGAGATTTTTATTGATGAAGAAGGGGATGCCTTGGGTAGCTTCAGGAATAGGTGGAGCAATAGGTGTGCACATGAAATCATTGTTGTTGGTGCTAGTAAAGTCACACAACTTAGTGTTTCAAGAGTAGTCATTTTTTGGTGTTTTTAATAAAGAAAGCAAACTTAGTACAACTAATTTTTTTGTGTTTTTGATAAAGGAACAAGCAAACAAAGCAAAAAAAAGGAGTTGTGTGGAAGAAACGTATTGTGTGGAAGAAAGTAATAGCTTGCAGAAAGTAAACATAAAACAGTAAGCAGTTGTAGATTGATGGTAAAATAAAGGACCGGGGTCCATAGTTCACTAGTGGTGATTCTCCTTAAGATAGATGACATGTTGGGTGAACAAATTAAAGCAGGGCAATTGACAAACATTGAAAAAGCATACATGCATATACTAATCATCTTGATTCCTTTGAGATTCGATTAGGCATTACAACATTATACATAGACCATAATCCAATTGCATCTATGACTAATAATTCACCTTAAGGTTATCATCCGAACCCCCTCTAGTATTAAGTTGCAAGCAACAGATAATTTCATTAAGCATTGCGTGTAAAGTAAACAATACGATTGTTCTATGAACAAATGATTGCTGTTTTCTCCCTAGTAGCAACATCACATCTAGTACCTTAGATATTTCTGTCACTTCCCTAGATTACTAGAGGCATGAACCCACTATCGAGCATAAATACTCCCTCTTGGAGTTGCTAGCATCTACTCGGCCAAGATATCTACTAACAACGGAGAGCATGCAAGATCACAAATAACAAAGACATGATAGAATCAATAATCAATCTGAAATAACATCTCAATATCCATCGGATCCCCGCAAACACAACATGTAGGATTACAAATAGATGATCTTGATCATGAACGGAGCTCAAAATATCTAAACATGATAGCACAAAGGATAAGAACCAACCATCTTGCTAATAAATGGACACGTAGTCCAAGGATGAACTACTCACGCATCACACCAGAGGCTTGCATGCTGATGAAGAAGGCCGCTAGGGTGAATTCTCCCCTCCGGCAGGGTGCCGGGAAGAGCTTCTGATCCCTCCTGATCTAGGGATGGAGATGACGGCAGCTATAGACTCTTTCGTGGAATTTTGATCGGGTACTTAGGGTTTCTGTATCGGAGGCAGTATATAGTCGAAAGGGGAGGACGAGGGGGTGTCCTAGGTGGCCACACCACCCCCAGCGAGGGTCAGGCCTGGCCACGTGGCCAGGTGGTGTGACCGGCCTCTGGCCCCTCTCTGTCTTGTCTTCTGGCTCCGTGTCCCCCTCGATGAAATATTAACTTTGGCTTTTGTCCTGTCCAATTCCGAGAATATTCATTTTTTGACTTTCCTGGAACCAAAAACAACAGAAAACAGACAACTGGCACTATGACATCTTGTTAATAGGTTAGTCCAAGAAAAGTGTATAAAAATACTCCAAAGTGTGAACAAAACATAAGAAAGTAGATATAAACCAAGCATGGAACATCAAAAATTATAGATGTGTTAGCAACGTATCAACGAGGAAAAAGAAACGTCATTCTCAGACTTCAGTTACTTGGCACAACAAATGCTGCCAACATAAAAGGTCTGGAGGATCGACCGAGAGACATTTAGCAACACTACTTTAAATGTTCTCCTTGATGTTTGAGAAAACAGACATCAAGTAATGGTCGGACTTCGGGGACATAGGAAACCATAAGCACAACTCCTATAATTAAATCATAGAAGATGCCTCATGAAGAGTGGTTGTTATTTGCTGATTCAAGAGAATATGACAATAGGCTTTCCAACTGATTGTGTCAGCCATTACATCAATCTTGCCAGATTTAGAAAGAGACCTATGTCAAAACCTTGAAGAACACCAACCGTCATATCTGCTTGAGATTCAGATTTGGTTAGGTGGGATGATACTTCAGACTCAGCATGTCCGAATAGAAAGCTTGCAAAATTTACTACAAAGGTAAAGTCACTAGATTCTCAAGGCATGGACTACAGTGTTAAGCTCCAATAGACTGAGCTAAATTGCTAGACCCATGTATTAACAACTTGTCAAAAAACAAATACACATGCATCAAGTACTTGCAATGAAATACACATGTATCCTTAAAGAAACAAAGTTAACTCTACTCAAATCCATGGCGACATCTTTCGACAATTGCCCTTGGATTGGAGAAGGTTACTTCCAACATCCAGAACACATACTTCGAGATAACACGAAGAAGGTTCTCGAAAAGTTTCCAACATTAATACCAAAGGTTCTATATGAATCTAGTCTAGCTTGGAGAAGGTAAGTATGTTATCGATGGGCTCAACAACAAACTTATCGAGATATTCCAGGAAGATGGACTCATATGTTGTATGAATAAGGCAAAAGTATTGGTCAGACCATAGGACATGAGGATGTACTCAAGTGAAACGTCACGAGTAGCAACATCATCAAGATAGTTCTTGGAACTGAGTTTGATTTCACGATAACCCAAATCAAATCAAAGAGAGGGAAAGATAACATATCCACGAAGGAAACACTATCTTTCTTCGGCACGAACAGAACTAGACATCCCTTTACGAAGGAACTGAGTCAGGTAGAACTTTTGTCTTACAACTCTCCAAGTTATTGTTTAAGCTCAACCTTCTAGTTCAGGGGTATCTAGTATGGATCCTTGGAGAAAGGAGTAGTTCAGAGAACTTTCTTGCTCAAGAACTTGACAACACGGTCATGTGGCGACATGGCGACACTTCTAGAAAGACATCTAGAATATCACAAACCACCGATATGTCACTTAGTTCGAGAGGGAACTTGCTTGATAAGGCAAGAGACATAGCCTCAGAGCTTGGCATAAACCTAACTCTTTGACCGAAGAGAGTGTACCAGGGTAACAGACTTGGTAGCACAATCATACTTTGCTTAGTTATAGGTTTAACCATCACAGTAAAAATGACTCAAATGTTCTTGTAGTTCAAAGCAATAAAAGTTGCTAGGAATCCCAGATGGCCACATTATTACGCACACGCATCATTCTCAAATGCGAAAGTTCAGAGGAAGGGTGGGTAATAATATGTAAGAGCATCACTTCATTAAGGGGTCATGAAGCTCACCACGATCTCTTAGTATATAAGAGTGTGATACTTTAAGGTAGAACATATAGAAGCTAATCATGCCTCTTAATCTGCGGACTACAACACTTTGACTTGGTCCTAGATATGACGAGTTACTGTAGTTTGTTTCTCCTGACATTCCGAAATGGTTTGTCATGACGGACCACAAGAGTATCTTGCAACGGAAGACACCAATGCACATTACTACTTGGCTACCAACTGATAGACAAAGGTCGGAAACAACAAGGGGAAAAGAACATGCTCATGATAGAATCCCGAGATGTGGATGCATAGATTATCATTCTTCCGAGAACCAATGCATAGAAGGAAGGGTATGGCAGAGTCACAGATATATATATATATGAGACTCATGAGGAGTACTCTTATTGTGATGTTTTTGGTTCCATTAAAGAACATCTACCATAGGTAGTGGTAGGGGAAGTCCTTAGTTGTCACAATTTAATCGCGATAAAGACCACAAGCTTGAAGGCCAGAATAATAGTACCAACTATCCTGAGGTAATGTGTGAACATTAACAACAGGGGACAAAGGAATGGATCTTGGGTTAAAGGTCAGCTTCATGTAAAAGATTCACAACACCAAAATCAAGAACAATCAGGGATCTTCGGTTCAAGTGCAAGGGCTAAAACCCGAGAAAGGAGTAACTACTACTTGAGCGACACAACGTACACTGCAATATAGTAATCATGAGGTAGCTTCCAAGAGAAGGAACACCTTCTGAAGTACCCGAACAAATAAAAAGGAGGCACACGAGGTGAAAGGAAACCTCAAAGCCTAGAACAGAACACTTTTGATCCTACAATATAATATTGTGGGCCCATAAGGTAGAGAGATCATGATGGAAAGAAATCTCTCAGATGAAATAGAGAAAAGGGGAACAAAGAACACACAACACACGCAACTCTAGAGAACTCAACACTAGGTCAACTAGCTGAGAAACGACATGCCCAGAAGGCACAAGTTTTGAAAGACTAGAAGAGGTAGTAAATTTTTTCAAAGTCAACACAAGGTAAGATGACCTAGAGTTAGAGAGATACCAGATGAGGAATAAAAGAAGCATACTAGAGTTTTCACAAATACTTTTCATCTTTGAAAGAGTTTTCACAAGCACTAGACTCAACATCGACCAATAGCAAGGTTTTCCTACGGTCGGTACTACTTTGATACCAAAAACTGTAACACCCCCGGGATCAGGGTTAAGCAAATCCCAGACCTTAGCCTGACATAAGCTTAACCTAGAGCTCGAGGATATTCAGTGACAAATCAGTAACACAATAGTAACCCTGCGACACAAAAATTATTACAGCAAGCTCATAACTGAGCGAAGAACCAAAATATTACAAGCAGAGGTCAGTGACCACAAATAGCAAACAATGGAAGGCAAATTATGCTATTAAGTATATCAAACTTAACAAATGGCCTAAGAGGCCTGAAGCATAATGATGACATCCCAACCCATAGGTTCTAGGCTGCCGACCGGGAACCCCAAGCTACTCGTCGGTGTCGATGTCATACCAAACTTGTCTTCAGGGGAACACTTATTCTGCTACAAAAGTATTAACAAAGCAAGGGTGAGTACAAGGTGTACTCCACGAGACTTATGGCTGGTGGGGTTATTTTGCATAAAGCCATCTTTGTTTATAAAACCAGAGGGAGAAGAAGCTCGTCTAATTAGAACATTTTAAAAGGGGATAGGAGAGTGACATATCCGAAGAATTGATCATCATCTTTTGATATCCACCAAAGTAATCCTCATCTCACAACTAGGATCACCCCCTCGTACCCAAGAGGAAGCATCCTTAAGCACTCATTGATCTGCCAAGTTTTACTATTAGGTTAAAGTTCTCTATGATCTTAGAATCCGGTCACCAAGCGTTCATAACCGTGAACACGGCTTTTCGAAAACATTTAACCCTACAGAGGTGTACAACTTTACCCCACACGTACTAACTGACTCTTAATGCGAGTACATTAGCCCTCTTCCTTGGAAGGCTAGCAGAGGGTGGTTAGACACGACCTTTACCTTTCTTTCGCCGAGACCATGAGTCACGCCCTACGGAGGGTTCCACCGTAATGGGTCAAATCTCGAAGTCGGTCCCTAGAGATGTGAGGCATGGTTGGTTTACTAGGGGCGCCATCTACCCTAAGCAACCCCATCCATGCTTACCTACCTGTTATGATGCACCTTCACCCGCCATATCTTTCAAAATGTTTTCTATGCATATGTCGAATGGAACGACAAACTATGTGACTCATGGAATCTACTAGGCAAGTTAGTCAGCGGAGGGGTCCCCATAAACCCTGTGTGGTTGTATGCTCGTCTTGGTCCAAAGGCAAGAACTCGGTTCCTAGTGGTGGCGAGCATAGGACTACAAAAACCACATCCCACCGTGGCTCCCATACAAGCCTTAGCATGTTTAACCTTTACCACTGATCTTACCTCATCAGTATACCTCGTTCTTCTGTTATACTAGATTCTCTGCATTTGGTACATCTTCTGGATGAACTAGCACTTACAACTATGCATGGCTAAGCAAGACACATATATAAGCTCTAGCAGTGCACACAGATCTTGGCCTTTATCTAGATTAGATCTAAGTTTTGTTTGTTCTCGCGGTAGAAATTTTTTGTTTTCCATGCTACGAACCAATCAGTGGTAATAGAGCCCTGTCTATGCGTAGAACTGTTGCACGAGTAGAACACAATGGTTTTGTGGGCATTGGTGCTCGTGCCGTCTTTTGCTTTGTGTACTTTGCATCTTGCGGTATGGTGGGATGAAGCGGCTCGGGCTAACCTTACATGTCATCGCACATGAGACTTGCTCCACGCTTGACGTGTAACTTGCTTTGCACAAGTGGCTTTGCGGGTGTCTGTCTCTCTCACCATAGTATAGATCCAATCTACACTTTGCACTTGATAGCACTTGTATCAACGTTGTGGTTCATGTTCGTAGGTAAGATCCGTTCTTCTTCGAAAGCCCCTACCACGTAAAACATGCAAAGAAAATTAGAAGCGTCTAACTTGTTCTTGCAGGGGTTTTGTGATGTGATATGGCCATCATGTGATTGTGATTATATTTGATGTATGCAATGATCCTTGTTGTAATATGGCAACCGGCAGGAGCCTAATGGTTGTCTTCAATTCTGTTAAGACCTGCGTGTCTATTCATCTTGTAATAGCTTTGTTCCAAGTAGTTGTAATAGTTGCTAGTGATGATGGACAACCATGAAGCGGCGCCACGGACCTTGACGCCACGCTAGTGATGATGGAAATCATGTCCATGCTTTGGAGATGGAGATCAAAGGCACAAGAAGAAAGGCCATATCATATCACATATTATGAATTGCCTGTGATGTTAATCCTTTATGCATCTTGTATTGCTTAGATCGCGACGGTAGCATTATAAGATGATCCCTCTCACTAAATATCAAATAATAAAGTGTTCATCCTTAGTTGGCACCGTTGCTAAGACTCGTCGTTTCGAAGCATCTCGTGATGATCGGGTGTGATAGACTCTACGTGTTCATACAACGGGTGCAAGCCAGATTTGCACATGCGGAAACTAAGGTTAACCTTGACGAGCCTAGCATGTACAGACATGGTCTCGGAACACGGAATACCGAAAGGTAAAGCATGAGTCATATGGATGATATGATGAACATGTTGATTGTTCGCCTTTAAAGCTACATCATCTCACGTGATGATCGGACTTGGTGTAGTGGATTTGGTTCGTGTAATCACTAAAACAACTCGAGGGATGTTGTTTTGAGTGGGAGTTCATTTGTAATTTGGATTAGTCGAAATCAATTTATCATAAACACAATCAAAGTGAATTTGCATAGTTTGTTGTAGTCATTGGCATCCGTTCACCACCTTACGCTTAGTTATAGTTGAGATAGTGGAACTATAGAAATTCTGGATATTTACTTTACGAGCTGGTATCATATTGTTTTGAATGTCAATTTAAAGTTTATAAGTCCTATTGCAAACTTTCAGCAAACTCTATTTACTCCATGAAGTTTAATAAATAGTATTAAATCAAGAGTAACAATTCCAGTGTTAGTATCTAATGTATCATGTTTGCCTCCATGATTCTTGATACTCAAAAGATTGTTTTTAATATCAAGTTTATCTAAGAGCTGAAAGCAATGTTTCAGAAACCATCATATGTGAAAGGTATTGCGATATCTAAAACAGTGTGTTGGTTACAACATGATAGAGTATACGTCCTCATATTTGATGAGAATTTGTGAAGGTTGGAGACGCTAGTCGTCCTAATCCTCCAAAAGGTTTTGAAAAAGAAACATTATACTCGCAATTCACCTTTATAAGCTATAGCAGCTTGATCATGAAAGTTTTCATGATAAGGATGAAAAGAAGATGTAAGTAAAATGTTTACTATACTAAAAGATTACTAAAGAATGGATTTTGAAAGAACACCAAACATTTGATGATGGTGATCCACCTCAAAGTGCAAGTCTAAAGGTATTAGTAGTTGACTATATACTCTTTGTACCATGTGTCATGTTGATGACACCACTATTGATGTTGATAGATTCTTTTAAAAGAAAAGGAATTGCTGAAAGAGAATCTATAAAATATTTGGCAGAAAATAAAAGGTTGGAGATGTCCAACTTAGGCATATAGAAGATATACATGTTATGGTTGTATTCCTTGCTTGTTAAACAATGTGGTTCTTAGGTATTGGATACCGAATTGGTTGGTATGAAGTGTCATACAGGACAACACAATTCATGAACTGCAATGGCCTAAGTAACTAGCAAGAGAAAATGTGATAATGTTCATCGAAAACAAACAAAGGGTTGTTGTGTTGCTCGTTAACATCAAAGCTTGCCTTCAAGATTTGTTTCAATAATTGTTATATTGATCAGGTATTATGACGACAAAAGGTTGTTCAAATAATTACCGTATTCCATAATAGATGGATAATATACAAGTCTGGTAGGAGAAATAACGACCATAAAACTAATGCTAAAATGTCGCAAGACAAATGATCGAAAGATCACTTGCGAAGTGACATCGCCGTTTAAATTATATTGAAAGGATATATGAAGAAACTCCATGTTGATGGATTTTTGGAGTCTTTGATTTGGATCAAATGACGCTTGTGATACTTTCCTGGAGATAATTAAAACTCCGTTCGTAGGCCAAAAGAGGAACAGACGACTAACTGATTGGAATTTGTACATATTGATGTATATAGTCCATTATGTGTAGTCGTGGGCGATAGATTTCAACTTCATATGCTTTCTCCGAAGATTTGAGTGAGTATATGTATATACTTACTCAATAAGGAAGAAGTATGAAACATTTGAAAAATGTTCAAAGACTTTCAAGATGAAGTGGAAAATCATTGTAACAAGAAAATAAAAGAGTTTATGATTGGATCATAAAGAAAGATGTTTGAGTTACAAGTTTAGCAAAACACCTAAGATTTGAGGAATCGTTCCATGGATTTGCATTTCCCAAAACACCATAGGAGTATGGAGTGTTCAAGATATGTAATGAATCCTTGTTTGACATGGTAAGATCAAAGGTGTCATTTATAAAACTGCCATTATATATTAAAGATTAAATCTTTAGTGACTACCACTTTTACACTGAAAAGAGCTCCATCGTGATCCGTTGAAATGACACCATATAAGTCATGGTTTGGGATAAAACCCAGGTTGTCCTTTCTTAAATTTTTGGTATGCTAGGCATAAGTAAAATGTTTACAACCAAAGTAGGATAAGCACGTCTTTGTAGGTTATTCCAAAGAATTTGTTGGGAATTTCTCCATAAACGCCGAGGACAAAAGAGTTTGTCGCTTGGAACGTCAAGTTTCTTGAGAAGGAATTTTTCGTGAAAAGTTAAGTGGGAGGACAATAGAACTTTGATAAGGTTGTTGAACCTTAGCTATATGTGTTAAGTAGCGCAGTGACAGAAAGTGTCCCGGTGGCGGCCACAATGCTCATGGCTCTCGTGATTACAAAAGGTGTGATCTCGGAGATTAGAGTTCCTATAGAACCGTGTGGGTCGGTAAGAATCAAATAGTAAGATTTGATAAGTAAGTCGTTATTGTTTTGACAATGATGAACCGACTATATGCAAAGAAGCGATGATGGGCCCTGACTCCATAAAATGACTAGAAGTCAAGGAATCCGTGATAGTATCCATACACGAGAAATCAAGTTTCTGAACTTAGAAGACCCTCTAGAAAGGTGCAAGACCTTACAGTCGTATATGGATCTATAAATAGACGTGGATGTTTCACATCTATGAAATAGTCGACATGTCGGAAAGAGTTTACGACAATGTTCAAGGAATTGACTATGATAATATTTGATCTTTCGTAGCGATATTTAGTCTGGACGGATTAATGTAGCAACCACTACATATATTTTGATATATGGTAGTTGAACAAACAAAACAAGTTGTTCTAATAGAATGGTTACCTAGGACGTGTACATGACACGATCCAAAGGGTTTTGTTAATTCAAAGGATGCTAAAAGAGTATGCAAAACTTCAATGGTTGAAGTGAGCATCGCGGAGTTGGAATCTTCACCGTGATGAAACCGTTAAAAGGTTTAATTTCATCAGAGACGATGAAGATGTTTGCATTTTGCAAGAAATTAAGTGGGAGCGCTAAGACATATTTCTAATACATTATGTGAAAGACATATTGTTGATTAGAAATGATGTATCTTTTATTGACACAGGTTAAGAATTTCATTTCGATGAAATACTTAGGCATAACTCAAGAATTTGGCATCAATGTCTATATGGATAGATTGAGGCGCTAATATGATTTTGCCAAATGTACATAGATAAGATGTTGAATGAGTTCAATATGGAAACAACAAGAAAGGTTCTTGACGCACGGAAAGGACTAAATCAAGATTCAAGTGTGTTGACACAAGATTCAAGTGTTTTGACACTTGGTGAAATCACAAGAATATTTTGATCAGTCATTCTTTGAGATGTACACATCCAGATATGTCCTATGCCCTAAATGTTATGAGCATATACCAGAATGATTCATAAGATGATCATTGGACAATAGTAAACATATTCTTATGAGCTTTGGAAGAACTAAGAATATATCATGTATAAGTGACAAATAGTTAAAGGTAGTTCATTGTAAAGTGTTACATTGATACTAGTTTTGTCACAAGATACAAATTAAATTTATCTCAATTTAGACTATGGGTGGCACAATATAATGGAAAGGATGTTCCATGATGGATTTGGTTGAGTTCCGAAGTTCAGATATTGTGACGGATACTACAACAAAAGGCTAAGTATATAACTGCTATAGTAGCAGCAAAGGAGGGCATTTGTGTTAAGTAGTTTGTTATCAAACTAGGTGTGGTTCATAGCGGGATAATATTATGAAGATACATTGTATGACAATTTTATCAACATAATTTAATCCCAAGGAACTAAAGGTCTCACCAAAGAACCAAATTTATACAATGTCATCTCATTGGAGAATGAGTAATGTGTAGAGACGCAAGGACATGCAAATACACACGGACCTGGAAGTGTCAGATCCGAAGATTATGTTTACCACTAGCAATAGTGTCTATACAACACCAGAAAGCCATAGGTGTTGAATGCATAAGTTTTAACTAGATTATTGACTCTAGTGCAAGTGGGAGACTGTTGGAGATATGCCTAAGAGGCAATAATAAAGTGGTTATTATTATATCTTTATGTTTATGATAAATGTTTACATCCCATGATATAATTGTATTAACCGGAAACATTAATACTTGTGTGTTTTGTAAACATAAAAGAGTCCCTAGTAAGCCTCTTGTTAAACTAGCTTGTTGATTAATGGATGATCATGGTTTCCTGATCATGGACATTGGATGTCGTTAATAACAAGATCATATCATTAGGAGAATGATGTGATGGGCACACACCCGTAGTAAGCATAGCATAAGATCAAGTCATTAAGTTCATTTGCTATAAGCTTTAAAATACATAGTAACCTAATCCTTCGACCATGAGGTTATGTTAATCACCATCACCGGATGGGTACTTTGATGACATCAAACACTGCTTCGTAACTGGGTGGTCATAAAGGTGTCATTGGGTATTCTGAAAGTATGTGTTGAAGCGCATGGACCAAGATTGGG
Organism: Avena eriantha; assembly: GCA_910589775.1. Taxonomy (NCBI): domain Eukaryota; kingdom Viridiplantae; phylum Streptophyta; class Magnoliopsida; order Poales; family Poaceae; genus Avena; species Avena eriantha. Next base: position 367,817,168 of record OU342740.1, on the reverse strand, counting down.
ATTTGTCCATCCATATGACGGATAGATATGCTTTGGGCCCTCTCGGTGGAATGTCATCTAATTAGCTTGCAAGCATGTGACTGGGTCACAAGGGATGACATATCATGGAACGAGTAAAGAGTACTTATCAGTAACGAGGTAGAACTAGGTATGGAGATACCGACGATCAAACCTCGGATAAGTAGAGTATCGCGTGACAAAGGGAATTGGTTTCGTATGTTAATGGTTCTATCGATCACGAAGTCATCGTTGAGTATGTGGGAGCCGTTATGGATCTCCAGATCCCGCTGATGGTTATTGATCGGAGAGGTGTCTTCATCATGTCTGCATATTCACGAACCGTAGGGTGACACACTTAAGGTTCGAAGTTGTTTTAAGTAGATATGGAATGTGCGTTGGAGACCGAATGTTGTTCGGATTCTCGGATTGGATCCAGGACATCACGAGGAGATCCGGAATTGTCCGGAGAATAAGATTCATATATTGGGGATCATTTTCTGAGTTAGGAAATGTTCCGGAGTATTTGTATGAGGATTCTAGAAGGTTTTGGAATGTTCCGGAAGGTTCTGGAAGATTTCTTGGAGTTTGCTTGAAAACCAAGAAAGGGATCAAGGAGTCCTGGTGGGGCAAGACAAGGAGTCGTGGGGGAGGAGGACTCCTCCCCCCCTCCCCAATCCGCCGGCCATAGGAGGGGAGTCCTAGTAGGACTCCCCCTCCCATGGCGCCTCCCCCTTTAAATAGAGGGGTGGGGGCGCCACCTCCAAGCCCTCCTCCACAACTCCAAATCTCCGTCGCCTCTCTCCTCCTCCTTTCTTCTGCACAGGCATAGGCGAAGCCCTGCAGAATTCTCTACTCCACCACCACGCCGTCGTGCTGCTGGGATTCCGTGGAGAAGATCTACTACCTCCGCTGCTCGCTGGAACGGAGAGAGGAAGGTATGCTTCGACTCCGCATGTGTGACCGACTGCAGAAGCGCTGCCGGAACGCGGCGCCAGAAGGATCGTCCACTCGATCTTGAGATCGGCAAGTGATCGACTACATCAACCACGAGATCTAATCTCGTAACGCTTTCGGGTCTACAAGGGTTAGTACAGATCTATCTCGTTGCACATGTCTAATAGATTAGATCTTGGCTTTTATCTAGATTAGATCTGGGTTTTGTTCGTTCTTGCGGTAGAAATTTTTTGTTTTCCATGCTACGAACCCATCAATGATGCACCGACACCTTGCTACCCCGTGGACGATGTTAGAGAGATGACACAATGTGAGCTACATCAGCCAATGAACAACATGTCCTTCAAGGTGGCGATCGACACTGCTTTACCTTGTCTACCTGGAGCACTCCACCATTCACTTCCAATTCCACCAGGCTATGCTCGTGTCTCGGTGGATGACGTAGTGGAGGATTTTGTGAACCTAGAGATTGACATCGCTACACCTGAATGACTTAGGAAACTAGGAGATGTCAAGTGCCACATCATTCTATGGAAGAAGAAGTATGTCAAGTTTCTAGGCTCGGCGCCAAGGCCACCGACTCCGAGGAATCCAAGTCCACCATCCCTCGATGAGAGGGATGTCGATCGTCAACCTTCAAGTCCTCCATCCCTCGATGAGAGGGATGTCGATTGCCGTAGCGTGAGTACATCTCGATATCCACCTCCACCTCCGCCCCTGACTAAAAAACGGATGGCCGTCCCTCACTCGCGCCCCACTTAGAAGAAATACCGTAGTACGTCGAAGATAGTTGACATCCCGCTGGCTCTTTCGAAGAGAGCTTAGGATATGACTGATGAGGAAAATGCCGCGATATCGGCTGACCAGAGTAAGGCTTTTTTTGCACCAAAAAAGCCCGAGCCAAAGCCAGTATTTACTGAAAAAACAAAAAAGTGGGCTAAGTCCTTTCTTGAGCAACCATCCCAAGTATCCTTGAATCTGAAATCAGATTATGACCGCGAAATTACTAAATAAGCAAAGGAGAAAAAATAACAAGTATAAAAAGCGGGAAACAAGTTCCCAACTCGGACAACAGAAGAATCAGTCGTCCCCCCCACTCAAAGTGATTTTAGATACCGACAAGGCTTTCAAAGCCAAAATGGATAATGACATGCAAATAATGGACCCTAGAGCCAGGTCTGCCGCTGCACTACTGGGCATCACTGTATCGACAGCCAAAGAACTTGCTATGGCGGCAGGTACGTCTCTTGGTCAATTCTTAGACTATGAAGATACGTCAGTGGGTCAGGTAGTACGGCAATATGTCAAAGGGGGGGCTCTAGTTAGTCATGAGGAACTCACGCGTCTATCAACACATATGCGAAATCTGCATGATTGGTACACTGGACAAATAGAGAAAAGGCACCAGAAAGAATGGTTTTCGGTGGCCGTTAGAAAGGAGCATCACTTCAAAGAGTACTCGATACAGGTTCAAATGACCGAACTGTTTCAGTTATACAATCAGCGCGCCCTCGACAATTCTATCCTCGGTTGCTATTGTTTGTAAGTGATTTATTTCTGTAATTAACTCTTTAGATCAGCTAGTTCATTTCATATAATATATCATCCTGACTATATATCCTTTTGTACGATATTATATTCTGCAGAATGAAGATGTTTGAATGCAAAAGAGGAAGAATATATGACGTTGGGTTTATTGACCCATATATCATTAATGAATATACGTTACACAATCACCCCGATGACATGGAGGACGACTTGTGCAATTTTTTAATCGAGCATAATTTTTTCAAGCACATACTATTTCCTTACAACTCCAAGTGAGCGTTTCTATCTTGTACACATTCTTTTTTAAGTGTAATTGATGAGTTATGCATGTATGCTTATATAAACGTCCGTAGGTTTCACTTGATCGTGCTAAACATTCAAGTTGACAAGTCCCTAGTTGAAGTCCACGACTCATTAAGTTAGGACCAAGAGCAGTGGCACGACATGAAAGCAGTGCTTCATAAGTAATTTCAATCATTATCGCATTATATCAACCTCTTTCATTCATTTCCTGATATCAAGTAACTAATAACTCCTATGTTCATTTTATTTGCCGAGCAGGTGTTGGACACGGTTCAAACAGAAAATAGATGGTCCATTCAAAGATGAGCTAACTTATAAAACGGTGAAGGGCTTGCAGCAGCCACCGGTGACTCATTTATGTGGATTCTACGTCTACGAGTATATTCGCGAGTTGACCAGTGAGCGAAAAGTTGATTCACATTATATTCACGGTTTGCGAGAGAATCTAGACCCAGAACAACGCGTAGAGATCATTGATATAAATGGAGAACATTATACGAAAGACGAGGTACTCAATATCCATTAGATATCTCCATGTAGTTGTTATGATATATCATCGATGACCATGTAATTTCAAACATTTCCTTCCTTTTGATATGATCAAATATTGTATATGCATGTATACATGCAAGAGATCGAATATTACTTATATATAAGGTGTATTGTGTATGTAGTAGCGTAGAATAAGTGTACGAAACATTTTTTAAATTATAGTGAAACATAAATCAAAAAAGAACGAATAAATAAAAAAAACAAAATGAAAACACAGAATCTCTGCCGCGGCAGAGAAACACACGAATCTCTGCCGCGGCAAGAACCAGTATAGTCCCGGATGGTGTTACGACCCGGGATTAGAGGGGTTCCGCCCCAGTCGTGCAGAAACTGCCACGTGGTGCACTCTAGTCCCGGGCCGTAGCAAACCGGAACTAGAAATAGGGGCCTCTAGTCCCGATTTGGTAGTTCCGGGTCTAAAACCGGGACTAGAGCCAGTTCTGGGACTAGAGGCCACGAGTATACTACCATTTCTAGGAAATTAACAACGCACATCTATTATATACTAAAAACAATATAAAAGGATGTTTAGAGGCACGTTAATCCATGTCATCTTAATTATTTTGATGGTTGGATATGTAATTCATGGTCAAGATTTATCTAGAAAGTAAGGGTCAATAGTCTTTACGTACCAGATGTGCACAAAAGAAAGTACCAAACACGTACACAAAAACACGTTCAATGGACTTATGCATAGATCCACATCATGTGTCAGCCCCGGGAAGGACTCCACCAGCCGCACGACTAATCTAAAAGATAACTGATCTCCAACTCTACTCGCATTCATGATCTAGACGAATTTGGAATATTCTCTTTCTCTTCCACACCAGCACCAGGTTTATCAGCTGGATCCACACGACCAGCACAAGATCCATTGAGAGACATGCACAAATGGGTTTAAATTCAATTAGTACACTCCGACCGTGTCCGAAGAGAGTTTGGCACGCATGAAGTACATAAAGATATTTTTAGGCACAACTTACATGAAGTTTTTTTTTGACTAATGCAAATCTACATGAAGTTAATACGACGGCACACTACTAATAAATAGTCCATAGAATAATATTAATTTCCATGGAAAAATATTGAGGCAACAAATTTACTATAGAACCGGGGAGTGCAAAGATGGATCATTATGAGTATATGTCTTCAATGCTTACATACGAAATTCATCTCTTTTTGGGAACCCTGATGGAGGATTAGGTAAGGACTATCACAACGGTTATATCTATTATAAATGGCGGGGATTTAGTAGAGATGGGAGATTGGGAGCCGCACAAATTAAACCGAGATGACAAACAAGCCACAAATTTGACCGGGTTTCAAGTCAATGGACTCTATCCTGAATAGGAACGTGCGAGAATCGACTCCCGAGTCAAAGTTGAGGCACACGATTTGACTTTATTTTAGACTGATGTGGCATATGCCACTAGGAACTACACTATTCCGACGCTACACACAAAATTGTGCGTGAAGCTTTAATGAATAAATTTCTACTCACAAACAATGAATGCGTGCAAATATTTTAGATGACCAAAACCTAGAATGTTGGAATTTATTCTTAGATTTTGATCAGCCCGATGTGCCATTGATTTCAAAGAGTATGCAGGTATAGTATGCCTTGCAACCTGAATGAGAACACACTGCTCAATTGAATATCCAACAAAAACACGTAAACTACTGCCCTGTGTAGTCGAACCTAACGGTCAGCCGCATTACCACCTAGGAGAGATCCATGAGACTTTTCATCGTCACACCGAGTATGAGTACATCGTCACAAAGAACATATAAACCTAGCAAAGAGGATATATGAGATGGATCCGTCATCCCATCACCTCACGGTACCTTATTCGCTATTTAAGATGAGGCGGAATATGCGACCTTTAATTGATGGATGGTTTTTATATGGGCGTACACACTATTTTTACTAAGAGAAAAACCTTAAAGGTTATAAAATGACATAAATATGTGGGTCATTTTACTATTATTTTTTAGGAAGAAATCAAACACGCAACTTTGTCACTTGCCATGGTTTCTCATATTTTAAAATTTGATCATATATATTAATCTCTCTGATCCAAATTAGTTGACTCACATTTGTCTAGATTCGGATGTATCTAGTACTAGAAAATGTCTAGGTACATCCGAATCTAGACAAATCCGAGTCAAATAATTTGGATCGGAGGGAGTAATATAAATGACTCAATAGCCAAAACTATACCATGCATGGCAATGTAACCATGTTACATGAAAATAGAGATCATGTAAGCTAGACCAGAGAAAAAATGTATTGAAATGTGGATCATAGCAAGTAGAGAGGTAAGGAAAAATATTAACACCATCTTAACAATAAACAGGGTTCTACAGAAGTTGTAATCCATGTTCTCTAACCTAGATAATCTATATGTAAATTTTGCCTCCATTTTATTTTACAAAGTGTATTTTCCATAAACGGTGACCAATGCATTATTCATAACCATAATAATAGTCAAAATTGCACATCACATATTTGCAAGAAGATAGCTAGCTTTTGGAAGTGAAAATAGAAAGATATGCACGAAAGAAACAATTTCTTACTATTATGTTGATCTAGCGGTTAAGAAGGATAACTTACTTCACGGCGAAAATTTATTTTTATTCTAAATATCATCTGTCTATGGCTCAAGTGGTAAAATTATGAAGTGGACCAAACAAAAAAAAAGTGTGTAACTTCATATTTAATGCAATGAAATACAACCTCTCGTAATTATTCAAGATCGCAACAGAAGTATCAGCCTGCTTACGATTTGAGTTTTAATTATAGGAACTAATTTAACATCATGTAAAAATGACACATGTGTGGTTTGAATTATTGTTTACTATTATTTTTCTCAAATTTAAAATATATTATAGTATGAGATATTTATTTACCAAAACAGATTCATGGCCATAAAATCCTACAACACATAATAAAACTATAAAAATGTTTCTCACTCACTTTAGTATTATAAAGAGTTGCCTTCGCATTTGCGAGGGCCACCATATTAGTAAAAATAAAAAGAAGTGATAATGCAAACCGGTGATTTAACATGCTCAAAAAATGTTTGCATTCCATATTGATATGATCAAACACTCCGTTTGTCTAAAAAGACAATGTTATTTATAGGCCATGCCATCCTTCTTTGGAGTGGGTCTTTTCTCCTACCTTTTCTAGGCTGACGTGCTGGAGTACTTTTTTTTGTGTAACAACTTTTTCTTATTAGCTGGCTAGTATCACGTAAATAAGGAGCACACATAGAAGTCAAGTTTTTATTTTCTCACGATTTACTATTTTTTACCTAATACTAGTAGTATAGCTAAGCTAATAACCAAAAGGGACGATCGTATGGAAAGGACCGGCGTGGCAGAGAGACTTACCTAGTTTGCCGCCGTTCGACAGAGGGCTCGAGACCGAGAGGATCTTTGTCTAGGAGCTTCAGGAGGACCTGGAAGAGGGACGGCCGATACTTGGATCTCGCTAGAGCCAAGCGACAAATGGAGGTGAGACATGATTACAGGGTCGGACCATAGCATGGGGCAGAGGGGCGGCCGCCCTAAGGCCCCCGATCGTCAGGGGCCCCGACCCATGTACTTCGTCGCTAGAGTGATAGGCTAGTGTGTATCCTAGTTATTCGCATTTAATTTTCAACTCAATCAGCGTGACCTTTTTTGGGGATGGCTTGTGTTTTTAATTCTTAATATTACTTAAATAGCACACATGCAAATGTTACCTACGAAATGAGTTCACTATTTCTTGTTTATTCTTGGCTGAAGTATTTCTCGAAATTTTGATTATCAAAGTGAATATCAGAAGCTTCAAGGAACGAACTAATTAGCAGGAATGGTTGTACAAAAATCTAAAAATTAAATAAAACTCGTAAATTATTTAGCCTTTTTATGGTAACTCATTTTGAGAATTTTGCAGCGGTATGTTTCTACCAAATATCTAGACACATGATATTTTTTTAAAATTCATATGTACACATATTCTATCATTATGTTGTTTTATTTTTTGAAAGTTCAAATTTGAGAAAGTTCCTCTATTTGTTTGAAAATTATGTGTATCCTCTTCGTGTTGCTTTGGTTGCTTTTGTATTGCATAGCTCTTGCATCTTTAAGAATGCTCGGCCATATTTCATGAGGTGGTTGGATTGTCTTCTTCCTGCTGAATCGATGTAAAAGTGCATATTACAGGGCCCTTCCAGTATTTACATTACGGACATGGGTGGGTCCTGAGTTCTTGGCTGGTATCACTGTGTTGATTGACCTCCTCCGCCTTCGTTCCTATTGCGGTGGTACCCGCTATTGTAGTCGCTATCCCTTTTGTTGCCTTCACCCGAAAAACTGGCCGCGACGTATCTTGGTCCCGTGCTTCCGTCATTGTTTCGTCGCCTGATGTCATTGTTGCGTTTATCCCTATCTTCTTCGGGTGACCGTGCTTGTTTGTTATGCAGCGCATCTTCTCCATCATTCCATCGATATGCTATGTCTATTAACTGTGATATTGTCTTGGGTTTGACTCGCCCCAGTTCTTCTATAAATTCTCGGTGACGGAGATCGTCATTGAAGGCATCAATTGCTCTTTCATCGAATGTGGATTTGGTTGTATTTTTGATGATGTTCCATCGCTGGATGAATGCTCTTATTGACTCTCTAGGCTTTAGTTTGCATGCCCGCAGTTGCTCTAAAGACGCAGGTCGTTTGAATGTGGAATGAAAGTGTCGGATGAACTTGTCTTCGAGGTTGTTCCAGCTGCAAATATAATCTTCAGGTAGCTGTCTGAGCCATGACCTTGTGGTACAAGTGAGGTGCAATTGTAAGCTTTGCATTGCTATGGCTGTTGAGCTGCCCTGTAGCTTGACAGTGGCCAGGTAATCTGCTAGCCAAGCTTCGGGTTCTTGGAGTCCATCATATTTTTGACGGTCATGTGGAAGTTTAAAATCCTTGGGTACTGCAGCTTTTCGAATCCGCTGAGTAAAACAGCTAGCTCAGCATAACTCGTAGTCGTCTTCATTGTCATCATCGTGCCCTCTTCGGCTGCAGTTTTCGTGTCTTGTATTGCTTTGTGGCTCTAGTCCTGAAAGACACTCCCAATGTGGCGATTGAGATCGCCTAGTGTGGTCTGTGTGCCCAGGGCTGCTGCGACGACGTGGTGATCTATTGGGTTGATGTGTAAGTCCTTGTTTTTCTTGTGCGAGAGTTGCTTCTACCATGTCGAGGTTCATTAGGGCAGAGCGGTGGAGAGCTGCACGAGGATCATCGGGTGCAGGTTGGGTTGTGATCAGGTATGTTTGTGCGGCCACAATTGCTGCTTGGGATGTTTTTGCTTTGATTTTTCCTGCTTGATCTACTGACATGAATGATAGATCGAGGTCTCGGATCAGTTTGTTTCTTTCTTCTTCGGGGATGTTCTGCAGTCGAGATGTTCCCCTTCCTAGCGGTGCTCCTCCTTTCACGCTCCTAGACCTTCGGGTCGAGCTGAGTTGTGCCCGTCATAGGCTAGATTCGTTGGCTAGCCTTTTTATTTTGTCGAGTTGCCTCTGCATCCTTAGTAGATATCTCTTCTTATGGTGGAGCAGGTATTGATATGCTAATAAATCTCCGTGTGAGGCGTCAGCTGTCATTGGGACCGCACCCGAAATTGCTTCTCTGGCCTTTTACCATGTCATTGATGGTAGCTGAAGGGTCCATCTCTCTTCCCCGTCTGGTTCTGCTCTTCCTCCTGGGACTATGCGGTTATCCGCTGTTCCTCCTCCGTTTCCATGATCTCCTCCGTTGCCGTGATTTCCTGCATTATCATCCGATAAAATATCATTGGGATCGAGGATAGGGTTACCGTTAGAGTCACGTGGTGTCGAGGTGGCTCCATTGATCATGCACACTTGGTAGCGTGTAATATATGGGCTTGTGATATCGTCATCTGGGTTGGAGGAGATATTGTCGGGTGGATCGGAGAAATCCGTAAATTTCTGCTCTTGGTAGATTTCTGCCATCCTTATTCCAAAGTCGATGCTTTCACTGCTTTCCTCGGGTTCCGAGTTTGCTGGGCTTGTTTCGCGTGGTGGAGTTAGTGGGGAATCTGATCCGAAGGAGAGATTGTCGTAAAGACCATCAAGGTCCCCCAGATCCGTCTTGTCTTGCTTGTTTCCTTCTGGTGCTTCGATTTCCATCGTGACCTCCATAGAGGATCCGACAGATGTGCTGGAACCTCCATAGGCGCAGTCTTTTCCACCGACGGTTCTGATGTAATCAGGGACGAAATGTGTGATTCCTAGGGGTCTTCTACTGGGAAGTGGAAGCTTCCGATGATTAGATCGGATCCATCGTTGAATTCGGCGGGTACTATTACAGGGGCGGGTGGGCGTGGATCTGCTTTTGTAGGGTTGCTGCTTGGCAAAAAGAGTTCCGTTGAATCCATGGTTCCAGCGTTCAAATTTCCCACAGACGGTGCCAATTTACAAGGGGAGATCTCGACAATGTCCATGAAGAAGGACTTAGGGTTTTGCGGAAAAGAGAACGCTGGGGATTTCATCGGATGTCAGGAAACAATAGAATCAATGTCACCTAAATATTGAGAGAATCATTGTATTACAAATCACTTGGGAATTGTTCGGTGCCTTTCCTAGGCTTCTCCCGCCCTATATATAATAGGGCGGGTCTCAAAGCTCTATGCGGATAGGTTTCATGATTACAACACCAACTCCTGGCCGGTCTTTGTTCCTCTTTCCTAGTACAACTATAATCTTTGTCGGTTGCTTCTTTGGATCTTCATCTTGATTCTTTATGGGCCGTAAGCCTTTATGCAGATCCTAGGTAGCAAATCATAAGGACCCGAGTAATCATACCTATGTCAAAGTATTTTGCACAATGTTTTATATCCTTGATCTTATTGTTATGAGTGATTAGTTCTCACTGGCTGCGGGTTGGGGTGAAACCTCACAGCGATTATGTGCATCTAATTGATGAGAGTATTGTGTATTGACTAAGATTTGTATCTTTGTTTCTTTGTATCTTGTATCGATCTATGGACTTCTAGGTATCCAAGATCCTAAAGATTGATAAAGGCTTGAGGTGAGATGCTTGCCTGATCAGTGATCATGTAGGAAACCTAGTGATAGAAGGGGAAGTACGTTCTCGTTTAGCGATCCATTCGGGAACAACAACAACGTTACTCCTTAAGGATTTGATCTATGTTTTCACTTAATAATTGTTGTAGCCCGATATTTCATGGTATAACGGTTGGACCAAAATACTATTGCTATGTCTGTGACTCGTAGGGGATCTAGTATATTAGGATGTGATGCCCAGATATTTTATATTTGTTAAATCATTACACATGAATATATATGCATATTACTATCTTTATTCCATATGATGTACAACTACAGGTGAATCTTCAATCCTGGCCTATCTTCATCCATTCCAACAAACAACGTTCTAAAAGTAAAATAGAAAGGTCTGTTAAACGAAGGTAAAATGAATAAATAAGTCTTGCAGACGTGTCTCATTTAATTTCCATTTAGCATTATTTTCCAAGGTTGATTAAACCTAGGTCTACTAGGGAAAAATCTACTATACTGCATCCATAAATACGGGTCGAAGGTATCACCCTGCCACCTTGTGAGTGCGGAGGCATGTCGCGCCGAGAACGCCTCTCACAGAGCAAGGTCCTGTCCTCGTACGCTAACGGTGGTCCTAGTTCGCCTGCGCGGCCCACCTATCTGCGACGCGGGGTACGACGATTTGCGATACACCCTTCCATGCTATGGAATATTTTGCCATGGCCCACAGCGGGACCCGCCTCACATGATAGTAGGGCTCCGTTGCGACGTCACCACGTGTCCTTCTCGGTCTCCATCCCACAGACGAAAAGAATTGAAACAACGTGAATAGCAGTTTGAGCTGAAACAATCTAGCACTATTATTTACTTTGATATATGTGATTGTCTCATTTATACATCAAAATAGATTAGTTACTCTGAAGATTAGTTCTACAAACAAGCAAAGCTGCTACACTTACCATGATTAACATTATTTATGGCATGTTGGTAATAGTTTATTTAGAGTTCTGAATTAGCATGCTCTTTGTAAAAAAATATCCTGAAAGGAGTGCTCTTTTTATAATTTCATACTACCCGGGCTTGCTAGGGAATCTCCCAAGTCTGGTGAGTTTTATGTTTGTGTAGTTCTAGATTTGACCATTTTTTTTGTTTGTATTGTTAAATGTTCTTCTTATGTTTTACTAGTCGGACTGGAGGACGTTAAGAAAAAAGATCAGGACTAATGTTAAGATATCATACAACCATCAGAGAAAAGGAGTATGTGATCCTAACAAAAGGCTATGATGGATGTGATTGTAGTGGGTGGCATAGAGGACGTTGAGCACTGAAAAATGCTGCTGAAATCCAATGTCCAGCAAGTGCTCTCCTACCAAACTTCTTGCTGAAACTTTTCTTGCCAAGTTGCATCTTATGCTCCAATTGTCACTCTCAGATATGTTATTGTTTTCTTGACATGTGCTGGAAGGTGGAAAGAACGAGAAATTTGTGAAAATATGCCAACAATATTCTAGGATACGGGTTAGCACTAGTACAAACTCCTTACTTAGAGACTGCGCCTAGAGCCGGTTAAGCGTGATAACAAAATTACTCGCATGTAATCGCTCACCTTAGACAGTCGAAACCAAATACATGTCTCTCCTCTTCTTAAAGGTGGATAGGTATTACGTCCGCCTCTAATAACATTGACACCACAACCAGTTTATAATTGTAATGGTCGCTAAAACTTATCTGAGATTACGCCCGCATATAATAAGTATTACACCCAAGGCGGTGAATAGAACGAACTGTCTTGAAAAACATACCTGAGGCGGTTAGTTCTTTGAGCCGGAAAGAAAAATCAACTCACAATGGTGCATTCTTTGAGACTGAGGCTTCGAGGCGGAACGGGAAACCGGCTCAGCCCTATGGGGATTTAACGCCTCTAAGTCTGGGTTCGGTACTAGTGTAGGCACTCCTGGTGTATACTCATTTGGTTTATTATATCCTGAACAACATTCCTGAAACTACATGAGTTCATTAGAAAATTCAGCGTCGATGTATCTGTGTTGTTGTTGGCGCTTTTGGCAGAAAATAGATGTACAAATGGCAGACCATTTACTAATTAGTGTGTTATATCTTTTCTTAAGTTCCTTCTCTACATAGGTTATGCCGGTATGCCTTTCTGTTAAGGGTATGAGTAATTTCAAACATCGAATCTTTCTATGAGTACTGGAGAGATTGTGAATGGTTTTCTTTCAGTGTGTTCCTATTTATTTTGTTGCCTCTGATTAGGTTCTTTCCCTATGTGAGTTATATGCTTGATTAATTGATCACATGAGATTGTTGAAATTCTGTCAGTATTCAGCCTCCCAGAAACCCGATCAGTTAGATATATTTTATCGGGCACATATTTTCAACGGATGTTTGCTTTACCATTTTCTGAAAATTGCTCCCTAGCTGAATAAGTAGCCATTTCTTTAGTACACAAATTGCAACCTTAAAATATTAGGCAGTTTTGGTTGATCCATGTATGCACTAACTGCCGACATACTAGATAGTGTTACGAAACTATATATGAGCCATGGAAAATACAAGTTTATTATTTAGCAGGTTTATTCCTCTAAGTACATTATCCAGCAGATTTATTCCTATATAAGTACATAAGGATTTATCCAGGTTCCATTACATAATTCTCCGAGTCTCTCTTTAGTCTTAACACAGACCCCTCTTTTAAAATACAGGGTTCGAAATGAATTGTGACTCTTAACTTACTATTTGGTTCTAGCATAAGCATGAAGATGAAGGCCTCCTAGCATTGTTGGTTTGTTACATTCTATTCCCAGAGGTACATGGAGCTGAAAAAAGGTAATAGGACATTTGTACATTAGTACTACATAAGCACGACTGCACGAGGCATAGATGCAGTAAAAGAGCCATGATAGGAAATATTTGTATTCTTTAAAGTTGGTTATTTAGACATGATTATTTTGTCTTGCTCAGCACTTGTGCCACACGCATGTAAAGAGGTTTGTATGTTGTGCATTTGGACCAATAGATGGTGTATTAGTAGGAGATCTATTTTAATACTAGCTCACGTAAAACTTAAAGTGGCCAGCCCTTTAGCTACTTTGCATCACTGCCGGGTTTGGACATTCCACACATTCTCCTGATAATGCAACATTGGTTGGCATCATAGAGAGGCTAGCTGGATGTCTTCTCAGCTTGGTCGAGGCGGCTGAGACACTGGAAGGCAGCCTTCAGTTGTCTTATGGTTTCCTGTATTTTTCCTATTCATCACTAAGTTTGGTTGCGACCTTTTGTTCGTAGCCTGCTGCTTCTACTTGATTTGTGTTTCAGTTTGCGTTGTTGTGCTGGTAAGGGTAGTCATGGAGGTTATGTATGCCTTGGGAAAGTGTAGCTACAGTTACTTTGTTTGTTGATTCCTGTCCAAAACCTTCTTCAGTCCTTATTTTTTATTATAATGTTACAATGGTGTGAGATGGATGACCTAGGCAGCCGCCCAGGCATGCTGGGCTATGGCTATAATTATATCGATCAGAGTTGTAGTTAATATCTGGAAGGAAAAATTATACATCTCACGTGATATGTACCAGGCTGTACACTACAGGAATAAACAGAGGCACTGACGGCCGGCCCCCGTCGGCATAGCGCCATTTTGCCGTCGGCACAGGCTGTGCCGATGGTGGCCGTCGGCGTAATCCCCTCGGCGTAGCTACTTGTCGGCGTAGCCCCTCAGCCGTCGGCGTAGCGGTTCCCCCTCGGCATAGTCTTGAAGTGGGCCTCACGATGTCAGACGACAGCCGTTGGGTAACGGCCTAACTCTGGAGCTACGCCGACGGCCAGGCCGTCGGCACAGGTCTTGGTAATGGCCCAGCCCTGGAGCTACGCCGACGGCCAGGCCTAGATTATTTCAAAAAAATTCAATTTTTTTAACTTTTTAAAATTATTTAACTCATTAATCTTATAAGAACATTTTTAGTTCTAAGTACACTTAATCTTAAGTCAAATTACACTCGTAGTCAAACTTTCCAATTGGTCACCCATCCTAACACTACTCTAACCCTAGCACGCTTAACTTCTAAGTTCCTTCCATATGAGCTTTCAACAAAGAAATTAGAACTTGTTGTTAATACTATGATATCTATCATATTAACCATTAGACTATAATGTTAGACGTTATTATTTTTTTATATTCCATACAATTATTTAAGTAAACAACAATAAATTAGTAACAATAATCTTGAATACAAATAAAAATAATTTTTTATTTATTTTGCCTTTTTTCATTTAATATTGAATAATTCATATATACAAAACCGTAAATCTTAATTCGACAAATAATATATCTAAATCGATCAGAAAAATGAGAGGAATACAAATATAATATTCCTATCATCTAATTAGTTATGTATCATATCTTTTTAACACTAGACCAACCGAAACTATGTCAGGATTCATGAAACACCCGTTTTTGGCACTCGAAAAATAGAAAATGGCTTTTTGGTGCGACGAAAAGGAAATCTTCCTTCTGAAACATTGTTCGCCATCCCATGATGCACATGTATGCATAATATTGACAAATTATCACAAACTATGCCTTCATTCTAGCCATAACATTGGTCATTTGACCCGAAAATCAAGAAACCTCAAACGAGATAGGTCATTTTGTGAAGGTTTTTTGAGACATAATCAATATACCAAGTTTGATATTTTTCCTTCTAACTATGTCACATAATATGACACCACGCAAAGATTTCACATTGTTTGGATCGTTTTTGAATTTCTTATGCCCGTTTTAATCTATCGTCAAACTTTTTCGAACGGCGGGCATGAAGATTCTTTGCTCGGGGCTAAGACTCGCTAAACTTGAAGTGAATCTATGATGAAATATCTTATTGTGAACCTAAAAATAATTTTTGTAAAAAATCATGAGCATCCGATCATGTACTTGTAGTTCATATCTGACCCACTTTCTACCGATTCGGCAGGAATTTGTCTTTTTCACAAGGGATAGATAGAAATGTTTGAGATCCTCATGTTAGCACATTATCCATGTAATGTGGTCTAGTATTTTTAAAAAATATGATGGTAGCATTTTGAATCAGCCATTTGGTGGTTGCTTCACTAAACCGTTCGGTCTTTGCACTTGGAAAATGGATAATGGCTTTTTGGTGCGATGAAGAGAAAAACTTCCTCCTGAAATATTGTTTGCCATTCCATGATGCACATGTATGCATAGTATGGACACATTATCACAAACTATGGCTTCATTCTAGCCATAATATTGATCATTTGACTCGAAAGCCAAGAAACCTCGAACGAGATAGGTCATTTTGTGAAGGTTTTTTGGAGACATAATCAATATACCAAGTTTGATATTTTTCCTTCTAACTATGTCACATAATATGACACCACACGAAGGTTTCGTATTGTTTGGATCGTTTTTCAATTTCTTATCCCCGCTTTAAATTATCGTCAAACTTTTTCGAACGACGGGCATGAAGATTCTTAGCTCGGGGCTGAGACTCGCTAAACATGAAGTGGATCTCTGATAAAACAACATATTATGAACCTAAAAATAATTTTTTTTAAACATCATGAGCATCTGATCATGTACTTGTAGTTCATATCTGACCCACTTTCTACCGATTCGGCAGGAATTTGTCTTTTTTGCAAGGGATAGACAGAAATATTTGAGATCCTCCTGTTAGAATATTGTCCATGTAAGGTGGTCTAGTATTTTTGAAAAATGTGATGGTAGCATTTTGAATTAGCCATTTGGTGGTTGCTTCATAAAACCGTCCGTTTTTTACACTCGGAAAATAGAAAACGGCTTTCTTGTGCGATAAAAAGGAAAACTTCCTCCTGAAACATTGTTCGCCATCCCATGACGTACATGTATGCACAATATGAACACATTATCACAAACTATATCTTCATTCTAGCCATAACATTGGTCATTCGACTGGAAAGCCAATAAACCTCGAACGAGATTAGGTCATTTTGTGAAGATTTTTTTTAGACATAATCAATATATCAAGTTTGATATTTTTCCTTCTAACTATGTCACATAATATGACACCACGCGAAGGTTTCGTATTGTTTGGATCGTTTTTGAATTTCTAATGCCCGTTTCAAACTATATATAATGTTTTATGTTTCACTTAATTTTTGTTTACAAATATGTAATATTTGAGTGTAGATAGATAGATCTTATTTTTCTGCAAATTTTGATGTATTATTTGTATTTTTATGAATTAGAATGATTTAGTTATGATTTTTCAAAAATTAATGAGGTAAAAGGAAAAATAGCTATTAAATGGAGAAAATCTGGAGGCCTACGCCAACGGCCTAGCCGTCGGCACAGACCAAATATTTTTTCCAAAGAGCTGTGCCGACGGCCAGGCCGTCAGCACAGTCTGCCTACCTAACGCCGTTTCAGTCGCCGTGTCTGAACTGGAGCTACGCCGATGGCTGTACCTACGCCGAGGGCCACCGTCGGCACAACCCTCTCTACTACGCCGACGCCACGCTACGCCGAGGGCTACCCTCGGCACCGTCATCTACGCCGATAGCCGTCCTACGCCGACAGCCGGGCTGGTTTGCTGGCCGGGAGAGGCAGCTACGCCGACGGCCCCGACATTCGGCGCCTCAATTCTTTCCTGTAGTGGTAACTATAATTCTATTTTCCATTGGAATACTATAACCTTCTTGATCCCTGATTAGTGTAATTTAACTAGCTACGCCCCCTCATACATATCACACACACATAAACAGACACACACATCGATTTCCCCCTTATTTTCACTTTCTGGCTCAGTCCCTGCAAGGGAGTAGAAAGTTACATCAGAAAGAAAAAATGACTAAAATTGCCACGAGAAATCCAGTTTATGCTTACGAATCAAGATAGGTACAATGTTAAAAGTATGGTCCAAAGGAATCTGGTAGGGGCAATATAGCACGTTGTACTTTTTATGGATTTTAGTTTATGCTAAGGAGAAATCCAGTTTATGCTTACGAACCAAGTATAACCTGCAGAAGAGCTTAGCATAAAGTTACACAAACAAATGTAGCATATATGTATGAAGCAAAGACATTGAGGAACTTGGTTGTGCACAGCAAGCCATACTCCTAGGATCATGATCCCTCCATCCCAAGGTAATTTGCTATAAACTTGACATGAATATGCTTTATCTAGGATTTATTGTATATCACGTTCTCATACTGAATCCAAAGAGTGGTTCAAATAATAATTCAATAATTATTTGTTCGTTACATAGCTCATTGTACCACTTTGTGTTCCTTCTAAAGTAACACTTGTTGATGTCTTATCATTTTCTGAAGAATATACTTTGTTGGCATCTTCATGAAGTATGTTCTACATCCATCATTCGTTAGAATTTCAAGTCATCCAATATTCTGACTCATAATTCAATCCATACATGTGAATGATGTTGTTCTCACTCTACTGTCACTTACACACTCTAGTACTACATCTAGATATCTCTTAGAGCATTTGCAAGATAGTGTATTCAGACTCTGTCAGAACTATCGTATTCAGACTGTCAGAACTATTGTATTCACACTCGTGGTTAGCATGGGGATTTCACACGGTCAGCTAAGTTATGTTTAATCATTAGTGTAGAGGACGTGAAACTACAATTATATTTTAGCAATGCATGAATGGTCACTACTGATGCGTACAATGAGCTCTTATTGGAAACCTAGAATTCACAAGATGAACTACCATACAAGAAAAAAATGATACTTAATAAGGTTAATAGTGATTACAATCTAGGGGCATGTATCAGTATTTCTTGTTTGCGAATGCAATTTCCAAACCCACACCATGTTTACTCAAGAAGTCAAATGAAGTAGCCTTTTTCCCTTTTGTAATACTCCTCACCGTTTGAGACCACTGCTGGACCAGACACCACAACACCCAAAAGAAACAACAAAGAAAACAAAATAGAAAAATAAGAGAAAGTAAGGCCGACAAAACTGGCTCGATGAAAGGAGGATGGCCCGCCACCGTTGCGCCCTCCGGAGAATTTCCACCAAGCTCCTAGCGCTCCGAAGCGTCGCGTATCAAGCAACACCTCCAAGAAGGAAAGTGGCGACAACGACATTGCTGTCTGGACTAGTCCAAGGGTTTTCCCTGATATGCTACGGAAGGGGGAAGAGATACACCCGACGCCCTTCAGGAAGGATGACGAGACCCGCAGACGATGCCACGTCGGTGTCTAGACGACAAGGATTTCTCCCTACCCCTCAAAAAACCACACTCCCGCACGTTTAGAATTGCTCCACCTATCTCGTTGCCCACCAGCACACGCCACCACGGTCTTGCAGTCACCATTGTCATCTCACTGTGACCCATGATGTGGGGCTGGTACGACCGAAAAGAAGGAACTTCGGCGTGGGTCGGCAGTACAGTGACACGCGGGAGGGGACTACATCCATCGTCAGGGGAGATAGCTGACCAGATGTAACAGTAAGGGCAAACTAGGACCTCTCTGGGCCGACCGAGGCCAAAAGGATTCGTGAGGCCCCGCCACCACACTACACCAAGGGTGTCACCGTCGTTGTCAACCCTAGCTCTAGTCACTACTCCTCCGTCCACCAGTGAGTCCGCTGCCACCACAGACCCGCCGAGGATCTGGATGCATAGGGAACAAGCCATGGGAGGTGGGACGCAGGCGGTCACCGGATCTACGCCCGCAGGGCCTAGATCTAGTGTCCTAGCCACAGCTAGGAGGCAAGCCGAGGCTGCTTCCCTGCATCAACAGCCCCCTACAGGCCCAGATCGGACCCAAATGGGCCCAGATCTGGGCCACGCCGCCCTGGTCGCCATGCTTCTCCAGCACCACCAGTCCGGCATGCCATCGTCGCGCCTCACCACCAACCCGCCACCGCACCGCCCCTCCACCTGGCGCTACAGAGGGTGCCGCCCACGGCCCTCGCCGCCCAGGCTAGCAAATGCTATCCCCGGACACGGCCACCACCTCGCCGTCCGTCGTGCCGCCGCTACAGGTCGAGCTGCGCCGCCCTGGCACCCGATGCCAGCACCAAGCTCTACCCTAGAAGGACGTCCCCGCGAGCGCCCCGAGAGAGAAGAAGAGAGAGCCCCACCAGCACCGGCGTCGGTCGGGCTTCACCCAGGCTCGCCCCTCGGCGGCGGCAAGGAGAGGGAGGGGTGGAGGGGGCGGCGGGCGGTGGAGAGTTAGGGTTCCCACCTATCACCTCCCCCTTTTTTAGATACTAATCCTACAACAGAATCCCACATTGAATTGCCCGTTTCTCAAGATGAGCACTGATAGCATCATTGAAGATCGTGCGGTGTCGGATGCTGCATCAGTTCACGTTGCTAATATTTTATACATCGGCATTTTATTTTACACTTTGTCTATCGATGTTCAAGATAGTCCGTGCTATACTCAGGGCGGTCCTAAGAATTGGAGGGCGGGGCAAAACTTGAACATGGGCCCCTTTATACAAATATCGTAATTATTGCTGATATAGGTGTATATAAAATATTATAAAATTTCAAGAGCATCCAAACATACCATTGCTATCGCGCTTACGAATGTATTTCAATCTCATATCTTACCGATTATAATGTCGAGTCTGGCCAAAATTCTGAAATCTTTAGTGCAAGAAACTCCATGGGCCGGGGCTCCCTACAGCCTGACTTTTGAAAATTTCAAAATTTCAGTTTTCACTTCAAAAAAATCTGAAAGAAAATATACATGCGTAGATTTGATGTCTACCATGTTCACATAAGTTTGCATCAATTTTTTTTTCATTTTTGACCTACACAAAAAAGATAAATATGAATACCAAAATCAATTTTGTTTTAAAATACATTATATTTCATAACAAAATTCTACGCGTGAGTAGAAATTCAGTCTTTATATATGTGTAAATGATCAGCTGACGACATTCCTAAAAATTATGTTGTATCTTTTTTTTTGAGAAAAAATTATGTTGTATCACCTAGGAGTGTTTAACCCAGGATGGAACAGAAGTTAAGCTGCTATGCATGCGTCATGGTCAACGTACCGGCTTCATCCTACTAAATACCTTTTTCATGTATAGATATCTAATATCTAAAGGATTAAAAAGCCCAAGTTAAAGGGAAAAAAAAGCCCACGTCCCACGGTCCCACCCATTGGAAACCGGTGTACCTCAGACGTTTCCTACGCCTTCATGAACCGCACAAGAAAGAAGCCTCCGTATGCTCTCTAATGGCGGCACAAACACTCCACTCTAGCCGCATGTTGGTACCTAGCTGGGCCCCTTGGCCTCGGGGGCCCAGGGCGGCCGCCCCTCCGGTCCCCCCTCAGGGTCGGGCCTGGCTATACGACAAGCGACTGTTTTCTTAGAAGAAGCTCTTAGATGAAGATGGTCATGCTACCTGTTTATAATCTTTTGTAATATAGATCTTAATAGTGCTGCATCAAGATCCTCTAAATTTTTCTATGTATGGATCACTTTAAAGTTGTAACTCAGCTAGCTACTTCTTATGCAACGTGTAATGTAATTAGTATGTTCTTCAGATTTACATGTAAGGACCATGACTCTTATTTAGTAACCCCTCCTAGATTCTTATTTACAATAGACCGTTACTAATCTATCGTAAAGTATTAAAGTACGATTAGATTTCATATCGGCACTTCTCTAGTGTTCGATGAAGTAGCGTAATAATAACCATAATACATGGCCTCTCAAAGTTCTTCTCCCAACAAAAATATCAACTACACATGTCTTCAAATCAAACTTAGGTGTACGACAACATCTTGCAGACTGCACATCCTCGTAGTGGTCCTTGTGGGCATAATGATCTCTAGTAATGACTCTCAACATGTCCTCGGCAAGGAGCTTCGGATATAAGTGCAATATTCAGGACTGGCAAAATGAAAAATGATGGAGTTGTTAAAGTGGTAGCAAGTACTGATATTTGATGACCTTTAACTTCTGAAAATATGATATAACCAATAAAAGCCGACTATACATGCCTAGGATGAAATAGCTTGTAACAACTATATTGAACTACGTTAAATCATTAGTCCTATCTCCTATATATGCAATCTTTATCCAGAAATGAACCTATTATTCTCATCCGTGCTCAAATTAGTTGTGTCAACTTTGTCTAGAAACGTGAAAACTAATTTGAGATGGAGGGAACAAGTGTTTATCATGCTCTTGCAGAAGTACCGTTATACGGAATATTATAGAACTATTTGGTCATTGATTAGCTTACGCGATCGGCTAACTTTGTTTGACCGAGGAGCTAGCAAATCCACATTTGTGCACTGCATATTGTTAGCATAAAATAGAGAAAAATGAATAAGACTTACGCCATCTCGAAACTCAACCTTGACTTTCCAATTGTATGATGAAAAATCGCACCAAGAACTAGAAAACATTGTCCCTTTGTTCCTAAGAGCAAAAAAAGGTACATGGCCAATCTAAATACGTGAATAAGAGTTTTCCTTCGGTGTCCCCAGCCCCCTCCCCTTTCTTCCAAACTTAGCAAACTGAAAACATAAGGACGGCCTAGATTGACCGATACATGTTCATGCCCTCCGAAGCGAAGAGGTATTGGTCAACCATAATCCTCCTTGTGTTTTCAATTTTCTAAGTTTGGAAGGAGTGGGAGACACCAAGCACACCTCACTGAAAAATTACATTAGTTGAAGCAAAGGCTACAAGGGCCATGCTCGATGCCATTTAGGCTGCATTCATCGAATGGTTGCGACCATGTGGCACTTCCAAGATGGTATTGCCCAAAACAACGCGGCATTGCACGATAGTAGACAATAGAGTCACCCACAACAGTAGGCAACACCTTGGAAGAGACACACAAAGTTCTTGCCCCTAGGAAGATAGTTTTGTCTCCGATGCTTGTTACCGGATTGAACACTCCCATGACGATATCCACGAGCTTGTAAGCCTTGAGGCCCGATAATTGCGCGTCCGTGTGACCGACCACTATGATCTCCGAGTCATACTCTACAAGATAGAGAGGGCTGCAAAGTATCTTCCTGGGGCAAACAATGATCAACTTTGGTCCATCCAGCAGGTGCGCCCCCATCTCGTAAATGTTTGTATCGCTTCCGTGGAGACAAACGTTGTTTGCCACGTACAGTTTGTCTTGGATCTGCAGTGGTCCGTGTTGCAGCGATGCCCATGGACGCTCGATGGGAGGAACGGTAGCCGACGGATGCTTGTAGTCCTCTGTCGTAGACTGAGAATTTCGCTCCGGCATCTGGATTTCACTACACGACGATGGCGTGTCTCGCGACATGATGCACTATCATCCCAAACGATATCAACGACCCACCCTAGGTCAAAAAACCAGCGTTGCGCACGGAAATATTATAGTACTAGCAACTCCAACTCATGAAGTTTATAAAGATGAAACGTACGAAACGCAAGCTGTCTGATTCGGTGACCGGAGAGAGAGACCACATAATATAGGTCCAACATTACATGAATCGATATGTCTTAGACTTCGATACGACTCAGATTCGTGCGACAGGAGAACTCGATCTGCAATAGGTCGCGCCAGCTGAATGCCAAGCACGCACGGCAAAGAAGGCGGGGAAACTGTTAGAGTATATATACCTTGTATTATACTCCATAATTGTAACTGTTAGAGTATATATACCTTGTATTATACTCCGTACTTGTATTTGTATGTATACCTTGGTCCAACGCCCGGGAAGACCCGTGCTCACTAAAATTGACCACGTCTTTTTTTGGACGAATGGGATGTACTCTTTCATGATGCCCATCTTCAAGCTATCACCTCGGCCGGCTCCGACCACACGGCCACCTGTTCCTTCAAGGCACTATCCAATTCACTAGAAAGCCTTCGTTCAAATTCGAGGAACTTTGGCTTAGAACGCAAGGTTTCAAAGAAGTTGTGGCAGACGCATGGAGCAAACATGTTCAGGCCATGGACCCAATTCGACGTGTGCACATCAAACTCTCTCGCACGGCAAAAAAAGCGCTTAAGAAGTGGCAAGAACAAATCATCGGAAACGTAAAATTGCAAATCGCTACGGCAAAGGAAATCATTCTGCGTCTGGATACTACTGAAGAGACGTGCTCGCTTTCGGATGAGGAAAGAGATTTTCGTCGCCAACTTAAAGCCTCCTATCTGGGTCTCCTTGTCATCCAAAAAGTAAAACTCCGACAAAGATCCCGTCTAACTTGGATTCGTTTGGGAGACGCCAACACACAAAAAATTCCATGCTAGGGCTAATGGACGTCGGAGAAAAATTCATATTCAATCGCTCACGGCGGAAGGCACGACAATCACACGAGAAGACAAATAGGAGACATTATTGCAGCACTTCAAGACAATCATCACCACGAAAGCTCCTAGGCAGCTAAGTCTAGATTGGACGGCACTTGAGTATGAGCCACGCGATCTATCTGACCTTGATGCACCATTTGATGAGCAGGAAATAAAGGAAGCGGCATTTTCCCTGTCTTCTGTAAAAGCTCTATGCCCTGATGGATTTATTGGATTCTTCTTCAAAAACTGTTGGGACTTCATCAAGAACGACATCATCCTGGTCATTTCTCACATGGCTAGCCTTCGGGGTGGTTGCCTAAATCTAATCAACTTTCCAAACACTGTTCTCATCCCTAAGAAGCCGGACGCTTCGGCACTTAGCAACTACAGACCTATCAGCCTCATCCATAACATGTCGAAGATTTTTCCAAACTCCTCGCAAATAGGCTTGCGCCTTTCCTACCAAAAATTGTCTCCAAATGCCAGAGCGCAATCGTAAACAAAAGGAGTATCCATGACAACTTACTCCATGTGCAAAATCTCATCAAGGAGCTTCATTCCTCTAAACCCCTGAGTCTTTTCCTGAAGCTGGACATCTCCAAAGCTTTGGACTCGGTGGAATGGGACTACCTCCTTGAAGTATTGTCCGTGATTGGGTTTGGGCCGATGAGGAGAGAATGGGTGTACCTCTCCCTGCACTCGGCCACTTCCAAGTGTTGCTAAACGGCAACCCAGGAACTCCTTCATGGCATGCCGAGGCCTTCGGCAGGGAGACCCACTTTCACCATTGCTCTTCATCCTGGCCATTGACCCTCTCCAGTGCCTCCTTGCCATCACGGCTCGCAGAGGTATCCTCTCCCAAATCATATCGTGTGTGCCACGATGCAGAATATCTCTCTACGCGGACGAAGGACGGAATTTTTGTAAACCCAATAAAAGAAGAAATTCAAGACATCAACTCCATTCTGGACTGCTTTGGAAAAGCCAGTGGCCTTGTCACCAATTTGAGCAAGACTAAGGTCTTCCCTATCAGATGTGGCCAATTGAATTTACCAGACATCCTCTTGAATTTTCATGCTAGGATTGCCAATTTCTCGGGGAAATATTTAGGCCTACCACTGCACTTCAGGTGTCTCAGGAAGGTTGGCCTTCAAACCCTCGACAAAATGGCTGCAAAACTTCCTGGATGGATGGGGAAGAATCTGGCGAGGCATGGAAGAGTAACTCTTGCAAAGTCGGTTCTCATGGCCATCTTAGTGTACCATGTTGTAGTCATCCCCCACACGAAGTGGGTTAGAGACAAGATCATTCGGATCGCAAGAAAATTTGTCTAGGCAGGAGACGAAGGCAAGAACGCAGCAGAAGGAAAAGCCCTCGTAAGTTCGAAGACGCTTTGCAGACCAAAGAAGCTAGGAGGCCTCGGCATGCCTGACCTTCAGAGATCTGGACGTGCCCTCAGACTTCGATGGCCATGGCTTCAGTGGAAAGACCCACAACGCACCTGGGTGGGGTCGAAACTCCCTTTTTAGAGCATGCACAAAGATCACGTTGGGGAATGGAGAGACTACATCCTTCTGGCACGACAACTGGTCTAGACTTGGACCTATTCGCTTATGGGCGCCTGAACTATTCAAAATTGCCACCAGAAAAAAAAATTGTCGCCAAAGAATTAGCGGGCGACAATTGGATCCGCTCAATATCTAGACTTCAGACTCCTCTGCAGCTTACCAAGTACCTCAGGACATGGGGCATCATTCAAGACACGCATATGATTCAAGGCCAAGCTGACTCCATCACATGGACTCTAACCTCAGACGGATCTTATAGCGCCAGTTCTGCCTACCACACGCAGTTTTACGATAGCTTCTCCAAGTTCAAAGCTCAGAAAATTTGGGACGTGCACGAAGAACCGAAATGCAAACTCTTCGCCTGGCTGGCATGCATGGAAAGCTCCTCATGACCGACAATATTGCTATTAGTAATTGGACCCACGACCCTATATGCGTGTTATGCTGGGGGACGGAGACAGCGGCCCACCTTTGCAAAGACTACCCCTACACCACGATGATTTGGAATCTGATCAAGCATGACAACGCTGCTTTGAGAGGAAACCCCGAGCACAGCTTTCCCTCCCTCTCGGAATGTTTGGACAACATGATCGCGGGCCAGCCCACAAACAATAAAAGAAAAGCTAGCGGGTGGATATACGTATTTTGGAACACGTGGAAAGAATGAAATAGGAGGATCTTCACTAGTTGGCGTCAAACCTACGTGGAGGTTGCCGAGATCAGTAGGGAGGATATCCGACAACGTGAGTGTGCTTTTGCGGCTTTCGAGCCTGCCATTCCACCGGAGCCTGATTAGGCCGTTTCGCTTCGTTTATTTGCGGTGATTTTGGCATGTTTACACCATAATTTAAAACATGCCCCATTGTACTATTTGAGACATTTTCCTATCTCTCTTTAATGAAAAGGAAAAGCTCCTGCCGGTTGCTCCAAAAAAACCTAATTATCCTTGAGCCCTATAAATATACATCGGAACCCCACGGTTTTACTGTGTGGCTTCCTCCCAAAAATCCGGTTAACCCTTCTACATGGTATCAGCGTCTCTCGATCCCACCCTAGCGCCATGGCCGGTTAAACCGTAGTGTCGCCTATGCCGCCAAACCCAATCGCCACACCCCTCTTCCGCTGCCCCCGATGATGCTCCCGACCCTCTCCGATGGCTCATCGACCGCCATCATCAGCAACTCAGCCATTGCCCTTGCCCCCATCGCCATGCCTTGCTGACTCGTGTAATAACGAGCTCGTTGGGGAACCCCAAGAGGAAGGTATGTTGAGCACAACAGTAAGTTTCCCTAAGTTATGAAACCAAGGTTATCGAACCAGTAGGAGCAAGGAAACACCTCCAAGGTGTTGCTAGCTGGACTTTGGCAGGGCGCACTACCGGTGCTAGCAGCAACGTGGAAACCTGCACAACACAACCACAGAACTTTACCTCCAACTTCCAGTGAGGTTGTCAGTCTCACCAGTTTTGCTGAAAACAAAGGACTAAACGTATTGTGTGGAAGAAAGTAATAGTTTGCAGAAAGTAAACAGAAAGCAGTAAACAGTTGTACATTGATGGTAAAAGAAAGGACCATGGTCCATAGTTCACTAGTGGTGGCTCTCCTTAAGATAGATAACATGTTGGGTGAACAAATTACAGCGGGGCAATTGACAAACACCGAGAAAGCAATACATGCATATACTAAACATCTTGACTCCTCTGAGACTTGATTGGGCATTACAACATAATACATAGACCGCCATCCAACTGCATCTATGACTAATAATCCACCTTCAGGTTACCATCCGAACCCCCTCCAGTATTAAGTTGCAAGCAATAGATAATTGCATTATGCATTGCGTGTAAAGTAAACAATACGATTGTTCTATGAACAAAGGATTGTTGTTTTCTCCCTAGTAGGAACAGCACATCTAGTACCTTAGAGATTTTTGTCACTTCACCAGATTAGTAGAGGCATGAACCCACGATCGAGCATAAATACTAACTCTTGGAGTTGCTAGCATCTACTTGGCCAATATAGCTACTAACAACGGAAAGCATGCAAGATCACAAATAACAAAGACATGATAGAATCAATAATCAATCTGAAATAGCATCTCAATATCCATCGGATCCCCGCAAACACAACATGTAGGATTACAAATAGATGATCTTTTTCATGAACGGAGCTCACAAGATCTAAACATGATAGCACAAAGGAGAAGAACCAGCCATCTAGTTACTACATGGACCTGTAGTCCAAGGATGAACTACTCACGCATCACACCGGAGGCTTGCATGGTGATGAAGAAGGCCTCCAGGGTGAATTCTCCCCTCCGACAGGGTGCCGAGAAGAGCTTCAGATCCCTCCCAATCTAGGGATGGAGATGACGGCGGCTACAGACTCTTTCATGGAATTTTGATCGGGTACTTAGGGTTTCTGTATCGGAGACATCTTATAGGCGAAAGGGGAGGTCAAGGGGGTGCCCTAGGCGGCCACACCACCCCTTGGCATGGGCCAGGCCTGGCTGCGCGGCCAGGTGGTGTGGTTGGCCCCTGGCCCCTCTCCGTCTCGTATTCTGGCTCTGTGTCCCCCTCGATGAAAAAATGACTTTAGCTTTTGTCCCGTCCAATTCCGAGAATATTCATTTTCTGACTTTCTTGGAACCAAAAACAGCAGAAAACAGGCAACTGGCACTGTGGCACCTTGTTAATAGGTTAGTCCAAGAAAGTATATAAAAAGTACTCCAAAGTGTGGACAAAACATAAGAAAGTAGATAAAACCAAGCATGGAACATCAAAAATTATAGATATGTTTGCAACGTATCAACATCCCCAAGCTTAACTCTTGCTCGTCCTCGAGTAGGTAAGTGATAAAAAGAAAGAATAATTTTTGAGGTGACATGCACCATCATAAACTTGATCAAAGTATTTGTAAAACATTGATAGCTAGAATCATAGTACTTCAACATAGCATGAAAGACAAAGTTCTAACAATAAGACATAGCAACTATGTTGTAACATGAAAAGGCACAAACAAAAGATTCATGAATAACAATACTTTGCAAGACGTTTGTTTGTTTACATAAATAAAACATAGCATAGTGGCATTCAGCTTGTCCCTCATAGAGTAGCAAACATAAATGCATAGAACACCTTCAAAGTTCATATGATTGACTAGATACAAATAGTTTAAGAACAAGCAATATAAAAATTATGCATCAATCAACAAGTCTTGGGACAATGCACATAGAACTAAAAATGACCACTATGCTCTCAAAATAGGTGCATAAAGATCGAAGGTGGAGACTCAATATAAAAGTAGAAGAAAGGCCCTTCATAGAAGGAAGCAGGGATTCAAGTTTCATAAAGAGCTTCCAAAAATTATGGTACTTATTAGCTTTCAGCTCTCATTACCCCTATCATAAGCATCTTGAAGTGATTAAGGTTAAAGTGAACAAACTATGGAGTATATGCTTGACAAAGTATAAGTTGGAAATCTCATGTCCCTTGAATACGAGGGCTACTCCTCATGTTACTCAAGTTTAGTTACTGGTAAATTCTTGTCATAGTAAGTACATGCGTATCATAGAGAACCGCCAGTGGGGTACCCCTTGCCCGATGATACGGAAGAATCCCCATATCAAAATGACAAGGCAAGCAGATAACGAGCATCTCATCAATCTTCTTATTTACCATGGAAAAACGGTGCTTTTTTCTCTCTTTCCTCTTTTCTCATATTTTTTTTCTTTTCTCTTTTTTTCTCAATATCTGACTCTTTTTTTTATAAGAAGATTGCTTCATAGATAGCTCATTATGGTTACGCTGCAGGTTTCCACCATGACAGCATGGATTAGACCGGCGGCTCAGACGTTTCTTTAACACACATACATAACTCCATGGACTTACAAGCTCCCCTTTCATTTCACACTGACGACATCCATAGACAAAACAACATGATATCAACTAGGTACAAAGTACAAGTGCAATGTTGAAATCGTTCCCCGTGACAGCATGGTTCTGCTAATCCCCAACATATAAGTGCAAGCATATACAACATAGACGACACAATGGTTCAAGTTTATTAAGGGCAAGAAAAGTAAAGTGTGCCATCAAGTTCGTGAGAGCTTTAATCACTAGTTTTCTCCTAACAAGTTTAATTCGGAAGGTAGATAAAAATTGAATATACTTGGAATAGAAAATGCTAATAGGTAGGTATGGTGGACTCTTTGGAATAACTTGGTTTTAGGAGTTGGATGCATGAGTAGAACTCACACTTGGTTATGGAGGCTAGCAAAAGACTGGGAGCGACCAACTATGAGAGCCATAATGGCCATAATCATGCAAAGCGACAAAACATCATTAATCAAAGCATAAAGTGATATTACAAGTCGAAAACTAAAGGATCATAAAGGCTTATGGTGACTTGCGATAGTCATAAAATGGTGTGAGCATGCACCAAGTCAACCCAAATAAAGCATCAAAGGAGAATACCACAATACTATGCTTTAATATGCTAAAACAACGCATGATTCTTCCAAGGCACATTAAGCAATCTCAATTGTTTATAACATGTCATGCTACAGCAAAGATCACTAAGCATAAATCCAAAACAATATCAAGCATGGGCCACAGTCAAAAGCAAGCTCTCTTTACCACTTAAGCATGAACTTTTCCTACTCTTTTCAAATCCAAACCAAACTATTTGAAAACCAATGCATGAAAGAGGGGGTCCAACCAATTTATTCAAGCAAACTAAGAAAACCAAGCAAACAAAAACCAAAACAAAAACGAAAAATAAGATGCTCCAAGAACAACACAAATGTGCATAAAACAATAAAAATGAAGTGTTTGGAAGAAACCTGGGATTTTTATTGATGAAGAAGGGGATGCCTTGGGCATCCCCAAGCTTTGACGCTTGTACCTCTTGAATATTTCTTAAGGTGACACGGGGTGGCATCCCCAAGCTTGAGCTTTAGTCCATTCTTCATCCCATTACATCATTCTCTCCATACACCTGAAATATTTTCTTCATACAAAACTTCACACGATCTTTATTAGCAACATTAGTGCACTCAAGATAATAAGTCTTTAGGTTCAGGTTCAACACCAATAAAACTTCCACTAAAACACAAGCTACCGTAGGACTTCCCTCAAAAAGCTCAATTCTCCAAAAGAACTCAAAAAGGAACCAACAAGAAGCAAATGCAAATAATGGCACAAATCTATCAAAACAGACCAGCAGGTAAAAACCAATTTTTTCGAAGACCTTGTGTTGCTCAAATAAAAAAGTGTTGAACTAGCGAAAGTTATATAACAACCTGGGGCAGAAGCACAAAAATTTACGCCTCAAAACAACGTACAGAGATTTTACAAGAAGTTTTACGGTGAAGCACAAAAATCTGTTTCGGGACAGCAACTTTCCCAAGCATTACTTCTCTCTCATTAGAGGTTACTCTTGGCACAAAAAGCAAATAAAAAGGATAAGGAGCGGTTATTACTGAGGTAATAACTTCCAAGACTCATCTAAAACTTTTGGGTTATCTCCCAATAAGTACTTTTCTTTAACGCCTTTAAGTTAGGCATAAGAAACAAAAAAAAGAATCAAGTGTTCTCAAATGAAGAAGCATTAAGAGCAAATTTTGTTTTCATAGGAGAGGAAAAATAAATCTTCTCTCTCTTATTAGGTAAGTGTTCTATACCTTTCTTGAGTGGGAGTTGATATTTAATGGTGCCTTCTTTCATATCAATAATGGCACTAACAGTTCTAAGAAAAGGTCTTCCCAAAGTAATAGGACAAGAAGCATTGCATTCAACATCCAAAACATAGAAATCAACAGGGACATAGGCATTGTTAACCATAATAAGAACATCATTAATACTCCCCATGAGTTTCTTTTTAGCATTATCATCAAGTGGGACATTCAAATAATAATCTTCCAATGGTGGCAAATCAAGCATATCATAAATCCTTCTAGGCATAATAGAAATACTACTATCAAGATCACATAAAGCTTTGAAATCAAAATCATTCACTTTCATATTAATGATGGGTTCCCAACCATCTTCTTGTTTCATAGGAATAGAAGCTTTATGTTTCATCTTTTCTTCTTTAATTTTCATGAGAGCATCAGTAATGTGTTTTGTAAAGGCCATATTCATAGCACTAGCATTAGGACTTTTAGCAAGATTTTGTAGGAACTTAATAACTTCAGAGATATTGCAACCATCAAGATTAAAATCATAATTATCATCTAAAGTAGTAGAGATATTACTAGCTTCAACTCTAGTGGTAGTGATAGTAGAAACACTAATGTTTCTAGCAATTTCATCTTCTCTTTCACACTTAGCATGCAACTCAGCTAATAGTCTAACATTTTCATCAATTCTAACTTGTATGGCATTAGTAGCAGCAAAGGGATTATCAATAGTTTCAGGTTTAGCGGCCATTTTATTCAAAGAAGATTGAGCTTCAGCCAATGATGTTATATTTCTTTCAGCATTAGAGAGTTTTTCCTCAATAGTTTTATTGAAAGCAGTTTGTTTACTAATAAAATCTTTAAGCATAACTTTAAGTTTAGAGGGAGCACTCCTATTATTGTTGTAGGAATTTCCATAAGAATTACCATTGTTGGGAGGATATGGCCTATAATTGTTGTTACCAAAATTATTCCTGTAGGCATTGTTTCTAAAAAATTTATTTCTTATAAAGTTCACATCAACTTGCTCTTCTTGAGTAACCATAGAGTCCAAGGGAACATGATTTGGATCAATATGAGCTTTCCCATTAACAAGCATAGACATAATAACATCAATTTTATCACTCAAGGAGGAGCTTTCTTCAACAGAATTTACCTTCTTACCTTGTGGAGCTCTTTCAGTGTGCCATTCATAATAGTTAACCATCATATTATCTAGAAGCTTTTGTTGGAAATATGCCCTAGAGACAAATAGTAGTAAGGAGTATTATCATATTTCATATAGTTTATGATTAATTTTTATATCATGCTATAACTGTATTGAGTGGAAACATCAATACACATGTGATATACAAACAATCAGGGGTTCCCAGTGAAACTCTAGTCATTGGTTCATTGGTCAACAGATGATCATGTTTCCTGATCATGTGGCATTTATGCTAGTTGGAAATAGAGTCATCTCATTCCTAGAATGAGATGATGAACCAATACCCAACCCAAACATCGTGACACGATCATGTCATGAAGTTCAAGTTACGATGATTAGAAATGGATCCTCAAAGACTATTCCTTAAACCGTGAGGCTATATCAATCACTGTCTCCCGAGAGTGCTTAGATAGCATCAAACGCCATCTGGTAATACGGTGGTTTTAAAGGTGTGTTCAGGTACTCGGAGGAAACCGTAGAGGCAATATATGTCAAGAGCGGGATTTTTCCGTCCATGTGACGGGAAGATACTCAAGGGCCCACTCGGAGAAGTTATATCCAATAGTTGCGCAGCGTGTGATTTGATCACGGGGATATCACTTGTCGGAACGAGTCAAGTAGCATTGTTCGGTAACGATATTGAACACGAGATGGAGATGTCATTGATCATATCTCGGGAAATGCAAGTATCGAGTGACAAAGGGAATAAGACACGACTGTCCCGGTTCAAACGACGAAAGATCTTCGTGGAACGCACAGGGGTCACATGGCCATCCAGGTCCCTCTGTCAATCATTGGTGCGGGAGTGTCCCGACCATGTCTGGAGTGTTCCCGAACTGTGGGGTATCACGCTTAAGGGCTTGATGATGCTTAGAGAGCGTTTATAGGATCAGTGGAATCACCAAAGAATAGTAGAGAGAAAACCGGAAGGGTTTCGGTAAGTCCGGAGGATGTCCGGAGTGGAGGTGGAAGGTGTTCCATAGCCACGGAGATTGAATAATATGTGAATGAATGTTAAATGTTGATTTAATCATTTATTCAGAATTTTTGAATAAAGAGAAAATCAATTTTAGAATGGTCAAAGGCTTAATGGGCCAATTTCCGAAGGGAGAAGGCCCATTAGGGGAAAGGAGAGAGGGAGAAGGGGCAAGGGGCTAGCCGGCTAGGCCTAGCTCCCCCCCCCCCCCGCGTGGGGCCCACTAGGTGGTCGGCGGCCACTCCTCTCCTTTAGTCCCACCCCGGGACTTTGAGGGAGGTAGTACCTCCCCTCCCCCTATATATAGTGGGGGTATTTGGCCAAATTAAATACACCAATAATCAATAAAGGTCTTCTCACTTTTGGGAGGATCTCTAGTTGATATTTTATCTCTCCCCCTCTCTCTCGTGACCGTGGTCCCAAGTCTAGACTGTGCGAGCGAGGACATCTTCACCGCGGAGCGCCGTCGCGCTGCGGGATTCGGATCCGGGAGCTCTACTTCCACAACTGCTGTTGGATCGGGGAAGCGGGAGTCATCGTCAGGCACCGGACGTGTGTAACTCCCCGTGAGGTGTCGCACTTGAGGCACTCAAGTCGTTGGAGCCAAGGAGCGCAAGGACTTCATCACGGCCTTGAGGTCGGCTTCGGCTCGTCTACATCAACCATGCTCTCCTAAGCATTGACAACACTTTTCGGTCTTCGAGGGTAAGTTCGCGAAAAGCCCCTCCCGTTACTGTATTACTAATAGATAGGTCCTGGCAGCTTCATGGGTTCAGTGGCATAGAGTAGAATTTATTGTTTTCATACGCGGAACCCCTTTAGTGGTATCAGAGCTAGATCTATGCGTAGTAATGCTAGTACGGGTAGAACACACAAGATGTAGCGTGTGGGCATTGATCTATTAGTTTTTACCCTCCCACGTGTACTTGTGTATACCGTAGTAATGCTTGATGAAGCGGGCCCCAACCGACTTGACGCGTTCATTCGCGAGACTGGTCCACGCTTGACATACGGCTTGTACAGTATAAAGTGGCTTAGGGGGGTGTCTATCTCTCTCGCATTAGTTGATATGCCATTTGCAACGGAGGTCCCCGAAAGGGGTGTAGTAGAGACAACTACTTGATCAGCGTTGTGCTAAAAGTTCGTAGGTAAGAATGGTTCTTGTACGAAAGCCCATTCAGCCACGTAAAACATGCAAAAATAAAGTAGAGGCGTCTAACTTTGTTTTGCAGGGGGCGTCCCTTTTAGGGATAGGTGTTTCTGAGTGGAGTTATTATTAACTCATTTAATTATAAACTTAGTCTAAATTCCTTTTGCAATTATAAATGTAGATGGCTCACCGTGAAGCTTACTTTGTCATTGAGGATTGGGTAAAGGGTGAGAAACTTAGACTTGATGGATCCAACTTCCCTAGTTGGCTTGTACGCCTGAATGATCTCCTTACTAGGAATCATGTGGTAGACTACATACGCCGCACGATGGATTTGACTGAGCCAGACTACTATGAGACCCCACAAGAGCTGGCAGACCGCTACTATCGTCAAGAGATGT
This sequence comes from Avena eriantha, assembly GCA_910589775.1. Taxonomy (NCBI): domain Eukaryota; kingdom Viridiplantae; phylum Streptophyta; class Magnoliopsida; order Poales; family Poaceae; genus Avena; species Avena eriantha. The sequence continues at coordinate 367,782,442 of OU342740.1, read as the reverse complement.
CCACCCACATTCAGATAATAATGCGTTACGGGATGGTGGATGAACTACATCTGCTTATGGGTGATCTTAATCCATATTCGATGGTGGATCAACTGAGAGAAGAGTTCATAGGCCATGAGCGCATGTGGAAGCACGAGCTGCTTGGAGAGTTCTGATGACCCACAAGTATAGAGGGTGTATCGCAGTATTTTCGAGGGAAGTGAAACCCAATTTATTGATTCGACACAAGGGCAGCCAAAGAATATTTATAAGCCTTAACAACTGAGTTGTCAATTCAGCTGCACCTGGAAACAATCTTGCTCACATCAGTTTATCAGTAGCAACAGTTTTGTAGTAGGAATAGTAAAGTAACAGAAGTAGTAAAGCAAAGACAGTAGTAACAAAAGCAGTAAACAGTGGGATTCGAGTGCGGTAGGCATAGGGCTGGATGGACGGGCGTTGCATGGACAAGACAATTCACATAGCAAACAGAACATAGGGCAATTGCCAATAAATAAGATAAAGCATCCAAGTACTAGAAAATCCTAGGCATGTGTTCCATATATAGTCATACGTGCTCACAATGAGAACTTGCACAACATCTTTTGTCCGGCCAGCCCGTTTGCAGCGGGGCCTCTAGGGAACTACTGGCAATTAAGGTGCTCCTTTTAATAGAGCACTATAGCAAAGCATTAACACTCCGTGAACACATGTGATCCTCACATCAAAGCCATTCCCTTCCGGTTATCCCTATTTCTGTCACTTCGGGGCCATAGGTTCCGGACAACAACGTGTGTATACAACTTGTAGATAAGACCAAAACAATACTATCATAATGAATCAATAACATGTTCAGATATGAAATCATGGCACTCGGGTCCTAGTGACAAGCATTAAGCACAACAAGTCGCAACAAAGTCATAAAGCACTAATAAAAGATACTAGGCACCATGCCCTAACAATCTGATGCCATTACATGAACGATCTCATCCATTCCCTACCATCCCCATAGCCTACAGCGGGGGATTACTCACTCATAGATGGGGGAAACATGGATGGTCGATGGAGAAGCGATGGTGATAATGATGGCGATGATCTCCTCCAATTCCCCGTCCCGGCAGGGTGCCAGAACGGAGCTTCTGGTGCTGTTTCGTGGAATCTGGTGGTGGCGGCGGAGCGGAACTCCTTCTGGAAAAACGTCGACCCCCCCGAAGTTTTTAGGTCAGAAGGCTTCTTATAGGTGAAGAGGGAGACCGAGGGGGTGCCTGGGGCCACCACACCATGCCCTGACGCGGCTAAGCCCAGCCTGCGCCTGGGGGTGGTGTGGCTAGGCCCTGGCCCTCCTCCGTCTCGTATTCTGGCTCCGTGAGTCTCCTGGAAAAATAGGCACTTTGGCTTTGTCCCGTCCAATTCCGAGAATATTCATTTTCTGACTTTCCTGGAACCAAAAACAGCAGAAAACAGGCATCTGGCACTGTGGCTCTTGTTAATAGGTTAGTCCAAGAAATCACATGAAAAGTACTCCAAAGTGTGGACAAAACACAAGAAAGTGGATAAAACCAAGCATGGAGTATCAAAAATTATAGATACATTTGCAATGTATCAACATCCCCAAGCTTAACTCCTGCTCGTCCTCGAGTAGGTAAGTGATAAAAAGAAAGAATAATTTTTGAGGTGACATGCACCATCAAAGACTTGATCAAAGTATTTGTAAAACATTCAAAGCTAGGATCATAGTACTTCAATCATAACATGAAAGACAAAGAGCAATAAGACAAAGAAACTATGATGCAACATGAAAAGGCACAAACAAAAGATTCATGAATAACAATGCCTTGCAAGACGTTTGTTTGTTTCACATAAAGAAAACATAGCATAGTGGCATTCAGCTTGTCCCTCAAAGAGTAGCAAACATAAATGCATAGGACACCTTCAAAGTTCACAAGAGTGACTAGATACAAATAGTTTAAAACAAGCAATATCAAGGTATGCATCAATCAACAAGTCTTGGGACAATGCACATAGAACTAAGAATGGCCACTATGCTCTCAAGAAAGTGCTCATAGAATGTGTGGAGACTCAACAAGGAAATGAAAAGGTTTTGAATAGTTTGAAAGGCTTCCAAATGCTGAAAGTATGGTACTCATTAGCTTTGAGCTCTCATTGCCCCTATCATAAGCATCTTTAATGTGGTTAAGGTGAAAGTGAGGTCCAATCTGAGTTATATGCTTGACAGACTATAAACTGAAAATCCCAAGTCCCTCTTTCTCATACTTGGTGACAAAGTCTTTCACATTTGCTATTATAGGTTTATCAACCATTTATTTATCAGGTTCAACAACCTTATTCATACTTTCATTAACCATACTAGCTATCATAGAATGTTCCTTTACCTTGACTAGGAAAGGCATTTTCTCAATGTAAGGTTCAGGTAAGACATGATTAGTAGTATAAACTTTAGTATTTCTTGCAGGAACACTCTTAGCAACATCTTTATAAGGTTCATGATACTTATTCCACTTCTTTTTAGGCACTTCAATGTAGGAAGCAAAAACCTTAAAATAAGAAGCAATAGGTTGAGAATCTAGACCATAAGCATTTTTAATATTTTGAAAGTCATCAGTTCCCATAAAAGATTCAATGCATTCATAATCATAATTTATACCCGACTTTCTACCTTTGTCATTCTCCCAAGCTTCAGCATTGTCTTGAATACGGTCCAGAAGATCCCATTTAGCTTCTTCTTCCATGCGAGTGAATGATCCAGCACAAGAAGCATCCAATAAATCCTTGTCATGTAGAGGGAGCCTTGCATAAAAGTTATTGATAATAATATTGTTGGGAGCTCATGAATGGGACATTTGAGCATTAGTAACTTCAATCTCCCCCAAGCTTGAGCTGTACTCTCTCCATCAAGAGGCCAAAAGTTGTATATTTGATTCCGATCTTTATGAATCTCACTAGGAGGATAAAACTTTGAATAAAAGAGAGGCACTATTTCCTCCCATTCCAGAGTTTAACCATTCTTCAGCAGCTTATAACATTCCTCAGCTCTTCCTTTCAGTGATAATGAGAATAACTTCTTCCTAACTTGATCTGTAGTAATACCTGCACACTTGAACAACCTGCATAATTCGTGTATAAAGAGCAAATGATCACCGGGATGGACAGTTCCATCCCCAACATAATAGTTATCCATAACACGATCAATAGTTCTTGTAGGTATTTTGAAAACATCATTCTCAGCAGGTGGTGGCTTATCTACTACCTTAGCAGTGGTAGTAGCATTACCAAATAAGAAACTCAGCGAATTATCCATAACGAAAATAAAGCAACTAATAGAAGTAAACAATACTCACAGTAGAAGTTTCTTTTACCAGTTCCACTCTCCAATAGCGCTTCACTCCCCGGCAATGGCGCCAGAAATTAGTCTTGTTGCCCACAAGTATAGGGGGTGTATCGCAGTATTTTCGAGGGAAGTGAAACCCAATTTATTGATTCGACACAAGGGGAGCCAAAGAATATTTATAAGTCTTAACAACTGAGTTGTCAATTCAGCTGCACCTACAAACAATCTTGCTCACAGTAGTTTATCAGTAGCAAGAGTTTTGTAGTAGGAATAGTAAAGTAACAGCAGTAGTAAAGCAAAGACAGTAGTAACAAAAGCAGTAAATAGTGGGATTCGAGTACGGTAGGCATAGGGATGGATGGACGGGTGTTGCATGGACAAGACAATTCACATAGCAAACAAAACATAGGGCAATTGCAGATAAATAAGATAAAGCATCCAAGTACTAGACAGTCCTAGGCATGTGTTCCATATATAGTCATACGTGCTCACAATGAGAACTTGCACAACATCTTTTGTCCTGCCAGCCCGTTTGCAGCGGGGCCTCTAGGGAACTCCTGGCAATTAAGGTGCTCCTTTTAATAGAGCACCAGAGCAAAGCATTAACACTCCGTGAACACATGTGATCCTCACATCAAAGCCATTCCATTCCGGTTATCCCGATTTCTGTCACTTTGGGGTCATAGGTTCCGGACAACACCGTGTGTATACAACATGCAGATAAGACCAAAAAACAATACTATCATAACGAATCAATAACATGTTCAGATCTGAAATCATGGCACTCGGGCCCTAGTGACAGGCATTAAGCACAACAAGTCACAACAAAGTCATAAAGCACTAATAAAAGATACTAGGCACCATGCCCTAACAATCTGATGCCATTACATGAACGATCTCATCCAATCCCTACCATCCCCATAGCCTACAGCGGGGGATTACTCACTCATAGATGGGGGAAACATGGATGGTCGATGGAGAAGCAATGGTGATGATGATGGCGATGATCTCCTCCAATTCCCCGTCCCGGCAGGGTGCCAGAACGGAGTTTCTGGTGCTGTTTCGTGGAATCTGGTGGTGGCGGCGGAACGGAATGATGACCCACAAGTATAGGGGGTGTATCGCAGTATTTTCGATAAGTAAGAGTGTCGAACCCAACGAGGAGTAGAAGGTGCTGGCTAGTGGTATGGATCAGGAATTCTCTGCAAATACTTAGCAAACGGATTTTTAGGGGTTTTCGATAAAGCAAGTAAACAAAGTACGAGTAAATAAAATACAGCAGGAATAAATGCAGCAAGTGGCCAAATCCTTTATGCAGCAAAGGACAAGCCGGATGTATTACTTAAGATGACCAAACGTTCTCGAGGACACATGGGAAGACTGTCAAGTGTTTTCGCTTCATATAGCTGAGTAATCTTCTCTAGCTTGTTAAGTTTTGTGTGGGTGAACCTGTGCTAATGTATCGCCCCATCCAAGACTAATACATACTTGTGATTATACCCCTTGCAAACATCCGTAAGTACAAGAAAGTAATTAAGGTAGAAACCTTACCACGGCTTTAAACTCTAAGACCCTTACATCCCTTGTGCAATGGTTTCCTAACGGGCGTTCAGGTTTCTGTCACTCTGGCAACCCCTACGATTAGTAGCCAAATACACAATGCATTCCCCTAGGCCCATATAGGTGAAGTGTCAATGTAGTCGATGTTCACATGACACCACTAGAAGAAGTACACCACAACTTAAATAACAATCTATTAAATCTTTCTCAACGCAACTCCACTACTAACAACAAGACTTCTCCCATGTCCTCAAGAACAAAATGAACTACTCACAAGACATCATATGGATCATGATCAGATATGGAATAATGATGTATAACAATCTGAACATAAAAAATAATTCAACGGTTCACTCAATAGCATCAACTACAATGAGTAATAAACACCGGGAAAGTTTCCACTATGAACTAATGCAAGATTCAACTCAATTGTTGCAGCAATATGGAGATGGTGATGAGGGTGCTGATGGTGGTGATGATGATGATGATCCCGATGAAGTCCAGCTTAATGGTGGTGTTGATGGCGACGATCTCCCCTCTCCGGGAAGGAATTCCCCCGGCGGAAATCTGTCTTCTAGAGAGATCTTTCTCTCTTGGTGTTTTCCGCCCCGCAGAGGCGGCGGTATCTTTCTGTGGTCGCTCCCTGAGTCTTAGGGTTTTGGGAGGATGATATACGCCAGAGGGGAGAGGCTGGAGTGGGCCAGAGTGGCCACACCACCTCCAGGCGCGGCCTAAGGCTGCCCACGCCATGGGGTGGTGTGGGCCCCCTGTGGCCCATCTCCACTCCATCTTTTGGCATCCTTAGTCTTCTGGAAAAATAGGATTTTCCATATATTTTCCCGAATTTTCTGATCTTCGCGAATTTTGCCTCCAAACAGCACCTTTTCCATCGGAATCCTGACTGTAGCGGTCCATGCTCCAAAAGTCATCAACCGTGCAAAACCGGATGAAATAACATAAGTATCACCTCTCAATAAGAAATATATCAATGAATAATGGTGAATTATGACATAGAATAGTGATGCAAAATGGACGTATCAACTCCCCCAAGCTTAGAATTCGCTTGTCCCCAAGCAAAACTGAGCTCAATAAACATGGCCTCGGGTTTATGGAGTGAAGAGTCGATAAAATAATACAGACAGGAAGCATCACATTCATCAAATACACAGATCATAATAGAAGACAAGTCACTATTATATAACTCAACTTGCAATGACTAAAGGAAACACAATAAAGATACATAAAGTGAATCATAATTAGTAATGGCAAACTTAGCTCTTGGTCGAAGAATAGTTGATAATTTGCTGGAGTACACAAATAGCTGTTTTTCAAAGATAGCTTTCAAAGTAGTAAACTTCAAGATAAGAGCAATGTGCAAAGCAAGGAACATAAGAAACATGATTGAATAAATCACCATATGAATGAATGAAACACATCAACTCAAAATACTTGCTGAGATAGAAGGGAATAAGTTTACTGACTCAACTACAAAATAAAAGAAAGGCCCTTCAAAGAGGGAAGCAGGGATTGCAAGTTTCATAAAGAGCTCCCAAAAATTATGATACTTACTAGCTTTCAGCTCTCATTGCCCCTATCATAGGCATCTTTAGGTGATTAAGGTTAAAGTGACACAACTAAGAGGATATGCATTGACAAGTTGTAAGTTCAGAATCTCATGTCCCTTGAATAAGAGGGCCGCTCCTCATGGTACTCAAGTTTAGTCAACGGTAAGTTCTTGTCATCGTAAGCATATGTGTATCATAGAGAACCACCAACAGGGTACCCCTTGCCCGATGATACGGAAGAATCCCCATATCAAAATGACAAGGCAAGCAGACAACAAGCATCTCAGCAATCTTCTTATTTACCATGGGAATATGGTGCTTTTTTCTCTCTTTCCTCTTTTCATAATATCTATTTTTTCTTTTTCTCTTCTTTCTCAATAGCTATCTCTCTTTTTTATAAGAAGAATGCTTCATAGGTATCATTATGGTTACGCTGCAGGTTTCCACCATGTCAGCATTGATTAGACCAGCGGCCCAGGCGTTTCTCTAACACACATACATAACTCCATGGAATTACAAGCTCCCCTTTTATTTCACACCGATGACATCCGCAAACAAAAGAGCAAGGTATCAACTAGGTATATATTTACAAGTGTTGAAAGCGTTCCCCATGACAGCACGGTTCTGCTAATCCCCAGCCTATAATTTGCAAGCATATAACTTTTCATGGAGAGTTCACAATGGTTCAGGTTTATTAAGTGCAGGAAATAAAGTGTGCCATCAAGTTCGTGAGAGCTTTAATAACTAACTTTCTCAAAACAAGCAAACATTTTATTCGGAAGAAAACAAGGCATATTGAATATGCACGGAAGTAGCAAATGATGCTAATAGGTAGGTATGGTGGACACTTTGGAAATATTTGGTTTTAAGGGAGTTGGAAACATGAGTAAAATACTTAGTGAAGGTGAAGGCTAGCAATAGTAAGGGAGCGATAAACGGGAGAGCAATAATGGCCATAATCATGCAGAGCGACAAAACATCATTAATCAAAGCATAAAGTGATACTACAAGTTGAAAACTAAAGGATCATAAAAGCTTATGGTGACTTGGGATAGTCATAACATGGTGTGAGCATGTGCCAAGTCAACCCAAATAAAGCATCAAAGGAGAATACCACTATACTATGCTTTAATATGCTAAAACAACGCATGATTCATCCAAGGCACATTAAGCTATCTCAATTGTTTATAATAAGTCTAATAAGTCATGCTACAGCAAACAATACTAAGCATAAAGCCAAAAAAATATCAAGCATGGCATGACAAGGCATAGGCCACAGTCAAAAACAAGCTCTCTTTACCACTTAAGCATGAGCTTTCCTACTCTTTTCCAAACCAAACCAGACTATTTGAACACCAACGTATGAAACAGGAGGTCCAACCAATTTATTCAGAAAACTAAGCAAACCGAGCAAACGAAAATCAAAATGAAAAATGAAAAAGAAGACGCTCCAAGAACAACACAACTGTGCATGAAACAATAAAAATGAAGTGTTTGGAAGAAACCTGGGATTTTTATTGATGAAGAAGGGGATGCCTTGGGCATCCCCAAGCTTTGACGCTTATACTTCTTGGATATTTCTTGGGGTGAGACGCGTGACATCCCCAAGCTTGAGCTTTAGTCCATCCTTCATCTCATTACTCATTCCTTCCATACACTTGAAATTTTTCCTTCATACAAAACTTCACACAATCTTTATTAGCAACATTAGTGCACTCAAGATAATAAGTCTTTAGGTTTAGTTCTAACACCAAATAAACTTCCATTAGAACACTAGCTACTGTAGCACTTCCCTCAAAAAGCTCAATTCCCCAAAAGAACTCAAAAAGGAACCAACAAGAAGCAAATGCAGAAAATGGCAGAAATCTGTCAAAACAGACCAGCAAGTAAAGACGAATTTGTTCAAAGACCTTCTGTTTCTCAAATCAAAAATTGTTGAACTAACGAAAGTTAGATAACAACGTGGGGCAGAATTACAAAAAATTACAGCTCAATCCAACATACAGAGATCTCTCACAAATTTTTACGGTGAAGCACAAAAATCTGTTTCGGGACAACAACTTTCCCAATCATCACTTCACTCTCATTAGAGGTTACTCTTGGCACAAAAAGCAAATAAAAAGGATAAGGAGAGGTTATTACAAAGGTAATAACTTCCAAGACTCATCTAAAACTTTTGGGTTATCTCCCAATAAGTACTTTTCTTTAATGCCTTTAAGTTAGGCATAAGCAAAAACTAGAATGGATAGAATAGAAGTAAATAGAAATAATCATAGTGAAAACATTATTTTGTTCAATGAAATCCTTTTGTTAACAAGGTTGATCAGGTCTTGCTACCAAAACAATTTCATATGAGACAAAACTTTGTATTCCACTAATGATTATGTTACCTCAACCTTGATAGCAATGGTCCCAATCATAATAGTTTCAATTTTTTCTCTTGGTATGGGACAATATATTTCTCCAACTTGAATGCCCTCTACATGTTCAATTGAATTTAAACCATAAATCCTTTCAATCTTCTTGGGGAAATAGACAGTATGTTCCTTATCATTCTCATTGAAAGTCACCTTCCCTTGATTACAATTAATAATAACTCCTACAGTATTTAAGAAAAGGTCTCCCAAGAATAATAGACACAATATCATCTTCAGGCATAATAGTTTGAGAGGATGCTCACATAACAAATAAGAATTGAAGTAAAAGAGAGCATCAAGAAGCAAATTCAAAACACTTTTAAGTCTAACCCACTTCAGATGCATAGGAATCGTGTAAGCAAATAACAAAGTGACAGGCATAGGAAAATAAAACAAGAGTAACTTCAAAACTTTCAGCACATAGAGAGGTGTTTCAATACCATGAAAACTTCTACAACCATATTTTCCTCTCTCATAATAATTTTCAGTAGCCTCATGAATAAACTCAACAATATAACTATCACATAAAGCATGCTTTTCATGATCTACAAGCACTAGAGCTTTATCATAAACATCTTCAAAAGAATCCTCAGGAACATAACATTCATCCTTCTTTAGTAAGCATGGGGGACAATAAAATAATGTTAGGGATAAAGAGTTACTCTCATTAGAAGGTAGGCATGGGTAGCTAATCCATTCTTCCTCCTTTTGTTCATCACTCTCCTTCTCTTTTTCATCTAATGAGATTTCAGGTTCATCAATTTCTTCTTCCATAGGATCCTGCAAGGCATTAGTCTCTTCCATTTGTGGAAAACATCTATTAAAATATTCAAGAATATAGCCATTTTCATCCTTGTAATTATCAAAGCAAAATTTAAGTATACCATAAACCTCATACTTATAAGGTGAATCGTCAATATTTTCAAGCGAACTAGCAAGTTCAAATGCACCCTTCCAAGCAATAAATTCCTCAATTTGTTCCGCATCATAAAAGTCATAAATTCCTTTAGCATAAGAAGATATGGTATCATTATGATTATACTCACATTGAAAAGGGAGGTGTTTATACCTCTTTTTGCAATGAGATTCATCATAGCAATAAGTAACATTATAAGTAGAGCACACGTTTCTAGCAATGGTACACAACCTATCAATTTGTTCCCATAAGTGTTTTCCTTTTTGTGACAAGCGGTGTTCCTTATAATAATATTTTTGATCTTCCGTGAACCCACCTTGCCAGTAAGCTTCAGTTTCAAAGAAACCAACCACTGACAACAAGCATGATAAAGCAAGACAATAACAGACCAACGAAAATAACAACTAGAGTAGGAACCAATTTTTTTGTATTTTTGATAAAGAAACAAGCAAACAAGGAGAAAATAAACTTAGCTTGAACAATAGTGATTCCAAGTGGACTTGATAAATAAAGCTATGCTCCCCGGCAACGACGCCAGAAAATAGTCTTGATGACCCACAAGTATAGGGGGTGTATCGTAGTATTTTCGATAAGTAAGAGTGTCGAACCCAACGAGGAGCACAAGGTGCTGGCTAGTGGTATGGATCAGGAATTCTCTGCAAATACTTAGCAAACGGATTTTTAGGGGTTTTCGATAAAGCAAGTAAACAAAGTACGAGTAAATAAAATACAGTAGGAATAAATGCAGCAAGTGGCCAAATCCTTTATGCAGCAAAGGACAAGCCGGATGTATTACTTAAGATGACCAAACGTTCTCGAGGACACATGGGAAGACTGTCAAGTGCTTTCGCTTCATATAGCTGAGTAATCTTCTCTAGCTTGTTAAGTTTTGTGTGGGTGAACCTGTGCTAATGTATCGCCCCATCCAAGACTAATACATACTTGTGATTATACCCCTTGCAAACATCCGTCAGTACAAGAAAGTAATTAAGGTAGAAACCTTACCACGGCTTTAAACTCTAAGACCCTTACGTCCCTTGTGCAATGGTTTCCTAACGGGCGTTCAGGTTTCTGTCACTCTGGCAACCCCTACGATTAGTAGCCAAATACACAATGCATTCCCCTAGGCCCATATAGGTGAAGTGTCAATGTAGTCGATGTTCACATGACACCACTAGAAGAAGTACACCACAACTTAAATAACAATCTATTAAATCTTTCTCAACGCAACTCCACTACTAACAACAAGACTTCTCCCATGTCCTCAAGAAAAAAACGAACTACTCACAAGACATCATATGGATCATGATCAGATATGGAATAATGATGTATAACAATCTTAACATAAACAATAATTCAACGGTTCACTCAATAGCATCAACTACAAAGAGTAATAAACACCGGGAAAGTTTCCCCTATGAACTAATGCAAGATTCAACTCAATTGTTACAGCAATATGGAGATCGTGATGAGGGTGCTGATGGTGATGATGGTGGTGATGATGATGACGATCATCCCGATGAAGTCCAGCTTAATTGTGGTGTTGATGGCGATGATCTCACCTCTCCGGGAAGGAATTCCCCCGGCAGAAATCTGTCTGCCGGAGAGATCTTTCTCTCTCGGTGTTTTCCGCCCCGCAGAGGCAGCGGAATCTTTCTGTGGTCGCTCCCTGAGTCTTAGGGTTTCGGGAGGATGATATACGCCAGAGGGGAGAGGCTGGAGTGGGCCAGGGTGGCCACACCACCTCCAGGCGCGGCCTAAGGCTTCCGCGCCATGGGGTGGTGTGGGCCCCATGTGGCCCATCTCCACTCCATCTTCTGGCATCCTTAGTCTTTTGGAAAAATAGGATTTTCCATATATTTTCCCGGATTTTCTGTTCTTCGCGTATTTTGCCTCCAAACAGCACCTTTTCCATCAGAATCCTGACCGCAGCGGTCCATGCTCCAAAAGTCATCAACCATGCAAAAACGGATGAAATATCATAAGTATCACCTCTCAATACGAAATATATCAATGAATAATGGTGAATTATGATATAGAATAGTGATGCAAAATGGACGTATCACGGAACTCCTTCTAGAAAAACGCCGAACCCCCCGAAGTTTTTAGGTCAGAAGGCTTCATATAGGCGAAGAGGGAGACCGAGAGGGTGCCTGGGGCCACCACACCATGCCCTGGTGCGGCCAAGCCCTGCCCGCGCCTGGGGGTGGTGTGGCCAGGCCTTGGCCCTCCTCCGTCTCGTATTCTGGCTCCGTTACTCTCCTGGAAAAATAGGCACTTTGGCTTTTGTCCCGTCCAATTCCGAGAATATTCATTTTCTGACTTTCCTGGAACCAAAAACAGCAGAAAACAGGCAGCTGGCACTGTGGCTCTTGTTAATAGGTTAGTCCAAGAAATCATATGAAAAGTACTCCAAAGTGTGGACAAAACACAAGAAAGTGGATAAACCAAGCATGGAGCATCAAAAATTATAGATACATTTGCAATGTATCAAGTTCCTTTCCATACAGATGGAGGAGCATACATGTCTAAAGGGTCACTTGGAGCGCATGCTTGATGCACACATGAGACTGGTTCACTTCGTGGATTACTAGATGGCTAATCCATTTTAGATTGACGTACTGCTTCGATCGCTGCCTCCCAGCTACAAAGGACATGTCCGGAGTAGCATCATGAGTGGTGATACGGAATCATTGGATTTCCATGAGTTCATATTACGTTTCAGGAACGTAAAGTTGAACCAATCGCTGGAGAGGTCATCGATGACAAAGGTATATATTTGATATATAGTTTTATAAATGTTATAATCTAGCAAACACATTGCAGTGTTAAGTATATCTGATACTTGTTCTGTTTTGCTGAAAACAGGTCCTTCTGCATGAGAGGTGCTTGCTGGAGAGGAGGTGACGTTGCGAGTTGATGGCGAGCATGATGATGATGGCCGATGACACTCTCCCTCGACATTTATCATTTAGTTTATGTTTTAGAATGATTATTGTAATCGAGAGATTGTGAACTTGAGTGTCTCTCACACTTCGTGAGACGGTTATTCACAAGAGTTTGTAACAAACAGTTGTTCTGCTTTTATGAATGATTTCTATGCATGTTCATATCTTGTTTGATTATGTCTGAATTATCCTTGTTGTTTGAAACTAATTGATAATGTATGAACATTTGTAAAATATTAAAATGCCTTGTTTAAAATACCCAAATTAATGATATGTTCATTAATGAATGAAAAACCATTGTTTAAATTCAAAGTTATGTGATAATATGTGAAAGTCATTCGATTTCTTATTACATATAAATCATGCCTAAGTTCGGCAAATTAACTTGAACACCGAGTATTACTTGAATACAAAGTGTTTAAAGAATTGTTAAATAGAATACATATTTGATGTATTGTGCTTTGACGAAAATGGTAATTATCATTAATTGATTGTTTAAATGTGTAAAGTAGTTTACCAAAGGAAACATGAATATGAAACTATTTGATTTGATCAAAGTGTTTCATTAACAAAGGGAATAAAGATAAAAGAGAATATAATTACTATGATTTGATCAATAGTAATGAAATTCGAATTTATAAGATTGGCATAAAAGAAATTGTGGAATGCAAAGCATTTCGAAATGTCAAAATGCAAAGCATCACAATGTGATATTAGATATCAAAGTGGGTGAATAGAAGGCACCAAATAAATCATTGTAGTGTAGATGTAGAGACCATTAGTTAGAAATAGTTATCACTCAATTAGAATGTAGTGAACCATTTGAATTCGTGAAAGTTTTGGGGTTATTCAATAAAACCAAAACAATACCGAATAAGTCCTTGTAGAGTATTCATTGGAAACTCTGAATACGAAATCCATAGCTGAAACCAAAAGGAAAAGCAAGATTCGTATTGCTTGGATTTTGGTACATTCTTGAGAAAGCTCACTTTTAGTGATGTTTCTTGATTATGGAGCAAATGGAAAATAGTGTAAAACATGATGAGGATTCAAATCCCTGCATCAGAGTGTTGAGAAGCGCAACGGAAAATGTTCCTGAACGACTCTCTTCACAGAAGAAAAGGATCAATGATATTGATCATTGTGTTTTCTCCACTAATGTTTTTACTACATAAAGTAGGATTCAAAATGTAAACCCATATCTTGTATGAAGACATTTGTGAATCATTTGTCATGATTATTGGAATATGACATACCTATGAACTACAAAGGAAATAATGGTAAACCAAAATTATGAGAAATCCTAAAAGCAAACTTCCCTTGAGATTAGAAAGCAATTCGTTGCTGAATCTAACAAGTAAAAGGGGTTACTTGAATTTTCCCAAATGACTGCAAAGGCATAGTAGGGAAAAGGGGTAAATGACAAAAGCACGATTTGTCAGGTATTGGACAAATTCAAATGAATTTGATTCAAGTGTGTTGAATGTCTAGAGGATTTAAAACTAGTAACGGTACTAGTATCTCATAGTAAATATCGAAATTTGATATTTGATCAAAGATTTTGAAGTTGTTCAAAATAGTGAGTGATGTGCAATTCACATAAAATTGAGTGGGAGCTATGAAAGTCTTCCTAAAACAATATGTGAATGACATATTTTTGAGTGGAAGCTTATAGGAGTAATTCTTAAGTATGTTAAGAATGGAAGCGCAAATGCTTATAAATAATGATTTATAAGATGTAGAAGTTGTTAATAGGTGTATTATGATATTATGTACTATTCCTTAAGGGATTCTGAAAGGAGTTTCAGAATAGAAGTTAATTAAGGAACTGGTCCTTAATAACTCAAATTAGGAATAGCATTAAGTTTAACATCAATGGTTGAAAGAAAGAAAAGGATGATTATCATCCACTATGTTGACACATAGGTTCTATCTTAGAAAACCATAATGATAACTTAGCATAATATGTGATCCAAATAAGGAACGTTTGAAAGTGATTAAGTTTGAATCACAGAACATTGAGCTAAGTTTTGTCCGCAGTGTTTAGTAGAGAACTGCAGACATGTTTTCCAAATCCATAAAGGATAACATATCTTAAAGCATAAAGAGTTATGTTATAAGGGAATATGTAGGAAACTCCTGTAAATACCGAATAAAGTCAAGTAGGAAGCGAGGTGAACAAAAACATCGAAGGTTGCACAGAGTGCACTGGTGTTTCGATGAATACATTTATAATAATAGATAAGGGTACCATCTAAAGTGTTGTATAAAGTTATGGCGAGGCTAGTTTTCTTTTAACGTAGAATGATGTGTCCTAGGGCACAGTGCCCATGATAAAGCCCTTGAGGTTGATCTAACGTCACTGTAGGCTCCTGGAATCGGGCCTCGTTCTGCTGCCATAACAACGATGCATACACACAGATGCTATCATGTGATGATAAAGTATTAATGTCAATCAAGGTGACATTATTAAAGTTGCAAAGGATTTGGGACTGTAAAGTACAGACCCAAGACTCAACCTCTTCCATGAGCAAGCATGTTCAGGGTACCGGGTATATGGTGCCAATGATTGAGAACAAATGCAGCTAGTGTATTTGTACTCTAGTGCAAGTGGGAGACTGTTGGAAATATGCCCTAGAGACAAATAGTAGTAAGGACTATTATCATATTTCATATAGTTTATGATTAAGTTTTATATCATGCTATAACTGTATTGAGTGGAAACATCAATACACGTGTGATATACAAACAACCAGGGGTTCCCAGTGAAACTCTAGTCATTGGTTCATTGGTCAACAGATGATCATGTTTCCTGATCATGTGGCATTTATGCCAGTTGGAAATGGAGTCATCTCATTCCGAGAATGAGATGATGAACCAATACCCAACCTAAACATCGTGACCCGATCATGTCACGAAGTTCAACTTATGATGATTAGAAATGGATCCTCGTAGACTATTCCTTAGACCGTGAGGCTATATCAATCACTGTCTCCCGAGAGTGCTTAGATAGCATCAAACGCCATCTGGTAATATGGTGGTTATAAAGGTGTGTTCAGGTACTCGGAGGAAACCGTAGAGGCAATATATGTCAAGAGTGGGATTTGTCTGTCCATGTGACGGGGAGATACTCAAGGGCCCACTCGGAGAAGTTATATCCAATAGCTGCGCAATGTGTGATTTGATCACGGGGATATCACTTGTCGGAACGAGTCAAGTAGCGTTGTTCGGTATCAAGATTGAACACGACATGGAGATGTCATTGATCAGATATCAGGCAATGCAAGTATCGAGTGACAAAGGGAATAAGACACGACTATCCCGGTTCAAACGACGAAAGATCTTCATGGAACGCACAGGGGTCACATGGCCATCCAGGTCCCTCTTGAAAGGGCATGTATGCCCCATGTGTGGTTTTGGTAATTAATGACAATCCCTATGGACTAATGTGCAAATTGAGTTTCACTTGTAGGTTTGTCCATTGGCATCGCTTGGACCATGTGTTGGTTTCAAGGATGAAAAAGAAGAAGCAATGTCCAAGGGCTTTGTGCCTATTGGAATCAAGTAGAAGAATAAGATGAAGTATGTCTTGGAGAAGAAGAAGAAGAAGATGGAGTTCCTCATGGCAATCTTCAAGACATCATCAAGAATTGAAGTGCAAGCTCAAGATGCGTCATCTCTAGAAGATCTCATTATTTAAGCTTGCCATCCTCGGCAATCATGGAATGATGAAGACAAGTTCAAAGAAGAGGCTTCCCCATGGAGTATGGGGGAGCATTTCTCAAGACTTCATCAAGCAAGTGCAATCAAGAAAGGTGTTCCATCTTGAAGGTGACAAGATCGTCTACATAAAGCTCAAGTGGGATGCTCAAGACAAAGGTATGATCATGATAGGGTTTCTATTTTACTGGTCTCTTGTAGTTTTCTTGTAGTGTTGGAGATCGGGTTTAGGATAGATAGCCGTACTATCAAGAGGGGCTCTCGAGTGGGTGACTCGTTCGTATCTTTCAAAGAGAGCTCAAACCTTTGCATACATAGCATCATCTTTATTGGTTGTTGTTTGTTTCTTGTCCATGTGAGCATCTATAGCTTGTGGTTATCTTCATAACAAGATCTAGTTCGTCAACAACAGATTTTCCTTGCATATCTTATTGCGTTTTTGATCTTGCGGGTTTTTCCGGCTCCACACCTTAGGAGGTATCTCACATATATATTCATGGTATTTTCTCCCTTGGTGATACCCAATATTTTGACCTTTTGTTGGATTCTACTCTTTATTATCTTTCCAACAAAATTGGTTTCATCCCAATTAGAGTTTCCAAGCTCAACTTCTTGCGTTTTGGGTTTTGGAGGTTTTACCGGTTCATCGCTTCTGAGAGGTTATACCTTTCTCCATTTTATTTTTATCCTATCTTGTTGAACTATGATGTTTCTTTGCATAATATTGTAGAGATTTTTGTTCTCTTCAAAATGAGCCCAAGATCATCGAAATCGGAGTCCGGAGTCAAAAGTTATTAAAGTTTTCATGCAATGTTGTCCAACGTTTTTGCTTGAGCGGTAGTACTGGCCCAAGTTCCGACCAAAGTTCCGGTAAATCTCGTTTTTCTTCTATATCTTGTGTTTCTATTTAGAGGTAGTACCGGTGGGGCACCGGTAGTTCCAGTGGGGCGCGAATCTAGCCCAAACGGGCAGATTTCTCTTGCCCTATTTAAGGGCCCCCTCTTCCCAAAAGTTTCCCCAACTTTGGAGGTCATTTTTGCTAGCTCTTCCACTCTCTCTCCTCCATTGTTGACCTTCAAAAGCTTGCCCTCTTCCCTTCTCCCTCCCATGATTCTTGCATCTCTTTGAGGGATTTGAGAGAGGAGATCTAGATCTACAATCCCCACCAAACCAAATCCCTTCTTTGTGAAGGAATCCTTGGGATCTAGATCTTGGAGAGTTTTGTGTTCTCCTCTTGTGTTGTTCCTCCCTTATTCCCCCAATAGATTTTGTAGCTTTGGTGGAATTTGAGAGTGAAGGACTTGCCTCTTGTATTTGGTGCATAGGTTTGAGTTCTCCTTGAAGATTCGGCGAGTTCAAGCTCTTGGGCTTGTTTCTCTTGGGTTCTTGGAACCCTAGACGGTTGTGTGGTTGGATTGATTAACCTTTTGTGGTCTTGTAGCCTTGTTGACTTTTGTGGCTTTGTAGCCTTTGTGGCATTGTTTTTGGGAGCCTCCAATTGAGTTGTGGAGATTGCCCCAATCTTGTATGGGTTCGGTGACCACCCTCAAGTGTCCCATAGTGGAACGTGAGTAGGCCTTTGTGGTGAGCTCACGGGAGAATAGGGTGAGCCTGTTGTGGCGTCGGTAGGTTGCGTGCCTTCGCATCTTGGGGTGAGGCTTTGTGTGGCGTTGGGTGAGCATCGAGCCACCACACCTCAAGGTGAGTCACTTGTGGCGTTCGAAGTACATTGCGCCCCCGCACCTCTCCATCAGAGACATAGCTTCTTGGAAGTGAACTTCGGGAAACAAATCATCATCTCCGCATCCATCGGTTATCTCTCAACCGAGCCCTTTACTTATGCAATTTACATTGTGATAGCCATCGTGCTTGAAGTATTATATCTTGCTATCACCTTGTTGCTTGTCTTGCTTAGCATAGGTTGTTGGTGCACTTAGTGTGTTGGGGGGATACCCTCGGGTAGGGTCACGCCGGGGTATAAAGGCCGAGTTAGCCGAGGTTCGGCAAAGCCAAAGCAGATGCTGGCCGGGTCACCTCAAGGCAGGCCGAGTCACGGGGTAATCCGGACCTGGGGGCGTTCGCCTAACTAGGTCTCATCCGACTTAAGCAGTAAGTCGAAAGTGTATGTCTAACCTGTATGCAGGAAAAGGGTGTGGCTGGATGAACCATCGTCCGGGTCGCAGTAACCTTCTAGGAGAAGGAAGGAATCTCGCTGGTCAAAAGGAGCACCGGTACGCACTGCCTGAGCGAAGCGAGCAAGGACTGGACCACCGGGGCGTGGCCGACAAGCGTGACGACGCCCGTGTCAGCTGACGAGGGGCGGGGCGTGGCTCACGTAGCTAAAGCATAGCTGACGAGGGGGAAAAAGCACCCCGGTCGGTTTGCCACTTTGGGAGGAGGCATATTCTTAGGAATATGCCTCCACATATGCCCTAGGCAGGAACCGAGCCTCCTCTATAAAAGGGGGGCTAGGGCTTCTGTAGGGGGGGTTGATTTCACTACGATTCAGTTTTGGGCTAGGGTTTCAGGTGTGATCTGTGGGTGAAAGTAAGAGAGCTCTTTCTTCCTCCTCTCGCCAATACAGCTCTAGGAGCACTTGTAACCTTGAAAGCAAACCAATACAAGCTCTTGTGTGGAGAATCACTTCACTATCCCTCCCTGGATTCCCCTAGCGAGTATTAGTCCCCAACTTTAGCCTATACATGGCATCTGTCGTGACACCACCACGACAGTTGGCGCCCACCGTGGGGCAAGCGGCGCTAGCAGGGGTCAAAATCCAGACGGGAAACTTCATCGTCACTGGAGAGCGCATCGTCTCCGGGCTCGTTCAGCGCTTTGAAGCGCGGAACTTCGTCAGCGACAACGCAGGCTACTTCGGCACGCGCCCTCTCCCGCGCAACGGCGTTTTCCTCAAGCTCGGCACACACAAGGTCTACGTCATGGTGGGCGTGTCAGGCGTTCATCCGCGCCACGTTGTCGAAGCAGGCGAACCGCCCCTCACTGCGGATCGCGGGGGACGTACCGCTTGTTCCCCGGACCATGCGGAGGTAATGATGATAGTGCTGGGGGCGGTTACGAGCAAGGATCCGGCGCTAGATCCGGAGGTGACACCCAAGGCACCAAGGAAAGGTAGGGGTCCTCCACTAGAGAGGCCGGAGAACATGCTGAGAGAGGCAATAGATAGCCTGGAGAACCCTGTAGTAGCAGCGATAGATCCGGCTCGCGCACAGGCCGGGCTGGAAGAAACTCGACAGAAAATACTTGAGGGCGCAAAGAAAATAGCCGAGGCCCAGCTGGTCGTTGAACATGACGCTGCGTGAGTACGCAAAGGCGAACAAAGTTGATGCTATAAAAGTTAAAGGGAGGAATCTCATGAGCGAAATGAACAGAGAAGGTGATGTCGAAATCGAGGAATCAGAAAACTGTTTTTCCATGGGGCTGTCGAGGTATAGTACACCGGCCAAGAACCTCAGAGCGGCGGATGCGGCTGCATCCGAGTTAGAGGGACTGACGGGTGAAGCCCGGCAAAAGCAGCAAAACCGGGTTAACGAGCTGGTTCGGATTGCGAACAGGCAAAATGAGGAACTGCTCAGGGTGAATCCGGAGAGAGCTGGGGCCTCCAAGATCGTCCATTCGGCGATGGATAACCCGGAGAAATCCGCTGGAGCTGCGTCGTCCCCTCATGGAGATCCAAGGAGAGAGGAGGTGGTAACCTCAGCCAGACAGAACAAATAGATTGTCCCATATGACCCGACATAGGCAGGGAAAGAAAAAGAAGCGCAGAAAAATGATGGTCGACGGAGTGTGAGCCGAGGCGAAGCTGGCCGAGGTAACCGTGACCAAGGCAATGCCGGTCGGAGGAACCTTGTCAACGGCAATGCCGGGCAGCAAAACTCAGCAGGGGCAAGACAACCGTAGCAGCGAAACATGTCGAGGCAAGAGCACTGTGCCGGCCGAGGTATGCAACAGAAAGGTGTGCCGCAGGAACGAAACCGGTATAACGACGGTGATTCGGAGATGGCAAATGCGGGATATCCGAGACCGGACTATAATGTGATAGGTTCGAGACTGGGAAGCAGGGATTTGATGCCGGACGATGCAAGGTTGAAACTGGATCGACTATATAGGTCGGAACAGATAGAATGTCAGGGTCCACCGGGTCCAGCATGTTTTGGACCCCGGATCATGAAAGAGCCACCAGTCCCGAACTTTCAATTGCCTAGGGGGACCAAGACCTATGACGGTAGTACCAAGCCAGAGGATTGGCTAATAAACTATGCTACTGCTGTAAAAATTGCCACAGGCAACCTGAGATGGGCCGTGCGATATGTACCCCAGATGTTGGAAGGCCCGGCAAGGGTGTGGTTGAACAACGTGCCGCCAGGAAGCATCAACTGCTGGATTGATTTCGAGGAAATGTTCATCAGCAACTTTTCGAGTACGTATCAAAGGCCAAATAGGCCACAAACCCTAGCTATGTGCAAACAGCGACCCAATGAGACGGACCGGGAGTTCTTGACCCGGTGGTGTACCGTGAGAAATTCGTGTGAGGGCGTGATAGAATCACAGGCCATAGCATGGTTTGCACAGGGGTGCAGGTATGGAAGCGAGTTATGGATGAAGTTGCAACGGAAAATGCCGGCAACATTGTTAGAGATGATCAGGATCGCAGATTCGTATGCATTGGGTGACCCGACCCAACCGAGGCTCGCCTCAAACGAGTCAAGCGATGAGTACTATCAGAGGGATGGATCCAGATCGTCCCGGAGAAATGATTACAGAGGAAAAAGGAGAGATGATCGACCGGACCATCGGTACGGTTCGCACCAAGTAGCGGTCGTGAGTCAAGATCAACCCGGAGCAGGGGGTAGTCAGCGCCAGAAAACTGGAGGTTAGTGGACCCCAAGGAACGATGGGAAGAAAACTTGGACACCGGAGCAAAAGAAGCAATGGCAAGAAAGGAAAGACCGTCCGAGGTATACTTACGAGTCGATGTTGGACCAGCCGTGTAAGTTTCACACGCCAAGTCCGAACAGCCCAGCGGGTCATACGACGAGGCAATGCGAGTGGATGCGCAAGATCGAGCAAGGTGGTTCGGGGAATGCTCAGGCACCCCGGAACGATCAACCTCGGCAAGAATTACCCCGGCAGCAATTGCTCTCCGGAGAGAACACACAACAGCTAATGTTACCTCCCCCTCCGCTGAGGTATGATAACAATGAAAGAAGGGATGCAGTGCATCAAGTAGAAAATCAGCAGCAGCCGGATCAGAGGCACCCCGGAAATGGGGGGAGAAACGAGTACAGGGAGCATCACCAGAGCTACTGTGTATTTACCACAGAAGAAACTGATAGAAAAAGCTTGCAGCGTAGACGTATGGAGGTGATTGCGGTAATGCCGGCAGTGACGAGGTACATGCCTTGGTCCGATCAGGAGATCACTTGGAGCATTAGGGATCACCCCAAGCTCATGCCGAGCCCTGGTTCGTATGCGTTGGTGCTGGATCCTACATTCATTGGGCCTAACATCAACGTAAGATTCTCAAAGGTACTGATCGACAACGGCAGTAGCATAAATATCATGTACACGGACACAATGCACAAGTTAGGTATTTCGGAGAACATGCTCCAAGCCACGAGGACAACTTTCCATGGCATTGTGCCTGGCATTTCTTGCGAGCCCATAGGCAAGGTCCGGGTCGACGTCTTGTTCGGCACGAGGGACAATTGCTGAACTGAAAATATGGAGTTCGAAGTAGTGAACTTAGAAAGCGCGTATCACGCATTGATCGGAAGGCCAGCGCTGAGCAAGTTCATGGCAAGTTGTCATATAAGCTATTTGAAAATGAAATTGCCCGGACCAAACGGAGTAATTACGATTGCTGGGGACTTCTGACGTTCCATGGAGTGTGCGTCGGCCGGATCAAACTTAGCTGAGTCACTTGTGATCGCGCAGGAAAAAAGGAAAATTCAAGAGGTGGCAGCGTTGGCTCAGTCCGCGCAACAGTGTATGCCGGCGCTGAGTAACCCGCATGGAACTGTCTCCTTCCAGGCCGCGAAAGATACCAAGAAGGTCCCTGTTGATGACATGTTCCCAGAGCGCACCGTAACAATTGGTGTCGGGCTAAGTGATAAATAGGAAAGCGAGCTCGTCAGCTTCCTCCGTGAGAATCGGGACATTTTTTTCTTGGTCCACACAGGACTTGCAAGGTGTTCCGAGGGAGTTGGCCGAGCACTCTTTAAATGTGAGACCCGGAGCTAAGCCGGTGAAGCAACCTCTCCGCCGCTTTGCCGAAGATAGGAGAAAAGTCATTGGGGATGAGATAGCTCGGTTGCTAGCTGCAGGATTTATCATGGAAGTTCTTTACCCGGATTGGTTGTCTAATCCAGTGCTGGTGGAAAAGAAGAAAGATGATCCGAACGTGGCAGTGGTTTGGCGCATGTGTATCGACTACACGAAGCTGAACAACGCGTGTCCGAAAGATCCATTTCCACTGCCAAGAATAGATCAAGTCATAGACTCAACTGCGGGATGTGAACTGTTGTCATTCATCGATGCTTACTCCGGTTTCCACCAGATACCTTTGAATTCGGATGATCAAATAAAGACTGCGTTTATTACCCCGTATGGGGCTTATTGCTATCGCACCATGCCATTTGGTTTACGTAATGCAGGTGCAACGTACCAGAGATGTATGCAAAAATGTTTGCATGACCAAATAGGTCAAAATGTACAGGTATACGTGGATGATGTGGTTATCAAGACCAAGGAAAGCAAAACGCTCCTTGACGATATCAGGCAAACATTCGCAAACCTAAGGAGGTTCCGGATGAAACTTAATCCGGAAAAATGCACCTTCGGTGTCCCGGCTGGAAAATTGCTCGGCTTTCTGGTTTCCAGCCGAGGTATCGAAGTTAATCCAACCAAGATCCGAGCCATCAAACGAATGGAGCTGCCGAAGTGTCTTAACGATGTCCAGAAGTTTACAGGTTGCCTGGCCTCGTTAAGTCGGTTTGTATGTCGGTTAGGAGAAAAGGCATTGCCTCTCTATCAACTCATGAAAAAGTCGGATAAGTTCATTTGGATGCCGCAGGCGGATGAGGCATTTACCCACCTAAAGAAAATGTTAGCCACGGCGCCAGTGCTAGCCTCCCCACTATCAAAAGAGCCAATGTTGCTCTATATAGCCGCAACCAACCGAGTTGTAAGTGCAGTGATAGTGGTGGAGCGTGATGAGGAAGGAAAGTCAGTGCAAAGGCCGGTGTATTATTTGAGTGAAGTGTTGTCAACCTCAAAGCAGAACTACCCACACTATCAAAAAGTGGCGTATGGCGTGTACATGGCCGCCAAGAAATTGAAGCATTACTTTGAAGAGCATCCCATCCGGGTCATATGTGAGGCCCCTATATCCGAGATAATGAGTAACAAGGATGCAAGCGGCAGAATTGCAAAATGGGCAATTGAGCTAGCTCCTTACGCTCCGCAGTATGACCGGAGAGAAGCCGTAAAATCTCAGGTTGTGGCGGACTTTTTCGTGGACTGGGCCGAGGTACAGTACGAACCACCACTTCCAGATCCGAACTATTGGCGGATGCACTTTGACGGATCAAAAACCAAAACCGGGCTAGGTGCCGGAGTCGTACTCACGTTGCCAAAGAAGGACCAGCTGAAATACGTGCTGCAGATCCACTTCACCGCATCAAATAATGCCGCTGAGTATGAAGCACTTGTGCATGGGCTCAAGGTAGCAAAGGAAATTGGTATACGTCGGATTGTATGCTTTGGCGACTCGGATTTAGTGGTGCAGCAAGTGTCCGGAGTATGGGACGCTCTTTATCCAAACATGGCACTATACAGATTCCACGTGCAGAAGATTTCTGGTTACTTTGAGGGATGCGAATTTCATCACATACCCCGGGTGGAAAATGAGGCTGCCGACATGATGTCGAAGCTCGGGTCAACCAGACAGGCAATTCCACCGGGTGTAGCATTAGAGCACCTCAAGAAGCCATCCATCAGGCCATCCCCGGAATCCGAGTCCATCTACGTCCCGGAGGACACAGAGTCTGGAGCAGCGCCCATGGACATTGACACGGGGAGTGGTGCGCAAAACCCGGGGACTGATTCGGGAAACCCGGGGACTGCTCCGCAAAACCCGGGGACTGCTCAGCAAAACCCGGGGACTGCTCAGCATAGTCCAGTTGAGGTTATGCCGGTGGATCATATGGAGATAAACGAGGACGTCTTCCCCGTGCGGTAAATACCGGCTTGGGCACTGCCTATATTTCTATTCCTGAAAGATGGAACGTTACCCACTGAGGAGGTATTGTCCAGGCAAACATAGAGGAGGGCCAAGGCTTACACAATCATCAATTCCGAGTTATACAAAAGAAGTGTGACCAATGTTCTCCAGCGATGTGTTGACCCGGACGAAGGGCTTGAAATCATCCGAGATATACATCAGGGGAGTGCGGGCATCACGCCTCATCCCGAGCCTTGGTAGCGAAAGCTTTTCGACACGGATTCTACTGGCCAAACGCCTTAGAACAAGCAGAAGATCTGGTGAGAAAATGTAATGGTTGTCAGAGGTACACCACAAAGATGCATATGCCAATGTCGGAACTCAAGACCATCCCAATCACTTGGCCATTTGCCGTATGGTGCCTGGATATGGTGAGCCCGTTCAAACCAGCAAGAGGAAACATGACTCACATTTTGGTGATGGTGGACAAGTTTACAAAGTGGATCGAGGTAAAGCCTATAATAAAATGTGATGGAGCTACGGCCGTAATGTTCCTCAAAGATATCATCTTGAGGTACGGTTATCCACACAGTATCATAACTGATAATGGCACAAATTTTGCGGAAGGAGCATTTGCTCGTTTCTGCCGGGATAAGAGGATCCGACTTGACGTAGCTTCGGTAGCCCACCCCGCATCGAACGGGCAAGTGGAAAGATCCAACAGATTAGAATTATCCGGGATAAAACCCCGGCTCATTGAGCCGCTGCAAAGATCAGCGGGGTGCTGGATAGAAGAACTACCAGCGGTACTGTGGAGTTTAAGAACAACTCCGAATCGATCAACAGGCTATACGCCGTTTTTTTCTGGTATATGGGGCAGAAGCTGTATTCCCAGCCGATATAGAGCATGATTCGCCTAGAGTCACCCAATACACAGAAGCCGAAGTGCAAGAAGCCCGGCAAAATGATGTTGATCTGCTGGAAGAAGCGAGAGAACTGGCATTGTCTAGATCTGCCATATATCAGCAAAATATCCGACGCTATCATAGCCGGAAAGTGTGCCCCCGGGTCTTCCGGGAAGGCGATCTGGTGCTCCGGTTGGTACAGCGTACTACTGGAATGCATAAACTATCCCCCCCATGGGAAGGGCCATTCATCGTGAGCAAAGCATTGCACAATGATTCTTATTATCTTATAGATGCAAAGCCATAGGAAAAGAACAAGGCGGACAGGTCCGGCGAGGAATCTAAACGTCCATGGAATGTAGCTCTCCTTCGTCCTTTCTACACTTAGCGAAGAAGTGTGTGTTTCCGGGTTATCTCATATGTCGGTATGTACGTCGGCAATGAATTTATCAATAAAATGTTGGCACCTCGAGCAGTAACTCGGGGACTGCCTTAATAATATTTGTTGTCTTTTGTTATTTGTGCATCGGCTGGAATAGGTTATTCTACTTAGCTCGGATTAGTAGTGTGTGAGCACCAAAAACCCAACTCTTCGACTTGCTGTTGTCCAACAAGAATTGGCTTCATGGCAAGCAAGAGAAAAAGTTTGGAATTGCGTAGCACATGAAAAACGACTAAGGAAAAGGATTTATTCGAGCCGACGTTTATTTTCCGGACTAATCCCGTATTTATTTTCGAGCTAAGTCTAAAAGTTTCCCAGTATTGTTAAGACAATTTTTTAGGCTCGGATTCGTAAGTTGTAAAACCGAATCAAGGTAGACACGACCCGAGCCAAAAGATTGAACGAACAAGAAAAAGAAACTTGGGGACTACGCCCACGTTAATTCGGCATAAGTACTCAGTAGCAAAAGATCGCATGTATTTGGAATACAATTCCACCCGGCATACCAGGGATCTCACGAATTTTCAAGTGTTTTTACTTAGGAGCAGTAGGACGGAGTTCGGCATCATCATCGCCCTCTTCGATATCCGAGGCTGTGTCCTCCTCCGATTCACCCGAGTCATCTTCGCCTGCGGCTTCCAGGAAGCTCGGACCCTCAGTCCATTCATGAATGGGGGCATATTCAATGAGGCTGTGGGCGCAAGCCTGGCGCCGAGCTACCCACTCCGGATCATCTGTCCATTTGGACCCGGTGCGCAGCCGTGTGAGGAGGCTGAGGTCTATCTTTTCGTACCACGTCAAAACATGGTGAAGGACGGTATTGGCAGCAGCACGGCCAGCGGATTCTCGCCAGAGGTCGAGCTGGGTCTCAACTTCTGAAAGCTTTTCAGCGAGATGCGTGATTCTCTCCGGAGCGTCATCGGCGGGCCAGAAGGCGTGGAAGATCCGGACTGAAACATCGAGGAGGTCCTGGCCGTAGTTCTTGATAATTTCCACGCGAGATGACAGGCTGACCAACAGGTCCTCCGTGTCATAGGGAATGGACTCGCCCTCAGCAGCGACCAGAGTACCTCTCTCTCGGCAGAAATTAGCAACAGCAGCACGTGCAATGGCCGTACCCTCTGGAAAGTGGCCTAGGAGACAAGGCAAAGGACAAAGTTGAGAAAATAAGACATGAGACGTAACCCGGAGAAGTAAGGTGGACAAAGGAAGAGAAGTTACGAGAGATATGACTGTGAATCCGGGTCAGCTCCTTGATGCAAGCATCACGCCTTTTCCGAAGCTGCTGGAGCTCAGCATTTACCGACCCAAGTTTGACCTCGGCTTCCTGGAGGAGTTCGCGATCCTTAGCACTTTGGAGTTGGAGGCGCTCGCGTTCCTCGGTGAAGTCCTGGCCAACCCTTTTCAGCTCGGCTTGGTGCTGCGCCTTCATTTTAGCCATTTCAGCCTTGAGCTTGGCTATGTCATCATCTTTGGTCCGGAGGAGGACGAGCTCATCATCCTTTTTCTTCAGCTCGGCTTGATGCTGTCCTACTTGTTCGATAAAATGCAGCATCATGTCAGGCATATGCACACTTTCTTCAAGCAATGCTAAAACCGTGTGTTGGCCCGGCAGAGCCGAGGTATGAATATTTGCCGAGCCAAGGAGGTAAAAGGATGAGAAGCACAGTAGGAACAGATAAGAAGGACGTACCCTTGATCTGCTCCAAGTTCTTTCGCATGATTTTGTTTTTAGCTTCCACCCCAGCTGCGGAAACCGAACAATCAGATTCATTCGGCAAGTGAAGTGGAAGCAAAATGAGGAAGGGAGTAAGAAAGAAATTTACCCCTTTTCTCATACTCAGCGATGAGTGCAGCCTATTTCGTGCGAAGATTTTTATGTGTATCCAACAAGCGCTGGAATTCGGCACTTCGGCGGTTGGTGGTCACCTAAAGAGGATACAGAAACTTTAGTCAGGTGTGTGCATATTCGAAGTGTACTAAAATCCGGGCCAAGTGGAACTTAACCTGGCTCTAGGTGTGTGCATGTTCGAAGTGTACTAAAATCCGGGCCAAGTGGAACTTAACCCGGCTCTAGGTGTGTGCATGTTCGAAGTGTACTAAAATCCGGGCCAAGTGGAACTTAACCTGGCTCTAGGTGTGTGCATGTTCGAAGTGTACTAAAATCCGGGCCAAGTGGAACTTAACCCGGCTCTAGGTGTGTGCATGTTCGAAGTGTACTAAAATCCGGGCCAAGTGGAACTTAACCCGGCTCTAGGTGTGTGCATGTTCGAAGTGTACTAAAATCCGGGCCAAGTGGAACTTAACCCGGCTCTAGGTGTGTGCATGTTCGAAGTTATTATGGAGCTACGTTAGTTCTATAAAAGAGCATCCGGCCGAGTAACAAGTTACTCCCCCGGAGGCTCGGGGACTAATGGTTATTATCTACAATTTACGAAGGAGAAAACGGCGTACCTCCATCATCCGTCCAGCGAGGTTAATGGCTTTGGCGGTGGTATTCACTTGATCAGACTCCTGGATTACCTTGGCCTTGTTCTAGTTCATGACAAACTCCATCAAGCTTGGGGGGTACCGTTCGCCTGAGGGCATATGTGGCGCCACCAAACCCTTAGCGTGTGCTTCCTTCCTCTCCACCAAGGCAAGGGCCGGGCTGGTATGCAGAACCAACTGCTGAGACTCAGTTGGCTCGGCAGGCGCGTCCTTTGCCGCTGGTGTTTTCTTGGGGAGCATGGACTCAAGGGTACGTTGCCTAGGCTCGGCAGTGCTGGGCTTGGTAACATCTTGAGTCTTCTTACCCTTGGCTTGCTGGGAAGAAGAAGCCGTAGCAGCGGTTTTCCCCTGCCGAGGTTGGGAGGACTCGGAAGATGCAGAGGAACTGGGCGCTGCTACTTTCGTTGCTGGACTTGGTGTCGGCACTGATGTTTTCGCTGCCGGGGTTGGTGCTGCTGACAAGGCTAGAGTTGGTGCTGTTTTGGCTGCTGGTACTGGAACAGATGCTGGAGTTGAAGTAGCTTTGGAGGCTGCTGGTTGTGGCGTCGCCGAGGTAGTGGCTGCCGTTGTTCTGGTTGGGCCAGTTTCCCCCGCCCCAGGTTGATCCGGAGCGGCCGCAGAGCTTTCCGGAATGGGGCTCAGCGAACGTGGCTCGTCGTCGCGACGAGGCGAGGGGCTGGCCCGGAGAGGCGATGAGATACTGGACCCACTCTGAGGGACCTCCACCGGAGCCCTGTGAGATCAGGTAACGTCAGAAGGAAAGTTACGATGAGGTAAGGAAGAACGAGTTACAGAAGAAAGAAAGACTTACGCATCCAAAGTTTCGGTTGCTCTGGGTTTCCGAGCCCTTCGTACTGGGGCTTTCTTTCGCCTTTTAGCGGGCTCGGAAGGTCCGGAGGAAGATCTTGAGGAGGCCGCGCGCTTTTTCTTCGGCGCCACCGGAACTGGCTCGCCCGTGGCGAGAGGGGGATCCTCGTGGATATGGCCACCGGCGTGAGCTGATGGCGGAAAAGCAAAAGAAAGGGGGACAGCCTCAAACGGTTCAATTATCTCGATATCCGAGTAATCTTCATCATCGGGCCAATCTCTGGCAGAAGAGAAGTTACCCGTGGGTCGTTTCATGGCGTCAGTCATGGGGAGAAACATCTCTTGGTCCGGCTCCACGTCCTAAGTCTCCCGGTCCGGTGCCCACTTAAGGGTCGGATCAATGCCGTCCTCGAGCGTTTGTTGAAGGAATAGCTGAGGAAAAGAATAAACAGACGAATCAGAAATGCAACAATAATAGACAAGTAACTGGTCCGGGGTAAGTTTGCTACATGAAACTCACCATGGGAGGAAGCCGGTCACGGCAGAAGTGATCAATCCCCCAAGTCCAATCAGGGGAGAAATCCTTCTGAGTGGTGAAAAGAGCCTTAACCCGGCGGAAGATCTCCGTGTTGTTCAGCTCGAAAGATGAAGTCCGGTTGGGATCGCAGCCGTAGCTCATATGGCACACCTTGTGGGTGCGCTTCTGGAGAGGGGAGATTCGGTTGCGCATGAAAGTGATCATCGCATCCTCGTTGCGCAACCCAAGCTCCTTCAGCTCCACGAACCTCTTGCTCACTTGGTTGGCCAGGGCCGTAGGTTTCTTCGGAACGGCGTCCCATAGATCCGGGTCCGGTGGACCCGGGGTATAGGGAAGCAACCGGATCAAATCTTAGGTGCCTGTGTTCCGGACATAAAAGAACGCCCGGGCCCAACCTTTGCAGGATTCTAGCCCTGTGACCCGAGGGAAAACAGAAAACCTCCGGGGTGAGATGGAGGCTACTCCGAACTGCGTGAGCTGCTTGTCCTCCGGGTCAGCGTGAATATCGGGGATAACGTTGCGGCGAAGGGCGAAAAAACCGGATCCACGGCTCCTTTGTGGGCCATAATCCGGCGTAGCCCTCAATCGTAGAGGCGAAAGCAGAGAGGGAAGTAATGGCATTGGCCGGAAGATGGTGCGGCTGGAGATAGTAGGTGCTGAGCCAATCATGGAAGAAGTCACTCACCGGGAGTCCGAAGCCCCGCTGAAAATGAGACAGGAACACAACGAACTCCCCGGGGTTGGGCGAAGGAGCTAGCTCGGCGGAGGCGAGGCGAGCGGCGACGCCGGTAGGGAGGCGTCTGGTCCGGTAGAGCCAATCCAGATCGTCCTGGCAGACCCAGGAGCCGGCCCATGCGCCGCGGTCCCCAGCGGCGGCGTCCTCCTCCATGTCTTGCTCAGCAATGGCGAGCTCTTCTTCAGTCATCTGCTCCTCGAAGCCCTCGCTGGCGCTGGAGGCGGCGGGGGACAGTGGCTTGGATTGGCGAGGACCCGTAGCGGGAGATTGACGTCGCAGTGATGGAGACGTAGAGGTGAAACGGAGAAGTGCGGCGGCGACGTTATTTTTTGGCAGTACTGGCGGCGGCACAGTCGCGAGGAAGACGAAGGAGAGTAGCAGCAGGCAGAGGCGTGCGGAGGGGAAAAATCCTAAGGAACGCATGCCTCCGCTATTTAACCCCCACGTAAGCAGCGAGTGGGATCGCACCCTGTGGACCGACCACACGCTGTGGCCGTGTATTACCCGTCCGGACCAATCAGTAAGGAGCCATACGGAAGGCCTCAGGGCGGAAAGAATCCTGGGACGTGACGCGCTGATGCGGTAAACAAGGGGGCAGGCGTGACGTGACCCGCGCACAGTAATGACTGACAGTTACTGCGGCGATTACTGTACCGTCCCTTAAAATAAGACAACACAATGATTACCGTTCACATGGGTTAGCGTATGAGAGAAGGATGCAAGACCCGGATGGAACTATGGTAACCCGGCCGGCAAGTGAAAACTTGAAATGTGCGAAGGGAACGTAAATCCATACAAACCGAGGTAAAGAGGTAACTCGGCAATAACGACTGGGCCACAAGATTGAACCTGGTATGGCCTTAGCGGCCAAGGCAGCAAAGACTGCACCAGCTTTGGGGACTAATGTTGGGGGGATACCCCCGGGTAGGGTCACGCCGGGGTATAAAGGCCGAGTTAGCCGAGGTTCGGCAAAGCTAAAGCAGATGCTGGCCGGGTCACCTCAAGGCTGGCCGAGTCACGGGGTAATCCGGACCTGGGGGCGTTCGCCTAACTAGGTCTCATCCGACTTAAGAAGTAAGTCGGAAGTGTATGTCTAACCTGTATGCAGGAAAAGGGTGTGGCCGGATGAACCATCGTCCGGGTCGCAGTAACCTTCTAGGAGAAGGAAGGAATCTCGCTGGTCAAAAGGAGCCCCGGTACGCACTACCTGAGCGAAGCGAGCAAGGACTGGACCACCGGGGCGTGGCCGACAAGCGTGACGACGCCCGTGTCAGCTGACGAGCTAAAGCGTAGCTGACGAGGGGCAGGGCGTGGCTCACGTAGCTAAAGCATAGCTGACGAGGGGGGAAAAGCACCCCGGTCGGTTTGCCACTTTGGGAGGAGGCATATTCTTAGGAATATGCCTCCACATATGCCCTAGGCAGGAACCGAGCCTCCTCTATAAAAGGGGGGCTAGGGCTTCTGTAGGGGGGTTGATTTCACTACGATTCAGTTTTGGGCTAGGGTTTCAGGTGTGATCTGTGGGTGAAAGTAAGAGAGCACTTTCTTCCTCCTCTCGCCAATACAGCTCTAGGAGCACTTGTAACCTTGAAAGCAAACCAATACAAGCTCTTGTGTGGAGAATCACTTCACTATCCCTCCCTGGATTCCCCTAGCGAGTATTAGTCCCCAACTTTAGCCTATACATGGCATCTGTCATGACACCACCACGACATAGTGAACCTAGTGGATTTAGGTTTTGGCTTGATAAATTAAACGTTAAGTTTTATTCCGCATTTATTAGAGCCTAATCCATAATAATATTAAAACGCCTATTCACCCCCCCTCCCCTCTAGGCGACGTCCATTACCCTTTCACCTCTGTTGATCATTGGTGCGGGAGTGTCCCGACCATGTCTGGAGTGTTCCCGAACCGTGGGGTATCACGCTTAAGGGCTTGATGATGCTTAGAGAGTGTTTATAGGATCGGTGGAATCACTGAAGCATAGTAGAGAGAAAACCGGAAGGGTTTCGGTAAGTCTGGAGGATGTCCAGAGTGGAGGTGGAAGGTGTTCCATAGCCACGGAGGTTGAATAATATGTGAATGAATGTTAAATGTTGATTTAATCATTTATTCATAATTATTTAATAAAGAGAAAATCAATTTTAAAATGGTCAAAGGCTTAATGGGCCAATTTCCGGAGGGAGGGGCCCATTAGGGGAAAGGAGAGAGGGAGAAGGGGCAAGGGGCTGGCCGGCTGGGCCTAGCACCCCTCCCCGCGCGGGGCCCACTAGGTGGCCGGTGGCCACCACTCCCCCTCCTCTCCTTTAGTCCC
This sequence comes from Avena eriantha, assembly GCA_910589775.1. Taxonomy (NCBI): domain Eukaryota; kingdom Viridiplantae; phylum Streptophyta; class Magnoliopsida; order Poales; family Poaceae; genus Avena; species Avena eriantha. Next base: position 367,749,514 of record OU342740.1, on the reverse strand, counting down.
ACCCCGGGACTTTGAGGGAGGTAGTACCTCCCCTCCCCCTATATATAGTGGGGGTATTTGGCCAAATTAAATACACCAATAATCAATAAAGGTCTTCTCACTTTTGGGAGGACCTCCAGTTGGTATTTTCTCTATCCCCCTCTCTCTCTCTCTTGTGACCATGGTCCCAAGTCTGGACTGCGCGAGCGAGAGACATCTTCACCGCGGAGCGCCGTCGTGCTGCGAGATTCGGATCCGGGAGCTCTACTTCCACAACTGCTGCTGGATCTGGGAAGCGGGAGTTATCGTCAGGCACCGGACGTGAGTAACTCCCCACGAGGTGTCGGACTTGAGGCACTCAAGTCGTTGGAGCCAAGGAGCACAAGGACTTCATCACGACCTTGAGGTCGGCTTCGGCTCGTCTACATCAACCACGCTCTCCTGAGCATTGACAACGCTTTTCGGTCTTCGAGGGTAAGTTTGCGAAAAGCCCCTCCCATTACTGTATTACTAATAGATAGGTCCTGGCAGCTTCAGGGGTTCAGGGGCGTAGAGTAAAATTTATTATTTTCATACGTGGAACCCCTTCAGCTTTGTTGCAGCACCCAAAGTAATGGTCATAAAGGTACCTCCAGCAGCAGAATCCAATAGATTTCTTGAAGAATAGTTCAATCCTGCATAAAAGGTTTGGATAATCATCTAAGCAGTCAGTCCATGACTGGGATAATTCTTTACCAAAGATTTCATTATTTCCCAAGCTTGAGCAACATGTTCATTATTAGATTGTTTAAACTTCATTATTTCACTTCTCATAGACATAATCTTAGCAGGAGGATAGTATTTTCCAATGAAAGCATCTTTTCATTTAGTCCAAGAATCAATACTATTTCTAGTTAGGGATTGCAACCATTCTTTAGCTTTTCCTCTCAAAGAGAAAGGAAACAATTTAATCTTAATAATATATCCATCTATATCCCTATGCTTTTGCATCTCACAAAGTTCAACAAAGTTATTTAGATGAGCAGCAACATCCTCATTACCAATACCAGAAAATTGTTCTCTCATAACAAGATTGAGTAAAGAAGGTTTAATTTCAAAGAAAGTAGCTTCAGGAACAGGTGGAGCAATAGGTGTGCACATGAAATCATTGTTGTTGGTGCTAGTGAAGTCACACAACTTAGTGTTTTCAAGAGTAGTCATATTTTGTGTTTTTAATAAAGAAAGCAAACTTAGTACAAGTAATTTTTTTGTGTTTTTGATAAAGAAACAAGCAAACAAAGCAAAAATAAACCAAGCAAAACAAAAAAACAAAGTAAAGAGATTGGTTATGAGGGACTCCCCTTGTGAAGATGTCCTTGACTCCCCGGCAACGACGCCACAAAAATACTTGCTGACTCGTGTAATAACGAGCTCGTTGGGAAACCCCAAGAGGAAGGTATGATGAGCACAGTAGTAAGTTTCCCTCAGTTATGAAACCAATGTTATCAAACCAGTAGGAGCAAGAAACACCTCCAAGGTGTTGCTAGCTGGACTTTGGCAGGGCGCACTACCGGTGCTAGTAGCAATGTGGAAACCTGCACAACACAACCACATAACTTTTCCCCCAACTTCCAGTGAGGTTGTCAATCTCACCGATTTTGCTGAAAACAAAGGATTAAACGTATTGTGTGGAAGAAAGTAATAGTTTGCAGAAAGTAAATAGAAAGCAGTAAACAGTTGTAGATTGATGGTAAAAGAAAGGACCGGGGTCCATAGTTCACTAGTGGTGGCTCTCCTTAAGATAGATGACATGTTGGGTGAACAAATTACAGTGGGGCAATTGACAAACATCGAGAGAGCATACAAGCATATACTAATCATCTTGACTCCTTTGATATTTGATTGGGCATTACAACATTATACATAGACCGTAATCCAACTGCATCTATGACTAATAATCCATCTTCAGGTTATCATCCGAACCCCCTCCAGTATTAAGTTGCAAGCAATAGATAATTGCATTACAGATTGCATGTAAAGTAAACAATACGATTGTTCTATGAACAAAGGATTGTTGTTTTGTCCCTAGTAGCAACAGCACATCTAGTACCTTAGAGATTTCTGTCACTTCCCCAGATTACTAGAGGCGTGAACCCACTATCGAGCATAAATACAAACTCTTGGAGTTGCTAGCATATACTTGGCCAAGATAGCTACTAACAACGGAAAGCATGCAAGATCACAAATAAAAAAGACATGATAGAATCAATAATCAATCTGAAATAGCATCTCAATATCCATCGGATCCCCGTAAACACAACATGTAGGATTACAAATAGATGATCTAGATCATGAACGGTGCTCACAAGATCTAAACATGATAGCACAAAGGAGAAGAACTACTCACTCATCACACTGGAGGCTTGCATAGTGATGAAGAAGGCCTACAGGGTGAATTATCCCCTCCGGTAGGGTGCCGGGAAGAGCTTCAGATCCCTCCTGATCTAGGGATGGAGATGACGGCGGCTACAGACTCTTCTGAGGAATTTTGATCGGGTACTTAGGGTTTCTGTATCGGAGGTATCTTATAGGCGAAAGGGGAGGCCGAGGAGGTGCCCTAGGCTGCCACACCACCCCCTGGTGTGGGCCAGGTGGTGTGGTCGGCCCCCGGCCCCTCTCCGTCTCGTATTCTGGCTCTGTGTCCCCCTCGATGAAAAATTGACTTTGGCTTTTGTCCCGTCCAATTCCGAGAATATTCATTTTCTGACTTTCCTGGAACCAAAAACAGCAAAAAACAGGCAACTGGCACTGTGGCTTCTTGTTAATAGGGTCCAAGAAAGTATATAAAAAGTACTCCAAAGTGTGGATAAACATAAGAAAGTAGATAAAACCAAGCATAGCACATCAAAAATTATAGATACGTTAGCAACATATCATCCCTCGTGGCGGTTCTCCTCGCCATGTCGGTCAGATTGTGCTCTCTACTACACCAGTAACTACACCAAGTGGTGCATCTACAAGCGTGTCTCCCTTGGCCACATCGGCTATGTTAGCCACATCGACGTCGCCATCCTTGCCGCCCCCACTGACACAGTGTGGCGCACGACAAACTAAACAATGCTAAACATCCACCACGCCACACGAGGACATCGCCAACATGATCATCGCCGGCGAGCAGACCACATGTCAGCTTTGGGTCGTGGCCCACGATCTCTTCTCCACGAACAAGGCGACTAAGGCTATATACCTCGACAACACTTTCTCAACTCGTGTAGGGTGCTCTCTCTGTCCATTGAGTTTTACGCCTTTAGTTTCTCAATGAAGGACATGAAGATCCTTCGTGCGATTCTTCGTTGTAATAGTGCTAGAGACCTCTACACCTTTCCCGGCAACGCCTCCACATGCCAGCCTTCCTCCATGGCTTTGGTCGCCACCGCCACTTCCTATTATCAGAAAAATGCATACAATATATGAATGGATTCAGAAAAATGTGAACAACACATTTATGAATTAAAATTGTAATTTTGCTGATGCAAATTATTTTAAAATTTTAAACTTTAATATAGAGTATTTAAATCAAGGTAAATATTATGTAAATCCAAATTTTGAAAATAATACCTTTCTGGAATCCTTGTGAATAGTACTACAAAAACCCACTATTATATTTCAAATTTGTACATATTAAATTGAACAATATTACATAATTTCCATTTAGACATTATGGACATATCTTTAATTCTAAAATTATTTTGGGGTGTTTATTTTTGCAAAATGCTCATATTTTAGTCCTCTGTCCAATAGGACCATATGGTGAAATTTTCATAAAGGTTTACAATAGTATTATTAAATTATGAAGTTATACCCCTTTCAAATGCTATTTTGGACATTAGTAAATTAAAGAAAATGATTTTAAAATGAAACCTTTTTGCAAAATGTTCATAATTGATTTATTTGTCCAATAGGACTAAATGTAACTATTTTCCAAACATGTGCAACAAAGTAGGTGCATATGACATAGTGCTACTATAAGAACTATATGGTCAAAAGCAACCATATGAAAGTAAATATTTGCAATCTAAGACTAATAACGTATTTTGTGAACAAATTCTTGGCTTAATAAAACATTTGCAAACTAAACAAAACCCTTTCAGTCCTTGCTTACTTCCCTTTGTATTGCCTTGATTGGTCTGCCTGCTTGGTTTGTTTATTTGTTGCAATGTTTGTGAAACGTGTAGATTGACCAGAGAGTAATCGTGGTCTTGTGAAGAGAGTGAATCCGACAACTTCAATAAGAGACAAGTTCACTAAATAAATGTCCTAGAATTTTTCCTATGCACTTACTGTTTTCTTAGTATGCACGTTTAGTCTTATATCGTATTATGCTATGCTATGCAACCCAATTAGATTAGCCATATGATTCCCTGACTGATGAGTAGAATACAACGTAGGAGCTGAATGCTCAGCCTAGCAGTAGTTCCGTAAATGATTTCGCAACAATTTTGTGATACTGAAAGTGTCTTTTTCAAAGGTTGAAAAATAACTTAACTTAATGAACTACCTTGGTTGAATGGAATTGATAGTTTGAGGTGGAGTGCCAATCAGGAATCATTTTATGAGGCTCTATCAACGGTCACACCCCCATATCACTAGGGACCATTCATTTGGAACCCTATCAATGGTGTTCTTCCTATCTTATGTGCATAGGTGGAAGCACCAATGCTTAAAAGACTGGAGGCTCCCAGTGTTTTAGAAGCTTCCATATACGACCACTTGTCAAATGGCTCTGTCTTGACTAAGTATGTTGTGGAAACCCGCCCCGACGTAACCAGCTGATGTAGAGGGTGTAGGTTGTATGGGTCCGTCAGGGGATCGAGGGACTCTTCTGAAAGGTCTTGTCTCGGTCTTCTCCCGACCATGTCACATTTGGGTGGTACGGGTGTGAGGTTGATTGGATCTTGTGGGAAAAGTGTACAAACCTATCGAGAGTGTCAAATCTAAGTACTTAGTCATGTTCGTGGTTATAGACAACTATGAGCAACTTGTCTCTGGAGCATACCGAGAATCGCATCATTCCAGTTTCTTTAATTAAAACTTGAAGGGTGTACAAGGGTAGGAGGGTTCACCGGTTTCTATCGGTGGTACCCAGAATCAAATGAAAACTACATTTATCAAATGATAGGATAAAACCATTGCTTTATGCAAAATTTAGCCAAACCCCACCTAGACAAATATGCATGTACAATATAGGTTGAGATTTGTGTCCACCATAAATGGTGAACTTGTCAATACATTCAAAGTATTGACGATTCGTGGCTGCAACTTTTCATGTTGCACAATACTCTTATGACAAGTGAGGTGTGAAGTAGGGTCGCGAGTCTCCACTTGACATGTTATCACCTATGGCTCTTAAATGAGCTCTTCATAGTTACTAGTCTTCTGTTGTTGATATTTGTTTATGAGGAGCTAACATTTCTGCTATGCAACTTGTATGTGACTATGTAAAGTTCTAGATCATTCAATGTAATAGAAATATGACCTTTATTTCGTGATATTACATCCTGAACTATGTGTGCTAGCGAGTCAATCCAGGGACTAGCACTAAAGAGCACAGAGATTTGGACCCCTACCCGGTCGGGTCACTTCATTTCTAGTTGAATGCAAAAAATCTATACATTGTGTATGCTAGTATGAACCTAGAAATGACAAGCTCAACTCCTTTTTTTCTTGGCCTAAAACATGCATGATGGCATCTTTTGTAAATTACTGCCATGTTCTATCAATATTCTTATGATTAAATAGGAATGTTATTACATTAATGGTTGATACGATGTGGTGCAATACACCATGCGGTGGATGTTTTTATGCAATTTAATGATGTCATAATGTGCGCGTGGATATCATTGTACCATCGAGTACCCCCTCCATCAATGAAGTGGCTCCATGATATACGTTTTGACCATATATCCATGAAGTTCAACATGTATCTTATTTGGATACCATTACTTCTCAAGAAAGCTTTGAAATCGGCATCTCAAGTCACATTGGCATTAAACAACATAAATGGGCCAAGGCAACCATAATATTTACAACTAGGTAGGAACGCGTGGCAAGATTTCCTTTTTTAGATTACAACATTGTTTGACAAACAGAAAAATGTATTACCTTCTGAAATATCATTGAGTGTCAAAGCAAATACAATATGGTAAGACAAGCAAACACAAAAGATAAAATTAGGGATAGATGCATCACAAAACAAAGGAACACCTTGTAACACCTGCTGCGAGCAAATAATATAAGGAACTGCTCCACCTATAGAGTCCCTAGAGAAACCATTTTCTTCAGTCTCAAGACAACCTGAAAAATAGAGCAAAACATAGGTAAGACAATGATTAGCTCACTAGTTAACATTTCTTTACCAAACTAAGACCAAAGGAAATGATAGAACAGATAAATCTTACATGGACATGAGGCTAGTTTTTAGCATCTAGATAATCTTCTAGCACTTTCATCAGACTCTTTGCGGTGATATATTTTTCAAGATCTATCTGACCATTTTCATCATGATAAAATCAGCGAGGGGCACTCAGTTATTAAAAAGGTGTAGTAAACCCCACAAAAAATTAGTTATGTAATAGGTATATAAATGATAGTGTTGGTAAGGATAGGAGCTACCGAGTAGGGTAGTACTTGGCTAGATGGTTGTACAATAAAAATGTTTCTAAAGAAGAGGATGAACATGTGCTTGTCAATGAGGATGGGATAGAGTTCGTGCCTGCTGATGAAAGGGTGCTACATACCAATGACAATGGTGATGAGGAGGACTGATGCATAATCTTGTGCTGATTCATTAACGCATAATATATTTTTCCAATTTCCGCATGCATGTTGTACTTCTATTTACTGGTTACTATTTCCCTAGCCATGACTTGTGACTTTGTGAGAGTACTATCGTTTCCTATTTCCCTATGTCTGGGATAGAACCATGCAATATGTATTGATGTTTTCTATTTGCCTACTTCCTGACTCGTGAAGTAAGAACTATGTGTGCGCATGTACTATTTGAAAGAGCATGTGGGCCCCCATGTGTGGTTTTGGTAATTAATGACAATCTGTATGGACTAATGTTTGTATTAAGTTGCACTTGTAGGAATTGTCCGTTGGCATTGCTTGGAGCATGTGTTGGCTTCAAGGTAGAAGAAATGAAGAAGAAGCATTGTCCAAGGGCTTTGGGCCTACTGGAATCTTGTAGAAGAAGAATAATAAAGAAAAGAAGATCAAGTGTGTCTTGAAGAAGTAGATGGAGTTCCTCATGTGTATCTTCAAGACATCATCCAGTTGGAGTTAGAAGAAATGTTGTGCAAACTCAAGATGCGCCATCTCTAGAAGATCTCATGCTAGAAGCTTGCCATCCTCGGTGATCATGGGTCGATGAATACAAGGTCAAAGAAGAGGTTTCTCCATGGTGTATGGGGGAGCATGTTTCAAATCTTCATCATTCAAGCTCAAGGAAGAGAAATCAAGAAAAGTGTCCATATTGAGAAGGACAAGATCGTCTACATCGAGCTCAAGTGGATTGGTCAAGGCAAAGGTATTATCTTTATAGGTTTTCAATTTTTCCAGTCTCATGTTGTTGTTGGGATACCGGGTTTAGGATAGATAACCGTACTATCAGGAGGGGCTCTCGAGTGAGTAACTTGATTATGTCCTTCAAAGAGAGCTCAAACATTTGCATACTTGGCATCATCTTTCTTGGTTCTTATTTGGTTCTTATCCATGAGAGGATTTAGATCTTGTGTTAATCTCCATTACAAGCTCAAGTTCATCAAAAACGGATTTCGTATGCATTCTCAATTGCGTTTCCGATTTGGAGGTTTTACCGGTGTGTCTTTTATAGATAGGTTAACCCCTTCATCATTTGATTCTATCCTCCCTTGCTGTACTATGATGGTTCCTTGCATAATCTTGTAGATCTTGTTTTCCTCTTCGAAACGAGCCCAAGATCATCAATATCGGAGTCCGAATGCAAAAGTTATGATTGTTTTCGTATTAGTTTCTGCTAGTTTTGTGAGGGCCAGAGACTCTAGGGTTCGCACCCCGGAGACTCCGGCCCAAATTCCCGCCCAGACTCTGGGGGTGTACAGAGAGCATCTGGAGGCTTCCCGGAGTCCTGGCCGGAGTCTGGACCCTAGAGACTCCGGTCCTGGGGGCCGGAAACTCCGGGATAAGTTGTCTACAATGGCTAGTTGGCGTGGGAGGACCTATAAAAGGCCCCCTTCTTCCTCCTTGGGCTGGTTTCTTGCTCTCTCTATCTCCTCCATTCTTTCTACCTTCAACGGCTTGCTATTCCTCTCAATCCCTCCCATATTTCTTGAATCTTGTTGGGGGATTTGAAAGAGGAGATCTAGATCTACAACTCCACCAATCCATATCTCCTCTATGTGAGGGGAACATCTTGGGATCTAGATCTTGGGGTTTCTTTTTTGGATTTCCTCTTGTGTTCTTCCTCTCTTATTCCTCCAATAGATTTTGTAGCTTTGGTGGAATTTGAGAGTGAAAGACTTGACATTGCATTAGGTGCATTGGTTTGAGTTCTCTACAGAGGATTTGGTTGGTGAAATCAAGAAGCTTGTTACTCTTGGGTTCTTGGAACCCTAGACGGTTGAGTGGCCTTTGTGGCGAGTTCTTAGGGCCTCCAATTAAGTTGTGGAGCTCTCCCCAAGATTGTGGCCTGGGTTGTGATTATTGGGAGCCTCCAATTAAGTTGTGGAGATTTCCCCAATCTTGTACGGGTTTGGTGACTGCCCTCAAGTGTCCCATAGTGGAACTGGTGCTTGCCGCCTGGTGGGTGCTCGGGCGAATGGGGTGAGGCCTCTTGTGGCGTTGGTGGTCTTAGTTCCGCCCACCCCTCCAACGAGACGTACTCCCTTGTTGGGAGGAAATCAATAAAATATCATTGTCCATGTGTGCTCGGTTATCTCTATACCCGAGCTCTTTACTTATGCACTTTACTTTGTGATAGCCTTCATGCTTGAAGTAATCTATCTTGCTATCACATTGTTGCTTGTCTTGCTTAGCATAAGTTGTTGGTGCATATAGGTGAACCATAGCAATTATAGGTTTTGTGCTTGACAAAAGAAAATGCTAGTTTTATTCCACCTTTGTCAAGCCCATCTCGTAAAAAAATTAAACCGCCTATTCACCCCCCCCCCCCTCTAGGCGACATCTGTGATCTTTCAATTGGTATCAGAGAAAGGTCTCTCACTTTTAGGCTTCACCGCCTTGAGAGCAAAGATGCCAACTAGGGGACTAGTGCATGATTCATTTTATTTATTCGATGGCACAAATTATGGTGTTTGGAAATCTCGCATGCTAGATTATTTTCGGGACATTCACCCATCCATTGAGGGAATTCTATATATGGGTTTTTCTTCTTCTATGGATCCCCAAAACGAATCTTTAGATGAGAAGATGAACTCTTATATAGATGCTCAAGCTACTAAAGTGTATTTACTTGTTGTGAGAAATGTAGTTATTTCTTCGATCATGCCTTATCGAAGTGCTCATGAGATATGGACTAAGATTCAAGATAAATATAGTGAGTCCAACATTATTGAGGATGATTGCATTCCCTCCACCTCCGGCCGTGATGAGTTCTCATCTTCTACCACTTCACCAACATGTGATTTTTCACAAGGTAATGATATGGTGAGTGGTGATAGAAATTTCAATGTGGATAGTGAGCTTACTATTGGTAATCCACCTTCTCTATCTAGTTGCAATGTTCTACCTTTGGACCTTAACACTTCTAGCACTCAAAACTCCTTACATGATAGTGTTGATAGTTCTTGCATATCATGTAGAAATAACTTAAATAATCACATGAGGATATGCTTGCTTTGTCTTGTTGCCATGATAAAATTGCTTCTATTTCCTCTAGTACTTGTGGTGCTAACCATGTAGAGGAAACCGAATACTCTATGGGTCAATACAAGTGCTTGAATGGAGCTTCAATTAAAATCTCATATCCCCCTTCTTCAAGTTCTCACATATGCCTTATGGCTAAGGAAACAAAGGTAACCTATTTGGATCCCATTGTATCTCATCATGTTGATGATGATGATGATGTTGTTGATGGTAGTGATGACGATGATGATGTTGTTAATGATAGTGATGATGATAATGAACATCTTATTGATTATGATATTGCCTCTATTCAAGAGATGGGAGAGATTGTCTTTCCTGCTCTTCATAAAAATAAAATTGCTTGCTCCAACTTTGTTGAAATTTTGTCTTGTGCTATTGAGGGCAAGAAACTTATTGAGGAGCAAGAAAATATCATATATCAAAATAATGAACATGAGCATGAGTATGTTAACGATATTGCCTATCTAAAGAGCTCCCTTGAAGAAGAACAAACTGCCAAGGAATATGTTGAGGAAACTTTTACTCTAGAATTATCTAGAGTAAAGGAAAATTATGATAGAGAACTTGTGGTGGCAAATGTTCTCAAAACTAAAAATGATGAACTCATAATTGCCCATGCTAAACTTGTTGAGGATTTTAAGCACCTCGAAAATGGCTCTCGGGTCGTTAAGAGTGAGCTCATCAAACTCACCGAGTCGCATGAGCAACTTAAATCTTCTTATTCAAAAGAGCTTGCCAAGGTTTACTCACCTCTTGCAAATAGTAATGATGCTTGTGCTACTAACTCTATTTCTTGTGAAGGATCTATTTGAAGGAGAATGTTGAGCTAAAGGCTCAACTTGCTTTGCTAACTAGCAAATATGGGAAATTGGAAGAAAGTCATGTTAAGCTCTCAAGATCGCATGAGGATCTTCTAATCTCCCATGGTAGGATATAGTTGGCTCATGAGGCTATTGTGTCAAAGGTAACATCTAATGAGCCTCATGTGGACATTAGCACTATATCTACTCAAAGTGTCATATTGCCATGTGCTAGTCCTTGTAATTCATCCACTCATGCTATTGCTACATCTTGTGATGAATTACATTCTTTGCCTTGTTGCTCTAACAATGAAGAATCTACTTCCTCTAGTATTGTTGTTGACACTAACCATGTAGAGGAAATTAAAGAGCTCAAGGATCAAGTCACTTCTTTGAAGAATGACTTGAAAAAAGGTCATAAAGGGAAGGCCACACTTAAACACATCTTGAGCGTGCAAAAATCCCCCAATGACAAGAGTGGAGTTGGATTCAACTCCAATATCAAGAACAAGTCCACTAACAAGTTGAAGCACAAGGGAAACAAGAAGAATGGCCAAGATCAAGCGAAGTATCCGACCAACATTATTTGCTTCGAGTTCAAGGAAGAAGGGCATCATGTTAGATCTTTCCCATTGAAGAAGAAGCCTCTTAGTGTGAAGCAACAAGGGAAGCGTCCTCAAGCTCTACCTCAAGTTGTAGATGGGCCTCTTCCTAAGAGGTTTACTCGAGCTCTTACTAAAGTTGTGGCATCACCTAAGAAGAAAGCGAGCAAGACAAGAACTTGCTACATTTGTCGTGAGAAGGGGCATATTTCTTCCTCATGCACTAGTGGTATCTCCTCATCCAACCCTATCTTGATTGATGATGCTTATTCTCTTCGTAAGGATGAGGTTGGCAATGTGTTTGCCAAATTTGTTGGTGCTCAATGTGGTGTCAAGAAAAGAACCATTTGGGTTTCCAAGCCTATTGTGACTAACTTCTTAGGACCCAACTTGGTTGGGGACCAACAAGCCAAAACTTGATCAATAAGTGATTTTGGAGGACATTGGAGACTTGGTTTCATCATGAAGAATTGAGGGATCTTCATCTATTATATTTTTCAAGCCAAGTCATGTGGATTATATTGCCTCTATTATATTTCCAATATTCCTTCTTGCGGTAACATATGCTTAACTCATTACATTGAAAGTTACTTTCCCCTTGTGCATGTGTTGGTTTTGTACCTTGCATGTTTTTGTATATGTTATTCTTACTACTTACTTATCTTGAGTTATCAAGTTTATTTGTGTTTGTTGGTTTGCACACCATGAAGGAGTTATGCCCTAGAGGCAAATAATAAAGTGTATTATTTGATATATCTTCTATATGTTCATAATATGTTTCATGTTGTGTTATAATTGTGTTAATGCGAAACGTTAATACATGTGTGGTATGTAAACAAACGGAATCTCTAGTTACCTCTAGCGAACTAGTTCATTGGTCATGAGGATGGTCTGGGTTTCAAGATCATGGGCATTTATGTCGATTGACAATGGGGTCATGTTATTAGTTGAATAACATGATAGACAAACATCCGACCATTATATCTTGAATGAGATATAGTTACAAAGTTCACCATTGATGATAAAACACAGAGAACCTCGCGACCTGGTCCTTTGACTGTGAGGTAATGCAAATCACCATTCCGGAGGAAGCTTAGATGGTTATCAAGAATCATCTCGTAACAGGGTGATCAAAAAGGTGCCACTCAGGTTTTCCAAAGGGATGCGTAGAGGAGTACATATCAAGACCAGGATTTGTCTAGTCCATGTAGCAGACAGATACATGTGGCCATCTTGGTGATGTTGCATTAATGAAGCTTGCAAGCATGTGACTTGGTCACGAAATGCAACGACATGAGAAAGAGTAAACAAGTTCATTGGTAACGAGACCAACCTAATGTATGGGGATACCGAAGATCAAGTCTCGAATGAATTAGGTATCATATGACAAAGGGAACAGGAAACGACTATCTCACAGTTCGAGCGATTATATTCGTGAAACGCACGGGGGTCACATGGACATCCAGGTCCCTTTGTTGATCATTGATGTGAGAGTAGTCTCGATCATGTCCGGAGTGTTTCTGAACCGAAGGATGTCACGCTTAAGGGTAGGGACGCTTAGGGTAGATGAGGTATCGTAGGAGAAATAGAGAAAAAGAAACCGAAATAGTTCCGTGTAACATCTGATGGAGATCGGAAGGGGTCCGGAAGGTGTTCCAGAGTAAAAGAATAATACAATATGTGTATTTGAATGTCAATTGGATAATTAATATTAAATATATATTTTATTTTATTATTAAAGGCATCATAATGCTAATGGGCCTCACCCAAAGGGAGGCCCAATAGGGCATGGCGCCTAGGGAGAGGGGCCAACCGGCCTAGGCTTGGTGGGCCGCCCCAATGGGGCCCACCTAGGGCCGGCGGCTGCCCCTAGGTGGCCGGCGGGTGTGGGGATTAGTCCCACACCTCCTGGCACCAGGGTGGTGCGCCCCCTCCCACTATATATAGGGGTCTCCCCTCCCCCTTTGGAATCAACCCATTCCCTCTCATTCTCTCTCTCTCATCCATTGAGGACTTCTCCGTAATATTGGAGGGGACCTCGTGGGTGAGTTCTCCACCTTCACACCACTATCGTGTGATCTGCGATCCGGCATCTACTTCTTCCACTGCTCGGCTAGATCAGAGTCCGGTTAACGTCTCCTACACCGGACATGCGACGAACTTCTGAGGCACCACACTTGGGGTGCTGCTCGTCTTCATCAATATACGCCTTCCTGCGTAAGGCCCTCGGTCTTCAAAGGTATGAATACTATATCCCTTCTCCGTTACTGATGTCTACATAGTATAGATCTTGGTATTAGTGTTCAAGTAGATAGAATTTTTTTTGTTTTCTGCTACGGAACCCCTCAGCGGTATCAGAGCGGGTCTATGGGTAGACATGTCATACAGATAGAACACATAGTGATATGTGGGCACTGATTCTCTAGTTGCTGCCCTCTTTTAATGTTATTGTTCATATCGTGGCACTGTTTGATGAAGCGGCCCTCGACCGACCTCACGTGGTGATTCATGAGACTGGTCCACGAATCAAAGTGGCCTAGGGGGTTCTGTCTCTCTACAGTAGTTGATATGGCATCGACATTGGAGGGCCCTGAAAAGGGAAGAAGAACGGCCATCATTAATCCATGTTGTGGCTGCACATTCATAGGTGGGAAGGGGTTCTACTGCGAAAGCCCTAAAGCCGCGTAAAACTTGCAATAGATAATATAGAAGCGTCTATTTTTATTATTCCATAGGGTCATGTATTATAACGTGGCAATGACAAGTTTATGAAACTTCCATTGAAGCTATTGATGATGATCAAAATGCTATATCCACGTCATTACACTTTACGTTTGAATTATTACTTATTGTGCTGGTATATTTATATTTCGATGGTAGCATAATAAGATAATCCCTCACAGTATTCTAGTTATCGTATTCGCCTTATGTGTGCACCTCCAAGAAAGTTCTTCGGTATGAGACGTCCTGCAGTGAGTAGGGGTCAGACATATCTACATTCTCATACAGTGGGTGCAAGCCATGTTGCACTACGGATACACACAAGTTAGAACTAGCGAGCCTATCATGTGCAGACATGGCCTCGGAATACATGAGACCGAAAGGTCGAGCATGAATCACATAGTTGATGTGATCGACATTAGGGAATGTCCACCTTTGATACTGCACTGATGGCCGTGACGATCGGGGGAGGTGCAGGGGAATGGGATCATGTGATCATTAAACGAGTAGAGGGATGTTCATTTGAGTGGGAGTTCTTTTGTTTTAAGTTCGAAAACATAATTAAAACTTGAACTCATTATTATGAACATGGTCTAAACACTTTGCAAATCCATTGTAGATGTCTCGCCCACCCACCTTCAACGTTAGCACTTTCCTCGAGAAGGACAAGCTGAAAACTGATGGAACCAACTTCACCGCATGGTTCCGCAATCTTAGGATCCTCCTAGTCCCCTACAAGTTGACTTATGTCATCGAGGCCGAGCTTCCGGCTAAGCCTGCAGATTCCGCCTCCCAGGATGAAAAGAATGTCTGGCAGTCCAAGGCGGACGATTTCTCCCTCATCCAGAGTGGAATGCTCTATTCCATGGAGCCGGAGCTTCAAAAGCGTTTTGAGAAGATGAATGCTTTTGAGATCATTGAGGATCTCAAGGCTGTCTTTGCTCCACAGGCCCGTGCAGAGAGGTATGATGCTTCCGAGCTCTTCTTCTCTGCTAAAATGGAAGAGCGCAACAATATTAGTGAGCACGTGGTCAAAATGTTTAGCTACGTTAAGCGTTTGAACGCCCTGGATTGCAAAATCCCAGAGGAGCTCGCGATTGATAGGGTGCTGCACTCGCTGCCCCCTAGCTATAAGAGCTTTATGATGAACTACAACATTCGAGGGATGACTAAGACCCTTGCTGAGGTGTTCGCCATGCTCAAAACTGCTGAGGTTGAAATCAAGAAGGAGCACATGGTGTTGATGGTTAATAAGACCACCAACTTTAAGAAGCCGGGGCAAAAGGGAAAAGGCAAGGGCAAGAAGTCCAAGAAGGATGGCAAGATCGTTGCCAGTACCTCAAAGACTGCCAAGCCTGGCACTATGTGCTACTACTGCAAAGGGGATGGGCACTGGAAACGCAACTGTCCCAAGTACCTTGAAGACAAGCGAGCCAGCAAGATAGCCGCCAAGGACAAAGGTATATGTGATATACATGTTATTGATGTGTTCCTTATAAGCGCCAGGAGTAACACCTGGGTATTTGATACCGGATCTGTTGCTCACATTTGTAACTCTCAACAGGATCTGTAGAGTAGGAGGCGCCTGAGGAAAGACGAGGTAACGATGCGTGTCGGCAATGGTTCGAGAGTCGAAGTGATGGTTTTCGGCACCCTGCATCTTCGTCTGCCATCAGGATTAATTTTGGTTTTGAATAAATGCTACTATGTACCCGCATTGAGTATGAACATTGTGAGTGGGTCTTGCTTATTGCAAGATTGTTATTCATTTAAATCAGGAACAAATGGTTGTTCAATTTATATGAATGATATTTTCTATGTTCATGCTCCTATGTGTGATGGTTTATTCTTACTTGATCTTGATTGTAATACACACATCCATAGTGTTGATGCTAAACGATATAAGCATAATGATGATAATTCCATGTTTATGTGGCATTGTCGTCTTGGTCACATTGGCATAAAACGCATGAAGAAGCTTCATTCAGAAGGGCTTCTTGGATCATTGGATTTCGAATCCCTTTATACATGTGAGACATACCTCATGGGCAAGATGACTAGGACACGGTTCTTCGGGATAGTGGAGAGAGTTGTAGACCTACTAGGAATCATACATACGGATGTATGTGGACCAATGAGCGTCTCAACATGCAATGGTTATCGTTACTTTGTTACCTTTACTAATGACTTAAGCAGATATGGATATATCTACTTAATGAAGCACAAGTTTGAAACCTTTGAAAAGTTCAAGGAATTTTAGAAAGAAGTAGAGAATCAACTTAACAAGAGAATCAAGCATCTTTGATCGGATACAGGAGGCAAGTATTTGAGTTATGAGTTTAACATGCACTTGAAGGACTGTGGGATTATCCCACAGCTTACGCCAGCCGGAACACCACAGCGTAATGGTGTGTCGGAACATCGTAACCGAACCCTATTAGATAGTGTGCGGTCCATGATGTCTTTAGCTGCTTTGTCTGTGTCTTTTTGGGGATACGCGTTAGAAACTGCCACTTTTATTTTAAACCAAGCACCATCCAAATCCGTAGAGACAACCCCATATGAGATATGGCATGGCAAGAAGCCATTGTTGTCATTTCTGAAAGTTTGGGGATGTGAGGTTTACGTCAAGAAACTACAGCCTGACAAACTCGAACCCAAATCGAAAAAATGTATCTTTGTAGGATATCCAGGGAAACCATTGGGTATACTTTCTACAACCAAGCCAAAGGCAAAACGTTTGTCGCAAAAACCGGCACCTTTCTCGATAAAGAGTTTCTTGCTAAAGGAGATAGTGGAAGGAAAATTGAGTTGGATGAAGTTGTTGGCCCTTCTCTCCAAATTCCGAGTAGCACAACGGAAGTTGTTCCGAAACTGATCTCCAACATGGAGGAAGAGCCCAATGATGATGATCAAAATAATGACGTCGAGACTCCTGAGGTTCGCAGGTCTACAAGAGTTCGTGCCACTCCTGATTGGTACAGTAGCCTTGTAATGTCTGTCATCCTAGATGAACAGGACGAACCTGCAAACTACGAAGGAGCTATGGATAGTGCTGACTCCGAGAAATGGCTAGAAGCCACGAAATCCGAAATAGGATCCATGCATGAGAACCAAGTTTGGACCTTGGTAGATCTTCCAAAAGGCCGCAAGGCCGTGGAAAATAAATGGATCTTTAAGAAAATGACAGATGTGAATGGTAATGTGACCGTTCACAAAGCTCGACTTGTCGCAAAGGGGTTTTGACAAATTCAAGGAGTTGATTACGATGAGACTTACTCTCCCGTAGTGATGCTTAAGGCTGTCCGGATTTTAATAGCCCCTGCACATTTCGACTATGAAATTTGGCAGATGGATGTCAAGACCGCATTCCTCAATGGTCACATTGATGAAGAGTTGTATATGATGCAACCAGAAGGTTTTGTTAATCCTAAGGATGATGGCAAGGTATGCAAGCTTCAATGGTCCATTTATGGATTGAAGCAAGCATCTTGGTGATGGAACCAAGGTTTTGATCAAGTGATCAAGAGTTTTGAATTTGTCCAAAATCAACAAGAGTTCTGTGTTTACAAGAAAGCGAATGGGAGCTCAGTTGTTTTCTTAGTAGTATATGTGGATGACATATTACTCATGGGAAACGATATGGATCTTATGAGAAGCGTGAAAGCATATTTGAGTAACCAATTTTCCATGAAGGATCTAGGTGAAGATGCATACATATTAGGAATCAAGATCTATAGAGATAGATCAAGGCACCTAATTGCATTAAGTCAAAGTACTTACATCGAAAAGATTTTGATGAGGTTCAAAATGGAAAATACCAAAAGGGGTTTGGTACCAATGATGAAGAATTGCAAAGTGAATATGACTCAATGTCCGGTAAAGGATGATGATAGAGAAAAGATGTCTTACATCCCCTATGCCTCAGCCATAGGATCTATCATGTATGCAATGTTAAGTATGTGACCTGATGTGGCATTAGCTCTTAGTTTGACGAGCCGATACCAAAGTAATCCAGGACCGAATCACTAGACAGCTGTAAAGAATATCCTAAAGTATCTAAGAAGAACAAAGGTTATGTTCCTAATCTATAGAGGAAGTGATGAAGCTCTAAACGTAACGGGTTATGTGGATGCGAGCTGGAACTCATCATGATGACTCAAAGTCTCAAATAGGATTTGTGTTCCTAGTGAATGGTGGGGCGGTAAGCTGGAAGAGTAAGAAGCACCGGTGGTGGCACAATCTTCATGGAGTCTGAATACATTGTTGCGGCTGATGCAGCAAATGAAGCTGTTTGGCTAAGGAATTTCGTCATCGAACTGGGAGTTTTTCCAAATTGTGATAACACGGGGGCTATTGCAAACGCAAAGGAACCAAGGACTCATTACGCAGCCAAACACATCAAGCTTAGATTTCACGTCATCCGACAGAACATTGACGAAGGTGAAGTCAAGATTTACAAAGTAGATACGGAACTGAATATGGCAGATCCTTTGACGAAAGCTCTCCATCAAGAAAAGCATGAACAACACCGAGATTCCATTGGTGTTAGGGTCTTCCCTATTGTAAACTAGTTTTATTTGTACTCTAGTGCAAGTGGGAGACTGAAGGAGTTATGCGCTAGAGGCAAATAATAAAGTGTATTATTTGATATATCTCCTATATGTTCATAATGCGTTTCATGTTGTGTTATAACTGTGTTAATGCGAAACATTAATACACGTGTGGTATGTAAACAAACCGTGTCTCTAGTTACCTCTAGCGAACAAGTTCATTGGTCATGAGGATGGTCTGGGTTTCAAGATCATGGGCATTTATGCTGATTGACAATGGGGTCATGTTATTAGTTGAATAACATGATAGACAGACATCCGACCGTTATATCTTGAATGAGATCTAGTTACAAAGTTCACCATTGATGATAAAACACAGAGAACCTCGCAACCTGATCCTTTGACTGTGAGGTAATGCAGATCACCATTCCAGAGGAAGCTTAGATGGTTATCAAGAATCATCTTGTAACAGGGTGATCAAAAAGGTGCCACTCAGGTTTTCCAAAGGGATGCATAGAGGAGTACATATCAAGACCAGGATTTGTCTAGTCCATGTAACGGACAGATACATGTGGCCATCTTAGTGACGTTGCATTAATGAAGCTTGGAAGCATGTGACTTGGTCATGGAATGCAACGACATGAGAACGAGTAAACAAGTTCATGGGTAACTAGACAAAACTAAGGTATCGGGATACCGAAGATCAAGTCTCGAATGAATTAGGTATCATATGACAAAGGGAATGGGAAACGACTATCTCACGATTTGAGCGATTATATTCGTGAAACGCACGGGGGTCACATGGCCATCCAGGTCCCTCTGTTGATCATTGATATGAGAGTAGTCTCGATCATGTCCGGAGTGTTTCTGAATCGAAGGATGTCACGCTTAAGGGTAGGGACGCTTAGGGTAGATGAGGTATCGTAGGAGAAATAGAGATAGAGAAACCGGAATGGTTCCGGGTAACCTCCGATGGAGATCGGAAGGGGTCCGGAAGGTGTTCCGGAGTGAATGAACAATACAATATGTATATTTGAATGTTAATTGGAGAATTAATATTAAATATATATTTTCTTTTATTATTAAAGGCATCATAATGCTAATGGGCCTCACCCAAAGGGAGGCCCAATAGGGCATGGCGCCTAGGGAGAGGGGGCCAGCCGGCCTAGGCTTGGTGGGCTGCCCCAATGGGGCCCACCTAAGGCCGGCGGCTACCCCTAGGTGGCTGGCGGGTGTGGGGATTAGTCCCACACCGCCTGGCCCTAGGGTGGTGCGCCCCCCTCCCACTATATATAGGGGTCTCCCCTCCCCCTTTGGAATCATCCCTTTCCCTCTCATTCTCTCTCTCATCCATTAAGGACTTCTCCGTACTATTGGAGAGGACCTCGTGGGTGAGTTCTCCACCTTCACACCACCGTCATGTGATCTGCGATCTGGCATCTACTTCTTCCGCTGCTCGGCTGGATCAGAGTCCGGTTGACGTCTCCTACACCGGACGTGTGACAAACTTCGGAGGCACCACACTTGGGGCGCTGCTCGTCTTCATCAATATACGCCTTCCTGCATAAGGCGTGCCTCGGTCTTCAAAGGTATGAATACCATATCTCTTCTCCGTTACTTATGTCTACATAGTATGGATCTTGGTATTAGTGTTCGAGTAGATAGAATTTTTTTGTTTTCTGCTACGGAACCCTTCACACCATGTATGTGTGTTTCTTGTTTTGGAGCTATTATTGAATTCAATTGATATCTTTTTTTCTCTTGTGAGAGATTAATGGACTATCCCATTTTGGGGGAGTGTTATGCTTGGGCATTCCACAATCCTAAAAATGTGTGTACATGAGGAATACCACTTAGTAGTGATGTAGCAATGTTATGTCTCTATGTGGTATGATTATCATGAGACATTTAAGCTCTATAATGTCCATAATTGTCTCTATTTGGATTCTTTTGCCTCGTGTTAAGATTTATTGTTTATCACATTATGGGGGAGTCATATGCTTAGTGCATATTACAAGCCTAGAAAATGTGAAAATTTGAGGTTGTGTCACTTAGAATTGATATTGATAATTATCTAGCTCCTATGTGACACATTTGCTCAAACAAGTTCAATGCCTTTGTTTCTCATCTTTTGGATCTTGTTTGTGAGAGTGTTTCTTGGTATTTGTTTCCTCATATTTGTATCTCTATATCCACATGGAACCCATTAGCTTCAAGCTACTCTAATCACTAGTGATTGTGTGACTATTGGAAGCTACCAAGAATATCTTTTGAAGCATCAAACTTAATTCTTATATGTTGTTATATGCTTCTTAGTGTGAATACGGTCTTGAATATCCTTGTGAACTACCTCGGGAAGATTTTCCCAATACTTCTTGACATGGGTATACCCTACAGGTACTCGAGTTTGGTATATACTGCCTAAATACTATGGAAGCCCACGGCCTTGACAAGGCCCAAATGGAGAACTCGAGTGGCTCGCGGACTCTCGGTTGCTTGCGAGACAAGAAGAAGCCAAAGATAGAAAGTTTAAAAGGAAAACCCTAACCTGTAACCGACTCGACCTGCTACCCGAGACCTAGCCTATCTATATAAAGGCTAGGAGGGGGCGGCGAGGAGGACAGACGCAACCCTAGTTTCCACAACTCTCGCCAGATTACATCTACGCGCCCCTGTAATCTTTGATTCCTTTGTTAATTCCAAGAGCGGACAAGCAGGAGTAGGGACCTCTACGAGGCCTAAACCTAGGTAAACCTTGCGTCCCTGTGTGCTTGTTTGCTAGCCGATTGATTCTTCCAGCGCTCCCTCCTTCTCCAAAACCCAAGTCCATAACAATGGGCATTGACGAGTTAATCCCTCGTTAATTGGCGTTGTCTATGGGAACTGGGAGTGCTGATGTCGTGGCTTCTTCGGCCCCATCAACCGCGATCTACAACTCCACAACAGCGGAGATTTGCCAGCTCTTTGGCGCGTTCGAATTCACCGTCCACACGCTAGCCACCCGCCCGGCTTTCGAGTCCATAGGCGATGGAATCAGCATGGCGATTGGGAGCTTCCAAGTTGGTCAGATGGGCACGCTTCGCCTTCCTGAACAGTCAACTGCACCCGTGATCGCTCCAGCGTCGTGGTTCCTGCCACCAATCGGCACCCTCAGCGAGCTCAACACCTCAGCAACAGCTGAGAGCACGGACAGCGACAATAGTCGTGGAGCCGATCCAAGTGACCTAGCAATGGAAGATGGAGTCTGCGGCTCCGGATCCGAAAGTTGCAGAAGCAACAGCTTCCCCAACCACTTCATGTGTGTTGTCATCAATGCTGGCGACACCGCCGCCAATCACGAAAATAGTGGCAATGGATCTGGCACCGATCCGCCCAACGGTGGCATACCTAATGGCGGACCACCCAACGGCGGCCCTACCAATGGTGGCAATGGCGCGCCCGTCAACAATGGAGGAGCAGTCAAACCTCCAACCACGGTGAACGAGCACACTAGTGAACGTGTCGTGATTAGACTCAATGACAACGAGTGGGCCCGCTGCCGAGAAGCTCTGTGAGGCAATCCTCTGCCTCCCGGCACGCCGCAGGACATGCTGATGGGCTACCATTGGCTACTAAAGGAGGAGTACAGATGCCAGCTACACGCAATCACGCAACTCGAAGCGCGTAAAAAGGCGGCGGATGAGTCGAGTCTCCGTCGAGCTAGACTCTCCTCCCATGGAGGATCCTCCTCCAAGGGTAACGAGTACGTGGGCAACAAGAGACGATCTCGGATGGCCCATATCACCGAGCAAGAACGCATAGAAGCCACAAAAGTCCTCGACTCGGCTCTATGACAGTCGACACGCGGGGCAACGTCATCCCAAAGACACTGCAAGCCGCGGTGACAACGAACACCATGTACCTCCTTAACAACCAGCCACCAGCTAGAGATCTGCGATCCTCCTTGCACCGATCTACGATCGCGGCCTTGGGATTAGTCGAAGTCACTCTCGACAAATAGCCAACTCCAGAGCCGAAGAAGGGCAAAGCTCTGGCAAAACGCTACTCGCACCTTCATCCAGTGACGACAGTCACGATCTGTCTCGGTGTCGCCGCTCACGGCGGCATGATTAGGATTATGATGCACGTGATGACCTCATGCAACGCAAAATCGACAAATCAAGGGCAAGACGCACTCGTTCGATTGAATCCAAAGAGGATGAGACTGAACTCTGCGGCGCCAGATGCTTCAGCAGGGACATCAGGCAGAAGTGAATGCCTAAAGGGTTCAAACTCCCGTCGGAGAATCCAAAATTCAACGGCCTACAAGACCCAAAGATCTGGCTGGAGGACCATATCTCCTCCGCCAGGTTACATGGTGGGAGTCAAAGCACGGCCATGCAATGCCTACAGCTACAGCTACAGGGCGCCGCCCGCGCATGGCTCAACAACCTCCCGCGCGGATCCATTCGTAGCTGGGAAGAGCTAGTTTACAGCTTTGTACGCAACCTCAAGGGCACTTACAAAGGGCCCGAATCAATCGAAGAGCTGAGGAGCTGCCAGCAAAGGTCGGGCCAGTCGCTATGCTCGTACATCCAGAGGTGGTCCATCATCAAGAACTCCGCAAAAAACATCTCGGAGGACCGCGCAATCGATGCATTCAATGGCGGTGTTCGCTGCATAGATCTCAGGGAGGAGATGGGCCGCTCGAAGCCCAAGACAATCGACCACCTGATGGAAATTGCAAATCGGTGGGCCGATGGAGAGGATTCGGTGAAAAATCACACCTACTCCGACGACGACGGCAACCTCGGGCGCAGACGCGACCGTCAAGGCAAGCGGCGAATGTGCATCTACGATGACCGCGACGACATCAACATGGTCGCAACCGGCTACGCCGACAAACGCGACGACAACCGCAACAGCGGCTATCGCAGCGGTGGATACCGCGAGTCTAGGAAAACAACGCAGGTGTGGCAACGCCGCACTCGCAAAGAGGCACCCGCAACAACCATCAAGGACAAACTGTCCAGACCATGCAACATGCACTTCTACATCGACAAGCACGACGGCAAGAAAAAATCCAGCCACCTTCTCAAAGACTGCCGCGATTTTCTCAAGCTCCACAAGGGTCTGGCTCGGATGAATCGCGACGCAGTCAATAGGGGCTATGGAGTCGCCCCAGGCGCCGTGGCACACGGAGCTCCTCCACCACCGCCCGGAATACCACCACCCGTGGCTGCACCGGTCCAGAATCACGGTGGCGAACCATACCCACGACCCGTGGGCAACATGGGGATGATCCAAAAGGGGCGTCCCTCAAATCGAGTGTAGAAGGCCATCACTCGCCAAGTCAACTTGGCGATCAACTCTCCACCTTCCACCACTGAGTACCTCAGTGGAAGCAACTCCTGCATCACCTTCGACCGGCGTGACCACATGTGCCAAGTCCCTCGTCCAGGCCACTGTCCCCTCGTACTCGAGGCGTAGATTGGGGGCTTCGACATGAGCCGCGTCTTCATGGACGACGGCAGCGGCATCAACCTAATGTTCGCGAGTACCCTGCGTGCAATGAGGATCCCTCTGACGTGTCTGGAAGTTTCAGACACAACGTTCCACGGCATCGTCCCAGGGAAAGGTGTATATCCCCTGGGCAAAATCAACCTCGACGTCATCTTCGGCACCCCACAAAAATTTTGGCGAGAGCGCATCGACTTTGAGGTCGTCGACTGGCCTTCACAATATCTCTGCATCCTCGAACGTGTCGCGTTCGCAAGGTTCATGGCAGTGCCACACTAGGCCTACCTGCAGATGAAGATGTCGGGCCCAAATGGCGTAATCACAATAAACGGCAACTTCAAGAGGTCCGACATTTGCGATAGGGAATTCAATAGATCTCCCAGTCCTTCGGTATGCAAGAGGAACTCGCGAGATTAAAGGAGTCAACAGACAACAGTCTGCCTCCTTTGAGCCGGCCAAGTTCACCCGACCTGTCCTTCGACTCGTCGGTGCACACGAAGAAAGTCCAGGTCCACCCAACGGACCCAACCAAGACGGCCCTCATCGCCAACAACTTGAGTTCCGCATAGGAACTCGCGCTCGTCGAATTCCTCCGTGAGCACTATGAAATCTTTGCCTGGTGTCCAGCGGACATGCCAGGGGTTCCTAGGGAATTCGCCGAGCACGCACTCAACGTCAACCCAGGCGCAAGGCTAGTCAAGCAGACAATTCGGTGACTGTCTGAACCAAGGGCAAAGGCGGTCGGAATGGAGATCAACAGACTCCTCAACGCCAAGTTCATACGCGCGATCAAGGAAAGCACTTGGCTCGCCAACACGGTGATGTACCTAAAAAATACACGGATATCCCGCGGATGTGCGTGGACTTCACCTCCCTAAACAAGCACTGCTCAAAGGATCACTTCCCACTGTCATGAATCGATCAAATCATTGACTCCACCGCGGGATGTGAGCGTCTATGCTTCCTCGACGACTATCAAGCTATAATCAGATTCAAATGAAGGAGGAGGATCAAGAGAAAACGGCGTTTACAACGCCTTTTGGTGTGTTCTGCTACAACACAATGCCCTTCAGGCTCAAAAACGCAAGAGCCACCTATCAGCGGTGCATGCAAGCTTTCCTCAAGAATCAACTCGATCGCAACATCCAAGTCTATGTTGATGACATCGTCATCAAAACCAAAGAGGAAGCCTTGCTAATTGACGGTTTACGCGAGACCTTCGCCAACCTCGACCGCTACCGGATCATGATCAATCCGGACAAATGCGCCTTCGGCGTACCATCTAGGCAACTACTCGGGTATCTCATCTCCGCGAGGGGGATTGAGGCGAACCCGAAGAAAATAAAATCCATACTAGCCATGGAGAAGCCAAAAAACATAAGAGGCGTCCAGCAGTTGGCTGGGCGAATCGCGGCGCTTAGTCGATTCATCGGTAGAATGGGCGAAAAGGCACTACCTTTCTACCAACTTCTCTGCAAAACTGACACGTTCGAGTGGACCGACGAGGTGCGGGAAGCATTTGAAGACCTCAAGCGTCTACTATCTACCTCGCTAGTACTGGTGACTCTAGGCGAAAAAGAACCATTGTTGCTATACATCTCCACCACCAACCTGGTGGTCAGCACAGTGCTCATGGTGGAACGAGCCAAAGAAAACAAAGTCCACGGGGTGCACCGCCCTGTCTACTACCTCAGCGAGGTGCTCACGCCAACAAAGCAGCGGTACCCGCACTATCAAAAGCTGGCATATGGCGTCTTCATGACAGCCAGGCGACTGCGCCACTACTTCTAAGAGCATCCAATCGTGGTGGTCAACGACGCCCCGCTTGGTCATATACTCAACAACCCCGATGCCACCGGACGAGTCACGCTTTGGGGAATCGAGCTGTCTCCACGAGACATTACATACGAAAAGCATGACGCGATCAAATCGCAAGTCCTCCCTGACTTCCTCGTGCACTGGATGGAGAACCAGCTCTCCGAAAAGCCAGATATGTCTTACCTCTAGACGATGCGCTTTGATGGATCCAAGCGTAAGGACGGGGCTGGCGCAGGTGTCATACTAACATCAACCCAGGGAGACAAGCTGAAATACATTCTGCGAATGCAGTTCACCGCCTCCAACAACAAAGCTGAATATAAGGCCCTGTTACACGGGATGCGTATGGCAAAAGCCTGCGGCGCCAAGAGGCTCATCATCTACGGCGACTCCAAGCTGGTCGTCAACCATACAATGCACGAGTGCGACGCGCTGAACGACAACATGATCGCCTACCGCGACCTCTATGACACACTCGAAGGGGACTTCGACGGTTGTGAACTGCGGCACGTAGGCCGCGAAAGTAATGAAGAGGCGGATGCACTCGCCAACATTGGCTCCATCTGCACCCCCATACCACCTAGGGTATTTATTGAGCGTATCTACGAACGCTCCATCAAGCCAAAGGCTATAGAGAAGAAAACAAGCGCAACAACAGACTCAGGGGCTACGCCACCCAATGAGCCAATGGCACTCGACGACCTCGAGCTTGACACAGGACTCGAGGGACCAATGGGGGTCATGATGATCAAACCATCTTGGACTCAACC
Organism: Avena eriantha; assembly: GCA_910589775.1. Lineage (NCBI taxonomy): Eukaryota > Viridiplantae > Streptophyta > Magnoliopsida > Poales > Poaceae > Avena > Avena eriantha. The sequence continues at coordinate 367,722,869 of OU342740.1, read as the reverse complement.
CTACATCACATATCTTTTCAGCAAGAGGCTGACGGACGACCCGACTAACGTGCGACATATCGCACGACGATCCAAGGCATTCACCATCATCAACGGCAAACTATACAAGCGCAGCATCACATGAGTACTCCAACGGTGTGTCTCCAACGCGGACGGAAGGGCCGTCCTCCTCGACATCCATGAAGGGACATGTGGGCACCATGCCGGCAGTTGCACCCTCGTCGCCAAAGCTCTACGAGCTGGATTCTATTAGCTCACGGCCATGCGCGATGCCAAGGACATCGTCCGGAGATGCAACGCTTGTCAGCGATTCACGGACAAACCCCACGCACCTGGCACGGAACTCCGGCCAATACCATTGGCTTGGCCCTTTGCGCAATGGGGACTCGACATGGCCGGCAAGCTCCCAAAGTCCGCGTGAGGAGGCTACGTCTACCTCTTGGTCATAGTCGACAAATTCACCAAGTTGATAGAGGCCATGCCAGTGACAAACCAGTCAGGAGCCAGGACCGTCAAGTTCTTCGAGTCAATTGTCTATCGCTTCGGAGTGCCACACAGCATCATCACGGATAATGGAACGAACTTCACCTCTAAGGAGTTCTAGGGTTTCTGCGAGAACCTAGGAATCAACGTAAGCTATGCCTCTGTGGCTCATCCAAAGACCAATGGTCAAGTCGAAAAGGCCAACGGCCTCATCTACGGTGGAATCAAGAAGCGACTCCTCCGGCCACTCGAGCAAGCCGCTGGATGTTGGCCAGACGAGCTGCAGTCTGTACTTTGGATCCTGCAAACAACCCCAAATAGCGCCACGGGATACACCCCGTTCTTCATGGTGCACGGTGCTGAAGCAGTGCTACCCGCTGAAGTATGCTTTAAAACCCCACGGGTAGACGCATACAGCGAGCAGGAGTCAACACTTGCACTCGAAGACTCCATCGATCTCCTTGATGAGGCACGGGATATCGCAGCGGAAAGATCTACGATCTACCAGCAGAACCTGCGCAACTACCACAGTAGAAGGCTACGCCCCAGGTCCTTCGTTGAAGGAGACCTGGTCCTGCGACTAAAGCAGCAAGGGCACCTCAAGCTCGAGTCCCCTTGGGAGGGACCATACGTGATTACAGAAGTAATCCCAGGTGGTGCCTATCGCCTCAAAGATTTTGAGACAGGAGTCGCATACTCCAACCCCTGGAACATCGCACAGCTACGGCGCTTCTACCCCTAGTCGTCTTTTTTTTCTTACATTACAAATAAGGCTATTCAGCCAGGCTACTTAGCCACACATTGTACCTCGTACTGTTCTGCGAATAAATAAAGGTAAGTGCCCCGAAAACTCTGTGTTCCTCCTTATTTTTCTGACAATATTTTCACTCGGGGGCTACGCCACCCTTTACATATTCGTTCTACGAACAAGTCACGGTATCCCGAGTAGCTGACACAATATCAATCGAACCCTTGATAAAACACCAACCCGGTTGCAACGCACCTGACAGGTTGGCAAGGTGCTGAGATAAAACAAGTCAGGCTAACGAAAAGGAACTGCCGAGTACAAATACACTCACAAAGCATATAAGCTAGCAAGCTCTTTACATATCAATATAAATTAATTACACATGTCCACACGAACTTTTACAACACTGGAATACTTATGTGCAGGATACAAATCAAACTACTACTGCAGCAGAAGAATGTTTGTCTGTTCCTCAATAAAATTGACAATTTCTTCTACTGGACGATCCACCGCCTGGTAATGCGGAACCATGTTCCAGGTCGAACCTGCCGGTGGAGTCGGCGGCCCAGCAACAACAGCTGCAATGTCTACATCAGGCCTATGCAGTCGCACCAGCGACAAAGCAGCCTTGGCACCAGCCACTAACTGTTGCCGCACGCACTCACGAACTGCACTTAAATCCTGGAATCTCGCCAGGAGGTCCAACAGACTTGAAGGGACAGCGTCCAGTGGAAACATCGTCTGATAGATGTGCCTGAGGCATGACTGCGCCTTCTTTAGAAAATGAAGCACCCGAGAAGCACGATCCTACAGGGTCGCAAGTGTAATTGCACGGTCATGATCCACCCAGAAGTACCCACTCGCCTGCGGCTGCTCCTAGGTCAAATCATGCATTCGAATAGCGATGCGATCTATTTCATCCTACGGATGGTGAGCACTGACAACTACACCACACAAAAAGCAAAGTGTGAAAGACAGGCATTGCCGCGACTGACTAAAGGAAAAGATAAGAGGATAGAAGGCTAACATTTGAACTGCTCACTCAGCTGGGCCACCTCTTCCAATAGGTACTTTTCGCGAGCAGAGGCTTTCTCCGCCTTTGACTTCCATACATCGGCGCTACCGCGGAGGATGGGCAACTCACGCTCCAATTGTTTAATACGATCGCGCAGTCGAGAAAGCAATGACAACTCCTCCACCTTCGAACGAGGCTGCGCCAAGTTCTCATCGGCAGAGGGAGGATCATATGGGTCACTCGAAGGAGCACTCGATGTACCCTACCATGAATCAAGCAGAAAGCAAATAAGAGACCAAGAATTCATTTGGCAAAGGGCATATATGCATTCAGACATAGGAAAAGTTTCGATTGGGACACCCCCATAAAATCATTGTTCCATAAAGCAAAAGGCTAAACCACTACAGCTATTACAGATGAAGACTAAGGCGCAACATGTTTATTCGACTTAGACTTAGGCCTCGGGGGCTTCATCACATCTATGGCAGTCTCCGACGCCACGGACTTCCCGGCAGTACCCCTAGAAGTCACAGCCTTCGCTTGCCGCCGCTCTTCGGAGTACTTGGCGAGTGTCTCAATAAGATGGGGACCATAATTTTTGCATTTACCAGCATAGGGAGCAAAAACTACCTGTTGGCCTCCAGCGTCGACAAGCATCGCCTCAGAGATAGCTGCGGGATCCATCTCCACGCCATGGGCCTGCACCATGGCGAGTGCCATGGTGGCGCCGGCGGAGCGCTGCAAATTTTTGAAGTCCACGGGGATTCCTCCAGCCAGGGATTCCACCAAGTCGTCGAGGTTGTCGATCATCCCAGCCTTAGGAGTCAAGTCCTCACAAATGCGACTAAGCACATCCCTGGCCTTCCCTAGTGTCTCCTGGAGGGAAACGTTGTGGTCCTCGACTACGGCGATGGCACCAGCCAAAGCATCCGCACGGCGCAGTGATTGGGCATCGAAACTCAAGCCGCCGGCATCTGCATACACAAAAGCATTAGTACAACAATCACACGTCAAAGCACAGAAGAGCAAGGCATATCCAGATGAAAAGTCATACCTGAGAGGGACTTGGCAATCGAGAGAAGCTGCTCCTCGAACATCTTCTCCCTCTCAGCAGTGGAGGCAAGGAGATCATGCTCTCGCTTCCGCGACTCCTCCAAGGATGCGACTGCCTCGTCGTGATTCTTCATCGCCGCGGCCAATGTCTTCTCCAATGCAGTAGCATGGCGAAGTAATTCATTGTGCTCAGTTGCAACATACAACGAGTGTTACCAAATCAGATCAATAATATTCACAACAAACAAAGACAAAGTCAAAACTTACTTTCGACAATGCGATGGCGCTTGTCCAGTCGCGCATGTTGTCGACCCATATTAAGGACCTGCTCCGCCAGGCGGGCGGCTTCCTTCACAATGAGCAGCATCAGAGAAATTTCAAGTTCAACTAAAGCACGCCAAGAATAAATTCGACTACCAACTACAAGATACTTACATGATCCTCCACAAACTCCGAAGAAGGTTGTTGCACAGTCATCCGGGTAACCATCTGATGCTCCCTAGCATGCGGGGAACTCGATAAATTATGCCCGGAGTGGGCTGCCAATGGAGGAGAAGGAGAACGTAAAGCCACCTTTTTGGACTTGGAGTCCGTGACTCCGGACTCCTTCACAAATTGGACAGTGTCAGAAGATGATGTCGCCATTTGACTGAAACACAAAATCAAGTAAAAGCTTCAAGACAGATGACAACTCAAAGAAGAAACCAAAACGAATTCGTGAATATAGAACTTACCACTCAAATCTATCAAGATCGAAGGACTGCTCCTCTGACTCCGACGATTCCTTTGGCAATCGAAGCCTCTTCCGGGCAGGAGGAGCCATAGAGCGCACATGAATAGGAGGAATTGGCTCCTCTACACCGATAGATGGGCCCTCTGGAGTCAAAGGAGACGAAGCATCCGAATCCTTGCCGCGAGAACGCTTGCGAGTGTCCGGATCACTGGACTCGGGGGCTCCCTCCTCCTCTTCAAGTGGGACGGTCGATTCCGACTCGTCCTCTTCTTCCACTTCGCGAGGAATAACCCCCTTAGGAAGAGGGAGCAAACTGGGAGATACCTTCCAATCTTGCATTCAGAAAACAATCCATTATACTCCCTCCATCCCAAGGCTTAAGGCATATAATTTTTTTGAGAAGTCAAGCCATGTAAAGTTTGACCAAATTTTTAGAAAAAACTATCAAGAACTATTATATTATATAGATACCATGTGAAAATATGTTTCATGATGTATGAAAGGGTATGGATTACGTAGTGTAAATATTAGTATTTTTCTCTAAAAACTTGGTCAAACTTTAGTTGGTTTGACTTTTGAAAAAAATTATATGCCTTAAGCCTTGGGACGGAGGTAGTACATCAAAGAAATTAGAAGCAATCGACAAATAAAGCTACTTTGTAGCACAATTATACCTCAGGAGGAGGGTTAGAGGCGTCGAAGGGAGGCACGACTGGCTCGCCTGGGAGAACCTCCTTGGTGGTGTACTTTGTCACCAGTCGCAACCTCTTATCTACTTCACCCGTGGAAATGCCATCTGCAGATACGCGAGTGGCATCGTCCGCACCATCCCATTGAAACATGGGGTGGACTCTGGCCTGCAAAGGCTAGATGCAACGGTGCAACCATGTGTGAATGAGAGCGGCACCTCCCTCTTCTTTACCCATGTGGCTCTCGAGGTCGCAGACGCACTTCTACATCACTTCCGTCTCCTCGAACTCGCTAGGCATCACCATGTTCTTCCAAGAATGCCTCCTCTTGCATGGAGTCGCGGGATCGAAGGGCGCGAGTCCATAGTGCTCTCCGTCAGCTTTCTGGTCGCCGATGTAGAACCACTTCTCTCTCCACCCTTGGACGGATGCCATGAGCTTGATATCGAAATATGTGGCGGAGGAGTCGACATGGATCCCACAGCCTCCTACGTCGTAGACTACGGAACCAGATGCTGACTGGTGCTTCAGCTTGAAAATCCTCTTAAAGAGGCCAAATTGTGGCTCGATTCCGAGCCAACAGACGCAAAGTGTAATATAGCAGGCGATGTGGAGAATAGAGTTTGGGGACAGGTGATATAGCTGGAGCCCGTAGAAGCAAAGGAGGCCCCTGAAGAAAGGATGCAGGGGCATAGAAAGACCATGGATGATGAATGCTAGGAACATCACCCGGAAACCAACAGGAGGACAAGGAGTTACCTCACCACCAGGTACTCGCGAGTCATCCACCATGGGTGACAGAACTCCATCTTGATGCAGAAGACGGAGCTCGGAGGATTTGATGATGGACGCGCGCCACGCACCATTGGTGACGCGGGTACCCACGTGAAGGGTTCGTAGCATGGAAAACAAAAAATTTCTACCGCAAGAACGAACAAAACCCAGATCTAATCTAGATAAAAGCCAAGATCTAATCTATTAGACATGTGCAACGAGATAGATCTGTACTAACCCTTGTAGACCCGAAAGCGTTACGAGATCGGATCTCGTGGTTGATGTAGTCGATCACTTGCCGATCTCAAGATCGAGTAGACGATCCTTCCGGCGCCGTGTTCCGGCAGCGCTTCCGCAGTCGGTCACACGTGCGGAGTCGAAGCAAACCTTCCTCTCCTCGTTCCAGCGACCAGCGGAGGTAGTAGATCTTCTCCACGGAATCCCAGCAGCACGACGGCATGGTGGTGGTGGTGGAGTAGAGAATTCTGCAGGGCTTCGCCTAAGCCTGAGCAGAAGAAAGGAGGAGGAGAGAGGCGGCTAGGGCAAGAGTGGAGGGGGCCAGGGGTGGCGCCTCCACCCCTCTATTTAAAGGAGGGAGGCGCCATGGGGAGGTGGAGTCCTTGTAGGACTCCCCTCTCCCTTGGCTGGCGGATCAAGGAGGTGGGGGAGAGTCCTTCTCCCCCATGAATCCTTGTCTTACCCCACAAGGATTCCTTGATCCTTTCTTGGTTTTCAAGTAAACTCCAAGAAATCTTCCAGAACCTTCCGGAACATTCCGAAACCTTCTAGAATCCCCATACAAATACTCCGGAACATTTCCTAACTTAGAAAATGATCCCCAATATATGAATCTTATTCTCCGGACAATTCCGGAGCTCCTCGTGATGTCCCGGATCCAATCCGAGACTCCGAACAACATTCGGTCTCCAACGCACTACTTAAAACAACTTCGAACCTTAAGTGTGTCACCCTACGGTTCGTGAATATGCAGACATGATGGAGACACCTCTCCGATCAATAACCATCAGCGGGATCTGGAGATCCATAACGGCTCCCACATACTCAACGATGACTTCGTGATCGATAGAACCATTAACATACGAAACCAATTCCCTTTGTCACGCGATACTCTACTTATCCGAGGTTTGATCGTCGGTATCTCCATACCTAGTTCTACCTCGTTACTGATAAGTACTCTTTACTCGTTCCATGTTATGTCATCCCTTGTGACCCAGTCACATGCTTGCAAGCTAATTAGATTACATTCCACCGAGAGGGCCCAGAGCATATCTATCCGTCATATGGATGGACAAATCCCAATCTTGGTCCATGCGCTTCAACACATACTTTCAGAATACCCAATGACACCTTTATGACCACCCAGTTATGAAGCGGTGTTTGATGTCATCAAAGTACCCATCAGGTGATGGTGATTAACATAACCTCATGGTCGAAGGATTAGGTTACTATGTATTTTAAAGCTTATAGCAAACAAACTTAATGACTTGATCTTATGCTATGCTTACTACGGGTGTGTGTCCATCACATCATTCTCCTAATGATATGATCTTGTTATTAACGACATCCAATGTCCATGATCAGGAAACCATGATCATCCATTAATCAACAAGCTAGTTTAACAAGAGGCTTACTAGGCACTCTTTTATGTTTACAAAACACACAAGTATTAATGTTTCTGGTTAATACAATTATAGCATGGGATGTAAACATTTATCATAAACATAAAGATATAATAATAACCACTTTATTATTGCCTCTTGGGCATATCTCCAACACCACGCCCTTCTTCTTCCCGGCGCCGGGGGCGCTGGTGCCTACAGTGGTGGAGTCGCCCTTCTTCTTGGCAATAGCAATGGTGGCGGCGGACTTAGCGGCGGCGCCTCCCTTCTTTTTCCCCATCTTGCGATGGCGGTGCGAGAAGAGGAAGTAGCTCGGGAACACGCGGAGTTGGTCCAGCGCCATGAGAAGGACGAGCTCTAGGAAGCAGAGAGCAACAGCAATGGCGATGGAAGCACAGGCAGAGAAAGGGCAGATGGGAAAAATTACCACAGCTGCGCTGCTACTTAACCCCCTTGCGGATACCATCCAACGGCCAGCAGAAACCCTACTGGACGTGTGGCGCACATCACGGTCGACACGTGGAGAGGCCAAAACATGAACCATCCCCCACTATCTCCATTATGCACGGAAATTGAAGAGACGCAGTTAAAACAAAAGATTACGCACGCCTGGTCAAATCAAAGTTAGAAAGTGGGACCCACCGCTCGTCACGTCACGTCAACGCCGCTCATGCGGGCAACTGAGGTCATCACATCGTTAGCACTGATGTCATCAAGATGCGCACTAGAAGACTTCGACTACTTTAGTCCTTGCTCGAGTCTTCGACTCCACTAAGCACTCGGGGGCTACTCCCATAGGGAGCGCTGGTCGCGCACCCTATGATTTTTTAATGCAGGAATATGAACATTCAAGCATACCCAACCACTCGAATCTACGATTCGACTATGGATCATGGGTTACTCCCATAGGGAGCGCCGGAAGAAAATTCGACTGAAACAAGCAACAAAAGACGATAGCAGTCGCAAAATTTTAGTCTCTGCCTGAGTCTACGACTCAACCAGGCACTCGGGGGCTACTCCCATAGGGAGCGCTGGTCGCACACCCTATGATTATTTGTACACTGTACTGTGTGTTGATAACATCCACATTCGAATGTTGTGGCGACTCCGCCTCATATTTTCCCTACAAAGAGACTGCATCTCCTCGGCCACCCAAATCATCTCCGCGATGACCAAAAATTCGGATGTCGCGCTTACAACATGAAGATAAGACCTGAATAAGGCCTGGCAACGCATCTACTGCGCACTACCAGAAACATATCCGTACCTACAGGTACGATGAACATGCCTTGACGGACGCGTCGAGTGCTCACACCCATACACTGGAATTCGACTCCTGTAAGACCTCCATGGCTTGAGTTGAATTACGCCAACACTTTTCCGAATTCGAGTCCGGGGACTCGGGTTTGAGTAGATTGTGTTGTTTTGCCCTAAGGCAGTTAACTGATACCGATACATCGGTTAAATCAGGCACGCATATCAACAATCCCTATGACATGAACTGAACAGTCAAAAAAATACTCAGTCATGCATTCGAATGACTTCATAAAGTCCCCCATCAAATCTACGATTCCACTAGACACTCGGGGGCTACTGACATGGGTATACCCTACAGGTACTCGAGTTTGGTATATGCGGCATGAATACTGTGGAAGCCCACGGTGTTGCCAAGGCCCAAATGGAGAATTCGAGTGGCTCGCGGACTCTCGGTTGCTTGCGAGACAAGAAGAAGCCAAAGATAGAAAGTTTAAAAGCAAAACCCTAACCTATAACCGACTCGACCTGCTACCTGAGACCCAGCCTATCTATATAAAGGCTAGGAGGGGGCGGCGAGGAGGACACACACAACCCTAGTTTCCACAACTCTCGCCAGATTGCATCTGCGCGCCCCTGTAATCTTCGATTCCTTTGTTAATTCCAAGAGCAGACAAGCAGGAGTAGGGACCTCTACGAGGCTTGAACCTAGGTAAACCTTGCATCCCTGGGTGCTTGTTTGCTAGCCGATTGATGCTTCCAGCGCTCCCTCCTTCTCCAAAACCCAAGTCCATAACAATGGGCATTGACGAGTTAAACCCTCGTCACTTCTTGCCCTTGGACAATTAGTACTAGATTTATGGTGGAAAATATTGATCATATTCACTTTGCCATTTGCTTAATTTTGTACTATCTCTTGCCAAGAAAATGTTTCGTGTGTTCTCCCAAGCTTTCCTTGCCTCTTATGGATCTTATTATTTTATTGGTATCCTAGTGTGTTTTATTTAATGAAGGTGGTAGTGATGATCTCATTTGTGTGCATTTTGCATTCAAAAGCAAAATTCTATATAATGTACTACTTATGGGTGAGATCTCCTATATTATTTATAACACTCCTTTATGTTTCTTGACTTGATCCATATCATACTTTATGTTCTTGGAAGTTTGATCTATTCGTTTTGGTATTTATTGCCATCATGAAAAGTATTGAGAGTTTGGTTTATGTGTTGGAGCCTTGCTCTTTTGGGAGTTGGTTTTGTCTCATTCCTTGTTTCATGTTTTGACCTTTTTAGAATGAGATAAATCCTTAAGCATTTGTGTTTTTATCTATCTTTTTCTTTTTGGCTATTGCCTAGTGCATTTGTTAAACTTATGATCTTTCATGTGTTGATGGTTCTTTGCTACAATTTGGACACCTTTGTTGTGTCACACTCTTGTGTGTACCGTCTTGGTTTACTTGGTGTTTTTATTCAAACTGTGTCTCCTTTTTGGTTCTTGAAAGCCTTGTGCATGCATATTTACTACATGTTTATATTATAGCATGCTTGCTTTCTTTGATCCAATATATAGGAGAAACTCCACCAAATCCCATTGGCTAAGATGTGCATGAAATTCAATTTCATATCAATATGCACATATTTATGTGGAGTCTCTCCTATGTATTGTAGTTGCTCTAACTACTCTAGACCCAATTTGTTTGGGGACCATTTTGTACTTAAATGTGTTGTATGTACATTGGAGATATATTGGATGCTTGTCTCTCAAAGTTTGAAGAAGTGGTGTGTTCATGGCAATTGGAGGCAAGCTATAGGATGATCAATGAATTCGTTTCCTCTACATCCTACCAATTATATCTCATTAACAAGCATCCCTTTCTCATGCATACACATATTGCTTCCAACCTCTCGTAGGTTGCTTCGTGGCATGATCTCTCTTATATTTGCAAATATTGTTGTTCGGGTTTTGGTCTTATTAGATACTCTTATTGCAAATGTGAGTATGTTGAGATGAGTGCATATTAGAGGGACTATAAAAAATAACACATATGATTCACCTTCCCAAATATGTCAACCTAGCAAGTTCATTACCTATATCTTCCTCAATCTGTCTCATGTGCAATAGTGAGAATTTGCAAATTGATTACTTCCTTTGTGATACTTGTTTCCTTTCTCCATATATTCCAATCATCTCCTTTTCCCTTGGTGATTGTTGTAATGTATGTAGTGTGTTGGTGTTTGAAGCTCATTAATGAGAAATAAGATAATATTGTGCCTTTGGCCATGCTTTCAAGCAAAAATCTTATTGGTATATGTTATGACTTCATCTTGCTTTCTATATGCTTTCTTGTATATATTCTTTGTGTGTGCTTGTTTCTTTATGGGCATATGTCTTTGTGATGTTATCCACTTAGAAACTTATACACACAAGTGAAGTTAATTTGTTAGTTGATATTGTATTCCTTGGATTCCACCTCTTATTCCTTTTTTATTCTTCGGTGACTTCCAAATTTATTTTCCTATGAGTGCTTGTTCCTTTTGTTTGCATCTTCGGGCACTCATATTTGTTCTCTCATGCCTTGTATTGTTAAATGAATTTGGATGAGTGAGGATTCCATGATTATGCACTTTGTTCCCAAATGCAATTATCATAATTGGTGCATAATCTTTGGGGAGCTCACCTAATTCATTTAATAATGCTCATTTGTCTTCTTTCTCATTTGTTGTGTTTTAAATGCTTATGGGGGAACAATGATTCCAAATTTGTGCATGATGTATTCAAATGCAACTATTCTATTTGTGCACAAATATTGGGGGGCTTCTCTATTTTTATTTTAAACACTCGTTTAATCGTATCATAATATCTTGTTGTTTCCATTTGATCCCACTTCTTGTTTTCAATTGGTTTGTCGGATCTTGTGATTGCTTGCGTCATTTGTTGATGCTTCTTTTATTTTTATTTACTTTGGCAATCTTTGGGTCCTCAATATAGTTCTAGTTCCTCCCAAGTATTCATGATTGGATATGTGCAAATGCACACCTTTTGAGGAATTATCACTATATTGGCCTTCTAGAACGTTTCACCCATTTTGGCAATCGATGCCAATGGGGGAGAAGTTTTAGAGGGTTTAAGGGAAGTTGGTTTATGCTTGAGTTTGTTCTTAAGCATTTGATTGTCAAGCTATTACATCTTGTTATTTCTTAGCATGTGGTTTATATAGAGGAAACTCCACCAATGTTTATGATTAGCAATATATGCAATGAAAGCCAAGTTCATCACACATGCATATATTATGGGGGAGTGATGTCTACGCACGCTTCTATTCTTGTAGACAGTGTTGGGCCTCCAAGTGCATAGGTTTGTAGAACAGCAACAAGTTTCCCTTAAGTGGATCACCCAAGGTTTATCGAACTCAGGGAGGAAGTGGTCAAAAGTATCCCTCTCAAGCAACCCTGCAATCAAGATACAAGAAGTCTCTTGTGTCCCCAACACACCCAATACACTTGTCAGGTGTATAGGTGCACTAGTTCATCGAAGAGATAGTGAAATACAAGTAATATGGATGATTATAAGTGGAATTTGCAATTTGAAATAAGAGTGGTAGCAAGCAAACATGTAACAGAACTGGTTGTAAACGCTGTTTCAATGCTTAGAAACAAGGCCTAGGGATCATACTTTCACTAGTGGACACTCTCATATAAATATCTTCTCTTCATGATGCTACCTTGAACTACTCTCTGGTTGGATGATGTAGGGATATAACATCACACCTTAAAGTTCGCATTCCCCATCTAGATAACCCCTCACTGTCACCTTGAGCGCTAGATGGTTCCAACAAACACCACAATCTCATAGAGACATCCAACTCAAATTATACTCATGACAAGTATTTATGTAATCTTAGCAAAGTGCCACACGGTGTGCACACTGTCAACTTCACACACGTGGGGATAAGCAGAGATTAAATAAAGCACTTGAGTAGGAGAATAGATCTATAGATTACAAAGCTCATGATCTCAATAAGATCATTCATAGAGAGAGAGATGAACACATAGCTACCGGTAGAGGCCTTAGCCTCGAGAGAGAACTACTCCATCCTCATCATGGGAGTCAGCAACAGCGATGGAGATGGCGGTGGAGTCGATGGAGATGGATCCGGGGACACTTCCCCGTCCTGGTAGGGTGCCGGAATAGAGACTTTTGTCCCCCGAATCTCCTCTTCGGTGGCGGCGGCAATGCGGAACTTTTCGTGGAATTCTGATCTGGTATCTAGGGTTTTCGTCCCGGGGGAATATATAGGTGAAGATGCAAGGTCGGTGGGCGCCCGAGGGGCCCACACCACCCCCTGGCGCGGCATGGGCTGGCCTGCGCCACCAGGTGGTGTGGACACCTCATGGCCCCTCTTTGTCTCGTCTTCTGGCTCCGTGAGTCTTTTGGTAAAATATTGACTTTGGCTTTTGTCCGGTCCAATTCCGAGAATATTTCTTTTCTAGCTTTTCTGAAACCAAAAACAGCAGAAAACATGCAACTGACACTGTGGCATCTTGTTAATAGGTTAGTTCCAGAAAATGTATAAAAATACCTCAAAGTATGAACAAAACATAAGAAAGTAGATACTAAACAAGCATGGAACATCAAAAATTATAGATACGTTTATGACGTATCAACATCCCCAAGCTTAACTCATGCTCGTCCTCAAGTAGGTAAGTGATAAAAAAGAATAATTTTTGAGGTGACATGCACCATCATAATCTTGATCAAGGTATTTGTAAAACATTGATAGCTGGGATCATAGTACTCTAACATAGACATGAAAGATATAGTTCTAACAATAAGACATAGCAACTATGTTGTAACATGAAAAGATACAAACAAAAGATTCATGAATAATAATGCTTTGAAAGACGTATGTTTGTTTCACATATAGAAACCATAATGAGAATGGTATTCGGCTTGTCCCTCATGGTGTAGAAAAACATAAATGCATAGGACACCCTCAAAGTTAATAAGGGTGACTAGATACAAATAGTTTAAGAACAAGCAATATCAAAGTTATGAATCAATCAACTAGTTTTGGGACAATGCACATTAAACTAAGAATGACCACTATGCTCTCTCAATAGATGCATAAAGACAGAAGATGGAGACTCAACATAAAAGTAAAAGAAAGGCCCTTCATAGAAGGAAGCAGGGATTCAAGTCTCATAAAGAGCTTCCAAAAACTATGGTACTTATTAGCTTTCAGCTCTCATTACCCCTATCATAAGCATCTTTAGGTGATTAAGGTTAAAGTGAACAAATATGAGATATGCCTGACAAGTTATAAGTTGAAAATATCATGCCCCTTGCTTACAAGTATCGAACCTCATGCTACTCAACTTTAGTCACGAGTAAGCTCTTGTCATTGTAAGTACATGTGTATCATAGAGGACCACCAACGGGGTACCCCTTGCTCGATGATACGGAAGCTTTCCCATATCAAAATGACAAGGCAAGCAGACAATGAGCATCTCAGTGATTTTTTGTGTGCTATTTGCATAGGGTTTTCCCTTTTTCTTTTTTTCTTTTTCTTTATTTTAGGATGCTTCACAGATTGCTCACTATGATTATGCTGCAAGTTTCACCATGATTAGGCATGGCTTAGACTAGCCGCCCAGGCGTTTCTCTAACACATATACGAACTCCATGAGCCTTACAAGCTCCCCTTTCATTTCACACCACCGGGATCCATAAGCAAAAGAACATGATATCAACTAAATAAAGTGCAATGTTGAAAGCGTTCCCCATGGTAGCATGGTTCTGCTAATTCACAACTTACAAAGCGCAAGCATATACGCAACATAGATGGGCACAATGGTTCAAGTTTATTAAGTGCAAGAAAGTAAAGTGTGTCATCAAGTTCGTGAGAGCTTTAATCACTAATTTTCACATAACAAGTTTAATTTGGAAGCTAGATAAAAACATGAATATACTTGGAATAGCAATAATGCTAATAGGTAGGTATGGTAGACTCTTTGGAATAACTTGGTTTTATTTGGAGTTGGATGCATTTGTGGAACTCATACTTGGTACATGTGGGGGGCTAGCAAAAGACTGGGAGCGACCAACTAAGAGAGCAATAATGGCCATAATCATGCAAAGCGAGCAAACATTATTAATTAAAGAATAAAGTGATATTACAAGTCGAAAACTAAATAATCATAGAGGTTATGGTGACTTGGTATAGTCTTAACATGGTGTAAGCATGCGCCAAGTCAACCCAAATAAAGCATCAAAGGAGAATACCACAATATTATGCTTTTATATGCTAAAATAACACATGATTCTTTCAAGGCACATTAAGAAATCTCAATTGTTTGTAACAAGTCATGCTACAACAATAATCACTAAGCATAAATTCAAAGAAATATCAAGCATGACATGATAAAGTCTAGGCCACAGTCAAAAACAAGTTCCTTTTATACCACTTATAAGCATGAACTTTCCTACTCTTTTCCAATCCAAATCAACTTATTTGAAACTATGTATGAATGCGGGGGTCCAACCAATTTATTTAAGCAAACTAAGAAAAAGAAAACTAAAAACAAAAATGAAGACGCTCCAAGAACAACACAATTGTGCATGAAACAATAAAAATGAAGTGTTTGGAAGAAAACCTGAGATTTTTATTGATGAAGAAGGGCATCCCCAAGCTTTGACGCTTGTACTTCTTTAATATTTCTTGGGGTGAGACGGGTGGCATCCCCAGGCTTGAGCTTTTGTCCATACTTCATCTTATCACATTGTTCTTCCCTACAGTTTAAAATTTTCTTCATACAAAACTTCACACAATCTTCATTAGCAACATTAGTGTACTTAAGATAAAAAGTCTTTAGGTTCAGTTTCAACACAAGTAAAACTTCCATTAAAACAAAAGCTATTGTAGCACTTCCTTTTAAAAGTTCAAATGATCAAAGAGAACTCGAAGAGAAAGATATTAAGAGGCAAATGCAAATAATGGTAGAAATCTGTCAAAACAGACTAGCAGGTAAAAACCAATGTTTTAGAAGACCTTCTGTTGCTCAAATCTAAAAGTGTTAAACTAACGAAAGTTAGATAACAACCTGGGTCAGAAGCACAAACAATTATAGCTCAATCCGAAGTACATAGGTTTTTCACGAATTTTTACAGTGAAGCACAAAAATCTGTTTCGGGACAACAACTTTCCCAAGCATTATTTCTCTCTTATTAGAGGTTATTCTTGGCACAAAAACCACACAAAAAGGATAAGGAGAGTTTATTATAGAGGCAAATACTTCCAAGACTCAACAAAAGAAAACCCTACTGAATAGAAATTTGGTTTATCTCCCAATAAGTGTTTTTCTTTAACGTCTTTGAGTTACGCATAAGAATTTCAATGATGCTCACATAATAAACATGAGTTGAAGTAAGAGAGAGCATCAAGAAGAAAATATGGAACAAATTTAAGTCTAACCCACTTCCTATGAAAAATAATTTTATAAAGAAACAAGTCATGAAAGCACAAAGCACCAAGCAAAGGAAAGCAAAACAAGTGCAACTTCAAAAAATTAACATAAAGAGGGGAAACTTAATATTGTTGAGATACATAAAACCATGTTTCCCTCTCTCATAATAACTTTCAGTAGCATCATGAATACAATTAACAATATAACTATCACATAAAACATTCTTATCATGAGCCATATGATAAAAGAATTAATACTCCCCACATAAACATAGTCATTCTTATTAATTGTAGTGGGAGAAAATTCAACAAAATAGCTATCATTATTATTCTCATCACCATAATCATCAAATATAGGAGGCATATTGTAGTCATAATTAATTTTCTCCTCAATAGTAGGTGGACTGAAAATATCATATTCATCATTGTAATCATCATATATTGGAGGTATAGTATCATCAAAGTAATTTTTCTCCTCCATGCTTGGGGGACTAAAAATACCATGCTCATCAAAACCAGCTTCCCCAAGCTTAGACTTTTCCATAGCATTAGCATTAATGGTGTTCAACGAATTCATACTAATAACATTGCTATTAGCATGCAAATAAAGTTTCATGGTTTTTTTAATTTTCTTTTCAAACCATTCATGTTCTACCTTAGGAAAAATACTAAAAAGGTCTCTAATTTTGTTGTTGTTTTCCATTAAGCCTAACTAGTGAAAATAAAAACAAGAAATAGAAAGATATAATTACAGAATCTAAAGGAAATAACTTCGAGCACTCACACACCAGCAACAGTACTAGAAGATAGCTTAGTAGCCAGAGGATGTGAGTACCTTTTACCTTACCTCCCCGACAATAGAACCAAAAAATAGCTTTGATGGTGCGTGGTTGACGTGGGAGCTTCTTCTTCTTCAATCCCCGGCAACGGCGCCAGAAAATAGCTTAATGTTTAAGCACGCTTCTATTCTTATAGACGGTGTTGAGCCTCCAAGTGCAGAGGTTTGTAGAACAGCAGCAAGTTTCCCTTAAGTGGATCACCCAAGGTTTATCGAACTCAGGGAGGAAGTGGTCAAAGGTATCCCTCTCAAGCAACCCTGCAACCAAGATACAAGAAGTCTCTTGTGTCCCCAACACACCCAATACACTTGTCAGGTGTATATGTGCACTAGTTCGGCGAAGAGATAGTGAAATACAAGTAATATGGATGATTATAAGTGGTAATTGCAATCTGAAATAAGAGTGGCAGCAAGTAAACATGTAACATAACTAATTGTAAACGGTGTTTCAATGCTTAGAAATAAGGCCTAGGGATCATACTTTCACTAGTGGACACTCTCATATAAATATCTTCTCTTCATGATGCTACCCTGAACTACTCTCCGGTTGGACGATGTAAGGCTATAACAGCACACCTTAAAGTTCATATTCCCCATCTAGATAACTCCTCACTGCCACCTTGAGTGCTAGATGGTTCCAACAAACACCACAATCTCATAGAGACATCCAACTCAAATTATACTCATGATAAGTATTTATGTAATCTTAGCCAAAGTGCCACACGGTGCGCACACTGTCAACTTCACACACGTGGGGATAGGCAGAGATTAATTAAAGCACTTGAGTAGCAGAATAGATCTATAGATTACAAAGCTCATGATCTCAATAAGATCATGCATAGAGAGAGATGAACACATAGCTACCGGTAGAGCCCTTAGCCTCGAGAGAGAACTACTCCCTCCTCATTATGGGAGTCAGCAACGGCGATGGAGATGGCGGTGGAGTCGACTGAGATGGATCCGGGGGCACTTCCTTATCCTGGCAGGGTGCCGGAACAGAGACTTCTGTCCCCCGAATCTCCTCTTCGGTGGTGGCGGCGATGCAGAACTTTTCATGGAATTCTGATCTGGTATCTAGGGCTTTCGTCCCGGGGGGAATATATAGGCAAAGAGGCAAGGTCGGTGGGCGCCCTAGGGGCTCACACCACCCCTGGTGCCACCTTGGCTGGCCCGCGCCACCAGGTGGTGTGGCCACCTCGTGGCCCCTCTCCGTCTCGTCTTCTAGCTCCGTGAGTCTTCTGGTAAAATATTGAGTTTGGCTTTTGTCCGGTCCAATTCCGAGAATATTTCTTTTCTAGCTTT
Organism: Avena eriantha; assembly: GCA_910589775.1. Lineage (NCBI taxonomy): Eukaryota > Viridiplantae > Streptophyta > Magnoliopsida > Poales > Poaceae > Avena > Avena eriantha. The sequence continues at coordinate 367,704,878 of OU342740.1, read as the reverse complement.
TCTGAAACCAAAAACAGCAGAAAACAGGCAACTAGCACTGTGGCATCTTGTTAATAGGTTAGTTCTAGAAAACGTATAAAAATACCTCAAAGTATGAACAAAACATAAGAAAGTAGATACTAAATAAGCATGGAACATCAAAAATTATAGATACGTTTATGACGTATCAGGGAGTTTGCTCTATATATGGTGGTGGTACCAATATCACATACTTGTGTAGTATTTGATATTGCCATTTTATTTGTTAAAATTCCTTATATAAACCCTCTCAAGGGATTGTCATCAATTACCAAAATGGGGGAGATTGAAAGAGCATGTGGGCCCCCATGTGTGGTTTTGATAATTAATGACAATCTCTATGGACTAATGTTTGCATTAAGCTGCACTTGTAGGAATTGTCCATTGACATTGCTTGGAGCATGTGTTGGCTTCAAGGTAGAAGAAATGAAGAAGCAGCATTGTCCAAGGGCTTTGGGCCTATTGGAATTTGTAGAAGAAGAATAATAAAGAAAAGAAGATCAAGTGTGTCTTGAAGAAGTAGATGGCGTTCATCATGTATATCTTCAAGACATCATCTAGTTGGAGTTAGAAGAAATGTTGTGCAAACTCAAGATGCACCATCTCTAGAAGATCTCATGCTTGAAACTTGCCATCCTCGGTGATCATGGGTCGATGAACACAAGCTCAAAGTAGAGGTTTCCCCATGGTGTATGGGGGAGCATGTTTCAAATCTTCATCATTCAAGCTCAAGGAAGAGCAATCAAGAAAGGTGTCCATCTTGAGAAGGGCAAGATCGTCTACATCGAGCTCAAGTGGATTGGTCAAGTCAAAGGCATTATCTTGATAGGATTTCCCTTTTGCCGGTCTCATGTTGTTGTTGGGAGACCGGGTTTAGGATAGATAACCGTACTATCAAGAGGGGCTCTCGAGTGAGTAACTTGATCATATCCTTCAAAGAGAGCTCAAACATTTGCATACTTGGCATCATATTATTTGGTTCTTATTTGGTTCTTATTTAGAGCTTGTGTTAATCTCCATTACAAGTGCAAGTTCATCAAAAAGGATTCTGTATGCATTCTCTATTGCGTTTCTGATTTGGAGGTTTCACTGTTGTGTCTTTTATAGATAGGTTAACCCCTTCATCATTTGATTCTGTCCTCCCATGTTGGACTATGATTGTTCCCTCCATAATCTTGTATAGCTTGTTTACCTCTTCGAAACGAGCCCAAGATCATCAAAATCGGAGTCTAGATACAAAAGTTATGATTGTTTTCGTATCAGTGTTTCTACCAGTTTTGTGAGGACCGGAGACTCCAGGGTTCACACCCCGGAAACTCCGGGAGGCCGGAGACTCGGGCCCAAATTCCAGCCCAGACTCCAGGGGGTGTATAGAGAGCATCTGGAGGCTGCCCGGAGTCTGGACCCTGGAGAGTCCGGTCCTGGGGGCCGGAGACTCTGATCCTGAAGGCCGGAAACTCCGGGATAAGTTGTCTGCAATGGCTAGTTGGCATAGGAGGACCTATAAAAGGCCCCCTTCTTCCTCCTTGGGTTGGTTGCTTGTTCTCTCTCTCTCCTCCATTGTTTCTACCTTCAACAACTTGCTATTCCTCTCAATCCCTCCCATATTTCTTGAATCTTGTTGGGGGATTTGAAAGAGGAGATCTAGATCTACATCTCCACCAATCCATATCTTCTCTATGTGAGGGGAACATCTTGGGATCTAGATATTGGGGTTTCTTTTTTGGATTTCCTCTTGTGTTCTTCCTCTCTTATTCCTCCAATGGCTTTTGTAGAATTTGAGAGTGAAGGACTTGCCATTGCATTATATGCATTGGTTTGAGTTCTCTACGGAGGATTTGGTTGGTGAAATCAAGAAGCTTGTTACTCTTGGGTTCTTGGAACCCTAGACGGTTGAGTGGCCTTTGTGGCGATTTCTTGGGGCCTCCAATTAAGTTGTGGAGCTCTCCCCAAGATTGTGGCCTTGGTGGTGATTATTGGGAGCCTCCAATTAAGTTGTGGAGATTGCCCCAATCTTGTACGGGTTTGGTGACTGTCCTCTAGTGTCCCATAGTGGAACGGGTGCTTGCCACGTGGTGGGTGCTCAGGAGAATAGGGTGAGGCCTCTTGTAGCGTTGGTGGTATTAGTACCGCCCACCCCTCCAACGAGACGTACTCCCTTGTTGGGAGGAACTCGGTAAAATATCGGCGTCCCCGCTGCCTCGGTTATCTCTATATCCTAGCTCTTTACTTATGCACTTTACTTTGTGATAGCCTTCGTGCTTGAAGTAATCTATCTTGCTATCACATTGTTGCTTGTCTTTCTTAGCATAAGTTGTTGGTTCACATAGGTGAACCATAGCATTTATAGGCTTTGTGCTAGACAAAAGAAAACACTAGTTTTATTCCGTCTTTGTCAAGCCCATCTCGTAAAAGTTTTAAACCGCCTATTCACCCCCCCCCTTTAGGCGACATATGTGATCTTTCACTATTGTTTGCTATTTCCCTACTTTTCTTTGTGTTTTTGTGGTCCTCGTATTTAATATGCCATGTTGTCCTGTTTTGTTTGTCATGTGTGTGCCTAGATGGCTAGATCCACCAATTTATATCCATTGTGTCAAGTTTAAGAGAACATCACATTCATGTTAACTATTGTATAAGCATACAAATGCAAGGAATTACAATAACACTTTTGTCTAGAATCTTGATATTTATGAAGAAACCTGCCAATATGTGGTCGACCGATAAAATCGATTAATCGGCCAATAAGCGATTAATCTCTAATTTGAAGCCAGCAGTAAACGATAAACGATATCTTAAACATTGTATAACATGCATCATGATCATTTATCAAATACGAAAGCTAACCGCAAATAAATTAATATGGCGAAGTCACATCATTTCAAAAGTCATCAGCCTACACATGATTATCTTGTAGCGTTAAATACTGCTCGATGTACTATTTCTAGGGGACAAAAGAAATAAATATTTTACAAAAACGGGGTAATATTTTGAGTTTTAATTTACCTTGAACTACTTCTCCTCATTGTATCCGCCCTAGAAAAATCATATGGAATAAGATCCATCATAATGGCCACTATGAAATCTGAAGCATTTGAACACCTAGATGAGTCGAGCAAAAAAAAAGACGGTAAACAACCAGAATAAAATCAAATTAGTTTTAAGAAAATAAAAGAGTTCTGTAGTAAGTTAAACAATTCTAGGGATACTCCGATATGTATCCAACCATCTCAAAAGCATGTGATCAGGCATACATATAAAAAGGTGCATACATCCACTAACATATATGGTCCTAGGTAGGTGATAGTCATTTCAGCTATTCAATGGAGCAATGCTAAAATAGGAGTACTGCTTGATGACTCTTAACAAACCAAAGTTCGAAAAGGAGCAATGCTAGAATTGAAGGAAAGAGTGTGGGCAAGGAAAGAAAACCCTATCACTCTGGGAACATGGAGCAGCGAGAGGATGGGCAGGGCAATCCTCTAGGGAGCATGACGGTGTAGCACGCCGTACGGCGGTGCCTCGCTGGTCGCCACAAGCGTATGGTCTAGGAGAACATGGACAATGAAGTATCGATTTTACCCCTGGTACACTAGCAAAACCATAGGGAAACCACCACAGTTCTCTCCTTCACTTCAACACTGACATACCTACACGTAGCCACACCGCTGACGAGCGTGCACGATAAAAAGTAGGCCCCCACCATCTGTGGTGGTATCTAGCACCGGGGTGAATGCGCGTTTGAACATGATCCTCAGAGGCACTCAGTTGGACGACCATGATTCACCCAATCCGATAGTGCAGACCACCTGTGGGAAAACGGACGGTCAAGGTCAATTTCAAGCAAAATCCGACGGTCCAGGATGCAAGTGGCCTCTAAGAGCTTGGGAGGGGGCTACAATATATTCTTTAGATATATGAACATGTATCAACCAAAAATCATCAAATCATTGTTTGGAAGTCACTTTCTTGCAGTGCACAGATTGTCCTAACACGTGATCGCAATCCTACCCATGTCACACCCCGAACTTTTTGTGTTCGAAAAAACATTAGGATCATGTAAAAATATTACAATAACTCAAGCTCTTTTTAGAACAAAAGTTAGAACTTTGTTGGGCCTTTAGAAGCTTCCTTGTCTCCATCTGAGTGTTTTGCACATGTGATCAGTATAGGATATCATCCCAGGGGTGGCAAGTTTCCTCATATGTGTTCAATCTTGGACCAAAGTAACAATACCTACTTAATGTTGTTGATTTAATGAGCTGAGAGTTTTTGGCTAAAGTGACTTCCCTAAAGAATACCCCGCGCTTGCATCTTGCTCTAACGCGTCCTAGAACACTTAGTGTTGCATTATTTTTAATACCATGTTTGATTCTTATGTTGTTGCAGGGATTTTTTTTATTAAAATGATTTTTCGTAGAATCTATTTTTGGATGATTTGGGTTTTTAGGTTTTTTTCCTACATAGACAGTGTAGTTCCAAAAAAAATTAGAGGAAAGTTTCCATCAACTCAACCCTTTTTCTATATATGTTTTTTTGTTTTTCTTGTAGCACTAAACACTAATCCGAAATCATGTAGTATTCTAATCATATATGACTCACGAGGACATGCCATGTCGATTTTGTGTTTAGCATTCCTTATTTTTCATGAGTAAAAAACAAGTTATTGGTGACTCAGATGACTTTTTGATGAAAACATGTCCATTGGAACCATATTCAAAATCCAAGTGATCCGAGCAACTAGTGATGCCAATTATATATTTTGAAAGAATAAGATCCTAACATCACCATCCGCAAACTCGTAAAGAAAATCTAATCTTATAACAAGTAAGGTGTCAAGTGGGATCCTACTGGAGTGTCCCACATCTAATTTATTTGTCAAATTTTATTTTAAATTTTAGACTAAAATTTGGCAAATGAAATGTAAGTGGACTCGGTGGGATCGCACTTGCAACCACATTGACCTTTTGGGCTGAAATTGCAACTGTTTTTTTAGAATAAAATTGCAGCTGATCTGTCTAAAAGTGGACAATCACATAGACCATGTCCACTCTAGGGTTTGGGCGACTTCGGCGGCGACTGCACCGCCGCGGGTTTCATCGGTCATCTCTTCGGGTTCCTCGATCCCTCTGGTAGCTGTCAACCGGGGCGGTGGGGCTGTCTGGGCTTCTCCTCCGCGGGAGTTCAGTCTGGCGGGCTAGGGTTTGGAGGAGGACGACGGTAGGTTTTTTCGTGTTAGATCGCGATGGCGGCTGAGAGTTCGAGAGCGAGAAGCGGGATGGACAAGGGATTTGATGTTCAGGAGCTGCAAAAGAACCTTAATCTGCATGAGGCAGAGCTGAAGGATGTGGTTCTTGGGAAAGAGGAGATGAAAAGCTGGCCGGAGGTGAAGTGGTTGGCTGCGGCTCGGGTGCTGACTGAGAAAAGTTTCAGCATGGAGTCTTTGAAGAAAACGATGCATGCAGCTTGGACACCAGCAAGGGAAGTGACGTTCCACGCTGCTGGTACAAATTTGTTCGTCATACATGCAGCTTGCCTAGGAGACTGGAAGAGGATTATGGAGGAGGGCCCTTGGCTGTTCAGGGGGTGTGCTCTGATGGTCGAACCTTTTGATGGGGCAACAATGGTGCCATCGGTGATACCTAGCAAAGTCCAAGCTTGGGTGCAGATTCACAAGATCCCACCTTTGTTCCGCAACAAAGAGCTGCTGATTCAATTAGCTAGTAGAGTGGGAGAAGTTGTCTCCGTTGATCTCACACCCATCCAGACCAGGTTTGGAGAGTTCCATAGGGCTCGCGTGTTGCTGAACTCGACGAGGCCCTTGACTCGGTTTGTGCCGCTGGCTTTGGAGGGTCATGAGAGAATATTCCTGCAGATCAAGTATGAGAAGATACCAAAGTTTTGTGCACATTGTGGCCTTATGGGTCATACTTTTTTGGAGTGTGGTACAGGAGAGCATGCAGAGGATGATCTGCAGTTTGGCCAATGGATGGTGTCTAAGGAGATGTTCTGGAAGCCGGGAACACCGGGTGTACGTGTCCGTTTTTCTGAGCGTGAGGGTGTTGGTGATCGTGGACGTGGTAATAGTACTAATCGGGGTGGAAGGTTTGCAGGCCGTGGCACTGGTGGTCGGGTGCAACGCAAATGGAAGGCAAAGGACACCAACACCAACTCGGCTCGGAAAAGGGACTCGGAGGAGGCTGGCTTAAACGATCCTTCACCAGAGGAGCTTGCAGATTCTGCATCAAGCCCTCTAAAGCAGCCAGATGTGGAAGCTCAGGAAGGTGAGTTAAAAGAGAAGAATGTTCAGAGAAAGCTAGACGTGGAGGATGAAACAAAAAATGCAGAGAAGGAGAGGGTTCCCCCACTGCCGCCTGTGTATGTTCCTCCTAGAGAGAAAAAGAAGACCAAGAGGGCAGCTGCAGCATGTTGGGTTCGTAGCATGGAAAACAAAAAAATTCTACCGTAAGAACGAACAAAACCCAGATCTAATCTAGATAAAAGCCAAGATCTAATCTATTAGACATGTGCAACGAGATAGATCTGTACTAACCCTTGTAGACCCGAAAGCGTTACTAGATTGGATCTCGTGGTTGATGTAGTCGATCACTTGCCGATCTCAAGATCGAGTGGACGATCCTTCCGGTGCCGCGTTCCGGCAACGCTTCCGCAGTCGGTCACACGTGCGGAGTCGAAGCAGACCTTCCTCTCCCCGTTCCAGCGAGCAGCGGAGGTAGTACATCTCTCCACGGAATCCCAGCAGCACGACGGCGTGGTGGTGGTGGAGTAGAGGATTCTACAGGGCTTCGCCTAAGCCTGAGCAGAAGGAAGGAGGAGGAGAGAGGCGGCTAGGGGCAAGAGTGGAGGAGCTAGGGGGGGTGGCGCCTCCACCCCTCTATATATAGAGGGAGGGGTGCGGCCTAGGGTTCCCACCCCTAGGCCCACCCCCTAGGGCCGGCGCACAAGGGAGCTTGGGGGGAGAGTCCTTCCCTCCCAAGTTTCCCTTTTAAATTTCCCTTTATCCTTTTATCCTTTCTTGGTTTTCAAGTAAACTCCAAAAAATCTTCTAGAACCTTCCGGAACATTCCGAAACCTTCTAGAATCCCCATATAAATACTCCGAAACATCTCCTACCTTAGAAAATGATCCCCATTATATGAATCTTACTCCCCGGACAATTCCGGAGCTCCTCGTGATGTCCCGAATCCAATCCGAGACTCCGAACAACATTCGGTCTCCAACACACATTCCATATCTACTTAAAACAACTTCGAACCTTAAGTGTGCCACCCTACGGTTCGTGAATATGTAGACATGATAGAGACACATCTCCTATCAATAACCATCAGCGGGACCTGGAGATCCATAATGGCTCCCACATACTCAACGATGACTTCGTGATCGATAGAACCATTTACATACGAGACCAATTCCCTTTGTCACGCGATACTCTACTTATCCGAGGTTTGATCGTCGGTATCTCGATACCTAGTTCTACCTCGTTACTGTCAAGTACTCTTTACTTGTTCCGTGATATGCCATCCCTTGTGACCCAGTCACATGCTTGCAAGCTAATCAGATGACATTCCACCGAGAGGGCCCAGAGCATATCTATCCGTCATATGGATGGACAAATCCCAATCTTGGTCCATGCGCTTCAACACATACTTTCAGAATACCCAATGACACCTTTATGACCACCCAGTTACGAAGCGGTGTTTGATGCCATCAAAGTACCCATCCGGTGATGGTGATTAACATAACCTCATGGTCAAAGGATTAGGTTACTATGTTTTTTAAAGCTTATAGCAAACGAACTTAATGACTTGATCTTATGCTATGCTTACTATGGGTGTGTGTCCATCACATCATTCTCCTAATGATATAACCTTGTTATTAATGACATCCAATGTCCATGACCAGGAAGCCATGATCATCTATTAATAAAACAAGCTAGTTCAACAAGAGGCTTACTAGGGACTCTTATATGTTTACAAAACACACAAGTATTAGTGTTTCCTAATAATATAATTATAGCATGGGATGTAAACATTCATCATAAACACAAATATATAATAATAACCACTTTTATTATTGCCTCTTGGGCATATCTCTAACAGTCTCCCACTTGCACTAGAGTTAATAATCTAGATTACATGGTAATATACCTAACACCCATGGCGTTCTGGTGCTGGTCATGCTTTGCTCTAGGGAGAGGTTTAGTCAACGGATCTGCCACATTCAGATCAGTGTGTACTTTGCAAATCTTTATGTCACCATCTCGGACATACTCGCGAATAGCGTGGAAACGTAGCTTGATGTGCTTCAGCTTGCTATGTGACCTTGGCTCCTGTGCATTAGCTATGGCACCTGTGTTGTCACAGTAGATGGCCATCGGGTCCAACGCACTGGGAACCACGCCAAGTTCAGTAATGAATTCCTTCATCCATATGGCTTCTTGCGCAGCCTCCGAAGCAGCTATGTATTCCGATTCAGTTGAAGATTTCGCCACAACGCTTTGCTTGGCACTCCTCCAGCTCACTGCAGCACCATTCAAAATAAATACGTATCCCGACTGTGACTTCGAGTCATCCGGATCGGTGTTCCAACTAGCATCGGTGTAACCGTTTACAACAAGCTATTCATCACCTCCATAAGAAAGAACCATATCCTTAGTCCTATTTAGGTACTTTAGGATATTCTTGACCGCTGTCCAGTGCTCCATTGCAGGATCACTTTGATATCTGCTAGTCAAACTAACAGCATGTGCTATATCTGGTCTTGTACACAGCATGGCATACATGATAGAACCTATGGCCGAGGCATAGGGAATATTATTCATTTTCTCTCTATCTTCTGTCGTAGCTGGACTTTGAGTCTTACTCAAGGTCTTACCTGACAACATGGGCACGAACCCTTTCTTGCTCTCTTCCATTCTAAACTTCTTTAGAACTTTGTCCAAGTATGTACTTTGTGAAAGCGCTATTAGGCGTCTTGATCTATCTCTATAAATCTTGATGCCTAGAATATATGCCGCTTCGCCAAGATCCTTCATTGAAAAACTATTATTCAAATAGGCTTTGACACTATTAAGAAGTTCTATATCATTCCCAATCAACAATATGTCATCTACATATAGTACTAGGAATGCTACAGAGCTCCCACTCACTTTCTTGTAAATACAAGCTTCTCCATAAGTTTGTATAAATCCAAAGTTTTTGATTACTTTATCAAAACATTGATTCCAACTCCGAGATGCTTGCTTCAGTCCATAAATGGAGCGCTGAAGTTTGCATACCTTGTCAGCATCACTAGGATTGACAAAACCCTTGGGTTGTACCATATACAACTCTTCCTCAATGTCACCATTAAGGAACGCCGTTTTGACATCCATCTGCCAAATCTCATAATCGAAATATGCAACAATTGCTAACAAAATCCTCACAGACTTTAGCTTCGCTACTGGTGAGAATGTCTCATCATAGTCAACTCCTTGAATTTGTCGGAACCCTTTCGCGACAAGTCGAGCTTTATAGACGGTAACATTACCATCAGCATCTGTTTTTCTTTTGAAAATCCATTTGTTCTCGACAGCCTTACGGCCATCCGGTAAGTCCACCAAAGTCCACACTTGATTTTCGTACATGGATCCCATTTCGGATTTCATGGCTTCTAGCCATTTGTCGGAATCTGGGCTCACCGTAGCTTCTTCATACGTCGTAGGGTCATCAGCGTTGTCCACCAACATGACGTTCAAGGCAGAGTCATACCAATCAGGAGTGGTACGAACCCTCGTTGACCTGCGAGGTTCAGCAGTAACTTCGTTCGAAGTTTCATGATCACCATCATTAGCTTCTTCTCCAATTGGTGCAGGCGGCACAAAAACATCTTCCGGTGCTGCGCTACTCTCAAATCCGAGAGAAGGTTCGATAACCTCATCGAGTTCTAATTTCCTTCTAGTCACTTCCTTCGAGAGAAACTCCTTCTCAAGAAAGGATCCATTCTTGGCAACGAAAACTTTGCCTTCGGATCTATGATAGAAGGTATACCCAATTGTTGCTTTAGGGTATCCTATGAAGACGCATTTCTCCGCTTTGGGTTCAAGCTTATCAGGTTGTAACTTCTTTACATATGCTTCGCAACCCCAAACTTTAAGGAACGACAACTTAGGTTTCTTACCAAACCACAATTCGTACGGTGTCGTTTCAACGGATTTAGATGGTGCCCTATTTAAAGTGAATGCGGCTGTCTCTAATGCATAGCCCCAAAACGATAGCGGTAAATCTGTAAGAGACATCATAGACCGAACCATATCTAAGAGAGTTTGATTACGACGTTCGGACACACCATTACGCTCTGGTGTTCCCGACGGTGTCAACTGCGAAAGTATTCCACATTTCTTTAAATGCATGCTAAACTCATAACTTAGATATTCACCTCCGCGGTCAGAACGCAGAAACTTAATCTTCTTATTACGATGATTTTCCACTTCACTTTGAAATTCCTTAAACTTCTCGAAAGTTTCGGACTTATGTTTCATAAAGTAGACATACCCATATCTACTTAAGTCATCCGTGAAAGTGAGAACATAACGATATCCACCATGTGATGCTACACTCATTGGACCGCACACATCGGTATGTATTATTTCCAATAAGTCTGTAGCTCGCTCCATTATTCCAGAGAATGGAGTCTTAGTCATTTTTCCCATTAGACATGCTTCGCATCTTTCAAGTGATTCAAAATCAAGTGATTCAAGAAGTCCATCAGAATGGAGTTTCTTCATACGCTTCACTCCAATGTGACCAAGACGACAGTGCCACATGTATGTAGAATTATCATTCAATTTTGTTCGTTTAGCATCTATGTTGTGAACATGTGTATCACTACTATCGAGATTCAGTAAGAATAAACCATTCAACTCAGGTGCATTACCATAAAAGATATTACTCATATAAATCGAACAACCTTTATTCTCGGACTTAAAAGAGTAACCGTCTCGCAATAAACAAGATCCAGATATAATGTTCATGCTTAACGCAGGCACCAAATAAAAATTATTCAAATTTAAAACTAATCCCGAAGGTAGATGTAGAGGGAGCGTGCCGACGGCGATCACATCAACCTTGGAGCCATTTCCAACGCGCATCGTCACCTCGTCTCTCGCCAGTCTTCGCTTATTCTGCAGCTCCCGTTTCGAGTTACAAATATGAGCAACCGAACCAGTATCAAATACCCAGGCACTACTACGATTACTAGTAAGATACACATCAATAACATATATATCAAATATACCTTCCTTCTTGATGTTGCCATTCTTCAGATCCGCCAGGTACTTGGGGCAGTTACGCTTCCAGTGACCAGCACCCTTGCAGTAGAAGCATTCAGTTTCAGGCTTGGGACCAGCCTTGGGCTTCTTAGCAGGTGCGGCAGCTTTCTTGCCGTCCTTCTTGAAGTTGCCCTTGTTCTTAGGCTTGCCCTGTCTCTTGAAATTGGTGGTCTTATTGACCATCAACACTTGGTGCTCCTTCTTGATCTCCACTTCAGCAGTTTTCAGCATGGACGATAGTTCAGGCAATGTCTTGTTCATGCAGTGCATATTGTAGTTCATCACAAAGTTCTTATAACTCGGTGGCAGTGATTGGAGGACACGGTGAATCCCTAACTCATTAGGAATCGTTATCCCCAACTCTTGGAGCTTGTTTGCGTGCCCAAACATGGTGAGCACACATGCTCGCTAACGGAGCTACCCTCTTCCATCTTACAGTTAAAGAACTTTTCGGAGGCCTCATAGCTCTCCATGGCCGCGCGAGTCTCAAAAATCAGCCTGAGCTCCTTAATGATCTCGAACGGGTCGTGGTGCTCAAAACGCTTCTGAAGCTCCGCTTCTAAACCGTACAGGATGGCACACTGAACTGTGGAGTAATGATTTTTCCGAGTGGCGTAAACATTCTTTACGTCATCGGTGGCATCTTCTGCAGGTGGGTCACCTAGCGGTGCTTCGAGCACATAGGTCAACTGACCAGCACTGAGGACGATCTTCAGTCCACGGAACCAGTCCGTGAAATTGCTTCCATTGTTCTTAAGCTTTTCTTTCTCTAGGAACGCATTGAAATTGATGGAGGGGGTCACCATAATCTACAACAAATTTGCAAGTAGTTTTAGACTAAGTTTATGATGAATTGAGTTCAAATTTAATTCTTAAATTAACTAGGTGAACTCCCACTCAAAACAACATCCCTCACATTGTCTTAGTGATTACACAAACCAAGTCCACTACACCAAGTCCGATCTTCACGAGAGAAGATGTAGTTTCGTCGGCGAACAATCTTCATGTTCATCATATCATTTATATGACTCATGCTCTAGCTTTCGGTATTTCCGTGTTCCGAGACCATGTCTGTACATGCTAGGCTCGTCAAGATTCACCTTAGTTTCCGCATGTGCAAATCTGGCTTGCACCCGTTGTATGCACACGTAGAATCTATCACATCCGATCATCACGAGATGCTTCAAAACGACAAGTCTTAGCAACGGTGCCAACTAAGGGCGAACACTTTATTACTTGATATTTAGTGAGAGGGATCATCTTATAATGCTACCGTCGCGATCTAAGCAATACAAGATGCACAAAGGATTAACATCACATGCAATTCATAATTAGTGTGATATGATATGGCCCTTTCTTCTTGTGCCTTTGATCTCCATCTCCAAAGCACGGACATGATCTCCATCATCACCAGCATTGCGTCAAGGTCAGTGGCGCCGCTTCATGGTTGTCCATCATAACTAGCAACTATTACAACTACTTGGAATAAAGCTATTACAAGATGAATAGACACGCAGGTTTTAACAGAATTAAAGACAACCATTAGGCTCCTGTCGGTTGCCATATTACAACAAGGATCATTGCATACATCAAATATAATCATAATCACATGATGGCCATATCACATCACAAAACCCCTGCAAAAACAAGTTAGACGCCTCTAATTTTCTTTGCATGTTTTACGTGGTTTGGGGCTTTCAAATAAGAACGGATCTTACCTACGAAAATGAACCACAACGTTGATACAAGTGCTATCAAGTGCAAAGTGTAAATTGGATCTATACTATGGTGAGAGAGACAGACACCCGCAAAGCCACTTGTGCAAAGCAAGTTACACGTCAAGCGTGGAGCAAGGCTCATGTGCGATGACATGTAAGGTTAGCCCGAGCCGCTTCATCCCACCATACCGCAAGATGCAAAGTACACAAAGCAAAAGACGGCACGAGCACCAACGCCCACAAAACCATTGTGTTCTACTCGTGCAACAGATCTACGCATAGATACGGCTCTGATACCACTGTTGGGTTCGTAGCATGGAAAACAAAAAATTTCTACCGTAAGAACGAACAAAACCCAGATCTAATCTAGATAAAAGCCAAGATCTAATCTATTAGACATGTGCAACGAGATAGATCTGTACTAACCCTTGTAGACCCGAAAGCGTTACTAGATTGGATCTCGTGGTTGATGTAGTCGATCACTTGCCGATCTCAAGATCGAGTGGACGATCCTTCCGGCGCCGCGTTCTGGCAGCGCTTCTGCAGTCGATCACACGTGCGGAGTCGAAGCAGACCTTCCTCTCCCCGTTCCAGCGAGCAGCGGAGGTAGTAGATCTCTCCACGAAATCCCAGCAGCACGACGGCGTGGTGGTGGTGGTGGTGGAGTAGAGGATTCTGCAGGGCTTCGCCTAAGCCTGAGCAGAAGGAAGGAGGAGGAGAGAGGCGGCTAGGGGCAAGAGTGGAGGAGCTAGGGGGTGGCGCCTCCACCCCTCTATATATAGAGGGAGGGGTGCGGCCTAGGGTTCCCACCACTAGGCCCACCCCCTAGGGCTGGCGCACAAGGGAGCTTGGGGGGAGAGTCCTTCCCCCCCCCAAGTTTCCCTTTTAAATTTCCCTTTATCCTTTTATCCTTTCTTGGTTTTCAAGTAAACTCCAAAAAATCTTCTAGAACCTTCCGGAACATTCCGAAACCTTCTAGAATCCCCATATAAATACTCCGGAACATCTCCTACCTTAGAAAATGATCCCCATTATATGAATCTTACTCCCCGGACAATTCCGGAGCTCCTCGTGATGTCCCGAATCCAATCCGAGACTCCGAACAACATTCGGTCTCCAACACACATTCCATATCTACTTAAAACAACTTCAAACCTTAAGTGTGTCACCCTACGGTTCGTGAATATGTAGACATGATAGAGACACATCTCCTATCAATAACCATCAGCGGGACCTGGAGATCCATAATGGCTCCCACATACTCAACGATGACTTCGTGATCGATAGAACCATTTACATACGAGACCAATTCCCTTTGTCACGCGATACTCTACTTATCCGAGGTTTGATCGTCGGTATCTCCATACCTAGTTCTACCTCGTTACTGTCAAGTACTCTTTACTCGTTCCGTGATATGTCATCCCTTGTGACCCAGTCACATGCTTGCAAGCTAATCAGATGACATTCCACCGAGAGGGCCCAGAGCATATCTATCCGTCATATGGATGGACAAATCCCAATCTTGGTCCATGCGCTTCAACACATACTTTTAGAATACCCAATGACACCTTTATGACCACCCAGTTACGAAGCGGTGTTTGATGCCATCAAAGTACCCATCCGGTGATGGTGATTAACATAACCTCATGGTCAAATGATTAGGTTACTATGTTTTTTAAAGCTTATAGCAAACGAACTTAATGACTTGATCTTATGCTATGCTTACTATGGGTGTGTGTCCATCACATCATTCTCCTAATGATATAACCTTGTTATTAATGACATCCAATGTCCATGACCAGGAAACCATGATCATCTATTAATCAACAAGCTATTTCAACAAGAGGCTTACTAGGGACTCTTATATGTTTACAAAACACACAAGTATTAGTGTTTCCTAATAATACAATTATAGCATGGGATGTAAACATTCATCATAAACACAAAGATATAATAATAACCACTTTTATTATTGCCTCTTGGGCATATCTCCAACACAGCAGTCTCAAAGTGTGACAATAGGGGTTCACACAATTCTGAAACCGAGGGATCGGCAGCCTCCAATGGGGAGGTCTGCCAAGAGCAATGATCATTTACTGCTAGAATTGTCGTGGTATTGGCATGGCTGCGACAATTCGCGAGCTCCGTGATTTTGCACGGAAATATGCCCCCTCGGTGCTGTGTGTAGTGGAGACCCAACTACATAGGCATAGAGTGGAAGGACTAGCGGCGACGCTAGGTTATGATCGAGCTTTTGCTATTAGTAGTTCTGGCCACAGTGGCGGAATTGGAATTTTCTGGAATAATGTAATAAATATTGAGATTTTACCTTATTCCCAGTACCACCTTGATGCTGTAGTTTCTTCTGTTGATATGGAACCATGGCGTCTGACATGTGTGTATGGGGAAGCGCAAGTCCGAGAACGTCACAAAACATGGGATATGTTGAAGTTCATCAAATCTTCATCTAACCTACCTTGGCTATGTATCGGTGATTTTAACGAGGTTTTGCATAGAGATGAACATGTTGGCGTGAATGAGAGCTGTAGTGCCCAAATCACAGCTTTCCGCGACACTGTCAATATTTGCGGGCTTGCTGACCTGGGGTATACAGGATTGTCGTGGACTTTCGAGAAGAGAGTGGCAGGAGGGTCATACTACCGCACAAGGTTAGATCGAGCCTTGGCCTCCCCAAGTTGGATAGCCCGGTATCCGCTTACTGAGCTGGAGCACCTGACTGCAGCGACATCAGACCATGGGCCGATTCTGCTGTGGATGGCTCCAAGGGAACCCACTATTTCAGCGAGCTCTCGTGTCTTCCGCTATGAGTTCATGCGGGAAGCACACGACGACTTTGAGCCGTTCTTGACTGATACTTGGCGAGCTGGGGGTGTCAGTACATGTACTTCGGAGATGAAGGCTAAGCTAAATGCCCTCTCTAGCAGTCTCTCCAATTGGGATACGAATACCTTTGGTAGTGTTCGGAAAAAACTACGTCAGCTTAAATTTTCGCTGGAGCGCATGCGGGCTAGGCCGAGCAGGACCGGTCCAGATCATG
The DNA here is from genome assembly GCA_910589775.1 of Avena eriantha. Lineage (NCBI taxonomy): Eukaryota > Viridiplantae > Streptophyta > Magnoliopsida > Poales > Poaceae > Avena > Avena eriantha. Next base: position 367,688,755 of record OU342740.1, on the reverse strand, counting down.
CCGAGATGAAGGTATGTGACCACATCGCGGAACTGCACCATCGTGAAGAGATGATGTGGCGTCAGCGGTCGCGTGTACAGTGGTTAACGGAAGGCGATAAAAACACGCATTTTTTTCACCAACGGGCGAGTAGGCGAAAAAGGAAAAATAAAATCTCTCGGTTGTAGAAGTCTGATGGTGAATTCACTGACAACCCACAGGAGCTTTGTTCCCTTACAAGGGAATTTTATGGTGATCTTTATACATCAGAGGGTACGAGTGGGATGGAGCACGTGCCGAATACTGTGCCTAATTCAGTTACGGGGCTGATGAATGATGGCTTAACAGCGCCATACATTGCTGAGGAAGTGAAATTGCTGAGGAAGTGAAGATGACATTATACCAAATGTTCCCTACCAAAGCTCCGGGGCCTGATGGTTTTCCAGCTCATTTTTTTCAGCGCAACTGGGAACTTTGCGGAGCTGAGGTTACTACAGCGGTAATTCGCATACTTCGGGGGATTGAGAGCTCGGAGGAAATAAACAACACTTTCATTGTTCTTATCCCGAAGGTGGCAAGTCCGACGGAACTAGGCCAGTTTCGCCCCATTAGTCTGTGTAATGTCATATACAAGATTACTTCCAAAGTCTTAGCTAACAGATTGAAAAAGAAATAATTTCTCAGGAGCAGTCTGCCTTTGTACCAGTGAGATTGATCACAGATAATATTATTACAGCTTATGAGTGCCTCCATTTCATGAAAAGGAACAAGGCAAAGAAGCACCAACAGTGCGCTCTAAAGCTGGATATGAGAAAAGCATATGATAGGGTGGAATGGTCATACCTCCAAGCTATTATGTTGCGGATGGGTTTCGATCCTGGATGGGTTGGTTTAGTGATGAGGATGGTATCCACCGTGAGTTTCTCGGTGTTATTCAATGGAGAAGCTTTTAAGCCCTCAAGGGGTATCCGTCAAGGGGATCCAATCTCGCTATATTTGTTTTTGCTTGCAGCAGAGGGCCTCTCGTGCCTTTTAAAATCTAGAAGTGTTTTACCGTCATCAAATCTACAAGGCCTAAAAGTGGCTTGCACTGCCCCGGCAGTCAACCACCTTCTTTTCGCCGATGACAGCCTGTTGTTTGTGAAAGCGAGTGTGGAGGGAGCTGGAGAAGTTTCTAAAGTCTTGGATGTGTACTGCCAAGCTTCAGGTCAGAGGATAAATCTTGAAAAGTCATTGGTTTTTTCAGTGAAGGTTGTTCTGAGGTGACTCGTACAGCAATGAAGAACAGATTAAATGTGCAAAACGAGTCCCTTAGTGAGAAGTACCTAGGCATGCCTTAGATGTGGGGAGGTCTATTAATGGAGTGTTCAAATATTTGAGAGACCGAGTCTAGAAGCATGTGCAAGGATGGTTAGAACTCCTTCTTTCTGCAGCCGGTAAGGAGATACTTATTAAGTCGGTTGCTCAAGCAATACATGTTTTCTCCATGTCATGCTTCAGGTTACCAGCAGGTCTGTGTCATCATATAAACAGCCTATTGCGTAATTTCTGGTGGGGTTGTCGCGAGGGCAAGAGGAAAACATGCTGGGTGTCATGGGAGGACATGACTACTCCCAAGTATGCGGGAGGAATGGGGTTTCGAGATATCGAGCTCTTCAATCTTGCTCTACTTGCACGACAGGCATGGAGGATGATTCAAAATCCAGAGACATTGAGTGCAAGGATATTAAAGGCAGTCTACTTCCCAAATGGTGAGCTGATGGTGGCACATGTTGGATCACATCCGTCCTAGATATGGCGTGCTATCATTGATGGAAGGGACACTCTGAAACAAGGGCTTATACGGCGCATCGGGACGGGAGAGAAAACTCATGCCTGGAATGACAATTGGCTTCCACGAGATACTATGCTTAGGCCAATTGCTTGTATAAAGGATGATCCACCGGTTGCGGTTGCTAGCTTTATTAATTCGTCATCTGCAACTTGGAATGTACAAAAGCTGGAAGAATATTTCTTGCTGATGGATATAGATGTTATCAGGGCCATCCCACTTGGAACTACACGACTTGATGATTACTAGGCATGGCAGTTTGAGCGCACGGGGATCTTCTCGGTTCGATCTGCTTATCGAATGTTAGTAAATTCGAAGGCGCGCAGAGAGGCGTGGCTCGATGGCACTGCTACCGGGTCTGATCATGACCAAGAAGAGAAGAACTGGACTGCTTTATGGAACGTCCAAGCACCCTAAAAAATTAGAGTTTTTCTCTGGCGTTTGGCTAAGCACTCGATACCCACAGATGATGTTCGCCATCATCGTAACATGGCTCCGGATTGTTCTTGTAGCCTATGCGGAGCTAACTACTCATGGAGACATTCTCTCTTGGAGTGTAACATGAGTTGGTGCATCTGGGCCCTTGCCCCTAAAAATATCACAGAGCATATGATGCAGACAGAGGAACCAGATGCAAAGGGCTGGATTTTTACAATGATCAAGTCTCTCAGCCATGATGATCTCACTCGCTGCCTAGTCACTCTGTAGGCAGTGTGGTTTGCTCCAAGGAAGGCAATTCACGAAGGAATATTTCAGAGCCCGCTATCCACTCATTCTTTTATTGAATCATTCCTTCGTGATCTTGAAGTCTCTGCGGCATGCAAGATGAAGGTCCGATCTGTCACTCGGCCTGCTACTCGTCCTGCTCCACCGAGGCGTTGGATCGCCTCTCCTCCAGGTGTCGCACAGATCAATGTGGATGCTGCTGTAAAGAAGAATGACAATGTAGGCTCGGCCGGTACGGTCTGTCGGTCATCGGAAGGTGTTTTTCTAGGCGCATCAGTTCTGGTGATGCAAGGCGTAACTGATCCAGCGATACTTGAAGCGATCGCGTGTCGCGAAGCACTAGCTTTGGCGTCGGATTTAAATCTCTCAAGAATTAAAGTTGCACCAGATTATCTGGAGGTAATCAACAGTCTCCGTGTAAGCTACTTGGGCAAATTCAGTTCCGTTGCACGGGAGATTGATAGAAGGACAAAGGACTTTGCTGGAGTTTCCTTTGTACATGAGCGGAGGACGGCAAACATTGAGGCTCACAGCCTTGCACGTTCATCTGTCTCTCGCAATTTTGGTCGCCATATCTGGTTAACTCAAACACCCGATCAGTTTTGTATCCCTATGAACTTGATAGCTGAATAAAGTGGCGGCTGTTCCCCTAAAAAAAAAAACATAGACCAGGTCCACAGTCCAGACTGGTCACAACTCACAACTCATTCTTTCGGCCATTCCGGAAAAGAAAAACACTCATTCTTTCAGCCGACGAAACATGCAAGATACTCCATCGAACAAAATGAGCTTTACACTGACATGTGGACCCCCCGTAACAGCCTAACGCACTGTCGTCGATCCTAGGGAGCAAACCAAGCAAGAATAACTCCAAGCGGAAGGACGCAGAGGCAACCACCACTTCTGCAGCAACCTTTCCCGATTGTTGGAAAAGCACGCCGAGATCTGTTCCGAAAGCTCGCCATGTCTTCCGCGCCGACGCCGCCGCCCCTCCTCCCGGTCACCAACCCCACGGCCGCGGGGTCGGCAGCCGCCGCCGGCGGGGGCGGCTCCGACGCGCCGATCGCCACGCCGGCGTTCCGGCTCTTCCTGAGCCGGATCTCCGATTCGGCGCGGCGCTCGCTCTCCGACCGGCGCCCATGGGCGGAGATGGTGGACCGCTCGGCCTTCTCCCGGCCGGACTCCCTCTCCGACGCCACCACCCGCCTGCGCCGCAACCTCACCTACTTCCGCGTGAACTACACCGCCGTGGTGGCCTTCGCGCTCGGGGCGTCGCTCCTGGCCCACCCCTTCTCGCTCCTCATCCTCCTGGCGGTCCTCTCCGCCTGGTGCTTCCTCTACATCTTCCGCGCCTCCGACCATCCCGTGGCGTTCTTCGGCCGCACCTTCTCCGACCGCGAGACGCTGCTGGGGCTCATCGTCGCGTCCATCGTGGCCTTCTTCTTCACCCCTGTCGCGTCGCTCATCATCTCCGGGATGCTCGTCGGCGGCGCCATCGTCGCCGCCCACGGCGCGCTCCGCATGCCAGAGGACCTCTTCCTGGACGACGCCGACGCGGCCAACGGCAACAGCGCGGCCCAGGGTCTGCTATCGTTCCTCGGGGCACCCGGATCTAGGGTTTGAGGCGGCGGGGGACAAGATCTGGTAGGCTTTTTGGGCTCGAGAAGTTCTTCTTGCACTGGAGTTGCTCTGGATCTGATACTGCTGTAGCTGTGCCCTATCTCCTCTCCAGTTCATCGTTCTTTAGTTACAGATCTATTGGTTCATTGTTGATCTTGACTGATGCGCCGACTGTTGCCAATGTATGCACACCTATCTCTTATATGTTTCACGCTGTGATGAACTTTAGTGTTAAGACTCGGAAGTACTTTTATATGTGTATTATGTTTAACTATATCAGTTATGTAGATGGGAGTATGTTCTTGGGGGTAATTGAACAAATGTAGTACTTTGGTGCCTCTGTTGATTACTTTGTGATACATGGTAAATGAATGTTTGAGTAGTATTTTCTGGTGATTTTTCTTGTTGGAAATCAATGTGCAATGGTATAGTGGTATTGCAATGCTGCACTGTAGTGTAACAATTTGTACTCTCTCTATCCAGAAATATAAAGACTTGGATTTGTCTAGTTTTGTATGTAACTAAAATGCATCTAGATACATGCGAAAGTAGACAAATTCAAGTCACTTATTTTCGGACGGAGGGAGTATTTTTCTTAGCTGAGTTATGTTGATTTCCTACGTGGGCATAAGATAATGGTGTGCTGCATCAGCATGCACTTGGTCTCATTTTATTTTGAGATTGATTTATGGTAGTGCTATTACTCGGATTAGACTAGAGCTCTATGCTTGGCTATTCTTCTTGGGTTTGCCCTCTGTTTTGAGTGCTTACTTTGAATGCTGAATTCCTACCGACCAAAGTGTTTTGTTTTGTTTGTTGAACTTTGTCTTGGAGCTTTCCTATAAACGAAGAATAATGTTATCGGTGATGTATTCCATATTTCCATTGTCTGAGTTTGTGTACTGAGTTTCATGCCTGCTAAAAGTACTTGTCGCACATCGTTGAGTAGTTTAGTTCTATCATACCTGCCTAGTCTCAGCGATGGTTTATCTTGGGTGCAAAAGCTAAGATTGAATGATTGTAAAATAAAAGTCCGCCTTCATAGTGGCTGTAGAATTTGATCCATTTTGTAACCCTGAAGCTGATCGTATTTTAAAGCATGGACTGAAAATCTGGAGAGTGAGTTGCTGCAATCCCCGAAGTAGAGATATTTATCTCATTGATTGATACGTAGACGTTATCTTGAATAATGTCTCTAGTAATGCTTTTGTGCTAGTTGGCATAGCTCTTACCTGGTCGATGCCACCGGCTAAAATGGCTGTGCTTGTATACCCGTTGCTGTTTATCTAGGCAACACGCTTACATGATGAGTTGGCCAATTGCAGAATATTGACGAGTCAGCCAATTGCAGAATATTGATGGGTTTGCCAATTACAGAATGCAGATGCTATGATTCTGAAAATTATACTTATTGACGAGTAATATACTATTCACGCAATTTGGAGTATTTCTGTCAGCATCTCTTCTGTATCTACCTACTGCACAAAAGAAAAACTTGGAGCAAAACATTCTTTACTCCTTATCTGTCCACTGGGATTAAGAGAGTGCTGTTAGATCGAGCTATTCCCCTCTGGGATTAGCCTTGTTGATACAGTCCAGTTGGTTATCTTTGTCTCTGGAGACTGCAGTTTGATCAAACTATGTTCGATAAAGGAATGAAAATATAGTCTCTATCTCTATCTCTACTACTTAAAAAGAAGGAATTTCCTCTGTTTCTTCTGGTCTCTAGTTTCGTCAACACTTTTTAAATAAGACCATTTTACCCTCCCACCTCATCACAGCATCTCTACGTTGCTCCTTCCTCCAACCACTGCGTCACGCATCACGGCATCAAATCTGTCCCACGACTGCCTCCGCCTTCGTCAATCCTCCCACGCCGCCCGCGCCATCCCCGCCTTCATCCTCCTCTAGCTACAACTCACGCCGTCGCCATCGCCACGGCCTCGTCCTCCCTCTCCGCCGCGTACATCTTCTCCCCCGTCCCATTATGCACCTGCCGTCTCTTCTGCACCCTCGCGACCTCGGGGTCTCGTGCTGCTCTGCCATCCCGTGGCATCCTCTAGCGGTTCGACTACGTAGGGTATCGACGCGGCCGCCGCTCGCGACAACGTCAAGATGCAGCTGTAGCCCGAGACGTGGTGGAGACGGAATAGGGGGCGATGAGGATGAGCCCTAGGTGATCCTGGCGAGGCGGTGGGGGATCTGGTGAGGCCACGGAAGCAGCAGACGTCATCGAGTGGCGTACATGGAGACTACCAAGTACTGAGCCGCCTCATCCGCCGCGGGCCAAAGCTACGGGAGTAGATGCTGTCGCTCAGCCTCCCGCTCCTCCATGTTCCCGAAGAGCCCGAGAAATTTGAGAAGCCCGCGCTGACACAAGCACCATCATCTGCCGCCCAAGATCAGGTTGACGGCGGCGTAAGCGCCCCTGCCCCCCTCATGTGTTCCCGCCCGATCTGAGGTATCGAATCGCCTCCTCTGCTTAGATCCCTCTCTTCGAATCTTCACGATATGATCCTTTCGATCTGTGCTTTCAGTTTAGTATCCATGGATTTAGAATGTGTGGCTGTAAAAATTGTGACTAATTAGTTTTGTAGGTTGTTAATCGTGGTAATGTCGGCCATTTTACCTTTGCTAATAATATAATTGCAAATTGATTCTTTAATTTTGTTTCCATAGTAAAAGGATGTTGTACAGATTTTGACAAAAACGGGAGCACATGGAAGGAGCGGAGCACAGGCATCGTCAAGCTGCTGAACCAGATTCTACATCCCAATTTTTTTCCCTTATGGGGTGGAGTGGTGACAACGATGAAGGTGCAAAGAACACTGGGGGTTATATGTCGTGCGTGTGGCACACTCCCGATTTTGCTGATGGTAAGCTCATGGAGGAGGTGTTCGCCATCTGCTTTAGATACGTCGAGAGCGAGCAGTGAGCACCCCATCATCTCTGCAGCTTTCGTGTTTTAGTTTTATGTCAATTATTACTAATGCATTGGTCAGCTGTCAGGCCATAGAACAATACAAATTGCGTGATTGGCAAAGGAGTAGTACTTCAGGCTGATGTAGTGTGTTATCCCCCTATAACTCTAAATAAAAGGGCACATCAGAATAGCACAAGGCTATTATGTCATAAACCGCCATAGTTTTGCTCTTGTTCCTTTATCAATCAATCATGGATAGAGTTTCATGATATTGTTTTGGATTTACCTAACCAATGTAGTCAATAAAGTATAGCGTTGCCTTACATCTTACTGCAGTGTACTTCTGTAGTATAATTTCTTCTTTGTTTGTAATTCTAGCTTACTGATTCTGAGTCGGTCAGAGGTTTTGTGTTGCATTTCAAGTGATCATTGTTTGTGAATTCACCTTAAGAAAAAAAGATTTAGATTCTAAATAAAATATGGTATTGTTTATTGTAAAATTCTAAGGGCAAGGGGAAGGGCAAAGTTGCTAGAGCCGGCGCCCGACTTGGTGGTCCACCGTGCATCGGTGGGGAGCACTTTAGTGTTCGAGCAACAGCGGACGGAGGCAGGGTCCACCCCGGCGGAGGTAGGAAGGGGCTGTCGGAGGAGGAGGTGCGATGGCGACATCCCACTGAGAGTGCCTTCCTCTTCGCGTGGCTGAGCCTCAACGCCAGCATCCTGTCCAGGGCCTCGCCCTCGCCCCTCCGATAATTTACCTAGCGATTTCATTCCTGGCCTCCAGCCATGCCGTTAAGAACTATTGGGGGTGAATTGCACAATAAATCCGATTTAAGCTTGTCTTCTGGAGAATTTTGACATTGCTTCTAAACATTGGAAAGGGGTGCCATGACATGATAAAAGTTAAGAAGCATTGCGGTTTAGTGTAATGTAGTGTTAACTTCAGTGACGTTTGGTATGAAGAATCGTGCCGACTTTGTAAACCTTAGATACACTTTTAATTGTTACCATGATATTTTGGAAGTATTAGGTCATCATAAGTTGTTAACTAAACTGAAGGATAGCTTGCACGACATTGGCTGATGCACCAAACACATCTTTGGCTCATTCTTAATGACTCGAGTAATCATCTTTGAGCCAAATTCTAAATTTCTAAGGGCGATCAAGGCTGTAGTACTATAGATTTGTTGACTCAAGTGGTAATCATGTTTGAACCTTCTTGTGACATGCAGGTTTTAAGCCTGCGGAATGGGACAACTTTTTTGTCAAGTTTCTCTATCCATCGTTGACTCCGATGGTACTCTTTTTCTCGGGGGTGCGATTGGATATGTTGTCTTCAAGTACTTTGAAGGCGAGAAAAACAAAGAATGGATATATTACAACAAAAATATGAGGTTAGAGATTATCTCTCTTGAATATTTTTTTGGTTCATCATTCTATTTGCACTATCTGTCCTACTTGTGATGCTCTTCATTTTTGTATATAGTCTTAACTATAGGTGAAATCTTTTTTTTGCACCGTCGGTCCAACATGTGATGTTCTTCAGTGTATTAAGGGATATATATATGCTTTCTTTAACATGTTAAAAAATGTTGTGGAGCAGGTATGTTGTTCTGCCCTGAGAACAATAGTGGAGAAAGTTGTGGTCGCTAGATGGGATCGACTGTGATTTTTTCACCCCTGCTTTACCACAATACAACTCTATCTTTCTTAAATAATTTATATATGTAGGTTGTCTAGGTTTTCCATAGAGCAAAACGCTTGATTTAGTTAAAGAGTTGCAGAAATCTATAACAGTAAGATTACATGAATGCTTTAGTAAAAAATGTCGCTCTAGACAATTGTCTATTGTGTGGTGACCGCTTGTCGAGGACGAACTGCCGTCTCTAGGCTGTGCTGCTATAAGCATCAGCGGCGACAAGTTCACGTGGGAGGGTGCAAACAGCTACACCATGAGGATCTCGATCTTAGGGACAACAAGAGCACGATGCGTTCTACTCTCCTACATTGTCAATGGCGTCTACGGCTGCTTCGCCTATCGAACTATGTGGTAGTATGTAGGTTCCATATGGGAGCCTCTCATGATTGATCGAACTATATTGGTATTTTTTCTGATGTATCTTATAGTGCATCGCTAATTCAGATGTTCTCTCAAGAATGGAAGTTCCTACATCGCTGAATATAGATTTTCATTACAGTTCGCACATTCCATTTTAGATCTACGCAAGCTAGAGGTGAGAGAGAAAATGAGTTGCTCTCTGTGTTCACTTTGTATTTTTCTCAATCGATGAGTCGCAGCTTCAGGATTTCATAAGAGGTAACCATCCACAGCGATGGCCTGGCTTTATTCTGAGAGCACTAATATGTGTTTGATTTTTATTTCCTTTTGTCTTTGTTAGTCACTGAAAATTCGGATCATAGGTAGTTTTGTCATCGACATCTCTTTTTCTTGGTTGCTCCACATCCATTTTATCAGGTCATACCGTTCTCTTTGCCATTACTAGAAGTCCAATAATATTTTGATATGTATACATGTGCAGTAACCCCTTTTACATGCATGATTCAAATGCATCTTTCGGTGCTTATTTTGTTTTTTTTGGCAAAATATGTTCAGTCATCTTCTGAAACACAATGATTATTCTCCACCTTTAGGGTGTTTAATCACTCGTACATTTTGCCTTGGCTAGCTTGTCCATGATTTTTCTTTTATTTGAGTTGTACGTGAGGATGGTAGCAATTCATAAAAAGAAGTTTTGTTGGTTTTATAGGGATATCTCCCAGGACTAAACATAGTGCATATTTTTTTTTGGATTACCGTGTCATTTTTTGCTACTTCAAAAGCTATGAATTGAAATATTTTGTTTGTATTTTTACTATTTGAATGTCCTCATTGAATGTGTAATGTTAGTAGGACTGGGCTACTGTCAGTGGTTAAAGTATTCAACGTAAATGGGTTATTAGTGTCTGGTCCTCCAGTATAATGATTAATGATCACTAATCAATGCTCCATTTGTATTCTTGGATACACATGATTTCTTGTGCGAAAAGAGCCTAGAGAAGTCATTGCTTAAAGATTGAGGGAATAAAGTTGTACTTCATATAAGAACATCGTGCCAAAGGTTAGTTGAGAGCCTTGTGATTACTTTCTGTATTCATGCTCTCTGCATTACTTCTGAAATTGCGGAAATGCCTACTCTCAAATTTATTGTCCATAATTAAGTAGGAATGACTGGATTTAGAAATTGCAAGCATGTTGTATTTGGTTATTGGATGCACTAGGCCAATCCATTTTCTATCTGTGTTCATTTCACATTGACTAGGTTGACCTGAGAGATGATCTTGGTATCTGAATATATATAGTATTTGATTGTTTGATGTCTCTCCATGAAGGTTACCTTTCACCTAGAAATTCATCTAGGGCTGGTTTGAAAAAAAGGGTTTCTAGCCTTCTGAGAAAGAGAACGGAATGTTTCATATTCGTGCACTCAAACAACCTGCTGAGAGGTACAATATGGGGTTTTCCTATGTAGGAATAATCATTTGACTGATTGTTTTTCTGGTGAAGTAGCTTTGAAACTTCTTGATGGTTTATCCCCTCCCCCCCCCCCCCACGCTGTCTGTCTGATTCACTACATGTGAATATTCACGTGACCTGAAATGATATATTACAAAGAAATACCTAAATACATAACCTTCATGTGATAGAGAGTAGAATAATGCCGTTGATTAGAAAACTGGTTGCTAGCATTAGTGATGTTTTGTTCAAGTTGCAGTTTTACTAGACTTACAATTACATCACAACCAACAATAACATTGTTGTTTCTACTTGATAGACAGTTCGTTGAATAATAGACATCAGGGAGGAATGACGGCTATGTGAGCTTTGTAGGGCTGTGAGAGGAATATGCAAGTGATTAAGGTTAGCTTGGACTACAAGTGGCGAAAGAAAAATTATTTTTCTTGAAGAAGGCCGCCGACTAAGGGCTCTACTGCTGTTTTCATTTTTCTATTAATCTACTGTGAGAACACCTATGCACAATGTGAATTCCATTGTTGAAGTGGGGTACCTACGATGTATAGGGATGGACGTTGTTGGAGTGTGTCGAGTATAAAGCATAGTACTGTGTAATGCACATACATTCAAATGGGCACTTATAGGAGGAAACAAACTAAACTACTCCAAATTAATGCTTAGCCTTTTCTTATTCTCTCTCATCCAAATTAATGGCCTCCGATTTGCTTAGATTCAGATGTATCTAACACTAAAACATGACTACATACATTCAAATCTAGATAAATCTGAGGTCATTAATTTGAATCAAATAGAGTAATAAAATTATTGTATTTTATTTAGGAAACTAAAGACATCGTATTGTATATGTTACATAATGCTTTTTATTAAAACTTGTCTGTGTATCTTTCTCTACGTTGCATTCAGTATTCTTATTCGAGATACTTGCACTTTTCTCTTTAGAAATAGTATCGATAAAACAATTCTTATTATTGATGAGCTTACCCATAATTGTCATTCCCAAAGTAATCAACCCCTAAAGCATGCACTAGAGGAGAAACTGATGAAATAAAAATGATAAGAATGGACAGAAAAAACACATGTTGGGATTACAAAGAGGGAGCAAATTATGCGTGGTATTTGAAAAATCAATGCTTGTGGGCAAAAAAATTCGACTATTTCTATGTTTTGTTTTCCCGTGACAACCCACGGACATTTAACTAGTCAACTAATGCCGAAGAAGAAGGGACCTCCGTATCTTTCATCCTTTGACCGGGATGGAACGGGACGGACGATAACACACGGGCTCGCACATGTTGAACGGGTAACAGAGAGATAATGTTGTTTACCGACTTCGCAGCAAAGGCTATCCACATCTAGCACCTTCATACGCCCGTGGGCCGTGGCATCCGATACGAACACAATATCGACGTCGATAAACGGCTCTGGTTTGTTATTCATGGTCCGGACCCACGTGGCATTGACTCCTCTCAGGCCACCCGCCTCTTCGAGATTCGCTGGGCTGCCCCCTCGCTTACGCATACCCGCGGCGGAACACGCGACACCACCACCCAGCTCCGGAGTCCGGACCGGCTTCCGCTCCTCGACTCCTCCGATCGGTTCCTCGCCTCGTTGCTCTCAGATCTCCCGATCTCGGCGTCCAGCCCTCCGTCTAAATCCTCCCAAACCCCCACCACCCCCGCGCCCCCCACCATGATGGCCGCGGAGCCCTCGCCGCCGGCGGCCTCCGTCTCCGCCGCCTCCGACGACCTCGAAACCCTCGCCCTCGACTCCTCCTCCTCCTTGCCCTCCACCGACCCGCTCCTCCGCCCGGTCTCCTCTTCCAACGGCGCCGCCAAGCACGAGCCCTTCGTCATCGACGACTTCCTCGATTCCGACGACGACGACGCCGACGCTGTCCCCCCGCCGCCCCCCACTGCCCGCGCCCCAGCCGCCTCCAACGGAGCGGCCACCCAGTTCGAGCGGATCACCGTGTCCGATCCCAAGAAGCACGCGGAGCCCGTCGCGGGGGCCGCCGGCGTGATCCCGGGCTCGGGGAGCTACTTCTCCTACCTCGTCACCACCCGCCTCGCGGACGGCGGCGGCGAGTTCCGCGTGCGCCGGCGCTTCCGCGACGTGGTGGCCCTCGCCGACCGCCTCGCCGCGGCCCACCGCGGCCTCTTCGTGCCGGCCCGGCCCGACAAGAGCCTCGTCGAGGGCCAGGTCATGCAGCGCCACGACTTCGTCAGCCAGCGCTGCACCGCGCTACAGCGCTACCTCCGCAGGCTCGCCGCGCACCCCGTCGTCGGCGGCAGCCCTGACCTCCGCACCTTCCTTACCGAGCCTGGCGCCATCCCGGCCTTCCAAGGCGAGGCGCCGCGGTACTGGACTACCACGGTGAATGCTGCGATTCAGCAGGTCCCAGCCAAGGCTGGGAGAGACTTGTTTGGGATGTTTAAGGATTTGAGGCAGACTGTCGTGAACGGGTTGGTCGCCACAAAGCCACCTCCCGTGGAGGAGGAGACTGACACAGAATTCCTGTCACACAAGTCCAGGCTCCAGGACTTGCAGCAGCAGCTTACCACAACGTCTCAGCAGGTACGGTCCACTGTCATCTGCTTGCTTCTCTGGTGGACTATCACTGTCGTTTAAAGACAATTTGCATTAATATGTTATAGATTGTATACCAAAGCTAAATAGTAGATTACTCACAGCCTCATATAACTTAGCTAAGTAACTGCAACCTCATAGGAATCTGTTACAATTGCTAAATACTGAATCACATAGGGAAAATATAACTACTGAACAGTCTTAGCACCGTGACAGTCTGAGCGCTGCTGAATCACCACAAAATACAGGAATACAACACCCCATCGTTCATTGCTTATACACTTGTTTATGATTTGGCAACACAATTAGCACTTGTATTTAAATGCATGTACCATTTAGAACTTCTGAATCGTCTGAAGATTTTAAGGGGTCATCGGAGGAGCTTAGAGTTTTCGTGTTTGCGAGATGGTTTCCTTGAATACCTCAAGCTAATTAGCTAAACGCACACTCGTTTTTCATAACCCCAAAAGTTACACTGGCAGTTCAGTTCAAGTTTCAGAAGCCGCAGGGGCTATCTTTTTCAATTTGTTCGTGTCGGTGACAATCCTCAGCTACTTTTAACATTATCGGCATTTGATAGTTTTAGGTTTTGCCAACATAGGTAGTCATAGCAGAAATTTCTGGCCCAGATTCATGCAAGATCATGTAATTTGTTGTTGATAAGTTCTGACCCCAGTAGGTCCAGTTCATCTTTAAATATCTAATAAGGTATTTGTGGAGAGGGAAACACTCTTCTGGTTCCTCTTCTTGAGAGTCATGCCAGCTCCTGTCTTCACTTACTTCGAGAGGAACCGGCCGCTGCCAACAGAAATGAACACACCCCGATCGACCAAAATGAAATTACTATGTGGACCATCTCACCTTCATTTTTCTACTGGATGATTACTTTAGTCTATGTGGTATTTATATGATTCTTTGTGGTTTGCAAAAGAATGATAATTGAGTTTTGGTTTCTGTGGAGTTGACAAATTGGCTTATCAGAAGCAGTGCTCCTTTCCACCGACCCGGTCAAGGCCTCTCGGACTGGTTGGATCACATATTTTTCCTATGTATAAAAGAGTATGCAAATATAGATGCATGCTATTGGTACTTGGTATTGACTTACATTGTGTGTCCACAATGTCCCATGTAGCGTACTTTACCTGTGCCATGTGCTGGGCTCCAAGCCTGCTTCCACTGTTTTTGGCTTCTGAGGAAGTGGTCTGTTGGGGTCTCGGTTCAACTCAATGGGCCACTTGAAAACTGGCCACTTTAGACCTGGTTTTGTCTGTTTAAGTGCGAGTAAAACATAGGAACAATCCAACGGGCTGGGCCAGCTTTGCCTGGCCAAAGGTGCCAGGACTGGTTTTCTCCAGTCTGGCCACCATGTTGAGCCAGGTCTGGCAACTATTATCCAAACTGTAGTAGCATATGGTTTTCACCTTATGCTTGTGAAATTTATGACGTCTAGTAGATAGCATGACATATTGCATGGATTCGTCCGAATAGATATTTTACCTAAGAACTTAGGATAGAAATGTGCTCTATTCCCACCTTTGGTACTTCCTTTTCTATTATCTGATGAATAAGTCTCGGAATGTTGCACTCACCATTTACGTGAAGCTTTTTTGGAATTTTTTATGCTTTAGTCTTCTAAACTACTATTATTATCTTCTAATTTTACACTTTATGTAGGCAGAATCACTTGTTAAATCTCAGGATGATCTTCGAACAAGTACAGCTCATCTGGGTATGACATTGATTAAGCTGGCAAAATTTGAAAGGGAGCATACAACATGTATTTCTCAGAGAAGACGAGCTGCTCTTATCCATAATTTTGCAAATTCTGTTGTCAAGTTCAGCAGATCTCAGGCAAAATTAAATTCTGAAATTGTACAACACCTGGTATGTGCATATGCCACAAAGTTAAATAGGCATGAGTATCATATCTTTAATTTCCTTACGTATTTCATTATAACAGTGAATTATGTATGACTTTGCAGGATAGTATCCATGAGTACTTGGAGATGATGATATCTGTTCATCATGCATTTACTGATCGTTCAAACGCTTTACAACATGTGCAAAGTCTGTCCGCGGATATATTTTTCTTGCACACCAGGGCAGGAAGACTTGAATCTGTATCATCAAAAGGTATTGGGCAGGAATGGACCCGGTATCAGAAGATAGAGGGATTGAAAGAAACAATTAGCACAACAGAAGAAGCGAAAAACCACGCTCTCAGAGAATATGAAAATATTAAGGTAAACTGCCAAAAAAATGTGAAGTAAAATTTCTTTTGGCATGGCTTATTAATAAAAATCGGCTCACACTTGCAGTTTTTAATTGCTCTATGTGCATTTCCTCAACTAAATCTGTTTACCAAGACAGTACATGCTAGCATAATTACGCTAGCATAATCGGCTCACACTTACAGTTTTTAATTGCTCTATGTGCATTTCCTCAACCAAATCTGTTTACCAAGGCATGAGTAACATATGTATGAACCTTGATATAAACATCATAGCTTCACCCTTTCTTTTATACTCCCTCCGTCTCTGTATGCAAGGCCACTTCATGTTTTGAGTATAATTTTGACCATTAAATTTACCAACCAAATATGAGTTATATTCCACACAAAAATTGTCATTGGATTCACATTTGAGAGGTGTTTTTGATCATATACTGTGTGACATATAACTTATTTTTTGTTGGTCAGATTATTAGTCAAAATTAGGCATGTCCTTGTATACAGACTCTGAGGGAGTACTAACATCACTTTACACTAGTTTAACTGCGTGCTATATGGTGAACATTCATTTAGTTTATGCATTGCTGCTATGTTTGTGCATACAAAGTATCAACTAGAAAAGCAGTTTGTTCAATTTAATTTAGTATCTTTCATTGTTGTGCCTTTGAAAATCAGAGGAAAATATAGGATTGCTGTCACCATGATGTGGGTTGGTAGCTAAAATATTGTTTATACTTATTACAACATTTCAGTTATCAACCAACATATTTTATGAAAGCATATAGTTTAGCAAAAACCATATTGTAGCCATGGATGCTTTTATAGCCATTCTTGTCGACGCGCCTATCTATGACAGCAAAGCTACAGCTGGCAAAAATGCAAAGTGGGGGACAAGTTTTAGTTTGTGAAACTATCCATGCTAATCCAGATGTAATGTGTTAGTTGATGTCTAGAAGCAAGTTTTGTCTGTTCAACTATTTTAGAGCTTAAGAGACCCCAAAAGTTGGTCTTTGTCCTTGTGAGTTTGCTAAGATCCTGGTAGTGGAGTATTACATATGTTTCTTTTCTTAGAACAATGGTACGAAGTGTAGGACCATTTGCTGAGTCAAAAAATGGCTGCAGGCTGATTTCTTGTGTGGAGTTGCCACATTAATTTTTAGGACTTTGGGAATGCTAGGAATTTTGAACCATACTGTATCCAAAAGAATTCTATTTGTCTTGCAGGAAAACAACATGAATGAAATTAGAAGGTTTGACAATAATAGGCGTCGAGACCTTATTGAGATGCTGAAAGGATTTGTAGTGAACCAGGTATGAATGAATATTTATTGCACTATTTAAGTATGAAATATGTCGCAGAAACTGCAATACATAGTCATTGCCGGATAGAAGAAAAGAGAGAGTAACTGCATTTGTTTAACAAAAAATAACATGTTTTTTCGTATACTTGTACACAGGTTTCGTATTCGGACCATTTTGCTAATATGTGGGGAAAGGTAGCAGAGGAAACTAAAGTATTCGCAAACAGGAGCAACTGAGATGCAACCATGCAGGCAGGCGGCTTTGTGTACAGTAATAGCATAGCAGTTGGATTTTGACCTTTTTATTTTGATCCGATTTCGACACCGACACAACCTTTCTTGTCCTCCCCAGTTTTGCCACCCTGGTTTCATTGTAATGACAACCGAGTTCTGTACAATTGCGTGAAATTTAATTGTGGCGAGTGGCACAACAAGTTTGTTTTTCATACATTTGCTGCCTGACTGACGAGCTAGTGGCTGGTATTTTCTTATCCACACAGGCTTCCCATAACCCAGTTGTCCACTTCTGTCATGTTGCCCATTTGGCCTCCATTTCGTGGTGCTATTTGTCACGGAAGTTGAATCTTGCCTCTGGACCGGATCGCCGGAGTTAGCAGCGTGTTGTTATCTCCACCCTGCGTCCCTCGTCTTCTTGTCCATCAGGAATCTTATCGATGTGGATGGCTGGATACCTAGCTACGCGATGTGGTCTCTAGTTCGACCTCTAAAGTTTTGCTTCCTTTGTAAAGAAAAATCTTCGTTCAGAAATTTAAGCGAGTTTATCCATCACACAAAATAAGCGAGCAAAAGTGTTCAGAGATCGCTGCTCTGCTACCACGAAGCAGAAGCAGAACTCCAGCTCGGCTGCGAGCGAGAATGTCCAATTCGCCGTCCCGAAACGCCGCCCCCTTCAAACCTCTCCTCCCGTCCCCGCGCTCCCGCCTCCGCGCCAGACCCCTCACCTCTGGCGCCGCCAACTCCTCCTCCACTCCCGGCCGCAGCGTATCCGCCTCCGCCGCCTCCCGCCGCGACTTCCTCCTCCTCGTCCCCTCTCTCGCCGCTGCTTCCACCGTCCTCCGCCCGCTTCAATCCGCCGCCGCGGCCGATGAAGCGGCGTCTCCAACACCTCCTCCCGAATCGCCGACCCCCGCCCCACCTCCCCCGGCGGAGCAGAAGCAGCCCGACGATTCGCCCATGTCGAGGGTCTACGACGCGACCGTCATCGGGGAGCCGCAGGCGGTGGGGAAGGAGGCGAGGGCCCGGGTGTGGGACAAGCTGGCGGGCGCGAAGGTCGTGTACCTCGGCGAGGCCGAGCTCGTGCCCGACCCCGACGACCGCGTGCTCGAGCTCGAGATCGTGAAGAAGCTCGCGGGCCGCTGCAAGGAGGCCGAGAGGGGCCTGGCCCTCGCGCTCGAGGCGTTCCCCTGCGACCTCCAGCAGCAGCTCGACCAGTTCATGACCGGAAGGTGTGCTGCTCTGCTCGATAGATGAATTGTCCAAACAATTAATTCCGAGGACAACGTACTTCACCTGTTTGCAACCGCATGATAGATGAAGTTTAGCTCCGTTGACAATTGGAATGACGCTTGTTGCACATTACGGGTTCACGTTATGATTCATTGACATACAGTTGCGTCAGGATATTAGCGTGTGTAGAAGTGAACTCTGGTCACTCTAATTCCATCACCATTGATGATAGTCTTCAAAATTTACCATTTTATCATTACATAGTAGGAGCATATTGGCATATCCGCGACTGGTAAGACGTGGGACTAAGATTGTGACGGTCATGCCGGAACAACAGAGTGTCACTTGGAACCATCGCAGACATAGATTGGTAGACCTTATTCGAACTCTGGCTGTTCAGATCAGTTTGGGTAATGGATATAGCTTAGGATTTCTCTACCTTTATAGGGAGCGCTCACTAGTGATGTTTGAGCTGTGGACATCTCTGCACCTTTCCTGTTTGCTGTCAGACATGCAATCGTTAGAACAGCTATCATCGTCAGGGGCGGCGCCAGGGGTATTCCCTGGTATTCAAGTGAATATCAATGATTTTTTCAACACAAGGCAAAAGAGCTATGATTTTAGCAAAATAAAGATGATTTTTATAAAATGAATACCAAGTTAGCCAAATGAATACCAGGTTGCAAATTCCTGGAGCAGTCACTGATCACCGTTAACCCTTCTATGGAGCTACTCTATTTGATTTCAGTTTTTGTTCACAAAGTTCGTTTCATTAGATGAAATACACTTGGTGTCCACTTAAAAGATGGATAAGCTATGTATCTTTTGCTCCTTGATGATGCCCAACCGTTATTATAAGAATAATGCTTACATCTCTGCTTGTAATTAGTAGCGTAGTATTCCTATCACAGTTTAATGTGCAAGGAGTTTATGAATCCTAACATTGATTTCGTCTTGCAGAAAGTGAGTGTATCGCCTACAAATGAAAATGCATTCTTGAGTGAGACTTAAGTTCTTATTTAGAATACTATTTACAAGCTTATGCTTTATGTAGGATTGATGGCAGCATCTTAAAAAACTTCACATTGCACTGCCAGCAGAACGCTGGCAGGAGTATGAACCCTAACACAGTTTAATGCGCAAGGAGTTTATTGAATCCTAACATTGATTTCGTCTTCCAGAAATTGAGTGTATCGCCTACAAATGAAAATGCATTCTTGAGTGAGACTTAAGTTCATATTTTGAATAGTATTTACAAGCTTATGCTTTATGTAGGATTGATGGCAGCATCTTAAAGCAGTACACGTTGCATTGGCCAGCAGAGCGCTGGCAGGAGTATGAACCTCTTCTGAATTTCTGTCGTGATAATGGAATTAAGCTTGTTGCTTGTGGAACCCCACTGCAGGTGATTGGAATATTCTGTTTACTGTCTATATGAAAACATGTGGATATTTTTCACAATTTTCTTTAGTAACACCATGCTGCAACAGCTATCCAAGTCTTCTAATTTTGACACCTGCAAAGTTTTTCCATAGTGCGTACGCGATGAATCTACATTCCATGCTATAGATTTCAATTCTTGTGCCACATCCATGAAACAGTCTCTCTACAGCTTGCTGCATCCTGCTTAAGTGCTTAGCAGGCAGACTAGTTAGTGTAAAGTATCGTATGAGTCTAATTTGGAAAATCATGATATGATTTCCATCTATACTGTTATGGTGGAAATTCTCTTTAACCTATGACTTTCTT
This sequence comes from Avena eriantha, assembly GCA_910589775.1. Classification (NCBI taxonomy): domain Eukaryota; kingdom Viridiplantae; phylum Streptophyta; class Magnoliopsida; order Poales; family Poaceae; genus Avena; species Avena eriantha. The sequence continues at coordinate 367,668,808 of OU342740.1, read as the reverse complement.
TTCTGTATTTTATATGTCATGAACTTATATCCTTCGAAGTTCCGTCCTACTCCACTTTGTAGAATTTATTTTTTCCTTACTGATTAGGTGAAAAGAACTGTCCAAGCAGAGGGGATTAGAGGTCTTTCAAAAACAGAAAGAAAAGAGTATGCTCCTCCAGCAGGCTCGGGCTTCATTTCTGGTTTTACATCTATCTCGGGCCGGTCATTGATAGACAAGATTACTTCAACTCGTGACTCTTCTTTTGGTCCAAACTCATATTTATCAGCACAGGCAAGAGTAGTTGATGACTATACCATGTCTCAGATAATTATGAAAGAACTTAAAGATAGAGGTCCTTCAGGGATGCTAATTGTTGTGGCGGGTGCGAGCCATCTTATATATGGGTCACGAGGAATTGGTGTGCCTGCCAGAATATCTAAAAAGATATCGAAGAAAGACCAAGTTGTGGTACTTCTTGATCCTGAAAGACAAAGTATAAGGAGGGAAGGTGAAATTCCAGTTGCTGATTTCTTATGGTATTCTGCGGCTAAACCTTGCACTAGAAACTGCTTTGACCGTGCTGAAATTGCTAGAGTTATGAATGCTGCTGGCAAGAGGCCTGAAGCTTTACCTCAGGTATTTATTGAAACTACCCATGGTCAGAGCTGTAATAGCAAAGCTTTTCTGTAGCCAAAACGTTTTGATATTACGGCAGCATCATATTTGATATCAGTTGACTAATACTACTCTTTCACCAAACTATTGCAGGATCTTCAGAAAGGCATAGATCTTGGAGTTGTTTCCCCTGAGATATTGCAGAACTTCTTTGACCTTGAGAAATACCCCGCTATGACTGAACTAATTCACCGATTCCAAGTAAGAAACTGTTTCCTTAATTTTCTTTGCTCCTTAGCCCTTTCCATCTATATTGTTAGTTTTATCCGATTGATCTTTCTGTAAATACCACTTTGAAGCACATGGTTACTGATTTAGAAACGTAATAACAACTGTAAGCCTATCCATAAATAAATATGAATCACTTATTCATTAAGTCAATAACTTCTGCAGGGTTTCCGGGAAAGATTGTTGGCAGACCCCAAGTTCCTTCAAAGATTAGCCATTGAAGAGGCTATATCAATTACAACCACTCTTCTAGCACAGTACGAAAGACGGAAAGGGCGGTTTTTTGAAGAAATAGACTATGTCATCACTGATACTGTCAGAGGCTCTGTTGTCGATTTCTTTACAGTGTGGCTTCCTGCTCCAACTATTTCAGTGCTTTCTTATGCTGATAATGACTCTGGTCAGAGCTTGGACTTTGTCAAAGGTCTTTTGGGATCATTGCCAGATAATGCGTTCCAGAAGAATGTTTTTGGTCAGAATTGGAATACGAACCAGAGGGTTGCAGCAGTAATAATTGGTGGTTTGAAACTTGCTGGTGTTGGGTTTATTTCTAGTATTGGGGCTGGAGTTTCATCTGATCTCCTGTATGCTGTTCGAGGAGTGCTGAAACCTTCAGTGGGTGTAGAAGCAGGGCGAAAGAGAGCTCCTATTTTGAAGTCAGCAGCTGTTTATAGTTGCTTTCTAGGAACATCGGCAAATTTACGATATCAGGTAAATTATTTGATTAGCTTAATTGCTTTCAGATGAAAGACCTAGGTTCTGTTTAGTTATAGAAGTATGAGATCTCTACTTCAAATATGCTCTTTCTACCGGAGTGGCACCCGAACTCTCTAACTAACCATCGACAACCCTGATTAGTTATGTTTATCTTTTGTGCTGCAGAAGTAACTAGTATTTCTAGGCATAACTTAGGCACTGTTGAAATTTAGTGCTTGTAAATAATCTTCTCTGTATTTAAGTCCAGTTCGACGGGAAATTGAAACATTCTTGCTTATTTGCAACCATGTTCCATGTAGTAGACCTACTTTACTGCCTTTCGAGCAGGCCCTAATGAAAATTTGATCCATTGCCAGCCTGTTGAAGTGATTTTGCAGTCACTGACTTATCTGTACTAGGAGACCATATATCTAGTAAATTCAGAATGCAGTGTATCTGTTATTTTAGTTCTCGGCCAACTTACCTTTTTTGTATGTTTATGCTGAAGATCATTGCTGGCCTACTGGAGCATCGGCTAGGAGAGAGCTTGGCAACTCGCTATAATCAGCCGCTTCTTGCTGGTCTCTTGTCCTTTGTTGCAAGGACGGTCAACTCATACTTGGGAACACAGGTTGGTCACTTCATCTTTCTTGTTGCTGGCAGCATATTGTACTCTCAAACTGTTTACACTAAACAAACAGAAACACTCTCAAGTTCTATGCACGAAGCAACATAACTTTTCACAAAGAAATACTGGAGAAGAGTAGTGTCCATTTTAGTTTTCCATCCAATATTTTGTTTCATCTAATGTTGGTAGCTCAGCACTCAGGCAAAAATAAAAAAAACATTGTTGTGAGGTACTCCCTCCGTTCCATATTAATTCTCGCTGATTTAGTACAAAGTAGCGACAACTCATATGGAACAGAGTGAGTAATCGTCATCCTTTCACTATTTGTATGTTAGTTCTCTCTGTCAGTTTATGCATTTTTCAAATGCCGTAAGTATACATGTAGTGCTTCTATGCTATCTTAGGAAGTAATCTGCATCGGTTTCGATCTTTCAAGCAAGTAATTTGCCTACACACACAACACAATAACACGGAAGGTCCCTAGCCCTAACACATATTGGTACTTCTGCCTTTCTCCTTACTAAGTATTCTGGTTTCTGCAGCAATGGGTTGATCTTGCTCGGTACACTGGACTACAAAAAATCAAGGATGAACAGCCTCCTTCTGAAGAGGTCACCGCACCAGCTGAAGTATCCCAGTTAGAGGGCGGTAGAACAGAAGTTCAGAATCCGGATGACAGCAGCAGCAATATTGAGCAATCGAGTGATCTGACCAAGTGATTTTGGTTACTTCACAGCGCCTTCAATGTCCATAAACCACATAGGATCAAGACAATGTTGAGCCTTACTCTTGAATCAGCAATTAATGGAATTTTGTATTCGATAAAAAAGCAGAGATTACCACCGTTTCTCGTTTAGTCATTTGTCTAGAGTAAATATACTGTTGTACTCTGTACACTGTACATATGTAAGGAGAACATCATCATTATCTAGCAGCAGCAAGGGTTGTCAGTTGTAACTTAATCATGCTGTAATTTCAGATTTAGTTTAAGAGAACACTGGGTGATTGGTACTGTAGAAAGTTTAGCAGATCTGATTGTTGCAATCAAACCTTTTCTGCCTGCTATATAAAACCAGATACGCCGGAGTCTAAGCAAGCTTACCTCGTCATCAACCAGAAATACGGCAGGTAAGCATGTTTATTTATGGCACCATCGGTTAACTGATAGCTTTTGTTGTGTTGCTGGCCACCTATGGGTTCTGGCGAGTTCTTCCAGTGCAACCCGTACTTCATGCACCATGGCAAGTGACACACAGGTTCTCTGGGTGGAGACCTCTCGCCATCTGTCCATGGACACCAGTGTACGTGGCATCTCTTCCTAGAAGTTCCTCCCTATATATATTGAAGATCGAAGCCCACAGATCTCCACTGGAATAAAGAAGTTGCCGAAGAAGACTAGAAAGGAGAAGACACCAGAAGAGTGTTGAAGAGAGGAGGCTTTAGAGTGGCAAGATCATGGCGAGTGCAAAGGCGATGGGGCAGGGGGAGCAAGATCACTTTGTTCTCAAGAGCGGGCATGCTATACCAGCCGTTGGATTAGGCACTTGGAGAGCAGGCTCGGACACTGCTCACTCCGTTCAGACAGCCATCACAGAGGTACATCATATGGTGCCACTCTCGTGGTCTCTCTTTGCTTTGGTTTTCAGGGTACAGTTATTCCTCGTGCTAGGAAAGTATTGTTCAGTAGACTCGGTTCTCTTCGAGCAGTGTCTGAATTCAGAATAGTCATGGTATCGTGCTACTGTTGGACCAGGAAGCTGCAAGATTTTTGGAAATTTGTGTTCATGGTTACTGTAGCTTCTTGGTCTAGGCATGTGACACAGTTGTCGGTAGAACTCTGTAATAATCTGAATATATGGTTCCTGCAGGCTGGATACCGGCATGTGGACACAGCTGCTCAGTACGGCATAGAAAAGGAGGTATACATACATCAAAGAAATATCATGTTTCTGTACTAGGCTAGCGGTCGAACATGTCTTTAACTGAACATCCTCTGCTGATTTCAGGTCGGCAAAGGGCTTAAAGCTGCAATGGAGGCTGGAATCGACAGGAAAGATTTGTTTGTGACGTCAAAACTATGGTATACCTGTGTGCACAACCTTAGAGTGTGCTTTAATGCAATTAACTGTCTATATCCTGGTAGTGTTTTTCCAATATGTGAACTTTTTATTTTGATCAATAGTATTTGTCTGCTTTAGGTGCACAAACTTGGCTCCTGAGAGGGTGCGGCCAGCATTGGAGAACACACTCAAGGATTTACAGTTGGATTATGTTGATCTTTACCTTGTAAGAAACCACAACTAATGCCTTATTTTGTTTGCAACTTCCTCTAATTAGTGCTTTTGCTTGTTATCTTATGGTACTCTACTTTTCTTAAAGCTCGCTACACATGCACCCCAAGGCCCAAATACGCAGTGCGGGGTCCAGTACACACGATAGAAATAGCCAAATGTTGTGTGGTTAACGCATTTCACCGATAAACACATATCTGTACCCTGATTAGATACTTCACACGGTGCAGGCAGGAGGAACCACCACCCTGTCTCAGCCACTAGACAATACGCAGTTAATCCTTGGTTCAGTTCCTGGATCTAACACATGTGTTTATATACTGAAATGCAGCGTTCTTTTTGGAACAATAACTCTAATCTACATATTGAACGCAGATCCATTGGCCGTTCCGACTAAAAGATGGGGCACATCAGCCTCCGGAAGCTGGGGAAGTGCTAGAGTTTGACATGGAGGGAGTATGGAAGGAAATGGAAAACCTCGTGAAGGATGGACTAGTTAAGGACATCGGTGTTTGCAACTTCACCGTTACCAAGCTCAACCGGCTGCTACGATCTGCAAATATCCCACCGTCAGTATGCCAGGTTGCGAAACTTTCAAACTTGATCAGTAGTCCAACTCCAACATGCCGGAATATAAGCAAATAAATTTTGACCATTTATTTACTTGGATTACTTGACAGATGGAAATGCACCCTGGCTGGAAGAACGATAAGATGTTCGAGGCCTGCAAGAAGCACGCAATCCATGTTACTGTAAGTTATTTCTTCTGAAAAAAGGGACGTGATAATGTGACCTCGCCGATGTGATACCTTAGCAGCTTCTCATTTTCGAAATAAAAGCGCTTACGATATTTTTGTTTTCCTTATGCTACTTTTAGGCTTACTCTCCATTGGGTTCTTCAGAGAAGAACCTTGCTCATGACCCTGTTGTTGAGAAGGTACATATTCATATTTTTGGGTTCAATTCAAGCTATTTAAATTAGTTCAGCTTATTTCAACCATGGCTACTGCAGGTAGCCAACAAGCTGAACAAGACCCCAGGGCAGGTGCTCATCAAGTGGGCTCTCCAGAGGGGAACGAGTGTTATCCCGAAATCAAGTAAAGATGAGAGGATCAAGGAGAACATCCAGGTGTTTGGATGGGAGATCCCTGAGGAGGACTTCCAGGTCCTGTGCAGCATCAAAGATGAGGTGAGTCTCGTACTAGTTCGTACGTACCGTGGTTACGACAACTGTCTGCCGTCCTAAAACTGGCATGGTTTGGAAATGTTTATGCCCTCGGTAGAAGAGGAGAGCAGAAGGCATCGGTGCATCACTTGATTCCCCCACCACCCGAACGCGAAATGAGATCTCTTCCCATAGATATATGTCATGCTAAATATGGTAGTACAGTAATACAAAACTGTAGGAATCCAGATGCCGCAGTTGGACCATCTGTTAGTTTATGTGTTGTTAGTCGTTCCCTCAGGTTATCTTTGCAGATAGAGCATCGTTTGATCTGCTTACTGTGGCAGCTAGTAGTTCTTAATTACTCCCTCTGCACTTGGAGAGATAAAGCTACTGTGTACAAAACCTGTTGAGTTAGCAATAAGTAAGTATCCGTTTCAAGTCTGATGTAATAACGTGAATGATGCTGTGTGTGACTGTTGCAGAAGCGTGTCCTGACCGGAGAGGAGCTGTTCGTGAACAAGACCCACGGGCCGTACAAGAGCGCATCCGATGTCTGGGATCACGAGAACTGAGCCTCCACCCCCATCCAATCCAATGCTGGCGAGGGTCGCTCAAATAATGGGTGCTGAAAGAAGAAGCGAAGACGATGTATGTACTCTTGCCTGCTTTGTAAACATGGTCGTGTACGATAAATAAAAACGGCACCGGCACCGCGGTTTTCTCTTGCCCTTCCTCCTTACATGCTTCGAGTATGACCACCACCAAACCAAACCAACAAGACGATCTGTCAATACTGCTGTTCCAACGTGAATCCGCGGCCCAACCATGCAGACCCAGCCGCTCCGTGAGATTTAGTTCTGCGTTTTTTGGTAGGATCCAAATGTGCTGTCTCCCTCACGAGCCATCGCCTGGACCACTGAAAAATGTCAAGTAATTGCGCTTAATTAAACGGAACGCAGGTGCTAGTGGTAATGAAGAATCCCGGCAGAACGAGCTTGTACGGTACGGAGTCCGAAAGGACGGGGCCGTATGGCCATGTTGCACGGTACTTCTTCATCTTCATCATACAAATAAATCGTCTCCGAGTACGGAAGAGAGAAATTTGCAATAGATGCCACATGGCAACCCCAGGTGGGGCCTAGAGGCAGTGAGGTGGACTGACATGGTAGCAGGTCTGTCGGCCCAACCTGGCCGAGCAGTGTGGTCCAAGAAGGCAGGGATATAGGCTCGAGCCCAGATGGCAGATTGGATCTTGTGGGGCGGTTTGCCGAGGTGGTCGGTGGTGGCGCCGTGGTTGCCACAGACACGGCCGGCGATACCTCCGAGCCCACGAAGCTTCATGGCTGCTTCCTCCCCGGTTCCCTTGCACGTGAGCTGCCATGGGCGCCATCCGTCGCTCTTCTCGAGTCGGTCAAGCACGCTTGCATGCGCCGGTCAAATTCACGAGCTCGCGGCTTTGCACGTTCCGGCAATGCGTGCACTGTTTTCCCCGTGATGCTTCTGGTTTCTCTCTGCGCATATGTTCCTTCTTTTTCTTTTCTGGTAAATATCGAATTATACGAGATTATCATAGTTTTTTTTGAACGGAGAAAGGGCCCGAGGGCCTAGAAGCTGCTCCATTAAAACGGCAAGCACAGGTTACATCGGGTCTTTATACATCTCTTGCCCAGGAAACTTTGAAAACAGCAGAAAAGGCCCCGAACTTTACATAAAGAACCCCAGGAAAAGAAGTGAAAATGCAACCAAGTCCCTGGACTTCTTCTCCCTCGATCGTCGGTGACCGCAAGGCTGGTGCGCCGAGGTCCGAGAACGTGCTCGAGAGGATCTCATTCCAGACGATGGTTGCAAATTGTCGTTCACCGAATCGCTCCCGGGATAACCACTTGGGTGCGAGACGGCGCCGAGCTCCAGCGGTAGGAACCAGAGAGGGCCTCCACCATGGAGGTTGAAGAAGAAGCACTACAAGAAATATTTCTATCTGCAACGATTTGGCCCATCAGTCGTCGTAGAAGACATCTCTTTCGTGACGAAATTCTTCGCTCGAACGGGGTCGATGGATTTTTTTCTGGTTTCGCGGCCCTCTACTACAACGAAACCGCTAAAAACATGGAAGAAGTTTGGCCGGTGTGTGGCATAAGAAAGATTTTTAGTTCCTCGTGCGATACTGACTCGCCGAAGTCTTTTGAGGCCTGTGGGTCCTGAATGTCAGTGTCTAACAGACACACTTTTCGGTAGCGCCTCCCTGATTTGAACTCGATAACGTTGCTCAATGCATCTATCCTTTAGTCAGGTTGTTGGGTCCCTTGTGTCAGCCTCTCATCAGAATAAACATGTGTATGATAGAATTTTTTCTTGGCTCGTGCCTCCGTGTTCCGAACTTGATAACGTTGCTCGCTATATCAGTCGTTTATTTAGGTTGGTGGGTCCCCTATGCCAGCCTCTTAATAGAACGATCATGTGTTTGACAGATTTTTTCTTCTCTCATGCTTTCCTATTCTGAATTTGATAGCGTTGCTCGACGAATCTGATGTTTGGTCACGCTGCTGGGTCCCAGATATCAGCCTCTCATTAGAAGAAATGTATGTATGTTAGACATTTTTCTCGCTCGCGTCTTCCTGTTTCGAACTTGGTAACGTTGCTCGCTGCATAAACCGTTTATTCAGGCCGCTGGGTCCCCCATGTCATCCTCTCATTAGATAGAAAAAACGTATGTATTATGTACTTTTTTTTCTCGCTCGCGCCTCCTTGTTTCGTGATGGGGAACGTAACATGGAAAGCGAAAACAATTCCTAGGTGCGAACCACTATCTAGCCAAGATCATCTACGATATGGTTGCAACGAGTACTCACCCTCAAAGACCGTAAGCGGGATTATGTTCCCGCACAAACATGGTCGACGAAGGTGTACATGCAACGATCTCAAGATCGGGTACTCACGACGCCGCAACCGGCGGCACCTTCATACTCGGTCACACGTACGGCTTGTTGACGTCCTCCATGCCATTGGTCCAGCAGGGCAACGGAAGAAGGAATCCACTGAAACTCCTCCACTTTTCCAAGTGTTTGTGGTGAATTATTTTGGCAGCGCTTCGCTACAAGCACTCGCCAAACGGTGAAGCAGCAAGAAAGGGAAATGGAGAGGTATTCAAGACAAAGAGAATAGGAGCATGTCCAACATTATATAGTAGACGGGGGAAGCATCTCCTAGGGGTGCGCTAGCCCTTAGCCCTTTTTCTCCTATTCATGAGGTGGTAGCCCCCTCCTTCATGGAAAGGTAACCCCTCTCTCCCTTAAGTCTTATTTAATTGCATGAAATTCAAAACAATTATCCCACTTAAGGAATTAAATAAAATATATTTATTTATTTAATTAACAAACATTAACAATAACCTCCTTGTGTTATTTCGATATCCCGAAATAGTTTCGGCATTTTTTCAAAACAAACACTGTGTTGTCCAATAACTATGTCAGAGTTCCATGTGCACTCAAAATGCGTTAGTGAATCTTAATTGTGTCACCCTATGGTTCATGAATAATATGGACATGATCGAGACACCTCTCCGATCAATAATCACTAGCGGGATCTGGAAATCCTTAATGACTCCCATTTATTCAACGATGAATCTAGTAATTGTGGGAACCTTTTTCTTGCTAACCAATTCCTTTTGTCTCGCGATATTTTACTTGTCCGAGATTCGATCATTTGGTACCATCCATATCTAGTTCGATCTCGTTACCGAGAAGTACACTTTTACTCATTCCATGATATAACATTTCTTTGTTTTGAACAATTAATAGTAGGAAAGGCTCTAACTGCTTTTTATATTGATATGAGCTTCCTCCTAAAAGAAGGGGATCCCTTTAGTTACATATTTACATCGTGGTAAGAGAATTATAGGGAATTATAAATAGAATGTATGAGAGGTGAAGGTCATCTTTAGTCCTATGAACTAATAGCTCGAACTCTTGCTAGAATCTAGCCTTTCAAGATGTAAGATCTGGAGCGATATAACATTTCTTGTGATCAAATCACCTGCTTGCAAGCTGTTATTAATGTGATATCACCTATAGGGCCCAGAGTATATCTATCCATCATTTATATGGACAAATCTCACTCTTAATCCACGAGACTCAACTAACACTTTCTAAGTACCTAAGGGCATCTTTATAATTATCCTGTTACGGTGTGACGTTTGATGGAATCAAAGTACTCTTCCAGTGTTAGTGATTGACGTGGTCTCATGCTCTAAGGATTTGTGTTACTTCAAGTGAGATAGCAATATAAACTTTGAAGACATGATCATATTGCGAAACCTACTACGGGTGAATGTTCATCACATCGTTCTTCCAATGACATGATCTTGTTATTAACAACATCCAATGTTCATGATCAGGAAACCTTGATCATCTATTAATCAACAAGCTAGTGTAATAAGAGGCATTACTAGGAACATTTTCTCTGTTTATCAAACACATATGTATTAATGTTTCCCGTTAACACAATTATAGCATGAGAAATAAACATTTATCATAAACATGAAATAATATAATAACCACTTTATTATTGTCTCTCGAACATATTCCCTTCAGTCTCCCACTTGCACTAGAGTTAGTAATCTATTTGAAACTTGCGTATATAAACACTAATAGCTGGTGTTGTACATACGCATTGCTAGTGGTGAACTTAATCTCCAGATCTGATACTTTCAGATCTGTATGTATTTGCATGTGTTTGCGTCTCTACGCATCACTCATTCTCAAATGAGATGGTATTGTATAAATTTGGTCCTTTGATGAGATCTTAGTTTCTTGCGATTTAAAACATGGTGATACTATTGTCGTACAATAAATCTTCATAGTACTAGCCACTCGGAACTACACCTAGTTTGATAACAAACTTCTTGACAAAAAATGTTTTTCTATGCTGCTACTAGAGTAGTCTTATACTTAGCATTTCGTTGTAGTATATGTCACAATACTTAGCCTTTTGAACTCATCCAAATCTATCATGGAACTTTCTTCCATCAAATTGTGCCACCTTAACCCATATCCTAAATTGAGATAAACTTATTTTGTATCTTGTGACAAAACTAGTGCCAATATAACATTTTACATTAAACTATAAACTAGTATTAGTGTAACACTTTACAAACAACTATTTGTCACCTCTACATACATAATATATTCTTAGTTCTTCCAAAGATCATAAGAATATCTTTACTATCATCCAATGTTCATACTATGGGTCATCCTGGTATATGATCATAACATTTAGAGCATAGGAAATATTTGGATATGTACATATCATGGTGTGCTTGATCAAAATATTCATGTGATTTCACTCACCAAGTGTCAAAACACTTGAATCTCGTTTCACTCACTAAGTGTCAAAACACTTGAATCTTGATTCTTTCACCAAGTGTCAATACACTTGAATCTTGATTCAATCTTTTCTATGTGGCTGAACCTTTCTCGCGGTTTCCATATTAAACTCATACAATATTTTATCTATGTACATTTTGCATAATCATATTAGCATCTCATCAATCTATCCATATAGACTTTGATGTCTAATATTATGGTTTTTTCTAAGTCTTTCATCAAAATCTTAATTTTAATAAAATTCTTAACCTATGTCAAATAAAAGATACATCATTTCCAATTAACAATATGTCTTATACATAATGTATTAGAAATATGTCTCAATGCTCCCACTTAATTTCTTGGAAATGTGAGCATCTTCATCATCTCTAATGAAATTAAACTTTTTAACATTTCATCATGGTGAAGATTCCAACTCCGTGATGCTTACATCAACCACTGAAGTTTGCATGCCTTTTTTAGCATCCTTTGATTTAACAAAATCCTTCAGACCATGTCATGTACATGTCCTAGGTAACCATTCTTTTAGAAAAACATTGTTTTATTTATTCAACTAGCATATAGAAAAATTGATATATGTAGTGGTTGCTACACTAATCCGTCTAGACTAAACATCGCTACGAAAGATCGAATCTTGTCATAGTCAACTCTTTGAACATTGTCGCAAACTCTTTTTCGACATGTCGACTATTGCATAGATGTGAAACATGCTTGTCTGTTTATTTATAGATTCAAACATGACCGATGGGTTTCACACCTTCCAGAGGGTCTTCCAAGTTCAGAAACTTGGTTTTTCGTGTATGAAACTATCATGGATTTTATGGGTTCTAGCCATTTGACGGAGGTAGGGCCCATCATCACTTCTTTGGATGTATTCGGTTCATCATTGTCAAACAATAATGATTCAATCTTAAATCTTACTATTTGATTTTTTTTACCCGACCAACAACGGTCAATAGAAACTTAGATCTCCACGACCACAACCTTTGAGGTACGTGAGCCATGAGCATTTTGGCTGCCTCCAGGACACTTTTCGGTGCTGCGCAACTCAGCACATATAGTTAAGGTTCAATAACCTTATCAAAGTTCTATTGTCCTCCCACTTAACTTTTCATGAAAAATTCCATCTCAAGAAATTTGACGTTTCGAAACGACAAACATTTTTGTTTTCGGTGTTATGGAGGAACACCCAATGGTTATTTAACCTACAAAGACATGCTCATCCGACTTTGGTTGTAAATATTTTACTTATGCCTAGCATACCAAAATTTAAGAAAAGACAACTTAGGTTTTATCCGAAACAATAACTCATATGGTGTCATTCAATGGATCATGATGGAGCTCTTTTTAGTGTAAAAGCGGTAGTCACTAAAGCTTAATCTTTAAAATATAATGGTAATTTTATAAATAACACCGTTAATACTACCATGTCAAAAAGGTTTGATTACATTTCATGAAAATTCCATACTCCTATGGTGTTTCGAGAAACGCAAGTCCGCGGAACAATTCCTCAATTCTTAGTTGTTTGCTAAACTTGTAACTCAAATATCTTCCTTTATGATCCAATCATAAATTCTTTATTTTATTGTTACAATGAGTTTGCACTTCATCTTGAAATCATTTGAACATTTTCAAATGTTTCGTACTTCTTATTTATTAAGTACATAAAAACATAAATTCACTCAAGTTTTTCAAGAAAGTATATGAAGTTGAAATCCATCGCTCATGACCTACATAATGGACTACATACATCAACATGTACAATGTCCAACAAGTTAGTCGTCTGTTCTTCATTTGGCCTATGAACGAAATTTAAATTTCCTGAAAATTCTCACAAGCGTCAATTTGATTTAAAAAAATCAAAAAGGACTCTAAAATTTCATCAACATGGAGTTTCTTCATGTTTTATTTTCCAATATAATTTAAACATCGATGTCACTTTATAAGTGATATTTTTAATCGTTTGTCTTGCGACATTTTAGCATTAGTGTCATGGATGTGATTTCTCTAACTAGACTTGTACGAGTTCATCAATCTTCTATGGAATACGATAATTATTTGAGCAACAATTATTCTCATAATACCGGAACAAAATAACAATATATTAAAACAAATCTTGAAGGCTAGGTTTGATGTCAGCGAGAAACACAACAACACTTTATTTGTTTCCGATGAACATCATTCCTTATTCGTTTGCTAGTTACTTAGGCCATTGAAATTCATGAATTATGTTGTCTTGTGTGACACTTCACACCAACTAATCCGGTATCCAATACCTAAGAACCACATTGTTTAAGAAACAAAGTAATATATCTACAATATGTATATTGCCTATATACCTAAGATGGACATTTCCAGTCTTCTCTTTTCTACCAAATAATTCCAAGATTCTACTTCAGCATTCCCTTTTCCTTTTTTTAAAAGAATCTATCAATATCAATAGTGGTGTCATACACATGACACATAGTCAAAATCCTGTTAGTTAAACACTAATATCCTTAGACTTGTACTTTAGATGTAGATCACCATCATCAAATGTTTGGCGCTCTTCTAAATTTCATTCCTTTTAGTAATCCTTTTAATGTAGTAAACATTTTACCTACATCTTCTATCCATCCTTATTATGAGAACTTTCATGATAAAGCTACTATAGCTCATAAGAACGAATCGCGAATATTATATTAACTCCCCAAACCTTTTGGGTGATCAGGACATCCAGCGTCTCCAACCTTTGCAAATTCTCATACACTATGAGAATATGTATTTTACAAATTATACTTTATCATATTGCAACCAATTATTATTTCATATATCACAATATCTTCTACACATGATGGTTTTTGAAATAATTTTCATCTCATAGATAACGTTGATCTTAAAATATATTTTTCAATATCAAGAATCATGGAGGCAAGCATGATACTTAGATACTAGTGCTAGATTTTATACTCTTGATTCAATACTACTTATTAAATTTCATGGAGTAAGTGAGGTTTTGCTAAAAGTTTGCAATGGTACTTTAAACTTTATATTGACACCCATAAAACAATACGATACCAGTTCGTAAAGTAAAATTCTAGAATTCTATAGCTATATTATCGCAATTACAGCTAAACACAAGGTAGTAAACGAATGCCAATGACTACAAACAACTATGCAAATTTACCTTGATTTATTTTATGATAAATTGAGTTTAAATTAATCCAAACACTAAATAAACTCACACTCAAAAACGACATCCCTCTAGTCATTTTTAGTGATTACATGAACCAAATTCACTACACCACGACCGATCATCACGTGAGGCTATGCAGCTGCAATGGCGAGCATCATATGGACATCACATCATTCATATGACTCGTGATTTACCTTCTGGTTCATGTTTTGAGGCCATGTATGTACATGCTAGGCTCGACAAGTAAGAACCTTAGTATTCGCGTGCATAAATCTGGATTATACCTGTTGTATGCGAACGTAGATTCTATCACACCCGATCATGACGTGGTGCTTTGAAATGATGAACTTTATTAATGGTGGATACTAGGGAAAAAGATATTATTTTCTTGATATTCAGTGCGAGGCATCATATTATAATGCTACTGTGGCGATAAAATACTATTGAGGTGATCAAATCAAAGCAATATAAGATGCATCAAAGGATAAACATCACATGCAAGTATAATGTGATATGATATGGTCCTTATCGCATTCGATCTTCATCTTGTGCGTCATGGTATGATCTCTATAATTCCATTGGCGTGTCACCAAGGTCCATGGCGCCCCCATCATGGTTGTTATCCACTAATCTAAATTACATGGATTTCCATTTCTGGCACACATGCCATAAAAATAAAAGGACAACCATATGGCTCCTGTCGGTTGTTTAACTTACGATAAATCTCATTGTCTACAACAATTTTTATATCAATGACCATATCACATCACATGCCCTGCAAAAACAAGTTAGACGCTTCTAATCTGCCTTGCATATTTTTCATGGTTTAGGGCTTTCTAGGGAAGGACCGTTCTTACCTATGAACATGTAACTACAATAGCGATAAAAATATTATTATCAATCCTTTGTAGATTAGATCATAACTATAGTGGGAGAGATAGGCACCCGCTGAGCCACTTATGCAAAACAAGTTGCATTTCAAGCGTGGGACAACTCTCATGTGCGAGGACATGTAAGGTTAGTCTTGACCCACTTCATACCACTATGCCACTATGATCGAAAATACACGTAGAGAGCAATAACATGATCATCAACGTCCACATCTCTATGTGCTATACTCGTGCATAACATCTACGCATAGACATGGCTCTAATACCACTGATGGAGAACGTAGTATGGAAAACAAAACAAAAAATCCTACGTGTGAACCACTATCTAGCCAAGATCATCTACGAGATGGTAGCAATGAGTAACTCACCCTCGAAGACCTCGTAAGCGGGGTTATGTTCCCATACAAACATTGTTGATGAAGGTGTACACGCGACGATCTGATGATCGGGTACTCACGGCGCCACAACTGGTGGCACCTTTGTACTCAGTCACACATGCGGCTCGTTGATGTCCTCCACGCCCTAGGTCCAGAACTCCTTCCCTCCTCCACTTCTCCAAGTGTTGGTGGTGAATTATTTTGGTAGCGTTTCGCTACAAGCACTTGCCAAACGGTGGAGCAGCAAGAAAGGAGAATGGAGGGGGATTCAAGCCAAAGAGAATAGGAGCATGTCCAACATTATATAGGAGAAGGGGGCAGCAACCCCTAGGGGTGCGCTAGCCCCTAGCCCTTTTTCTCCTCTTCATGGTGGTGGTAACCCCCTCCTTCATGGAAAGGTAACCCCCTCTCTCGCTTAAGTCTTATTTGATTGCATGACATTCAAAACAATTAAATACCACTTAAGGAATTAAATAAATATCTGTTAATTCATTTAATTAACAAATATTAACAATAACCCCTTGTGTTATTTCGATATCCCGAAACACTTTCGGCATTTTTATGAAATAACCCCTTGGCTGTCCAATAACTCTGTCGAAGTTCCATACCCACTCAAAATGCATCAGCCAACCTTAAGTATGTCACCCTATGATTTGTGAATAATATATACATGATCGAGACACCTCTTCGATCAATAATCATCAGTGGGATCTAGAAATCCATAATGACTCATTTATTCAATGATGAATCTAGAGATCGTGTGAACCTTTTTCTTAGTAACCAATTCCTTTTGTCTCGCGATATTTTACTTGTCTGAGATCCAATCATTTGGTATCATCCATACCTAGTTCGATCTAGTTACTGACAAGTACTATTTTACTTATTACGTGATATAATATTTCTTGTGATCAAATTATCTGCTTGCAAGCTGTTATCAATGTGATATCACCAAGAGGGCCCAGAGTATATCTCTCCATCATCGGGATGGACAAATCCCACTCTTGATCCACGAGCCTCAACTAACACTTTTTAAGTACCCAACAACATCTTTATAATCACCCTAGTATGGTGTAACGTTTGATGGAATCAAAGTACTCTTCTAGTGTTAGTGATTGACGCGATTTGATGGTCTAAGGATTAGTGTTACTTTGAGTGAGATAGCAATATAAACTTTGAAGACATGATTGTATTGCTAAACCTACTATGGGTGAATATTCATCACATCATTCTCCAATGCCATGATCTTGTTATTAACAACATCCAATCTTCATGACCAGGAAACCTCGACCATCTATTAATTAACAAGCTAGTGTAATGAGAGGCATTACTAGGAACCTTTTCTTTGTTTATTAAACACACATGTATTAACATTTCTGGTTAACACAATTATAGCACGAGAAATAAATATTTATCATAAATATGGAATAATATATTAACCAGTTTATTATTGCCTCTCGGGCATTTTCCCTTCATTTCAAACTTGGCAACGTTGCTTGATGCAGCACATGTATGATGTCTCGCTGGTGGGTCCCACATGTCAATGCCACTGTAAATGAAATATGTGTATGGTGGACTTTTTTTTGACCATGTTCACTGACCTTGGCAACATTGCTTGATCCGGCAGCCGTGTATGGTCTGCTGCTAGGGCCCCCATGTCATCCTCTCTGGTATGTTCTAGCTTGTGGGTCCTTGATATAGCCTTGTATGTTCTGGCTGGTGGGTCCATGAAGTCAGCCTCTCTGTAAAGCAATATTGCTACAATAACAAAAATGTATACCCAAGTTAAATGTATGTACACATAGAGGATTCGAAATTAAGACTTCCAATAGATACATAAATTGAGTGTGTTGCCACTACACCAAAGATATTACTACAAAACCTACCATTAAACATTTATTAGTACCTATAATTTATGTATTAGTCTTCTTAAAAAGATTTTGCCTGTCCATGTTTATCTCTTCTAAAATGAAAGGGCAGCGTTCCTGGTATATCAATCTATAAAAATGCCACATAATGGAGTAGTTTCTTAAAAACATTGGTAGATTTTTTTGAGGTGGGAGGAATGCATAAAAAGGCCGAATTAAAAATATTTTGGGTTATTCTACATGGGCTATGGTCAGCAGTCCCCTGACACCGAAAAGGACAAATTAATGTTTTAGGCTAAAGAGGGGCCAAATGGGCTAGCTTTCATCTCCTTATTAGTAAAAAATGCATTGTACTAGCCCTAAAAAATTGCACTATACTATGCTCGGCCTGATTCGTAAAGAGCGGAACGAGTCGCCTCCCGAGCTAGCAGTTGTAGAGGTTGATCATCATCAACCCCTCGTCCTATAGCTCCATTATGCGGGAGAACATCTCCGCCACAACTACAACTTGGTCCCTCGGGAGCTTCTATGCCGACATACAACACGGATTGATCCGCTCCATAGTATATTTCGGGATCACCACCTCGCCGGTGGGGGTATATTCCTTGACATAGAACCAGAACTTCTTCCATTCGTTTGCCACTTTCTTCGACAACATCAGCTTTAGGAACTTGGTGTTGGGCTTCAGTTGGAAGGTGACGCCACCCGCAGCCAAGATAGGCCCATCCTTCCCCTCACGACCGGCGCGGTCGTGGAACAACTCCAGCCAGAGGGGGGAAATAGGGTTTGAACCCGAGGTAGCTCTCGCAGAATGTGACGAAGATCACGAGCTGCTCGATGTTGTATGACCCCAAGTCGGAAGGCTTGATTGGATAATAGGCGCAGAAGCGCCAGAAGAAGATCGAGGTAGGGAATCCTAACCCCCTTCCAGGTGATCGAGGAATGAAATAATTTCCCCATCCCGTAGCTTCGGCTCGACCTTGCTAGCCGCGAGGATTCGCCAATTCCCCTTCACACGGACCCCAACTTCATGGAAGCATTGCAACATGGCTGCCATGCAGTTGGACTTTCCCCAGAGATCTTTGGGAAGCGCCATCGGGTGTGAGCTCGACGGTTTAGAGATCTGGATCGAGGGTGGCTCGGGAACAAGGAGAAGAAATGAATAAGTCTAGAGGAAGATCCATACGATGCTCCTGCATTCCCCCTTAAATAGTGGTGTCAACAAGAAACCCCGGATTAGCCATTGCCTCGAAGTAATTATGCTGGAGTTACCGCTGGGAGTTGCCTAACAACTAGTTTGACCAAGCCACACGGTCCAACTTCGATCAAATTAATCACTTGCTCTGCTCCATTCACTCTGATCCACTCACTCGAAGCAGCGACTTATGGACTATGTGACCTGCTTAATGTGATTGGGATCCTGCATCGAACTTGTGGCTTCTTCCTTCATTGGAGGAGTTCATCACCAATTCGAATAGGTGTCCACTCGGACTCGCCTACTCTGACTGCCAAGTTGAAGCATTCACCGAATTCCCAACGCACTTGGGGACTACTGATGGGGATATACCAATAGGGGTATGCCCAGGAAGTGGATTCGAGTATCCATGCCCATGGCGAGTGGGTTTCTTCGGTATGGCGACTGGAAACATTGAGGCCAAAGAAGCCTGGCAACTAGATGGGAAAGGACCAGAAGCGTAGTTAGGCCCATTCAGATTAGGTCAAGATTAATGAAACCATAATTGATTCAGTATTATCCATGTAAACCCTAGCGAAGTAATACTATATAAGCCTCCCTAGGGTACCCTCTATAGGGACACAATTTGATACACCCCATAGAGGCGACTCACTCCCTCATCACCGAGATCGACCTCCCCTTGTAACCTTACTGAAAGGATAATGTTTTCTCCTTGTGTTTTTGGTGTTGATGACAACTTCACTTGTGGTTTAACTGTATGTCCAAGTTGCAGGACTTATCTTCGGACGTGCTTGTTTGTGGACTTCTCTCTAGAAGAAGCTTGAAGACGGTGGCACTTATTTACACTTTCTCTTGTTTTTGTGTTTTAGGATACCGTACTATCAAGAGGGGTCCACCTTGGAAGGTTGTGGGAAATCACCATTTCAAGCACAGACCATATCTGCACTTCCACAGCCTTCATAGTTTTCCTATGAGAGAGAGAGAGAGTTCCCTGTAGTGTTTGAGTGTTTTCTGCCTTGACCGGTAGTACCGGCCAGGCAGCAGTAGTACCGCCCAAGGGGGTTTTCAGGGCTGATCAAGCGGAACTTCTGACAGAAGTTCTAGTGTTAATGCTGGCAAACCAATTTTTGGCTCAGTAATACTTCTATATCATTTTGCCTATTTGTCGGAATTAGCACCGGAACTTGGATCGGTTGTACCGGACAGATCCTACGTTGTCCAGCCCCTATCCCCTTGAGCGGTAGTACTGCCCCCTGACCGGTAGTACCGGGCACCCTCTGGTGCACGGTTCTTCCAGACCCAGTTCCGGACCAAGTTCCGGCAACTAGGATTTGTGGCTCAGATATGTCTGTGCCTCGAAATACCTATTTGCTGGTAGTTGGACCGGAACTAGGACCGGTAGTTCCGGTCAGCTCGCGTGGGCCGTGCTGACTGGTCAACCCGACCGTTATGTGGGCTTCGTCGAGTCTTTGGTGTTCCGTTCACCGGAACTACCGACCCGCCACCGGTAGTACCGGTGGTGTCGAGACGGGGCAGAAAATGCCCGTTTCGGGGTGGCCTATTTAAGGCCCCCTTCTTCTTCCTCTTGCCTTATCTCTTTGTTTTCTCTCTCCTCCATTAATACAAGAGCTTGATGATACGTTGCTAACGTATCTATACTTTTTGATGTTCCATGCTTGGTTTTATCTACTTTCTTATGTTTTGTCCACACTTTGGAGTACTTTTCATATGATTTCTTGGACTAACCTATTAACAAAGAGCCACAGTGCCAGTTGCCTATTTTCTGCTGTTTTTGGTTCCAGGAAGTTAGAAAATGAATCTCTCAGAATTGGACGGGACAAAAGCCGAAGTTGATATTTTACCGGAAGAATCACGGAGCCAGAAGACGAGACGGAGAGGGGCCACAGGGTGGCCAAACCACCCCTATGCGCGGGTCCACCTAGGCTGCGATAAGGCATGGTGTGCGCCCCCTGGCCGGCCACCGACCTTGCCTCTTTCGCCTATGTATCTCCCCCGATGCAGAAACCGTAAATCGTAAATCAGAAATCCACGAAAAGTTCCGCAGCGCCGCCCCCACCGAAGGGGATATTCGGGGGATAGAAAGTCTCTGTTCCAGCACCCTGCCGGGATGGGGAAGTGCCCACGGAGCCATCTCCATCGATCTCCACCACCATCTCCATCGCCATTGCTGATTCCCATGATGATGAGGGAGTAGTTCTTCCTCAAGGCTAAGGGTTCTACCGGTAGCTATGTGTTCATCTCTCTCTCTCTCTATGCATGATCATATTATGATCATGAGCTTTGTAATCAAGTAGATCTACCTTGCTACTCAAGTGCTTTAATAGATCTCTGCTCTCCCCATGTGTGTGAAAGTGACAGCTTGCACACTATGGTGGCACTTAGGCTAGAGATTACAAATACTTGTTATGAGTTATATTTGGAGTTGGATGTCTTTATGAAATTGTGGTGTTTGTTGGAACCATCTAGTGCTCAAGGTGACAGTGTGGGGTTTTCTAGATGGGAAAGGCTTACTTTGAGGTGTGTTGTTATAGCCCTACCATCGATTAGAGTGTTCAACCGGAGAGTAGTTTAGAGTAGTATGATAAAGACAATATATTTATATGAGAGTGTTCACTAGTGAAAGTATGATCCCTAGGCCTTGTTTCTAAGCATTGAAACTTCGTTTGCTACTAGAATTGTTACATGTTTGCTTGCTTCCATCTTTATTTCAGTTTGCCTTTAGTCTCTTCCATACCATCAAGCTATTTTCTAGCACCGTTACCACTTATAATTATCCATACCACTTGTATTTTACTATCTCTTCGCCGAACTAGTGCACCTATACACCTGACAAGTGTATTGGGTGTGTTGGGGATACAAGAGACTTCTTGTATCTTTATTGCAGGATTGCTTGAGAGGGAATACCTTTGACCACTTCCTCCCTGAGTTCGATAAACCTTGGGTGATCCACTTAAGGGAAACTTGCTGCTGTTCTACAAACCTCTGTACTTGGAGGCCCAACAATTATCTACAAGAATAGAAGTGCGTAGACATCAAGCTCTTTTCTGGTGCCGTTGCTGATGAGGTAAGGTAAAAGGTACTCACATCCTCTGGTGTGAGTGCTCGAAGTTATTTCCTTTAGATTCTGCAATTATATCTTTTTGTTTCTTGTTTTCACTAGTTAGGCTTAATGGAAAACAATAACAAAATTAGAGAGCTTTATAGTATTTATCTTGAGTTAGGACATGAAGTGTTTGAAGAGAAAATTAAAAAAGCTATGGAACTTTATTTGCATGCTAATAGCAATGTTATTAGTATGAATTCTTTGAACACCATTATTGCTAATGCTATGGAAAGGTCTAAGCTTAGGGAAACTGGTTTTGATGAGAATGATCTTTTTAGTCCCCCAAGCACGGAGGAGAAAATTTACTTTGATGATACTATGCCTATAATATATGATGATTACAATGATGAATATGATATTCTCATTCCACCTACTATTGAGGAGAAAATTGATTATGATTATAATATGCCTCCTATATTTGATGATTATGGTGATGAGAATAATAATAATAGCTATTTTGTTGAATTTTCTCCCACTACGATTAATAAGAATGACTATGCTTATGTGGGGAGTATTAATTCTTTTATGCATGTGGCTCATGATAAGAATGTTTTATGTGATAGTTATATTGTTAATTTTATTCATGATGCTACTGAAAGTTATTATGAGAGAAGGAAACATGGTTTTATGCATCACAACAATATTAAGCTTCCCCTCTTTATGTTGAAAATTTTGAAGTTGCACTTGTTTTGCTTTCCTATGCTTGTTGATTTGTGCTTTCATGACTTGTTTCTTTACAAGATTATTTTTCATAGGAAGTGGGTTAGACTTAAATGTGTTTTGAATATCGTTCTTTATGCTCTCTTTTACTTCAATTCATATTTTCTATGTGAGCATCTTCTCAAACTATCATGCCTAACTTAAAGGCGTTAAAGAAAAGTACGTATTGGGAGATAACCCAAAAGTTTTAGTTGAGTCTTGGAAGTTATTATCTCTGTAATAACCGCTCCTTATCCTTTTTATTTGCTTTTTGTGCCAAGAGTAACCTCTAATGAGAAGAGAAGTAATGCTTGGAAAAGTTGCTGTCCCGAAACAGATTTTTGTGCTTCACTGTAAAAATTCGTGTAAAATCTCTTTACGTCGGTTTGAGCTGTGAGTTTTTGTGCTTCTGCCCCAGGTTGTTATCCAACTTTCTTTAGTTCAACACTTTTTTATTTGAGCAACATAAGGTCTTTTAAAAAATCGGTTTTCACCTGCTGGTCTGTTTTGACAGATTTCTGCCATTATTTGCATTTGCCTCTTAATCTCTTTCTCTTTGAGTTCTCTTTGATCTTTTGAACTTTTTAAAGGAAGTGCTACAGTAGCTTGTGTTTTAATGGAAGTTTTACTTGTGTTGAAACTGAACCAAAAGACTTATTATCTTGAGTACACTAATGTTGCTAACGAAGATTGTGTGAAGTTTTGTATGAAGGAATTTTTTTAGTGTAGGGAAGAGTAATGTGATGAGATGAAGTATGGACAAAAGCTCAAGATTGGGGATGCCACCCGTGTCACTCCAAGAAATATCCAAGAAGTACAAGCGTCAAAGCTTGGGGATGCCCAAGGCATCCCCTTCTTCGTCAATAAAAATTTCAGGTTTCTTCCAAACACTTCATTTTATTGTTTCATGCATAATTGTGTTGTTATTGGAGCATCTTTGTTTTTGGTTTTTTAGTTTTCTTTTGCTTTGTTTGATGCAATAAGTTGGTTCGATCCCAGAACTTCTTTTGGAGAGAGACACACTCTGCTTTCATTGTTTAGAACACTCTAGTTTTCATTCTTATTGTTTTGTGAGTGTTCTCTTTTGATAGCACTGTGTTTAGCCTTAGTTTTCTTGTGCTTTCAGCTTAGAACTTTTTTGTTCTTCCTTTTGGATTTGTGAGACAAGATCACTGATCTTTTTTATTATCTTTGTGAGTTATTTCAAATAAGTTGGTTTGGATTGGAAAAGAGTAGGAAAGTTCATGCTTAAGTAGTACAAAAGGGAGCTTGTTTTGACTATGGCTTAGATTTATCATGTCATGCTAGATGTTGCTTTGACCTTATGCTTAGTGGTTTTTGCTGTAGCATGACTTGTTATAAACAATTGAGATTTCTTAATGTGTCTTGAAAGAATCATGCGTTGTTTTAGCATATTAAAGCATAGTATTGTGGTATTCTCCTTTGATGCTTTATTTGGGTTGACTTGGCAGATGATCACACCATGTTTGACTATCCCAGCCTCAATGATCATTTAGTTTTCGACTTGGAATATCACTTTATGCTTTAATTAATGATGTTTTGTCGCTTTGCATGATTATGGCCATTATTGTTGTCTTAGTTGGTCGCTCCCAGTCTTTTGCTAGCCTCCATACCAAGTATGAGTTCCACTCATGCATCCAACTCCAAATAAAACCAAGTTATTCCAAAGAGTCCACCATACATACCTACTAGCATTTCCTATTCCAAGTATATTCATGTTTTTATCTACCTTCCTAATTAAACTTGTTATGTGAAAATTAGTGATTAAAGCTCTCACGAACTTGATGGCACACTTTACTTTCTTGCACTTAATAATCTTGAACCATTGTGTCATCTATGTTGTATATGGTTGCACTTATATGTTGGGGATTAGCAGAACCATGCTGTCATGGGGAACGTTTTCAACATTGCACTTGTACATTGTACCCAGTTGATATCATTCTCTTTTGTCTATGGATGTCGTCGATGTGAAATGAAAGACGAGCTTGTAAGTCCATGGAGTTATGTATGTGTGTTAGAGAAATGCCTGGGCCGCTGGTCTAATCCATGCTTAATCATGGTGGAAACCTGCATCGTAACCACAATGAGCAATCTATGAAGCATTCTTCTTATAAAAAATAGATAGTGATTAAGAAAAAAGAGATGAGAAAAGAGGAAAGAGAGAAAAAAACACCATTTTCCCGTGGTAAATAAGAAGATTGGTGAGATGCTCGTTGTCTGGTTGCCTTGTCATTTTGATATGGGGATTCTTCCGTATCATCGGGCAAGGGGTACCCCGTTGGCGGTTCTCTATGATACACATGTACTTACTATGACAAGAACTTACCGGTAACTAAACTTGAGTAGCATGAGCAGCGGCCCTCGTATTCAAGGGACATGAGATTTCCAACTTATACTTTGTCAAGCATATACTCCATAGTTTGTTCACTTTAACCTTAATCACTTCAAGATGCTTATGATAGGGGCAATGAGAGCTGAAAGCTAACAAGTACCATAATTTTTGGAAGCTCTTTATGAAACTTGAATCTCTGCTTCCTTCTATGAAGGCCTTTCTTTTACTTTTATGTTGAGTCTTCACCTTCTACCTTTATGCACCTACTTTGAGAGCATAGTGGCCATTCTTAGTTCTATGTGCATTGTCCCAAGACTTGTTGATTGATGCATAACTTTGATATTGCTTGTTTTAAACTACTTGTATCTAGTCACTCTTATGAACTTTGAAGGTGTCCTATGCATTTATGTTTGCTACTCTATGAGGGACAAGCTGAATGCCACTATGCCATGTTTTCTCTATGTGAAACAAACAAACGTCTTGCAAAGCATTGTTATTCATCAATCTTTTGTTTGTGCCTTTTCATGTTGCAACATAGTTGCTATGTCCTATTGTTAGAACTTTATCTTTCATGCTATGTTGAAGCACTATGATCCTAGCTATCCATGTTTTACAAATACTTTGATCAAGTTTATGATGGTGCATGTCACCTAAAAAATTATTCTTTCTTTTTATCACTTACCTACTCGAGGACGAGCAAGAGTTAAGCTTGAGGATGTTGATATGTTGCTAACGTATCTATAATTTTTGATGTTCCATGCTTGGTTTTATCTACTTTCTTATATTTTGTCCATACTTTGGAGTACTTTTCATATGATTTCTTGGACTAACCTATTAACAAAGAGCCACAGTGCCAGCTGCCTGTTTTCTGCTGTTTTTTGGTTCCAGGAAGTTAGAAAATGAATATTCTCATAATTGGACGGGACAAAAGCCCAAGTTGATATTTTACCAGAAGACTCACGGAGCCAGAAGACGAGATGGAGAGGGGCCACAGGGTGGCCAAACCACCCCTAGGCGCGGGTCCACCTAGGCCACGCCAGGGCATGGTGTGGGCCCCCTGGCCGGCCACCGACCTTGCCTCTTTCGCTTATATATCTCCCCCGATGCAGAAACCCTAAATCGTAAATCAGAAATCCACAAAAAGTTCCACAACGCCGCCGCCACCGAAGGGGAGATTCAAGGGACAGAAAGTCTCTGTTCCGGCACCCATCTGGGATGGGGAAGTGCCCCCGGAGCCATCTACATCGATCTCCACCACCATCTCCATCGCCATTGTTGATTCCCATGATGATGAGGGAGTAGTTCTTCCTCAAGGCTAAGGGTTCTACCGATAGCTATGTGTTCATCTCTCTCTCTATGCATGATCATATTGTGATCATGAGCTTTGTAATCAAGTAGATCTACCTTGCTACTCAAGTGCTTTAATAGATCTCTGCTCTCCCCATGTGTGTGAAAGTGACAGCGTGCACACCATGGTGGCACTTAGGCTAGAGATTACAAATACTTGTTATGAGTTATATTTGGAGTTGGATGTCTTTATGAAAGTGTGGTGTTTGTTGGAACCATCTAGTGATCAAGGTGACAGTGTGGGGTTTTCTAGATGGGAAAGGCTTACTTTGAGGTGTGCTGTTATAGCCCTACCATCGATTAGAGTGTTCAACCGGAGAGTAGTTCAGAGTAGTATCATAAAGAGAATATATTTATATGAGAGTGTTCACTAGCGAAAGTATGATCCCTAGGCCTTGTTTCTAAGCATTGAAACTTCGTTTGCTACTAGATCTGTTACATGTTTGCTTGCTTCCATCTTTATTTCAGTTTGCCTTTAGTCTCTTCCACACCATCAAGCTATTTTCTAGCACCGTTACCACTTATAATTATCCATACCACTTGTATTTTACTATCTCTTCGCCGAACTAGTGCACCTATACACCTGACAAGTGTATTGGGTGTGTTGGGGACACAGGAGACTTCTTGTATCTTGATTGCAGGATTGCTTGAGAGGGAATACCTTTGACCACTTCCTCCCTGAGTTCGATAAACCTTGGGTGATCCACTTAAGGGAAAACTTGCTGCTGTTCTACAAACCTCTGCACTTGGAGGCCCAACAACTGTCTAGAAGAATAGAAGTGCGTAGACATCACTTGACATGCCTAGATCTCTCTTCTTACCTACTCAAACCTCTTCATCTTTTGAGGATTGGGAGAGGTGACCTAGATCTACACTTCCACCATAGGAATCGTGATTTCCCCCACCCATCCTTCATGGATCTTGTTACTCTTGGGTTCTTGGAACCCTAGATGGTGTAGGGCATCCTCAGAGCTGGGGAAATTGTTGTGAAGCTTCGTGGTGTCATTGAGGGCCTCCAATTAAGTTGCGGAGTCTCCCCTCAACCTGGTTGTAAAGGTTTCGGTTGGCACCTTCAAGGTCAGCGGTTAGTGGATTGTGAGGCTGCCTTTGTGGTGGTGCTCACCGGAGAAGAAGGTGAGGCCTTTGTGGCGCTTGGGTGACCTTGTGTGGCCCCGACACCTCTCCAACATAGACGTAGCTTCCTTGGAAGTGAACTACGGGAATTACATCTCCGTGTCCCCTCACTGGTTCTTTC
Organism: Avena eriantha; assembly: GCA_910589775.1. Taxonomy (NCBI): domain Eukaryota; kingdom Viridiplantae; phylum Streptophyta; class Magnoliopsida; order Poales; family Poaceae; genus Avena; species Avena eriantha. Next base: position 367,641,479 of record OU342740.1, on the reverse strand, counting down.
ATTCCACTCCTTTACTTCTTGCAATTACCGTCTTGTTTACTTGTTGCATTGTTTACCATATATGATATTCATCTAGTTGCATATCTAGTGAACTTTACTTTGTGCAAAGCCTAAAATTGCAAGAAAAGAATAAAAATTGGTAGTCTCCTATTCACCCCCTCTAGTCGACCAAAGTTGTGCCTTTAAATTGGTATCAGAGCCTCGACTCTTACTTCGGGCTTAACCTCCTAAGAGACAATGGCCGACGAAGATGGGAGTGTGGGTGCAACCACCAAGAACTTGTCCTCCATGGATGACCTCAATCGATTGGACACATCCATGATGACCAAGTTTGAGGAAATGATGACCCTCTTGCAATCCCTTAAGCCTAGCCCCATGCAAGAAACCCCTCATGATGCACCTCCTATCGCTGAAGCCCCTCCCGCTCCCGTGCAAGTGGTCGCCCTTGGGGTGAATCCCGCGGCTGCCCCAAAGCACTTGGGCTTAGGCTTTGTGGCTCAAACCACCAAGCTCCCAAGCGAGAACACCGAGGGGCTAGGTGACTCCTCCTCCAAAGGGCAAGATGAGGGAAAGGACTACTCGGCGGTACCACCACCATTGAAGTACACTCCAGAGCCACCTATTCCCATGTCGCATATCATACCTCAAGGAGCACCTCCCATGCTAGATACCTCTAACTTCGCCAATTGGCAATATCTAATGCAATCTCACATTTCCAGCTCTTCTATTGAATTGATGAGGGTTATAAAAGAAGGATTTTCCCCATATGATGCAAAGAAGTTGACTCGTGCCGAGGTCGTGGACAAGCAACTCAATACCACCGCTTTGGGCATGATCCAAAAGGCATTGACCCCCAAGGGCTTTGCTCACATTTGCCAATTCTCCACCGCCAAAGAAGCTTGGGATCAACTCACCGAGTTATATATTGGGAATGCTAGCATTCAAAGCTCCAAGTTTGATGAAGTCAACAATGATTCCGATGGCTTCAATGCAATATGATGAGACACCCGAAGACATGTACCGTCGTCTCAAGGTTCTTTGTTGCACTATGAGGGACTTTGGATCTACCTATGTTGATGACAAGTTCATGAAGAGGAAGTTTGTTCAAGCCCTTCTTCCCTTTGAGGAGAAAAAACTCCCATCAAGGGAAGAAGTAACTACCACATCATGTCCTCTCAAGATGTGTTGAGTGAAGTCATTTCCATGACCATTGCCAAGAAGAATGCGGAGTCCTCTCATGCTCGTGCTTATGGGTCTCAAAAGTTGAACCTTGGCTTGAAGGCTCAAGTGGTGGAAGTTGATGAAGACGATAACTCTAGCGAGTGGTCTCAAAAGGACATCAAATATGCTTTCAATGAGCACTTGGCTCTTGCATCAAGGGCTTTTTGGAACAAACCGGGCATGAAGTCAAGGTCAAGGGACAACCCAAGATTCAACTCAACCATGAAGGCTCCAAAATCAAGACCTTGCTATAATTGCAATGATAGGACTCACTTTCTAGCTCAATGCCCCTTCAAGAATAGAGAAGACAATGGAGGCCACCTCATTTGAAGAGCAAGCCAATACCTCCTCACCCCTTGAACAAGAACTTCCACAACAAGAACCTTCCTAATGAGGAAAGGGCAATGGTGGTCCATGAAGATTACTTCTCGGGCACGGATGATGATGATGAGAGTGAAGGCCAAGGTGGAGAGATCATGGGAGTTGCCGCTATTGCTACTGCATATACCCCACGAGTGTCTCTCTTTGACTCTCCAAATGAGAACATCACCAACAACAACCAAAAGTGTCTCATGGCTATGGCCACCGAGGTAACACCCTCTTCCAAGTCTCTCGCAAATGAACTTCCTTTGCATGATCTAGATGGTCTAGAGGTTAAGAAAGATATGGTGAGCATGTGTGAATCCATGAAGCATCTAGATGATGATACTAGAATGTGCTTTGAAACTCTTGTAAGCCAACTTGACCATGCTAGGGAAATGCTAGATGAGAAGGAAGAAGTTATTGACATGCTAGGTAAAAATGAGAGAGAGACCGCCGATGAGATTGCTCTCTATCTCAACCCCTTGAAGATGAAAATAACATGAGAATAACTCTTGAGGAAAGTGTAGCTAAACTTGTTGACGACCATAATGCCTTCATAATGCAACTTATTAAAGAACGATATCATGATCTTGCTTCATTGAATGTCCTTAAAATGAAAAGGTTGAGATTGGTGTTAGTCATGAGTGCCATAAGGACTTTGAGAAACTCAGGGAGGAACATCATGCCTTGGAGAGTAAATTATCAAGTCTCTTTGAAGCTCATGAGCGACTTCAAACTTAATTGAATAATGAACATTCAAAGTCTTCTGCTACGCCTATTGTACATTTGCCTTGTTCTTCTAACCCTTGTTGCAAGCATGTGAATCTTGTTGAGGAAAATAAGGTGTTGAAAGATCAACTTGCAAAAGGGCAAGTTGACAAAAGGAAGAAGAACAAGAGGAGGAACAAGAAAAAAAAGAGCAAGAGCTTTGCTTAAGTATCCTCACATGATTCTTATATTCTTTGCAAATCCTTTGATGGTCATGTTTATGCAAAGTACATTGGCACATCTTACACTCATGATTATCATTGGACCATTTGGGTACCTAAGACCCTTGTGACTAACAAAAGGGGACCCATTGCAAAATGGGTACCTAAAACAAAGCTTGATTTTCTTGTAGGACTTTGCTTCCAACAGTGCAAAATGGGTGCTTGATAGTGGAACTACAAGCCATATGACCGGAAGCAAGTCTATCATGTCGGAGATTAGCCCTAATTTTGCCAATACTATGGTCTCCTACAGCGATAAAACAAGCTCACGTGTATTGGGTTTTGGTAAGGTGGTATTAACCCCAGATGTATCCTTGGTTAATGTCATGCTTGTCAAAACCCTTGGTTACAATCTCATTTCCGTCCATGCTCTTGCTATTATGGGTCTTTCGTCCTTCTTTAATGAGCACTATGTGGTCCTCATGTGGAGAAAGTATCTCATGGTGGCTTTCGTTTGATACGGAGAGCATGACTTATATGTAGTGGATTTCTCCGGAAAGGCATCTACACATGCTATATGTCTCTGTGCAAAAGCTGATGTGGGATGGTTGTGGCATCGCCGCCTAGCCCATGTAAACATGAAGGCTTTGCAAAGTCCCTACACAGGGAGCCACATCCTTGGACTAAAAGACATTTCCTTTGCTAAAGATCATGTGTGGAGGGCTTGTATTGAAGGAAAGATGCATGAGAAGCCTCACAAGATCCTTAATCAAATCACCACCGAACGGTGCTTGGAGCTTCTCCACATGGATCTCTTTGGGCCTCCCTCTCATGATAGCCTTGGCGTGAAGAAGTATTGTTTAATAATTGTTGACGACTTCTCGATATATACTTGGGTCTACTTCGTCAAGTTCAAGAGCGAGACTCAAAAAACCGTAATCGACTTTGCCAATCAAGTTCAACGGAGACACAATGCTACCATCCTCACCATTCAAAGTGACAATGGTACCGAGTTCAAGAACTACACGTTGGATGAGTTTCTTAGCGATGAGGGGATCAAACATCAAAATTCAACTCCTTACACCCTCAACAAAATGGTGTTGCCGAAAGAAAGAACCGTACATTGATGGACGCGGCCCGGACCATGTTGGCGGAATTCAAGTCACCATATAACTTTTGGGCTGAAGCCATTTAAACCGCGGGTAATGAAACCAATCGCCTCTACCTACGCAAGAAGAAGAACATGACTCCATATGAACTTCTCACCGGACGCAAGCCAAATGTCAAGCACTTCTGGGTGTTTGGTTGTAGATGTTTCCTTCTCAAGAAAGGTGTCCGCTTGTCAAAGTTTGAGTCTAGGGATCAATAAGGGATCTTTGTTGGGTACTCAAATCAATCCCATGCCTATAGAGTCTACAACAAAGCAACGAGAAGAGTTGAAGAATCTAGCAATGTCCAGTTTGATGAAGATCATGAGTCTCTTGTGAGGCAAGACAGTGTTCGTGATCCAAGTGATGAAATTTCTCCCCAAGCCATAAGAAGAATGGGTGTGGGTTTCTTCCACCCCATTGAGGATCCCCTTATGGCTGAAGGAGAAGGACCAAGCTCCACTCAAGTGGAGCCTTCACTCTCACAAGACCATCTTGCACCTCAAGGTCAAATTATTGCTTCTCAAGGTTCTCCAAGCTCATCTCAAGATCTTCATGTCCATGACTCTCCAAGATCAAGTGTACATCAAGTTGATCAAGCCCTACCTCACCAATATAGTGAAGATCCTCAAGTCAATGATGCACAAGGTCGAGTTGAAGAAGGTCAAGCTAAAAATGACCAAGGCCAAGCTAATGTCTCAACCAAATGATGATGTCTCTCCTACGGTTGATGTTGATGAAGATAGTGATCAAACTCATGCATATAGTCAAGGCGGGGACTCGAACCGTGGTGATGACCAAGTGGTTGCTCAAGAATCTTGTCTTGAGACCCAAGCCCGCCGACAAGCATATTGTCTCGCTAATCTCATCAAAGATGGCCATATCCTTGATAATTTCTATGGAGATTGATACATTGCAAATGTATCTATAATTTTTGATGTTCCATGCTTGGTTTTATCTACTTTCTTGTGTTTTGTCCACACTTTGAAGTACTTTTCATATGATTTCTTGGACTAACCTATTAACAAGAGCCACAGTGATAACTGCCTATTTTCTGCTGTTTTTGGTTCCAAGAAAGTTAGAAAATGAATATTCTCGGAATTGGACGGGACAAAAGCCAAAGTGCCAATTTTTCTGGAAGACATCTGATGCTAGAATACGAGACGGAGAAGGGCTGGGGGCCGGCCACACCACCTGGCCGCGCGGCCAGGCCTGGCCCATGCCAGGGGGTGGTCTGGCTGACCCCAGCACCCCCTTAGCCTCTCCTTCCGCCTATATATTGCCCTCGGGGCGAAAACCCTAAGTACCCGATCAAAAATCCACAAAAGAGTCTATAGCCGCCGTCATCTCCATCCCTAGATCGGGAGGGATCTGAAGCTCTTCCCGGGACCCTGCCGAAGAGAGGAAATCATCCTGGAGGCCTTGTTCATCATCATGCAAGCCTCTGGTGTGATGCGTGAGTAGTTCATCTCTGGACTACGGGTCCATGTAGTAGCTAGATGACTGGTTCTCCTCCTTTGTGCTTTCATGTCTAGATCTTGTGAGCTCCGTTCATGATTAATATCATCTATTTGTAATTATACATGTTGTGTTTGCGGGGATCCGATGGATATTGAGATGCTATTTCAGATTGATTATTTATTCTATCATGTCTTTGTTATTTGTGATCTTGCATGCTTTCCGTTGTTACTAGCTATCTTAGCCAAGTAGATGCTAGCAACTCCAAGAGTTAGTATTTATGCTCGATAGTGGGTTCATGCCTCTGGTAATCTGGGGAAGTGACAGAAATCTCTAAGGTACTAGATGTGTTGTTGCTACTAGGGAGAAAACAACAATCCTTTGTTCATAGAACAATCATATTCTTTACATTACACGCAATTCGTATAGCAATAATATGTTGCTTGCAACTTAATACTGGAGGGGGTTTGGATGATAACCTGAAGGTAGATTATTAGTCATAGATGCAGTTGGATGGCGGTCTATGTATAATGTTGTAATGCCCAATCAAGTTCCAAAGGAGTCAAGATGATTAGTATATGCATGTATTGTTTTCTCGGTGTTTGTCAATTGCCCCGCTGTAATTTATTCACCCAGAATGTTATCTATCTTAAGGAGAGCCACCTCTAGTGAACTATGGACCCCGGTCCTTTCTTTTACATTCAATCTACAAATTGTTTACTGCTTTGTGTTTACTTTCTACAAACTATTACTTCCTTCCATTTGATACGTTTAATCCTTTGTTTTCAGCAAAACCGGTGAGATTGACAACCTCATCGCAAGTTGGGGACAAAGTTCCGTGGTTGTGTTGTGCAGGTCTCCACGTTGCTACTAGCACTGGTAGTGCGCCCTACCAAGGCTCAGCTAGCAACACCTTTGGGGTGTTTCCTTGCTCCTACTAGTTCGATTAAACCTTGGTTTCATATCTGAGGGAAACTTGCTGCTGTGCTCATCATACCTTCCTCTTGGGGTTCCCCAACGAGCTCTACATCAACACCGAGCCATCTAGCACTTTTCGGGCGCCGTTGCCGGGGAGTCAAGGACATCTTCACAAGGGGAGTCCCTCATAACCAATCTCTTTACTTTGTTATTTTTGTTTTGCTTAGTTTACTGTTTTGCTTTGTTTGCTTGTTTCCTTATCAAAAATACAAAAAAAATAGTTCCTACTATAGTTGTTATTTTCGTTGGTCTGTTATTGTCTTGCTTTATCATGCTTTCTATCAATGGTCTGTTTCTTTGAAACCGAATCTTATTGGCAAGGTGGGTTCACGGAAGAACAAAAATATTATTATAAGGAACACCGTTTGTCACAAAAAGGGAAACACTTATGGGAACAAATTGAGAAATTGTATACCATTGCTATAAATGCGTGCTCTACTTACAATGTTACTTATTGCTTTGATAAATCTTGTTGCTGTAGGAGGTATAAACACCTCCCTTTTCAATGTGAGTATAATGATAATGTTACCATATCTTCTTATGTTAAAGGGAATTATGACTTTTATGATGTGGAACAAATTGAAGAATTTATTGCTTGGAAGGGTGCATTTGAACTTGCTGGTTTGCTTGAAAATACTGATGATTCACCTTATAAATATGAGGTTTATGATATACTTAAATTTTGCTTTGATAATTACAAGGTATAAAATGGCTATATTCTTGAATATCTTAATAGATGCTCTCCACCAATGGAAGAGACTAATGCATTGCAAGAGCCTATGGAAGCACAAATTGCTGAAACTGTAAGCTCATTGGATGAAAAAGAGGAGGGGAGTGATGATCAAGAGGAGGAGGAACGGATTTACCCATCCCTACCTTCTAATGAGAGTAAATATTTACCCCTTACATTATTTGATTGTCCCCTATGCTTACCAAAGGAGGACAAATGTCATGTTCCTGAGGATTCTTTTGAAAATGTTTATAATAAAGCTCTATTGTTTGTAGATCATGAAAAGCATGCTTTATGTGATAGTTATATTGTTGATTTTATTCATGAGGCTACTGAAAATTATTATGAGAGAGGACAATATGGTTGTAAAAGTTTTCATGGTACTGAAACACCTCTCTATTTGCTGATAGTTTTGAAGTTACTCTTGTTTTATCTTCCTATGCCTGTCACTTTGTTCTTTGTGAATTTATTTGCATACAAGATTCCTATGCATAGGAAATGGGTTAGAATTAAATGTGTTTTGAATTTGCTTCTTGATGCTCTTTTTTACTTCAATTCATATTTCTAATGTGAGCATCTTCTCAAACTATCATGCCTAAATTAAAGGCATTAAAGAAAAGTACTTATTGGGAGATAACCCAAAAGTTTTAGATGAGTCTTGGAAGTTATTACTTCAGTAATAACCGCTCCTTATCCTTTTTATTTTCTTTTTGTGCCAAGAGTAACCTCTAATGAGAGAGAAGTAATGATTGGGAAAGTTGTTGTCCCGAAACAGATTTCTGAGCTTCACCGTAAAAATTCGTGTAAAATCTCTGAACGTCCCTTTGAGGCGTGGATTTTTGCGCTTCTGCCCCAGGTTGTAATCTAACTTTCGTTAGTTCAACACTTTTTGATTTGAGAAACATAAGGTTTTCGAAAAAATTCGTCTTTACCTACTGGTCTGTTTTGACAGATTTCTGCCATTTTCTGCATTTGCTTCTTGTTGGTTCCTTTTTGAGTTCTTTTGGGGAATTGAGCTTTTTTAGGGAAGTGCTTCAGTAGCTAGTTTTCTAATGGAAGTTTATTGGTGTTGGAACTGAACCTTAAGACCTTTTATCTTGAGTGCACTAATGTTGCTAATAAAGATTGTGTGAAGTTTTGTATGAAGGAAAAATTTCAGGTGTATGGAAGGAATGAGTAATGAGATGAAGGATGAACTAAAGCTCAAGCTTGGGGATGCCACGCGTGTCACCCCAATAAATATCCAAGAAGTACAAGCGTCAAAGCTTGGGTATGCCCAAGGCATCCCCCTCTTCATCAATAAAAATCTCAGGTTTCTTCCAAATGCTTGATTTTTATTGTTTCATGCACAGTTGTGTTGTTCTTGGAGCGTCTTCTTTTTCGTTTTAGTTTTGGTTTCCGTTTGCTTTGTTTTCTTAGTTTGCTGAATAAATTGGTTGGACCCCCTCTTTCATACATTGGTTTTCAAATAGTTTGGTTTGGTTTGGAAAATAGTAGGAAAAGCTCATGCTTAAGTGGTAAAGAGAGCTTGTTTTTTGACTGTGGCTTATGCTTTGTCATGCCATGCTTGATATTGTTTTGGCTTTATGCTTAGTATTCTTTGTTGTAGCATGACTTGTTATAAACAATTGAGATTGCTTAATTTGCCTTGGATGAATCATGTGTTGTTTTAGTATATTAAAGCATAGTATAGTGGTATTCTCCTTTGATGCTTTATTTGGGTTGACTTGGCACATGCTCACACCATGTTATGACTATATCAAGTCACCATAAGCCTTTATGATCCTTTAGTTTTAAAATTGTAGTATCACTTTATGCTTTGATCAATGATGTTTTGTTGCTCTGCATGATTATGGCCATTATTGCTCTCTTAGTTTGTTGCTCCCAGTCTTTTGCTAGCCTCCACAACCAAGTATGAGTTCCACGCATGCATCCAACTCCCTAAACCAAGTTATTCCAAAGATTCCACCATACCTACCTACTAGCATATGCTATTCCAAGTATATTCATGTTTTTTTTATCTTCCAAATTAAGCTTGTTATGAGAAAACTAGTGATTAAAGCTCTCACGAACTTGATGGCAAACTTTACTTTTTTGGCATCTAATAAACTTGAACCATTGGGTCCTTCTTTGTTGCGTATATGCTTGCGCTTTATAAGTTGAAATTAGCAGAACCATGTATCATGGGGAACGCTTTCAACATTGCACTTGTACTTTGTACCCCGTTGATATCATGTTCTTTTGCTTATGGATCCCGGCGGTGTGAAATAAAAGTGGAACTTGTAAGATCATGGAGTTTGTATGTGTGTTAGAGAAATGCCTGGGCCGCTAGCCTAAGCCATGCCTAATCATGGTGGAAACTTGTAGCATCACCATAATGAGCACTCTATGAAGCATCCTCAATAAAAACCTATGCAAATAGTAAATAAAAAGATCGCCTAAGATGCTCATTGTTTGCTTGCCTTGTCATTTTGATTATGGGATAGCTCCTGTATCATGTGCAAGGGGTACCCCATTGGCGGTTCTTTATGATACATATGTACTTACAATGACAAGAGCTTACTCGTGACTAAAGTTCAGTAGCATGAGGTTCGGTCTTCGTAAGTAAGGGCATGAGATTTCGGTTTATAACTTGTCAAGCATATCCTCTTAGTTGTGTCACTTTAACCTTAATCACCTTCAAGATGCTTATGATAGGGGCAATGAGAGCTGAAAGCTATAAGTACCATAATTTTTGGAAGCTCTTTATGAGACTTGAATCCCTACTTCCTTCTATGAAGGCCTTTCTTCCACCATTATATTGAGTCTCCACCTTCTACCTTTATGCACCTACTTTGAGAGCATAGTGGCTATTCTTAGTTCTATGTGCATTGTCCCAAGACTAGTTGATTGATGCATAACTTGATATTGCTTGTTTTAAACTATTAGTATCTAGTCACTCTTGGACTAACCTATTAACAAGAGCCACAGTGCCAGCTGCCTATTTTCTGCTGTTTTTGGTTCCAGGAAAGCTAGAAAATGAATATTCTCGGTATTGGACGGGACAAAAGCCAAAGTGCCTATTTTCCTGGAAGACATCTGATGCCAGAATACGAGACGGAGAAGGGCTGGGGCCTGGCCACACCACCCGGCCGCGCGGCCAGGCCTGGCCCACGCCAAGGGGTGGTTTGGCCGACCCCAACACCCCCTCGGCCTCTCCTTCCGCCTATATATTGCCCTCGGGACGAAAACCCTAAGTACCCGATCAAAAATCCACGAAAGAGTCTGTAGCCGCCGTCATCTCCATCCCTAGATCGGGAGGGATCTGAAGCTCTTCCCGGCACCCTACCGGAGAGGGGAATTCATCTTGGAGGCCTTCTTCATCATCATGCAAGCCTCCGGTGTGATGCGTGAGTAGTTCATCTCTGGACTACGGGTCCATGTAGTAGCTAGATGGATGGTTCTCCTCCTTTGTGCTTTCATATCTAGATCTTGTGAGCTCCGTTCATGATCAAGATCATCTATTTGTAATTCTACATGTTGTGTTTGCGGGGATCCGATGGATATTGAGATGCTATTTCAGATTGATTATTGATTCTATCATGTCTTTGTTATTTGTGATCTTGCATGCTTTCCGTTGTTAGTAGCTATCTTGGCCAAGCAGATGCTAGCAACTCCAAGAGTTAGTATTTATGCTTGATAGTGGGTTCATTCCTCTGGTAATCTGGGGAAGTGACAGAAATCTCTAAGGTACTAGATGTGTTGTTGCTACTAGGGAGAAAACAACAATCCTTTTTTCATAGAACAATCGTATTGTTTACATTACACACAATTCGTAAAGCAATAATCTGTTGCTTGCAACTTAATACTAGAGGGGGTTCGATGATAACCTGAAGGTGGATTATTAGTCATAGATGCAGTTGGATGGCGGTCTATGTATAATGTTGTAATGCCCAATCAAGTTCCAAAGGATTCAAGATGATTAGTATATGCATGTATTGTTTTCTCGGTGTTTGTCAATTGCCCCGCTGTAATTTCTTCACCCAGCATGTTATCTATCTTAAGGAGAGCCACCTCTAGTGAACTATGGACCCTGGTCCTTTCTTTTACATTCAATCTACAAACTGTTTACTGCTTTGTGTTTACTTTCTGCAAACTATTACTTCCTTCCATTCGATACGTTTAATCCTTTGTTTTCAGCAAAACCGGTGAGATTGACAACCTCATCGCAAGTTAGGGACAAAGTTCTGTGGTTGTGTTGTGCAGGTCTCCACGTTGCTACTAGCACCGGTAGTGCGCCCTGCCAAGGCTCAGCTAGCAACACCTTTGGGGTGTTTCCTTGCTCTTACTGGTTCGATTAAACCTTGGTTTCATAACTGAGGGAAACTTGCTGCTTTGCTCATCATAGCTTCCTCTTGGGGTTCCCCAACGAGCTGTACATCAACACCGATCCATCAAGATTTCAATAGGGGCTCCACTACTAGGAGACAACTAACCTCTTTTAGTTCACATCATGCTTTTATTTCTCATGTTGAGCCCCAAAAGGTCTTCAAAGCTCTTGAAGATGATGATTGTCTTGATGCTATGAATGAAGAACTTCACAACTTCAAGACAAACAAAGTGTGGTCACTTGTGAAGAGACCAAAATCTTGTCAAAATGTGATTGGGACCAAGTGGATCTTCAAGAACAAGAGGGATGCCAATGGTATATTCGTTCGCAAAAAAGCAAGGTTAGTTGCCCAAGGATACTCTCAAGTTGAGGGCATAGACTATGGTGAAACTTATGCTCCCGTTGCTCGACTAGAATCCATTCGCATGCTTCTTGCTTATGCTACCCATCATAACTTTAAATTGCAAGAAATGGATGTCAAGAGTGCTTTTCTTAATGGTCCCTTAAAAGAATTGGTGTATGCCAAGCAACCTCTGGGCTTTGAGGTTCCCCTCTTCTTGGACCATGTCTACAAACTCGATAAGGCACTTTATGGTCTCAAACAAGCCCCATGTGCGTGGTATGAGTGCCTTAGAGAGCTTTTGTTAGACCGTGGTTTTGAAGTAGGCCTGATTGATCCCACTCTTTTTACTAAGAAAGTTGAAGGAAACTTGTTCATTTGCCAAATCTATGTTGATGATATTATTTTTGGGTCTACTAACAAAGCTTTTAATGAGGATTTTACTAAGCTCATGACCGACCGCCTTGAGATGTCTATGATGGGGGAGTTGGAATTCTTTCTTGGCTCTGAAGTCAAGCAATTGAGGAAAGGAACCTTCATCAACCAAGCTAAATATGTCTAAGATATGCTCAAGAAGTTCAACCTTGATCAAGTAAATGGAGTCAAAACTCCCATTCCCACAAAGGTTAATCTTGATCTCGATCCCAAGGGTAAGGATGTGGATCAAAAGCTTTATCACTCGATGATTGGTTCTTTGCTCTATCTTTGTGCATCTCGACCAGATATTATGTTGAGTGTGGGTATGTGGTCAAGATTCCAAGCCGCACCAAATGAAAGACACATGATGGCGGTCAAGAGAATCTTTCGATATTTGGTTCATACCCCTAACTTTGGGTTGTGGTACCTCAAGGGAGCTAGCTTTGACCTCATTGGACACACAGATTCAGATTGGGCAGGAGACAAAGTGGAAAGGAAGTCAACCTCTGGTGCTTGTCAATTTCTTGGAAGATCGTTGGTGTGTTGGTCCTCGAAGAAGCAAAATTGCGTGTCAATGTCCACAGTTGAAGCTGAGTACATATCCGCCGCAAGTTGTTATGCTCAATTTCTATGGATGAAGCAAACCTTGAAGGATCTTGGACTTTCTTTCAACAAGGTGCCTCTTCTTTGTGACAATGGGAGTGCCATTACTATTCCTCACAACCCGGTGCAATACAAGAAGACCAAGCACATTGAGATTCGTCATCATTTCATTCGGGATCAAGTTGCAAGAGGAGACATTTCTTTGGAGTATGTTCCTACCAAGGCCAATCTTGCGGATCTTTTCACGAAGCCACTTGATGAAGCAAGGTTCCGGGAGTTGAGACATGAACTAAATATCATTAATTCAAGCAATGTGGTTTGAGTATCTTGCACACCTACCCGGGTCTCAAAGAATATCTTGTTTGGATGTAAGCATGGACTTAGGGGGAGTGTAGTTCCTCATATGAACCAACACTCTCTCTATTATGCACATATTAATGTATTCATTATCTATGGTCTTTCAAGGAGACAAAATGAGCTTAAATGATGAGTTTTGGTAATGAACCCAAGATACATCTTCGCGGTGTCAATCCAAATATACTTGTGAACACCTTGATTTTTAAACCTAGATGCCTGTTATGCCATGCATCGCAATCCTAGGATTACCATTTTTGCGAGACATAATAGATTGGATATCACAGTACATCATCCATTACAAACCATAATAAGGTCTTACATGAATAAAGGATCTCATGATCTAGTCTTAATACAACAAGCAGCGGAATAAAATAATAAGCGTAGAGGTGGGGTCCATCTTCAGGGTCACAGGCAATGCTGACGATGGAAGATAGTCCTAGTTATCATAGCCGTCCTGCTGTCCTTCATCTTGGTAGTCTCCTTCATAGTCTGGCCATAGGGATATCCAGGGACAAAAGCCATGAGTACTCTTTAAGTACTCGCAAACTATCACTAACAAGTAAGGTAGTTCTAGTGGGAAATGCTAACTCTAACTTTATTTGTAAAGTTAAGTTTGAAACCTAAGCTAAGTTCAGAAACAAAGAAAGATAAAATAAGGTTCTAGAATCACTTAAGTTGGGAAGGTAGTGTCATAGTCACAACCCTGTTATGGTCAAGTCAAGTTTCATCATTCATTTCATAAGTCATTTTGAAAACATCTGACGACGGAACAGTATGGCCACTCCAACTATCCATAACCGCGGACGCGGCTATTCGAATAGTTTGACACTCTACAGAGGTGGTACACTTTCACCACAAGATTCGATACATCTGTCAGGGATAACCCTGAATCATCATACTTAGTATGCAGATAATCAAACATAACCTTTCCTTTACACACCCTAGTATAAGCACCTCTCCTATGAGCATGGCCTCCCAACCATGACCATCTGTCATCTTGGGCACTGCATAGGTGGACAACATTGAGAGGTAGCCTCAGCTCAGACCTCTCCTGCGAGGGAACTAATAGTAATGCATATAAACTTCCGGCTAAGCCTTAAGCAATTCAGGTATTGTGGTTGTACAGTAAAATTGGAATGGTATCGCATCCGAACCCAACCATCAGTTTTGTAAAAGGGCTAAGGCTCATGCCTCAACATTTTCATCATCATAAACCATTGGGTGTTTCTCAACACATGTCAAAACATCTCAATAGAATGACTCATCATTCCAAGGTTTTCACAAGTCATTTTCACCAAGTACTCCCATCTAAAGTGATTCAAGTTTTAATTTAACTCTAAACTACTAAGTTAAGAGTGTTCAGTAATGTGGGATGCTAAGATCAATCTCATGCCATAGAATGACATCTAAGTTTATCTAGATAGGTCAAGTTTTATACTTTTTATGCTATCTTCAAACAAGTAAAGGATTTTGGTAAAGAAAGTAAAGCTTGTAAATAAAATTTGGAGTAGGAGTAAGTAAAAGGGCATAACCAAAGCATGCCTAATGCATTTACTTAGGTTATCTAGTTTGCAAGGTCTAGCTTGTATTGTTAATGATGGCTTGCCTTGTGTAGTGCAGTGGTTGAAGTTTTCTTCCTCCTCCTCGTAGAACTCCTCCTCCTCGGAAGCTTGGTCGGTACTGTCATCTATAAATACATACGGGATACACAATCACCAAAAAAATCTTAACTAGTATACTTAGCACACTAAGTTACACATTTGATGATCTATTATCATCACAAGCATCACAAGGTTTAATTAACTAGCTTCCTTCTTTTTATTTGAGAAAAGTAATTTCTACTCATTGAAATTAACTAAGATTTAATATTCTCCAATTCTAACATATGGGAATGTGATTTAAATGTTGGATCACATTTTAATAAGTTTAAGTTGAATATTTAATGATTTAAAGTGACTAGAAATGCCTATATAGCACTATTTTGGTACTAGTCCAAAGTCACTGCATGCAAACCTTAATATTATTACATATTCAGATAGGTATGGTTAAATGTGATTTTTGAGAGTTGGAATCAACTCAAAAGCTATTATGGTTGATTTTAGAAAAATGTTTGAATGTGCAAATGCTTCTGTCTTGTTAATTTTACTAGGCAAGATCTCTAACTCTAAATGATTTAAATCTAATGGGCTTGGATAGATATTTTCATTAACTTTCCAGCAAAATTGGAATCACTCCATTTGGATTTGTAAAAATCTTTGAATTGATTTTTGAACCAAGGGACATAATTGATTTTAAGTCTAAATAGAAAAATCTAATTTGAATTAAATGGGTCAGCGCGGGAAACTAAATGGGCTGGCCCAGTGATGCTCAGTGGCGTAGAGGGCGACTGACAGGCTAGTCCCGCATGTCAACGGCACATAAAACCCGAAGCGGTACAGGGCGATCTGGGCGCTACAATTAGAACACAGATCGACGGTCCACGGTCGTCGTCGACGAGGGACTCGTCGCCGGCGAGACCGAACCCTAAGTGGCCGGTGGGGGTATACTGGGACGTACCAGGGCTCCAGCTAGTGCGGCGAGGCGGGCAAACAAACTGGACGGCGACGACAAGCTCAGGCGAAGTCACGGCAGGGGCTGAGGTGGACGAAATTGACGACCACGTCTCCTCCTCTGCAGCGGCTACCTCCGGCGGAATTCCGGTGATGTGCTGCTCGAGCGGCTCCGGCGAGAGAGGGGAAATGGTAAGTGGAGAGAGGGGAGTGAGATGGTGTGCAGACTGAGGCTGGGGGTGGCCTCCTTATATAGGCTCAACGAGTTAACCGACGGGTGTGGGCGGAGCTCATCCGTGACGATGATACAGAGGGCTACCGGCATGGGCGAGGTAGGCGGACGGTAGGCGGTCTGCTGGCAGTCGTCTAGAGCTGAATGGCGTGGCTAGGGGCGATGCCTAACGGTCGGGGGCTTCACGCGCTCTGGGACACAGAGGCGGTGCTCGACGGTGATCATGGCTACTGTGGGTCACGCGGCGATGCACGGTCGTGTCTGGCAGGTTGCTGGGTTCAAGGCAGAGCGGTGTGCACGATTTGGTGTCGAGGCGTGGTCTGTGGCATGCTAGCAGCGATCGCGCTCTGGCGTGCTCTAGCTGCACGCAGAGAGGAAAGGGCGGAGCGACTCTAGGATGGTCTAGGGGCTGGCGGTGATCGTGGGGTGGACATGGAGTGGCGGTAGGGTTAGGCGGTGCTAGTGGCGGTGCTGGTTTGGCGTTGTGCGGTCGCTGGCGCGTTGCCTACGTTTGGCCGGTGATGACCATATTTGGGCGACGCGCTACTGCTGCTAGCGGTGAAGGAGGAGATGGTCTGGGCTGGGGTAGATGCTAGGGGGACAGGGATTAAGTGGGAGACCAAATTGGTCGATGATCACTGTGGAAACAGTGAAGCTACTCTAGTGTTGATTCAGTGCCTGCCATGTGTTCGACAGAATGGCCGCATGAGAGAAAGTTTTGAATTTTTGAAAGATTTTTGGTGGAGTGGTGTAACTTAAGCTTGAGCATCTAGGTTTGCTTGGGATTTTGAAATGGAGTTCATTTGAGTGGTTTTTGAATTAGTGTGATCTTGATACATACACTAGATTCAATTTTCAAATGTCACTTAAAATTAGAGTTTGAATGATTTTGGGAGATCACAAAGTGGGCCTTGGCACATGATTACTTGTACTAGCAAGAGGTGCAAAGAACCACAATTGTCTCTGTTGGCATTTGAGTCCTAGGAACACCCAAAGTGTCCTAGTTAGTTAAAATGGCACAAATGACCATTTCCTTATTTTATTCTTTTTGATTTCTTTTTCTTTGGGATTTCTTTGGGAATGATCAAGATGATGTGTAATTCACCTTAGAATCATTTTACAACCGAAGGATCAAACATGGCAATTCAAAACAACTCCTGTTTTAAATGCACAGACATATGAATGCTTAACTATTTTGAACAGCAAAAGTTTTTGTTAACCCCAAATTGGGTAGATTTGATCTTGATTAACTTTGGATTAAGTTTTGGGATGTTACAAACCTTCCCCCTTAAACAAAATCTCGTCCTGAGATTTACGAAAGAAAACTAGGAACTAAAGAGATCGGGGAACTCTGTCTTATTGTAATCTTCCCGCTCCCAAGTGGCTTCTTCTTCAGTATGGTTGCTCCATTGAATCTTGAGAAATTTGATACTCCTGGTCCTGGTGGTTTTGTAAGCTTCCTCCAAGATACTGATGGACACTTCACGATACGTCAGATCCTTGTTGATATCAACAGCTCGGTGATCGATGTTCTTGAAAACTTCGGTCTTCTCCGGCACTTCTAGGAATTTGCGAAGTAACGAGATATGGAACACATTGTGGATGGCTGACATCTCTTCTGGTAGTTCTAGTTGATACAATACTTCTCCTCGGTGGTTCAGAATCTTGAAGGGTCCAATATATCTAGGGGCTAACTTTCCTTTCAGACTAAAGCGTTGTGTTCCCTTCAATGTCGAAACATTGAGATACACAAAATCTCCGACATTGAAAGTCAGGTCTCTCCTTCTCTTGTCAGCATAACTCTTCTGTCTGGATTGGGTGGTCTTGAGGTGCTCATGGACTTTGTGAACCTTTTCTTTGGCTTCTCAGAGAATGTCGGGTCCAAAAATCTGACTCTCTCCTACTTGCGACCAATTCAAAGGGGTACGACACTTTCTTCCGTATAGGAACTCAAATGGGGCCATTTGCAAACTGGCTTGATAACTGTTGTTGTATGAAAATTCTGCGAAAGGCAGTCAGTCTTCCCATTTTGATCCATACTCCAAAACACAAGCTCTCAACATATCCTCTAGGATTTGGTTGACTCTTTCAGTCTATCCACCAGTTTGTGGGTGATAAGCTGTGTTGAAGTTCAACTTGGTTCCCAATCCTTCTTGGACTTTCTGCCAAAATCTTGAGGTAAATTAGGTTCCTCGATCTGATACAATGGTCTTGGGGGTTCCATACAGACTAACAATTCTAGCAAGGTACAACTCTGCTAGCTTCGAACTCTGGTAGGTAGTCTTGAACGGTATAAAGTGAGATACCTTAGATAGTCTATCAATGATGGCCCAGATTGAGTCATTTCCCCTACCAGAAGTAGGCAATCCGGTGATAAAGTCCATTCCGACAGAATCCCATTTCCATTCCGGAATCTGCAATGGTTGCAACAGTGCTACGGGTCTCTGATGTTCTGCTTTGACTCTTTGACAGATGTCACACTTGGCGATGTAGCTTCCGATTTCTCTCTTCATCTTGTGCCACCAAAATTGCTCTTTCAAATCTTGATACATCTTCGTTCCTCCGTGGTGGATAGAATAAAGAGTATCATGAGCTTCCTGCATGATAACTTGCTTCAGCTCCAAATCTGCTGGCACACAGATACGTCCTTTGTACCACAGAACTCCTTCTTCGTCTTCGGTGAATCTAGGTACCTTTCCTGTGCCAATACGATGTTTGATTCCGTCGATACTTTCATTTCCCTTCTGGGCTTCCTTGGTTTGGCTAATCAAAGTGGGTTGAAGTTCTATGCTAGCTAAATATCCTTTGCTAACAAGCTCGGTTCTAAACTGATCCAACTCCTCATACAAACTGGGTTGCTTCTCCTTGATCATGGTGTTTAACCTACACGGCAATCTGCTAAGAGCATCCGCTACCACATTGGCTTTGCTGGGGTGATAGTGAATGGCAAGGTCATAATCCTTGATTAACTCTATCCATCTCCTTTGCCTCATATTCAGCTCCTTCTGAGTGAAAATATACTTCAAGCTCTTGTGATATGAGTAAATCTCACAGCGATTTCCCATAAGATAATGATGCCATGTCTTCAATGCCAAAACTATGGCTGCTAATTCAAGGTCATGGGTCGGATAGTTCTGCTCATGCTACTTCAGTTGCCGAGATAGATAAGCGATGACTTTGCCTTCTTGCATCAATACACATCCAAGACCAATCTTGGATGCATCACAATACACATCAAACGGCTTCTTGATATCTCGCATGATCAATATTGGGGCTGAAATCAATCTCTTATTGAGCTCTTGGAAACTGGCTTCACATTTGTCGGTCCATTCAAACTTCTTGTCCTTCTTCAACAATTGGGTCATGGGTCTGGCGATACTCGAAAATCCTTCTACGAACTTGCGGTAATATCCCGCTAATCCGAGAAATGCATGGACTTGGGTTTGAGTGGTTGGGGCTTCCCATTCTTCGACATCTTTAATTTTGGTGGGATCAACAGAGACTCCTCCAGCAGACACAATATGTCCTAGGAATCCTACTTCTTTCAGCCAAAACTCACATTTGCTGAACTTGGCATACAACCGATGCTCTCTCAGGGTTTCCAGGATGATTCTCAGATGTTGCTCATGCTCTTCTTCTGACTTGGAGTAGATAAGGATATCGTCGATAAACAAAATGACAAACTTGTCTAGAAAATTCATAAAGATCTTATTCATGAGATTCATGAAATAAGTAGGGGCATTGGTTAATCCAAAAGACATGACCGTATACTCATATAATCCATAACGAGTAGTAAAGGAGGTCTTCGGAATATCCGTTGCACGAAACTTAAGTTGGTGATAACCAGTCCTAAGATCAATCTTTGAGAATACTTTGGCACCAGTCAACTGATCAAATAGATCCTCTATCTTGGCAGTGGGTAGTTGTTTTTGATGGTGATGTCATTCAGCTTTCTGTAATCGGTGCACAACCGGTTGCCTCCATCTTTCTTGTCGACGAATAACGCTGGTGATCTCCATGGCAATGCGCTTGGTTGAATCAAGCCTGTGGCTAACATAGCATCCAATTGCTTCTTCAATTCTACTAACTCTGAGGGGTTCATGCTATAGGGTCTCTGGGCTATTGGTCCGGTTCCGGGGATTAGTTCGATAATGAACTCAATATCCCTATCCGGGGGCATACCGGGCAATTCATCTGAGAATACGTCGGGGTATTCACATACTACTCTGACTTGGTATATGGTGGGTAGGGCTAGACTCTTGTTGCACTTGAATGACGAGGTAAGGTTTCAGATACATGCTCTACTGTTACTCCAGAACTACTGGTCATGGTGATGGCTTTCTTAGCACAGTCTATCAGTCCTTTATGCTTTGACATCCAATCCATTCCTAGTACTACTTCCAACCCTTTGGTTCCAAGTACTATTAGATTAGCATACAAATCTATCCCATCTATTCTGATAGGCACATCTTTGCAAATTTTTCTAGCTTTTGTAGTTGAACCGGGAATTGGAACTATCATGACATGCTTCAAGTTGGTTGGGTGAATCTTACTAGTGCATGCAAATTCTTTGGTGACAAATGAGTGCGATGCTCCAGAATCAAACAACACTCTTGCTAAAACTGAGTTAACAGAAAACATACCCAGCACTACATCTGGCGCTTCTTGGGCTTCTTCGGCGTTCATGTGGAAGAGAGGGCCGTTGCGGTTGTGAGGGTTCCCTGGGGAAAATCTTCTTCCTGGTTGAACACGACGTTGCTGTTGAGCTGGGGCATTCACATTGGTAGTGGCGGCAGTCTTCTTAGGACACTCATTGGAATAGTGACCCTTCACTCCACACTCGAAACAAGTAATCTGGGACTTGTCCTTGGCTGCGATAGGCACATCATTGCTTCCAGTTCTAGGTGAAGTGTTGTCGTTGTTGTTGTTGCTCTTGGGAGGTGCACGGTTGAAATTGCTGGTGTTGCCGGGGTTGTTGTTGTTTCCTCCGGACTTCACATTGCCTCCACTACGGTTGGGGTAACTTGGGCGAGACATTGGGGGTCGGTTGCTTCTTGGTGCATATCCTGCAGACGGGTTGGGACGGTACTTCTGGTGGCTGTTGGATCCAGCTTGGTGCATCATACGATGTTTGCGGTTGTCGTTGGCTTGGTTAATATTCCCTTCCATCTGAATGGCAGAGTCGACGAGCTCTTCGAGATCCTCGAAGCGGATCTTGACTAGGACAATCTGCATCTCATCATGCAGTCCGTTCAGGAATCTCTCCTTCTTGGCCTCCGTGTTGATCTCATCAGGTGCATACCTGGCTAGGGACAAGAATCTATCACGATACTCTACTACAGTCATTCTGCCTTGTTTCAATTCTCTGAATTCATCCCTCATTCTGGCGACTAGTCCCTGCGGCACATGGGTGCGGCTGAACTTGATTTTGAAGGCTTCCCATGTCATCACTTGACCATGGTTCATCGTGCGGGTGCTGTTCCACCAGGCTCTTGCATCTCCTGCCAAATAGTGGGTGGCAAAGAGAACTTTCTCGTTGTCATCAACTCTGGCTACTTCTAAATTGTTCTCCATTGTCTGCAACCAGTCATCAGCATCTAGTGGGTTCTCCGAAGTGCTAAAGATTGGGGGATTGGTATTCTGGAAGTTTTTCAGCTTGGATCCTTGATGATCCTGA
This sequence comes from Avena eriantha, assembly GCA_910589775.1. NCBI lineage: Eukaryota > Viridiplantae > Streptophyta > Magnoliopsida > Poales > Poaceae > Avena > Avena eriantha. The sequence goes on along the minus strand of OU342740.1, from coordinate 367,620,108 downwards.
TTTCCATGCCCTTGGTTGTTTTGGGCCATTTGAGCTATCTGATGCAGAGTTGCTAGGTTGGCTTGGCGCTCTACCCTACTTGCTTCACGGTCTGCAACTAGCATCTTCATAATCTGGAGCATCGGGTCCTGCGATGAGCTGCTCCCTCTGGGGATTCCACGAGTCATCTGAAGATTGAGGTAGATAAAGGGGTAAGAGGGAAAGTTCTATGGTTCCTAGTTCTGATTTCAAAGCTAAAACTTTGAGTTTGACTCAGATTTTTGCAACTAATTTCTTTTCATTCATTCAAGCAAGCACGTGATACAAACACACACACACCACACCATCAAAGGAAACATATGGTTTTAAGAACAATTCTGCAAGCTACGATACAATGGGACCGATACTCCTCACTCTACGATAGTGCTCTAGTGCATCTACTCATCATTGATGAAGTCGGAGTCATCATCGTCGGTGTAGAAGTCAACTGCATCCTCCTCCAGAAAGTCATCATTGTTGTTGAGGTAATAGTCCATATCTCCCTGGATGTCTTCACCTTCCTCTTCTTCTTCCTTTGCTGCAAGTTGAGCTTCTTGCTCCTTGATGGTCTTCTCGAGGTCGGCCACCTTCTTGCAAAGACGGTCGATGGTGTGATCCTTCTTTGCGCCCTGGCGGCAAAGAGACTGACGATCCTTGACAAGTAGTGAGAAAGTCTGGGCCTTCTGGGCGGCAATAGCAAGGTTGTGGTTGGCGAACTCCCTAGCATTGTCCAATTCCTTCTATCAGTCATACAACAGGAAGTCAAGGTTCTCCACTTGACGCTTCAACTCCGGGTGACTTGGCATCTCCATTGGCATTCCCATAAAGTCATGCCTTGCATAGTGAGCAAAGCGGGTTCCTTGGATTTGGTTGACACTCAGGGCACACAGACGTGCGAGAGCTTCATGCATTGCCCTGGCTAATCCATCTAGCTAGTTGTTCTCTCTCACAGAGAACTGGATCCTCTCGGACGTTGGTGCTTCTATCTTGCCTCGAAGATCAGCGGTGACTAGCCATTGTAAATCTCCTCCTGGGGGTCCAGGAAGTTGAGCTCCAAGGAATTCCGGATGTGGGCATCCCAAGTACTCCGATAGTGCATCAAGATCCCTCTCGAAGATCACCTGGCCTCCGTTGCCCAACTGGTAGAACTTGCTGAACTGAGTCTCCATCTATAAGAATTAAGGATGAGAAAGTTAGTGAAGTGATCAAGTGTGTCAAATTTTATGTAGTAATGTAAGAATTGGAGGAACATTAATTTTTTTGAGAGAAAGAATTCCCAAGGGTAAGAGAGGAAATAGTTTTCATAAATACTCACTTAGGTGTTTGAAACTAAGTTTTTTTGTTCGGGCGTCCATTCTAACTAGGGTCTCCTATGGTCAGGATGGATCTGATACCAACTTGTCAACACCCGGATTTTTAATCCCAGATGCCTGTTATGCCATACATCACAATCCCAGGATTACCATTTTTCCGAGACATAACAGATTGGATATCACAGTACATCATCCATTACAAACCATAATAAGGTCTTACACGAATAAATGATCTCATGATCCAGTCTTAATACAACAAGCAGCGGAATAAAATAATAAGCGTAGAGGTGGGGTCCATCTTCAGGGTCACAGGCAATGCTGACGATGGAAGATAGTCCTAGTTATCATAGTCGTCCTGCTGTCCTTCATCTTGGTAGTCTCCTTCCTAGTCTGGCCATAGGGATAGCCAGGGACAAAATCTATGAGTACTCTTTAAGTACACGCAAACTATCACTAACAAGTAAGTTAGTTCTAGTGGGAAATGCATGCTAACTCTAAGTTTATTTGTAAAGTTAAGTTTGAAACCTAAGCTAAGTTCAGAAACAAAGAAAGATAAAATAAGGTTCTAGAATCACTTAAGTTGGGAAGGTAGTGTCATAGTCACAACCCTATTATGGTCAAGTCAAGTTTCATCATTCATTTCATAAGTCTTTTTGAAAACATCTGACGACGGAACAGTATGGCCACTCCAACTATCCATAACCGCGGACGCGGCTATTCGAATAGTTTGACACTCTAAAGAGGTGGTACACTTTCACCACAAGATTCGATACATCTGTCAGGGATAACCCTTAATCATCATACTCAGTATGTAGATAATCAAACATAACCTTTCCTTTACACACCCTAGTATAAGCACCTCTCCTATGAGCATGGCCTCCCAACCATGACCATCTGTCATCTTGGGCACTGCATAGGTGGACAACATTGAGAGGTAGCCTCAGCTCAAACCTCTCCCGTGAGGGAACTAATACTAATGCATATAAACTTCCGGCTAAGCCTTACCCAATTCAGGTATTGTGGTTGTATGGTAAAATTGGAATGGTATCGCATCCGAAGCCAACCATCAGTTTTGTAAAAGGGCTAAGGCTCATGCCTCAACATTTTTATCATCATAAACCATTGGTGTTTCTCAACACATGTCAAAACATCTCAATAGAATGACTCATCATTCCAAGGTTTTCACAAGTCATTTTCACCAAGTACTCCCATCTAAAGTGACTCAAGTTTTGATTTAACTCTAAACTACTAAGTTAAGAGTGTTCACTAATGTGGGATGCTAAGATCAATATCATGCCATAGAATGACATCTAAGTTTATCTAGATAGGTCAAGTTTTATACTTTTTATGCTACCTTCAAACAAGTAAAGGATTTTGGTAAAGTAAAGAAAGTAAAGCTTGTAAATAAAATTTGGGGTAGGTGTAAGTAAAAGGGCATAACCAAAGCATGCCTAATGCATTTACTTAGGTTATCTAGTTTGCAAGGTATAGCTTGCATTTTTAATGATGGCTTTCCTTGTGTAGTGCAGTGGTTGAAGTTTTCTTCCTCCTCCTCTTGGTAGAACTCCTCCTCCTCGAAAGCTTGGTCGATACTATCGTCTATAAATACATACGAAATACACAATCACCAAACAAAGCTTAACTAGTCTACTTAGCAGACTAAGTCACACATTTGATGATCTATTATCATCACAAGCATCACAAGGTTTAATTAACTAGCTTCCTTCTTTTTATTTGAGAAAAGTAATTTCTACTCATTGAAATTAACTAAGATTTAATATTATCTAATTAAAATATGGGATCATGTGTACACATGTCATCACCACATATTCTAACATATGGGAATGTGATTTAAATGTTGGATCACATTTTAATAAGTTTAAGTTGAATATTTAATGAATTAAAGTGACTAGAAATGCCTATATAGCATTATTTTGGTACTAGTCCAAAGTCACTGCATGCAAACCTTAATATTATTACATATTCAGATAGGTATGGTTAAATGTGATTTTTGAGAGTTGTAATCAACTCAAAAGCTATTATGGTTGATTTTAGAAAAATGTTTGAATGTGCAAATGCTTCTGTCTTGTTAATTTTACTAGGAGAGATCTCTAACTCTAAATGATTTAAATCCAACGGGCTTGGATTGAGATTTTCATTACCTTTACAACAAAATTGGAATCACTCCATTTGGATTTGTAAAACTCTTTGAATTGATTTTTGAACTAAGGGACATAATTGATTTTAAGTCTAAATAGAAAAACCTAATTTGAATTAACTGGGTCAGCGCGGGAAACTAAATGGGCCGACCCAGTGACGCCAAGTGGCGCAGAGGGTGACTGACAGGCTAGTCCCGCATGTCAGCGGCACATAAAACCCGAAGCGGTACGGGGCGATCTGGGCGCTACGATTAGAACACAGATCGACAGTCCACGGTCGTCGTCGACGACGGACTCATCACCGGCAAGACCGAACCCTAAGCGGACGGTGGGGGTCTACTGGGGACATACTAGGGCTCTAGCTAGTGTGGAGAGGCGGGAAACGAACTAGACGGCGACGGCGAGCTCAGGCGAAGTCACGGCAGGGGCTGAGGTGGACGAAATCGACTACCATGTCTCCTCCTCTGCAGCGGCTACCTCCGGTGGATTTCCGGCGATGTGCTGATCGAGCGGCTCCGACGAGAGAGGGGAAATGGTCAGTGGAGAGAGGGGAGTGAGATGGTGTGCAGAATGAGGCTGGGGGTGGCCTCCTTATATAGGCTCGACAAGTGGACCGACGGGTGTGGGCGGAGCTCGTCGGTGATGGCGATACAGAGGGCTACCGGCGTGGGCGAGGTAGGCGAACGGTGGGCGGTCTGCTAGCGGTCGTCTAGAGCTTAATGGCGTGGCTAGGGGCGGTGCCTAATGGTCGGGGGCTTCACGCGCTCTGGGAGATAGAGGCGATGCTCGACGGTGATCATGGCGACTATAGGTCGCGTGGCGGTGCACGGTCGTGTCTGGCGGGTTGCTGGGTTCAAGGCAGAGCAGCGTGCACAATTTGGTGTCGAGGCATGGTCTGTGGCATGCTGGCGGCGATCGCGCTCTGGCGTGCTCTAGCTGCACGCAGAGAGGAAAGGGCGGCGCGGCTCTAGGGTGGTACAGGGGCTGGCGGTGATCGTGGGGTGGACAGGGAGTGGTGGTAGGGTTAGGTGGTGCTAGTGGTGGTGTTGCACGGTCGCTGGTGCGTTGCCCGCGTTTGGCCGGCGACGACCATATTTTGGCAACGCGCTATTGCTGCTAGCGGTGAAGGGGGAGCTGGTCTGGGCTGGGGTAGATGCTAGGGGGACAGGGGATTAAGTGGAAGACCAAATTGGTCGATGATCACTGTGGAAACAGTGAAGCTACTCTAGTGTTGATTCAGTGCCTGCCATGTGTTCGACAGAATGGCCGCATGAGAGAAAGTTTTGAATTTTTGAAAGATTTTTGGTGGAGTGGTGTAACTTAAGCTTGAGCATCTAGGTTTGCTTGGGATTTTGAAATGGAGTTCATTTGAGTGGTTTTTGAATTAGTGTGATCTTGATACATACACTAGATTCAATTTTCAAATGTCACTTAAAATTAGAGTTTGAATGATTTTGGGAGATCACAAAGTGGGCCTTGGCACATGATTACTTGTACTAGCAAGAGGTGCAAAGAACCACAATTGTCTCTGTTGGCATTTGAGTCCTAGGAACACCCAAAGTGTCCTAGTTAGTTAAAATGGCACAAATGACCATTTCCTTATTTTATTCTTTTTGATTTCTTTTTCTTTGGGATTTCTTTGGGAATGATCAAGATGATGTGTAATTCACCTTAGAATCATTTTACAACCGAAGGATCACTCAAACATGGCAATTCAAAACAACTCCTATTTTAAATGCACACACATATGAATGCTTAACTATTTTGAATAGAAAAAGGTTTTGTTAACCCCAAATTGGATAGATTTGATCTTGATTAACTTTGGATTAAGTTTTTGGATGTTACAATACGCATATATGGTGGCCTAGGCCACTGACCTTGTGTGTTTTTAATGTTTGGTTCCCTTTGTATTCCATGTTTTGGGTGTTGATTTTCATTTTTGGATCTTATTTGTTTTTCTTCATAGTTTGTGCCATCTATCCCAAGCCTTTGCTTCTCCCCTTAGCCCTCTCTTCCCTACACAAGGTCATTTCTTTGCCAAATCAAAATCTAGACAGATTTCCTGGATATCGCCGATAGTTCTGGTCCCTAGCCAGTACTACATCTCCGGGCCTAACTTCCCGGAAGTTACGCTTGGACCGGTACTACCGCACCGCCCAGAACTACCCATATCACTGGTAGTTCTGGCCCCTAGCCGGTACTACCGGTCGAGCAAGGGACATATAAGTCACGGGCCAAGGGGCCACGGGATCTTCTTCCGCACTTGTCCCGCACTTACAAACTTGCATACCCAGGAAGCTCTCCCCGGTGGCGCCGCCGGCACCACCGATTCCGGCCGTCCCTCTTCAGATCTGCTCTGTGGGATTCTTCCCCACCTCGATCTCTCGCCATGGACTCCGATATTTTCTCCTCTCGCCCTCCATTCATGGAGATCTGGCCATTTTTGTGCTTGAGTAGGAAATGCCATGTCTAGGGCCCTTCTTTGGCTAGAACTGCTTTGGCAGATCGTGGTAGGGCTAGAATTCATGTGTAGATCAGATTTCCCCGATACATTGTCTAGATTCCAACCTTTGGTGCATCTATATCCACCAATCTATGATTTCCAATCAACCGCTCTGCTCGTGCCCTGACTAGTACTACCGGTGAGGCTCGACCGGTACTTCCGGTGGGGTTCTTGATACGTTGCAACGTCTATAATTTTTTATGTTCCATGCTTGTTTAGTATCTACTTTCTTACGTTTTGTCTACATTTGGAGATACTTTTATGCATTTTGTGGGACTAACCTATTAACAAGATGCCATAGTGCTAGTTGCCTATTTTCTGTTGTTTTTGGTTCCAGAAAAGTTAGAAAATGAATATTCTCGGAATTGGACGGGACAAAATCCAAAGTCGATATTTTACCGGGAGACTCACGGAGCCAGAAGACGAGACGGAGAGAGGCCAGGGGCTGGCCACACCATAGGGTGGCGCGGGTCCCCCTAGCTGCACCACCAGGTGGTGTGGGCCCCTCCGGCCTCCACTGACCTTGCCCTTTCGCCTATAAGAAGCCTCCGATGTAGAAACCCTAAAGAAGCGAGCCTCCAGCCATGAAAAGTTTCATAGCGCCGCCGCCACCGAAGGGGAGATTCAGGGGACAGAAAGTCTCTGTTCCGGCACCCTGCCAGGATGGGGAAGTGCCCCCAGAGCCATCTCCATCGATCTCCACCACCATCTCCATCGCCATTGCTGATTCCCATGATGATGAGGGGGTAGTTCTTCCTCGAGGCTAAGGGTTCTACCGGTAGCTATATGTTCATCTCTCTCCATGCATGATCATATTGTGATCATGAGCTTTGTAATCAAGTACATCTACCTTGCTACTCAATTGCTTTAATAGATCTCTGGCTCTCCCCATGTGTGTGAAAGTGACAACGTGCACACCATGGTGACACTTAGACTAGAGATTACAAATACTTGTTATGAGTTATATTTGGAGTTGGATATCTCTATGAAATTGTGGTGTTTGTCGGAACCATGTAGTGCTCAAGGTGATAGTGTGGGGTTATCTAGATGGGCAAAGCAAACTTTGAGGAGTGTTGTTATAGCCCTACCATTGATTAGAATATCCAACCAGAGAGTAGTTCAGAGTAGTACCATAAAGAGAAGATATTTATATGAGAGTGTTCACTAGTGAAAGTATGATCCCTAGGCCTTGTTTCTAAGCATTGAAAGACCGTTTGCAACTAGATATGTTACATGTTTGCTTGCTGCCATCTTTATTTCAGTTTGCCTTTAGTCTGTTCCACACCATCAAAGTATTTTCTGGCACCGTTGTCTTATATCCATACCACTTGTATTTCACTATCTCTTGGCCGAACTAGTGCACCTATACACCTGACAAGTGTATTGGGTGTGTTGGGGACACAAGAGCCATCTTGTATCTTGATTGCAGGGTTGCTTGAGAGGGACGCCATTGACCACTTCCTCCCCGAGTTCGATAAACCTTGGAAAATCCACTTAAGGAAAACTTGCTGCTGTTCTACAAACCTCTGCACTTGGAGGCCCAACAACTGTCTACAAGAATAGAAATGCGTAGACATCAAGCTATTTTCTGGCGCCGTTGCCAGGGAGGTAAGGTAAAAGGTACTCACATCTTCTGGCTACTAAGCTATCTTCTAGTACTGTTGCTAGTTTGTGAGTGCTCGAAGTTATTTCCTTTGGATTCTGCAATTATATCTTCTTTTCTTGTTTTTTTCACTAGTTAGGCTTAATGGAAAACAACAAGAAATTAGAGAGCTTTATAGTATTTATCTTGAGTTAGGACATGAAGTGTTTGAAGAGAAAATTTAAAAACCTATGGAACATTATTTGCGTGCAAATAGCAATGTTATTAGTATGAATTCTTTGAACACCATTATTGCTAATGCTATGGAAAAGTCTAAGCTTGGGGAAGCTAGTTTTTATGAAAATGATCTTTTTAGTCCCCCAAGCATGGAGGAGAAAATTCTTTGATGATACTATGCCTCCAATATATGATGATTACAATGATGATATGATATTTTCAGTACACCTACTATTGAGGATAAAATTAATTATGATTATAATGTGCCTCCTATATTTGATGATTATGGTGATTAGAATAATAATGATAGCTATTTTGTTGAATTTGCTCCCACTACAATTAATAAGAATGATTATTTTATGTTGGGAGTATTAATTCTTTTATGCATGTGGCTCATGATAAGAATGTTTTATGTGATAGTTATATGTTAATTTTATTCATGATGCTACTGAAAGTTATTATGAGAGAGGGAACACATGGTTTTATGCATCTCAATAATATTAAGTTTCCCCTCTTTATGTTGAAAGTCTTGAAGTTGCACTTGTTTTACTTTCCTATGCTTGTTGTTGTGTGCTTTCATGACTTGTTTCTTTACAAGATTCCTATGCATAGGAAGTGGTTTAGAGTTAAATGTGTTTTGAATTTGCTTCTTGATGCTCTCTTTTACTTCAATTCATATTTCCTATGTGAGCATCTTCTCAAACTATCATGCCTAACTTAAAGGCGTTAAAGAAAAGTACTTATTGGGAGATAACCCAAAAGTTTTAGTTGAGTCTTGGAAGTTATTACTTCTGTAATAACCTCTCCTTATCATTTTTGTGTGGTTTTTGTGCCAAGCATAACCTCTACTGATAGAGAAGTAATGCTTGGGAAAGTTGATGTCCCGAAACAGATTTTTGTGCTTCATTGTAAAAATTCGTGAAAAATCTATGTACGTCGGTTTGAGCTGTAATTTTTGTGCTTCTGCCCCAGGTTGTTATCCAACTTTCGTTAGTTCAACACTTTTCGATTTGAGCAACAAAAGGTCTTCAAAAAAATTGGTTTTTACCTGCTGATCTGTTTTGACAGATTTCTGCCATTATTTGAGTTTGCTTCTTAATCTCTTTCTCTTTGAGTTCTCTTTGATCACTTGAACTTTTTAAAGGAAGTGCTATAGTATCTTGTGTTTTAATGGAAGTTACTTATGTTGAACCTGTACCAAAAGACTTATTATCTTGAGTACACTAATGTTGCTAATGAAGATTGTGTGAAGTTTTATGTGAAGGAGATTTTAAAGTGTAGGGAAGAGTAATGTGATAAGATGAAGAATGGACAAAAGCTCAAGCTTGGGGATGTCACCCGTGTCACCCCAAGAAATATTCAATAAGTACAAGCGTCAAAGCTTGGGGATGCCCAAGGCATCCCCTTCGTCATCAATAAAAATCTCAGGTTTCTTCCAAACACTTCATTTTTATTGTTTCATGCATAATTGTGTTGTTCTTGGAGCGTCTTTGTTTTTGTTTTTAGTTTTATTTTTCTTTGTTTGCTGCAATAAGTTGGTTGGATCCCAGCACTTCTTTTGGAGAGAGACACACTTTGTTTTCATTGTTTAGAACACTCTAGTTTTCATTCTTATTGTTTGGTGAGTGTTCTCTTTTGCTAGCACTGTGTTTAGCGTTAGTTTTCTTGTGCTTTCAGCTTAGAACTTTTTAGTTCTTCTTTTTGGATTGTGATACAAGCTCACTGATCTTTATTTGTTACTATCTTTGTGAGTTCTTTCAAATAAGTTGGTTTGGATTGGAAAAGAGTAGGAAAGTTCATGCTTAAGTGGTATAAAAGGAGCTTGTTTCTGACACTGACTTAGACTTTATCATGTCATGCTTGATATTGTTTTAGCTTTATGCTTAGTGATTTTTGCTGTAGCATGACTTGTTACAAACAATTGAGATTGCTTAATGTGCCTTGAAAGAATCATGCGTGTTTTAGCATACAAAAGCATAATATTGTGGTATTCTCCTTTGATGCTTTGTTTGGGTTGACTTGGCACATGCTCACACCATGTTATGACTATGAACCAGTCACTTTAGCCTCTATGATCATTTAGTTTTTGACTCGTGGTACCACTTTACGCTTTGATTGATAATGTTTTGTCGCTTTGCATGATTATGCCCATTATTGCTCTCTTAGCCTAGTCTTTTGCTAGCCTCCATAACCAAGTATGAGTTCCACTCATTCATCCAACTCCAAATAAAACCAAGTTATTTCAAAGATTCCACCATACCTACCTATTAGCATTTGCTATTCCAAGTATATTCATGTTTTTATCTACCTTCCGAATTAAACTTGTTATGTGAAAATTAGTGATTAAATCTCTCACGAATTTGATGGCACACCTTACTTTCTTGCACTTAATAAAATTGAACCATTATGTCCATCTTTGCTGCGTATATGCTTGCGCTTTATAAGTTGAAGTTAGCATAACCATGTATCATGGGGAACGCTTTCAACATTTCACTTATATTCCGTTGATATCATGATTCTTTTTCTTATGGATCCCGGCGGTGTGAAATAAAAGGGGAACTTGTAAGATCATGGAGTTTGTATGTGTGTTAGAGAAACGCCTGGGCCGCTAGCCTAAGCCATGCCTAATAATGGTGGAAACTTGTAGCATAACCATAATGAACATTCTATGAAGCATCCTCATTAAAAAACATATGCAAATAGCAAATAAAAAGATCGCTGGGATGCTCATTGTCTGTTGCCTTGTCATTTTGATATGGGATAGCTCCTGTGTCATGGGGCAAGGGGTACCCCGTTGGCGGTTCTCTATGATACATATGTACTTACAATGACAAGAGCTTACTTGTGACTGAAGTTGAGTAGCATGAGGTTCGGTCTTCGTAAGTAAGGGCATGAGATTTCGGTTTATAACTTGTCAAGATATCCTCTTAGTTGTGTCATTTTAACCTTAATCACTTAAAGATTCTTATGATAGGGGCAATGAGAGCTGAAAGCTAATAAGTATCATAATTTCTGGAAGCTCTTTATGAGACTTGAATCCCTGCTTCCTTCTATGAAGGCCTTTCTTTTACTTTTATGTTGAATCTCCATCTTCTATCTTTATGCACCTATTGAGAGAGCATAGTGTCCATTCTTAGTTTAATGTGCATTGCCCCAAGACTTGTTGATTGATGCATAACTTTGATATTGCTTGTTCTTAAACTATTTGTATCTAGTCACCCTTATGAACTTTGAAGGTGTCCTATGCATTTATGTTTTTCTACACTATGAGGGACAAGCTGAATACCATTCTTATTATGTTCTCTTTATGTGAAACAAACAAACGTCTTCTAAAGCATTGTTATTCATGAATCTTTTGTTTGTGCCTTTTCATGTTACAACATAGTTGCATGTCTTATTGTTAGAACTATATCTTTCATGCTATGTTAAAGTCCTATGATCCCAGCTATCAATGTTTTACAAATACTTTGATCAAGTTTATGATGGTGCATGTCACCTCAAAAATTATTCTTTTTTTATCACTTACCTACTCGAGGACGAGCAGGAGTTAAGCTTGGGGATGTTGATACATTACAAACGTATCTATAATTTTTGATGTTCCATGCTTGTTTAGTATCTACTTTATTATGTTTTATCTACATTTGGAGATACTTTTATGCATTTTCTAGGACTAACCTATTAACAAGATGCCACAGTGCGAGTTGCCTGTTTTCTGCTGTTTTTGGTTCCAGAAAAATCAGAAAATGAATATTCTCGGAATTGGACGGGACAAAAGCCAAAGTCGATATTTTACCGGAAGACTCACGGAGCCAGAAGACAAGACGGAGAGGGGCTGGCCACACCATAGGGTGGCACGGGTCCCCCTGGCCACGCCACCAGGTGGTGTGGGCCCCTCCGGCCTCCACCGACCTTGCCCTTTCACCTATAAGAAGCCTCCGATGTAGAAACCCTAAAGAAGTGAGCCTCCAGCCATGAAAAGTTTCACAGCGCCGCCGCCACCGAAGGGGAGATTCGGGGGACAGAAACTCTCTGTTCCGGCACCCTGCCAGGACGGGGAAGTGCCCCCGGAGCCATCTCCAACGATCTCCACCACCATCTCCATCGCCATTGCTGATTCCCATGATGATGAGGGAGTAGTTTTTCCTCGAGGCTAAGGGTTCTACCGGTAGCTATGTGTTCGTCTCTCTCTCTATGCATGATCATATTGTGCTCATGAGCTTTGTAATCAAGTAGATCTACCTTGCTACTCAAGTGCTTTAATAGATCTCTGGCTCTCCCCATGTGTGTGAAAGTGACAACATGCACACCATCTTGGCACTTAGACTAGAGATTACAAATACTTGTTATGAGTTATATTTGGAGTTGGATGTCTCTATAAAATTGTGGCGTTTGTCGGAACCATCCAGTGCTCAAGGTGACAGTGTGGGGTTATCTAGATGGGGAAAGCGAACTTTGAGGAGTGCTGTTATAACCCTACCATTGATTAGAGTGTCCAACCGGAGAGTAGTTCAGAGTAGTATCATAAAGAGAAGATATTTATATGAGAGTTTTCACTAGTGAAAGTATGATCCCTAGGCCTTGTTTCTAAGCATTGAAACACCGTTTGCAACTAGATTTGTTACATGTTTGCTTGTTGCCATCTTTATTTCAGTTTGCCTTTAGTCTCTTCCAGGCCATCAAAGTATTTTTTGGCACCGTTGTCTTATATCCATACCACTTGTATTTCACTATCTCTTCGCCGAAGTAGTGCACATATACACCTGACAAGTGTATTGGGTGTGTTGGGGACACAAGATACTTCTTATATCTTGATTGCATGGTTGCTTGAGAGGGATACCTTTGACCACTTCCTCCCTGAGTTCGATAAACCTTGGGTAATCCACTTAAGGGAAACTTGATGTTGTTCTACAAACCTCTCCACTTGGAGGCCCAACAACTGTCTACAAGAATAGAAGTGCGTAGACATGAGTCCTCACCACCGGTACTACCGGTGGGGCATGACCGATATTTCTAGTGAGCTCCACGCCACCGGAACTTCCGGCCGCTTGGCGGAACTTCCGATGCACCAAATCTTGGTTTCTGCTTGTGTGTTCTGTCAATCTAGTCTAACCTGGTTGTTTTTCCTTTGACCTTGTGCACTTATCCTCTCTTCCCTCCCTTCTATTTGCTTTCTTCTCAGGCAAGGTGGTTCCCGTGGCAAATCCAAGCGGTCTCGTGTTCCCTCTCGTGGGCCTTATGAGATTGATGAAGTTGATCTGGAGGTCGTGCACCCTCCTAGTCAGACCGCTCGTCAGAGAGCTGCCGCTGAGCGCCGTGCTGCTGCAGCTGAAGGTAAGACATGTTCTGGCCATTCAAAAGAAGACCACCTCTGGCCTGATTCAAGCAAGAAGAAGATCTCATCCTAGCCTCATCTTGCGTATGAGGAGTTTCACAAGATTGATCCCTACATTGTTCCTCGTGGTCGTCTGGCTCAGGACCCTTTCTTCCACACCAAGCATCAAGAGGAGATCTATTCCAAGGTTTATGCTTCCAAGAAGAAGAATGTGGTTTCTCCCCAGAAGCACATCAATGTGGCCAAGATGGAGAGCAACCCCAAGTACTTTGGTGAGGCTCTCGACATGTGCATACGGTTTAGGCTTCTCAAGATCATGGCACACCATGAGAACTATGATGAGAGGGCCATTGCTCAGTTCTACTCCACCCTCTACTTTGATACTGATGCTAATGATAGAACCATGAAGTGGATGACTCAAAACAGGTATGTGACTGCAAAATGGTCTGAGTTTGCTGCTCCTCCTGGCTACCCTATTCTGGAAGGCCATCATGCCAATAGATGGTGCGTTCATAGGGGAAGGCCTCCGAGCCTGAAGTTCTTGAGCCCTTGTACATTAAGGGCTAGGGCGTCAATGGAAATGTTGCCTATCTTATTCCCACCTATGACATCATGTGCAAGGTCTATCAGAACACTATTGCTCGCAGGTAACTTCGATCAGCTCCATGCATTCCAGATTGACCTCATGTATCAGACTTACCACCACAGAAACTCTCATGAGAGCATTAATGTTATGGATTATCTATTTGAGGAGATTTGGTCTGCACTAATTGAGAAGAGGTCTTGCCCCTATGCTCCTTATATCCAGACCCTCATCAATGCCAAATGGCATGAGGCCACAGGTTCTCATTATCCTTAGGATGCTCTCACTATTCATGAGGAGAATACCTTCCGTGTGATGAAGCACAAGAAACCTCATTCTCAGGATGAAAAGGAAGCTGCTACTGAAAGGGCTGCTAGGAAGCTGCTGACACGTCAGGCCATGCTAGTGATGGGGACCATGCCGAGGCTTCTCCTCCACCCCGACTTGTGAGATAGCCCTCTTGGTCCAAGAAGCTGCTGAAGAAGGTTAAGAAGACTTTCTGTTTCATTCAAGACCGTGAGTATCAGCCTTATATTTCTCAGAGGCACAGTGTCCGGAGGGAGAAGGCCATCATGAGGAAGCTTGATAATGAGGTATCTCCTGAGTCCAGCTCCATCACCGCGCCCAAGGATCAGTGGGTCAACACGCATTGTAGGTGGACTGATAGTTATGACGAGCCTGAGGTCACCGGTCCGTTTCCGCCTGCTTGGAACAATGCCTCTTGGGACCCCGAGCCTCCTCCTCTGTTCGTTGGTGGGTGGGGTACATAAACTGCCTACTTTGTCCCTTTTTGGCGTCTTGATGCCAAAGGGGGAGAAAGTGTTTTGTTAGGACTTCAGGATTTGCATGGGTTGTGTCACGAGCTCACTATTTCTTTGATCTTTTTATGCTCGTGCACACTTTTATTCTGTTATGTATGCTTGTGGACCTCCGTTATGTATCTGTCTTTGGACCTCTTGTATGGCTACTTCTATGTTGGTGAGACTATGTGTTAAGGTATCGTTGTGATGTTCGTATGATTGGTTGTGGTGGGCTATGTTGTCTCACGGAGGTATATTCACTATGTTCACTTATCCAAATATTGTCTCACCACAATGGTATTGGTGCAAGGTATGAGTCCCCTCCCTTTTGCATTTACTTCTTTGCACCCTTGTCGGTTCATCTAGCGAGGGGGGCTCTCTCTCTTGTGTGCTTGTTGTTTCCAGAAACTATTGTTCCTATGCCTTGCACACATCTAGGGGGAGCTTCTCACTTCTTTTATTTCCTACAGTTTTTCCTTTTTGTTACCCTCTATGCAAATCTTGTAGGGTTGTCATCAAGCACCAAAAAGGGAGAGATTGAAAGGATATTGTTTTCTCCTTGTGTTTTTGGTGTTGATGACAACTTCACTTGTGGTTTAACTGTATGTCCAAGTTGCAGGACTTATCTTCGGACGTGCTTGTTTGTGGACTTCTCTCTAGAAGAAGCTTGAAGACGGTGGCACTTATTTACACTTTCTCTTGTTTTTGTATTTTAGGCTACCGTACTATCAAGAGGGGGTCCACCTTGGAAGGTTGTGGGAAATCACCATTTCATGCATAGACCATATCTGCACTTCCACAGCCTTCCCAGTTTTCCTGTGAGAGAGAGTTCCCTGTAGTGTTTGAGTGTTTTCTGCCCTGACCGGTAGTACCGGCCAAGCGGCGGTAGTACCTCCCAAGGGGGTTTTCAGGGCTGATCGAGCAGAACTTCTGACAGAAGTTTTGGTCCTAATTCTGGCAAACCAATTTTTGGCTCAGTAATACTTCTGTATCATTTTTCCTATTTGTCGGAATTAGCACCGGTACTTGGATCGGTTGTACCAGCCAGATCCTGCGTTGTCCAGCCCCTGTCCCCTTGAGAGGTAGTACCGCCCCCTGACCGGTAGTACCGGGCACCCTCTGGTGCACGGTTCTTCTAGCCGCAGTTCCGGACCAAGTTCTGGCAACTAGGCTTTGTGGATCAGATATGTCTCTGCCTCGAAATACCTATTTGTCGGTAGTTGGACCGGAACTAGGACCGGTAGTTCCGGTCAGCTCGTGTGGGCCCTGCTGACTGGTCAACCTGACCATTATGTGGGCTTCGTCGAGTCTTTGGTGTTCCGTTCACCGGACCTACCGGCCCGCCACTGGTAGTACCGGTGGTGTCGGAACGGGGCAAAAAATGCCCGCTTGGGGGTGGCCTATTTAAGCCCCCCTTCTTCTTCATCTTGCCTTATCTCTTTGTTTTCTCTCTCCTCCATTATACAAGATCTTGACTTGCCTAGATCTCTCTCCCTACCCACTGAAACCTGTTGATCTTTTGAGGATTGGGAGAGGTGACCTAGATCTACACTTCCACCAAAGGAATCGTGATTTCCTCCACCCATCCTTCGTGGATCTTGTTACTATTGGGTTCTTGGAACCCTAGATGGTGTAGGGCATCCTCCGAGCTGGGGAAATTGTTGTGAAGCTTCGTGGTGTCGTTGAGGGCCTCCAATTGAGTTGTGGAGTCTCCCATCAACCTGGTTGTAAAATTTTTGGTTGGCACCTTCAAGGTCACCGGTTAGTGGATTGTGAGGCCGCCTTTGTGGTGGTTCTCACCGGAGAAGAAGGTAAGGCCTTTGTGGCAGTCGGGTGACCTTGTGTGGCCCCGAGACCTCTCCAACATAGACGTAGCTTCCTTGGAAGTGAACTATGGGAACTATATCTCCGTTTCCCCTCGCCGGTTCCTTCGTTCCACTCCTTTACTTCTTGCAATTACCGTCTTGTTTACTTGTTGCATTGTTTACCATATAGGATATTCATCTAGTTCCATCTCTAGTGAACTTTACTTTGTGCAAAGCCTAAAATTGCATGAAAAGAATAAAAATTGGTAGTCTCCTATTCACCCCCCTCTAGTCGACCAAAGTTGGGCCTTTCACTTACTCTAATTAATACATATAGCAAGAAGTAGGATTTTTACGCTACGTGCGGGGGTGAGGGATGAACCTAGGTAAAATCCCGAGCCTCCTCAATATCTCACCGCAAATGACTCACTCGCCCTTTCCCTCAACTCAATATCTACCCCCGATAGTGACTACCATGGTCATTCCCACGCCACTTCTGACTCTGTTTTTGGTGTTTCTGTCTCCACCTTGCTCCATCACGAGATCGCGTCAGGAACCCTTTTTATAGAAGATTTTAGGTCAAAAAAAGTCGGTGGAGTGAAGATGGATGACATTAGAGTTCGATGCTCCAAATGGACCAGGTGGCATGGTCCCACCTTCTGGCCACACCACCTGGGCCCTTCTAGGCCTCGTGTGGTCTCTCGTGAGGCCGAAGTGCTGCAGGTGCTTCTCCCAATGAAAAACAGCTCCAGAAAAAAATCCTAGGTCCTTTTGAGTTTGCGAAGGTCCTTGAAACTTAAAAATATAGAAATCAGGGGTTTCCTATCCTATAGGGTTATAAACAAAATAAAGGGGTCATTGGTAAATCCCCATAAATCAATGCAATACATGTTTATAACAGTAAATAACATTCAAATATGTTGGAATATGTTCGAATAAGTGACAATAAACTACAAGTTCATGTATGCATTTTACATGCATCACATGCCTATTGGGACAACATCAACGTAGACACCATGCCTATTATCTACCAACCTAGGTCTCATCATTCTTTGATGCGATGACATGATCTCTATGCTGCGCCCCCGAAGAGGGAGATGCCACCATCTCCACCGCGTCGTGTGGTTCACGGCCTTGTCTTCCATTCGCCACCAGCCATCACACTAGGCAAGATGAATCTGTTGGTAATATGCCCTAGAGGAAAATAAATATTTATTCTCTATTCCTTTATTCATAATTGTAGTTTCTACTTTATGCTATATCTACTTTATGTCTTGATTGTGGGAATCAAAGGAAAATTCAGAAGCACATGTAAAGTTATAAACACCAAGTGTTCCTGGTCTCATGGAAAATACTAGCTCATTATCAAAGATGATCAAGTTTCTAAGATCATGGCATAGTTATAGTTGAAAGGGCATGTATGCCCCCATGTGTGGTTTTGGTAATTAATGACAATCCCCATGGACTAATGTGCAAATTGAGTTTCACGTGTAGGTTTATCCATTGGCATCGCTTGGACCATGTGTTGGTTTCAAGGATGAAAAATAAGAAGAAATGTCCAAGGGCTTTGTGCCTTTTGGAGTCAAGTAGAATAAGAAGATCAAGTATGTCTTGAAGAAGAAGAAGAAGATGGAGTTCCTCTTGGCTATATTCAAGACATCATCAAGACTTGAAGTGCAAGCTCAAGATGCGTCATCTCTAGAAGATCTCATGCTAGAAGCTTGCCATCCTCGACAATCATGGAATGATGAAGACACGTTCGAACAAGAGGCTTCCCCATGAAGTATGGGGGAGCATTTCTCAAGTCTTCATCAAGCAAGTGCAATCAAGAAAGGTGTTCCATCTTGAAGGTGACAAGATTGTCTACATCAAGCTCAAGTGGGATGCTCAAGGAAAAGGTATGATCTTGATAGGGCTTCTATTTTACCGGTCTCTTGTAGTGTTGGGAGACCGGATTTAGGATAGATAGTCGTACTATCAAGAGGAGCTCTCGAGTGGGTGACTCGTTCGTATCTTTTGGAGAGAGCTCAAACCTTTGCATACATAGCATCATCTTTCTTGGTTGTTGTTTGGTTCTTGTCCATGTGAGGATCTAGAGCTTGTGGTTATCTTCATAACAAGCTCTAGTTCATCAAAAATGGATTTCCCTTGCATATCTTATTGTGTTTTTGATCTTGCGGGTTTTTCGGCTCCACGCCTTGGGAGGTATCTCACATATATATTCATGGTATCGTCTCCCTTGGTGATACCCAATATTTTGACTTGCAGTTTTTTTTGGATTCTACTCGTCGTTATCTTTCCAACAAAATTGGTTTCATCTTGTTTGGAGTTCGGATGCAAAAGTTGTGGCAGTTCTGGTTCTGGAGTTTTTTGCCTGGCTGGTAGTTCCGGTGGGCCACCGGTAGTACCGCTAGGGAAATTTGCCGCCGGTAGTACTGGTGTAAATTATGGCCCAACTTCCGGAAACCTCAATTTCAATTTAGTACCCTCTTTGTCTTGGTGTGCGCTATTTGACGGTACTTCAGTCGGAATCTTGGGCGATAGTACCGGTGACCACCGGTAGTACCGGCCGTCCTCGTCTTTGTGTTCGTTCGCATTGTTGTTTTTAGACCGTTGGCTGAGTGCCACCGGTAGTACCGGCCACCCACCGGTACTACCGGCTGTGCGCAAATCTATGAGTAACGGGTAGATCGGGGAGCCCTTTAAAAGGAGCTCCCCTTTCCCCTTCGAAAAAAACTGGCTCTTTCTTGGTTTTTGCCCCTCTCTCCTCCATTGTTGACCTTGAAGAGCTTGCCCTCTCCCCTTCCCCCTTCTATGATTCTTGCATATTTTTGAGGGATTCGAGAGAGGAGATCTAGAGCTACAAGCCCCACCAAACCAAATCCCTTCTTTGTGAAGGAATACTTGGGATCTAGATCTTGGAGAGTTTTGTGTCCTTTCCTCTTGTGTTCTTCCTCTCTTATTCCCCCAATAGCTTTTGTATCTTTGGTGGAATTTGAGAGAGAAGGACTTGCCTCTTGCATTTGGTGCATAGGTTTGAGTTCTCCTCAGAGATTCGGCGAGTTCAAGCTCTTGGGCTTGTTTCTCTTGGGTTCTTGGAACCTTAGACGGTTGTGTGGAGTTGTGGTGTGTTCTTGAGGCCTCCAATTGAGTTGTGGAGATTCCTCAAGCTTGTTGGCCTTTTTTGGCATTGTGGATCCTTTGTGGCGTTTCTTGGGAGCCCTCCAATTGTTGTGGAGTTTTCCCCAAGCCTTGTACGGGTTCGGTGACCGCCCTCAAGTGTCCCATACTGAACGTGAGTATGCCTTTGTGGTGAGCTCACGAGAGAATAGGGTGAGCCTTATGTGGTGTCGGTAGGTTGCGTACCTTCGCATCTTGGGGCGAGGCCTTGTGTGGCATTGGGTGAGCATCGAGCCACCACACCTCGAGGTGAGCCACTTGTGGCGTTCAAAGTACATTGCGCCCCCGCACCTCTCCAACAGAGACGTAGCATCTTTGGAAGTGAACTTCGGGAAACAAATCATCGTCTCCGCGTCCATCGGTTATCTCTCAACCGAGCCCTTTACTTATGCAATTTAAATTGTGATAGCTTTCGTGCTTGAAGTATTTATCTTGCTATCACCTTGTTGCTTATCTTGTTTAGCATAGGTTGTTGGTGCACTTAGTGAACCTAGTGAATATAGGTTTTGGCTTGATAAATTAAAAGTTAAGTTTTATTCCACATTTATTAGAGCCTAAACCGTAATAATTTTAAATCGCCTATTCAGCCCCTCTAGGCGATGTCCGTTTCCCTTACAATAGTAACGAGGATACCATTTGATAATGGGTACATATTGTAGGATGAAATAGGATGTTTAACCGACCTAAGTCATGCAATCTACTAAAAGATAAATGTCATCACTTTGTTGTTCGTATATGGTTATTATTGTTATATTACTTTGTCCTGAGGACATGAGGATATCAGTTGTACTTCATAGTGTAAGATGTGTCCTGATAGCTTCCCAACCTCACCTTTCACTAGGTAATCTAGACGGTTGTATTTTGGATATGTTGGAAACTATGATGGGGCACAACATAGTCCAAGATGGGATTTGCACCTCCATCGATGGAGACATAATTCTGGGCCCTTCTTGATATTACATTGCCACTAATAGTCTGCAAGACACGGAGTGATATGATTCACTGGATACCAGAATATATGAACGATAGAAAAGAAAGACAAGTCGGTAATGAGGTCAACATGGTGTAGTAATCAAGAGTTGCAATATGAGGATACCTAATTGTCTTACCTTGGGATTTTCATATATCGTGATTCTATAGGATAGTAAATGATATCAGATGGTTCGATCGATTACTTCATGGTTATGTGTGAGTCAATATGGGTGTCCAGATCTCGATATTGATTATTGTCTAGAAAGTGTTCCGCGGTCATGTCCACATAATACTAAACCTGTGAGGTCACACACTTAAGGGATATCGTTTTGTAGAATAAGCATAGCATATGTGTATATGATAGATGCTCCAGAATGGTTGCGGATCATTGGAAGAATTCATAGGAGAAAACCAGAAGAGATTCCGGTTGACGGAATAGTTTTGAGACAGAAAAGGTTGGAAGCGTAGCCCAGGGAGATGGCATATGGGCCAACCATGACCCACTAGTGTGTGGCGCATGGGAGGCATCGTGGCCCATCATGGGTGGCACACGGACTCCCATGGGATGCTCCACACTTTCCTATTTTGAGTGAACTCATTTTAGGAAGGTTCCGATCATATCCATGATTGCGATTTGATTTGATCATTACATTATGAAAATACATCATATCTTATGTTTTACGAAGGGATGATATGAAATTAGTGTGTGACCATTACCTTACATCCGAAGGGGAGAGGGGAAACCCTTGGGCGCATGCGCTTAGGGGTGGAACCCTAGGCGCCACCCCCTTCCCACTATATAAATAGAGGGAAGGGGCAACCCTCCACACACCAATCCATTGGCATGTGGCTGCCTCCCTCCACGCCAAGAGGCTGCTCCACTGCTCCGGCGTTTTCGACCCCTGGACGACGAAGCTCTGTTGGAGCAAGATAATCAGACGCATCCTACATCGAGCGCATCACAAACAACATCATAATTGGCAAATGAACATCCGCTACAATGTTGGTGAGTACTAGATCTAACTCATGTCGTGTTTTTCCATAGTTCGATCCTGGTTCTTTGAGAGTATATATATTTTTGTTTCCCTATGCGAACCCCAACAGAATCATCATCCGCTCGCCACCGCTAGAGCGGGAACTATTTAGCGGCAAGACATCCCTGGCAAGAAGGTGAGGTACAACACATACTATGAGGCCCTCCTTTCCCACATGGCAGAGGTCAAGCATGAGGAGGAGGTTCCGCTCATGTCACCAGGCCTCGACGGAGAGGAGACTTTTTGTCTCGTCCTCGTGTAGTCCCAGGAGCAGGAGCACCTCGAGTAGGAGGCGCTCTGGGTGGGTATGTTCTAGGCCCGACGCGAGTCCGCGCTGGCCCAGGGGATCCTCCTCTGCCGCTGTCCACACCGCCGCCGCATGTCTAGCACCGGCAACCCTGGACATTCCCCTGGCCGGTGCCGGAGTGGATCAACCTTGCCTCCTACGACGATGGCAAGTAGGACACGACGGCACAAACCCTAGCTTCATCGTTGCTGCCAGTAGTACTTAGTATTAGTTTGTTTAGTTTGTTTTAGGTCAAATTCCGTTTGATCTATGTAAAGTTTCCTAAATTTGAATGAAATTTGTTTGATTTGAATGTTATATTTGAAACATGATTGTTGGGGGTTGATCCATGGGTGCCGTAGTGTGGGCGGGCCTGCCAAACCACCAGTAGCTTGGACATACCTCTCCAAAGCCATAGCCGGCGCACTTGCTGGCCACCGGATGAGGACCGTGCCGGTGGAGATGCTCTCGGTTGATATTGTCTTGATCAATTGGAGGAAATTTCACCTTACATCATGTCCTACTCTATGACACTCTCCTTCTCCCTTCTCTCCCCCCGCTCTCACCTCCCACCCATTTGAGAGCCCCTGAAGAGGAACCGTGCCATCCCCAGGCTCTCTCCGCCGGAGTTTCCACCCAAAGATGGCGAGGGGGTGGTGCCGAAGTAGGTTTTAGGTTTAGGTCTAGGTGTCTTGGCATTTTGCTGGTAGTTTGGGGTAGGGTTGGGGATCCCCCCGGTCGGATCCGAATTGCTCGAGGTGGAGCTCCGTCGACGAGGCTATGGTAGTCAGGGCGAGCCATGGAATTGTAGATCTTGAGGATCTTCGCAATAAGACCGTAGTCTTCCGCTTCTGCTTCTGCGGCACGGTGTCCCTGCTTTTCATCCTGGCCGGACGACCGCGGCGAGGAGGTGGAGAGGCGCAGCGTCATGGTGCCTGGATCAGGAGGTTGGAGGAGAGTTTCGGCCAGCTTACTGCTATGGCGCGTCACGAGCTGGCTATCATCGGTGCGCATATTCCTGCTTCCATGGTGGAGGAGGACGGGTGTTCCGATGGCAACTCCCCGAAATAAGCATCATCGGCTGCTCATGGGCGGCTTCAACGCCCTTTTCTTCAACCCGGCCGACCGAGGTGGCGAGGATGAGGATGGGGGCGGAGGTCAGCTCCGTCTGTGCAGCGTCCTGCAGCCAAATCGATGAGCACATCGTTCGGTGGCCAAGCTGGCCACCGGCATCTTTGGCTGCATCGGCAACCTGGTTGCACGCAGGATAGGCGTGCTTTCAACCTCCAAGGTGGAGGCCTCTCTGGAATCCAGCACCGCGGCCGAAACCCGCCACCGGCGGCTTGGATTCAGTGACGGCGGAGTCGACGAAGGACCGGATTGCTTTTACTTTTTTTTTCTTCCAAGGGTCTTCATGCTTAATTCTAGGACTTGTGTGTAATTTCTCTTGAGTTGTGGACCTGATCGTACGTTGTACCCACCGCTTCAAAAAGTAATGGCAGCATTGGGGTCTTTCCAAACGCCTCCTTCGTTCAAACATGATCTTGTCCTACTCTACTGTTTCATGAACCACCACTTGGACGAACAAAAGTTTGAACAAATACTCTTTTGAATAGACAAGTTATGACCTTGATGTTATCAATTTTCCATTACCCTGATTGGAGACCTGAAGCCTGGCATAAAATGGAGGGGTAGAGGGGACAGGGAGAAGGACGCCACATCACGTGCCTAGTCCAAGAAGTATAGCTTAGCAGACGGGTGGGTAGCATGATAGCATATCCGAGCCACCGCCGACAGCCGCAACGGCACGCGATCTTTCTTCGTCGGTACGTACATGTCGTCGCAGCGCGTGAGTGCCGGTGGCGGGTTCCGGCCGCGGGGCGCACGGGCCAGCTTTCCCACCCGACGCCCCAAGCGCCTGCGCCCAAAAGCGCCGCCCGCCACAGCTCTACCTCTACCTATACGCTCCAAAATCCCCGAACTGGTCGGTCCGCGTCCGCCAAACGAGATCGATGATGATACTGTAGGTACGGCGCCAATCGTGCCGAAACGTACGCGTCACATCGGTAAATATTCGGTTGTACACCGTACGTAGCCGCTGCCGGGGGGAGGCGCTCTTCATCGCACGCGCACACGCGTCGGTTCTTGGGAAGGAGTTCCGGACGGAGGGGGGGCTCCGGGCTGTGGGCGGCCGCCGGCCGGCGCGGGTGTGTGCTCGAGCAGCCTTTCGCTTCGTGTGTCTCCCTGCAGGCAGGCAACATCCTGACTCAACTTTTTTGACGGGTCTCCGATCCTGGGGTTCCGCCTGCCTGCCTGGATGGCTGGCGGGCTGGCCTTTGAAGTCTGGTCTGGGGACTGGCATGACATGATGGCAGAGTGCCGCCTGCACAAAGTGCCCAGCTTCAACACCTGTCTATTCAAAGCCCTAATTTTTTTTCCAGCGAACCGTCAAGAACGAGGAATGCCAGGAGCTTCATGCGGCGCCATTCTACCGCTGCCCGGAATGTTCTCCACCCGATCGTAATGAGCACGAGGTTATTATTCCCCATCATCGAAGGAACGGATGATGGCTGAAGGTACGTGCCAGGTTTCGTGGCAGCTTCCCTGCTTGAGAAACGACCTTAGCAGCAACCGGTTTACCAGACGCCACGAACAGGCATGATGTGCCCGCTAATTGCAACTCTTTTCCGGTATTGGTTCATGAATGTCGTGTAAAAACTAGTGAGAGATTCCCCGAAAGGCATCTTCCACACGGCAAAAAAGAAAGGGGCAGCCATTGAGGCACATGAGTGCATATGGTGCCTTTTTTGGTGCCCTTTTTTGTCTTGCCTGCAGCACAAATTTTCTACTTGCACCCTATGGCATGTCCGGTTAGTGAACTCTCTCCAGATTATAAGGCTCACAAATATTTCCAGGATCATCCATTCGACAATCATGATCCAATTTGAAACACTTGAATTGAAAATGTAGACCAAGAAAGCACATGGATTGAGATGTCATTGATCCTGGATTTCTACAAGAAATAAAACTACTGTGCATGATAATATCAAAAGAACAGTTCCCATGCCACACCGAAAAAATGCAGGAAGCGTACAGGCAAGAAAAGGCAGCATGTTATTTTTTTCCTGAAAAAAAATTCCTATGAGATTGCCCAATCCATGAGAATTTTAAAGGAATCTAAGATCCGTATTCCTTTGCTTTAAACAGTGTCATTGGATTCTTTTTTCATTTATGAATCATATCCTCAATACCTGTATGTGTTTTCTTTTGCTGTAGACGGGTACCACTAATATATTTTTGTGGTGTATATCCCTCATGTTTTCATGGTCAAACTAATAATACAGAAATACATCGATCTTATAAAATGGAAGTGGTAGTGTATTTGACAATGACAAAGGTAGTTTTTTGTTTGTTCACTAGGTTTACAACTTGATTAGTTATTTGAATTACAAAACCATTCCACTTTCTAGAATAATTTTTGGTTACTTTTTTAACCTGCTTAGTGGTGATATGGAAGCATATTTGAATCTCATCAGTATTTTATAATGACCGACAAGAAGAGTACACTGAAGACCATTTTTACAGTACCCTGTACTCCACGACAATAGATTGGAGTACCAATTAAATCTGACCACTCATTTTCTAAGGGTATTATAGACTTTTCTATCGTTTACAAGACTCCTGCCTAATCTAATAGTCTGACAATTTTCGCCTCCGCCGCCCTGAACAAGCTATTGCGCGAACGAAGCAAATCTGAAAGGGAAAATATCAATCTGGTGTACAGTTCCCAATCCTTCATGGTTGAATCAACAAAACGGTGGACCTAGAGACGGGATTATAAATCAAATATCCTCACTGAATGCATCACAACGTGGATTGGAACTCGAATCTGTAGTTGTCTGGCCGTTAATTTCAGCGCAAACAAAAGATTGATGCTTTCGCCATTGCAATGGAGTAACCGCAATGAAGTGGATCCATCCAGCTGCAATCCAATTGAAGGAGTAAAGTAGCGCTGAATCTCGTTAAAATTTTGATCGTGAATTAATTATAGTACTAGATTACATGTTTACCCTTGGAATCAGTGTACTCCCTAGTCTTCGGTGACCCTTCGGTGAAGGTACTCTCGGATACTAAGTTGGAGTACCAGATAATCTAATCCACTGGATTGGAAAAAATGGATGGCGGGTATTAAGTTAGGGGTATCGTAAAAGAACTCTACACTGAAACCTCTTTCGAAAAACTAGGAAATAGAAACATCAGAATAAGAATGGTCTGAGGAAAGTTAGAGTCTACAACCTAGCGAATTTAAGATCTATCAACTTATTATGAATGTTCATGTATACTTTCTTGGAGTTCCCATTAATATGTCATATGGTCGATAGATTTTTTGTATTTTCTTTAACATAACAAAATAACTATAACAGAATGTTATACTAGGAAAATGGCGAGCTTAAAACCGCACTGCATATAAGAACATTGGCGTGATGACATTTTTTGCGTGAAGGTGGCTTTACTAAGCTGGCAAAGAATGGAGTATCTTTTCAAACTCGACAAATGTACACTTGCATTTTTGTCCTAAAACTATGTGGTCTGTTTTCTTTAGACAGGGCCAAAACAGATCCAATTGTTATCCTTTAGATCCACCTTGCCGCACATTTATGGTTGCATTTCAAAATCATAGCTGCCTAGTGGCTTTTGTATTCAAAACCTCCCCAGAAAAACAACCTCCATCTCTGAAGAATGTTCAGTGTGCAACTGTGCATGTACCCGTATCAATACGCCATACACCAAAATAGATGCTCTGCACTCCAAAACAGCTCTATATATACACGAGACAGGCCGGGCCGACCCAAGCCACACCCTTCATCATAACTGTCTCCGAGCCAAACAAGACAGAGCCAGCAGCCACCACGCGCGCGCCTCCTCCTTCCCGTTGGTCCGCTCCCGCGCACGAAGCAGAGCACGGGCAAAGAGAAGGAGCCAAGAAGGCGGCAATGGGGAACAGCCTGCGGTGCTGCCTGGCGTGCATGCTCCCCTGCGGCGCCCTGGACGTGGTCCGAGTCGTGCACCTGAGCGGCCACGTGGACGAGTTCACCTGCCCGCTCATCGCCTCCGACGTGCTCGCCGCGCACCCCAGCCACGCGCTCACCGCCGCGGGCTCCGCCGGCGCCGCCAGGAGGATCGTCATCGTGTCGCCCGACTCCGAGCTCAGGCGCGGCCGCATCTACTTCCTCATCCCCACCACCACGGCGCCCGAGCTGAAGCGCCCCAAGCAGCAAGGCGCGTGCCCTGCGGCCAAGACGAAGAGGCGCCACGGCCACGGGCACCGCAAGAGCGGTTGCGGCGGCGGCGCGGTGGCCGCGGCGGCGAGCACGGCGGAGCAGGACAACTACCTGAGGGAGCTCCTGTCCGAGAAGCGGGAGACGGGCCACCGGCGGCGGCGCAGCAGCAGCGCCCGCGAAGGCGTGTGGCGGCCGCGGCTGGAGAGCATCGCGGAGGAGCCCTCGGACTAGCTTCTGGTCTTTCTTGTGCTTCTTTTTTCGATCTTCCGCTGTGAATATGGTGAAATGGTCGATCGATGAGGAGGCTTTTTGGTTCTCTCCATCAGTTCGGTCCGCTGAATCATCCTTAAGATGGGACTCTTCAGGAAGTTCATTTTGGCTCGGAAAATCGATGGGAAAATTGGAAAAATAGGATCGTAGTAAGATCCAAGCTGTACAAACAGAGTTTAGATTGGGTTTGGTTGGTTTGTCTATTCGCCATCTGTCGGATGTTGTTGTACTGCACTCCTTTGTTTGGGTGTCGGGCTCATGACCCAAACAGGAGTTAAGAACGATTAACTGTTCCATCTTTTTCTTTTTTTGCGAAATATTTAACTGCTTCATCTTGAGAACTAACTGCCGAACGTTCTCTATTCATGACATACAACACGATTATTTTACAGAAAAAAAACACGGTCCATGCATCTCATGGACACTAGTTCGTTTTATTTCGAAAAAAGTCCAAAACGATCCTTGAACTCGTAGACGTCGTTCGATTTGAACCCTGAACTATGGATCCCGAAATCAGCACACCGAACTCTCTAATCCCAGTTCGAATTAGCCCTTGGTCCGTTTTAGACTGGAAAAGGATGACGTTGCCGGGATTCTTGTCAGAGGTGGGCCATCACTAGCTTGACTTATCCGCGTCGTCAGTCCGAAGCAGTCCGGTTTAGAGAGAGAGCGAGAGAGAAGTGGGGAACAAAGTTAGGGTTCTTGCGCGGCCGCGGCAGGGGATTTGGCGGCGGGGAATTTGCGTGGCGCGGGAAGGAGGACACGGCGACGAGCAGGAGAATGTCATGGTCATCGGGAGCTTCTTCTGCTCCTGGCCACCGCCGAGCTGCTGGAAGAAGGACCGCCAGTGATCTACCGAGATAATCCGATGGCGTACGAGCCGGCGAAGATGTGTGATTGCAACCCGCCGAGGAAGGCTCCTAGGTGGATTTCATGGAGTGCTGCGAACCCAGGAAGGAGGTACTACGCCTGTGTCGACGCCATGGTAATCTCGATTTGTGCTCTGCTTTTTTCTGCTTATTTCTCCTCCGCTGTTCTCTTTCTGATTCATTTGTTTTGGTGCAATTTCAACAGAACGGCCGTGGATGTGGTTATGTGGAATGGCATGATGATCCATTGCCAGAGTTTTTCAGTAATTTAATTGGCGATTTGCGTGATGAAGTTTGGAAGCTCAGGGGGCTGAAAAAATCTTGCCTTCAGGTGTTAATGATGAAAAAGATGAACATGATTCAGTTGTGAAGGCTCTTCAAGATCAGTTGGAACAGAAGAATGCAGAGATTGGTGCAATGAAAGGAAAATATGAGAATGTAGTGCTTTTCTTCTTAGTATTTATGTTAGGATTAGTGGCAGGGAAGCTATGTATTCAGTGAATTTGTGTGATGGTTCTGTCAGTGTTGTGTTGTTCTATGTAATGAATCAGCTTTGCTTTCTCTATAATGAACCAGGTTCTTGTTAATTTGAATGAGTATGTGGCTACCAAAATCACAGATGACCAAAACAACAGATAAATGACCAAACCAACAAAAAGATGACCAAACAAACATAATAAGTTGCAGCAACATGTTTCATCTATCCTATTACATCTTCAGAAGGTAGCAGTAGGTATTTAGTTGACAGCCAACTAAATAGAGTAGAGAAAGGTAGCAACTGGTATTTAGTTGACAGCCAACTAAATAGAGGTAGGTAGCAACAAAATAGAGATTTAAACTAGTCTATTACATCTTAGTAATTTCCACTGCAAGTGAAATAAGAGAACAATGGAATTGAAGAAGTAGGCCTGCCCCTTTTTTGGCCTCTTCCTCCACTAGGCTGGACACTTGCAGATGGACGAGCTGGAGCACCATGAGAAGATGTGCCAGGAGCAGTTGTAGCTTTGCTTCTAGGAGGTTTAAACTGGTTTGCACTCTTCTTCACAGGAATTGATCTTGCAGATGGACCACTACTTTGAGAGCTTCCTGCTCCAGCTGTAGAAGAAGATTGTTGTTGAATGAAGTAGGAAATTATTAGTGAATTTACTAAACTTAAATTAGAAATGTGAATTGGTAGATGTCTGTAGGTAAAAATACCTCAGTTCCTTCGCTTTTCCTTGAAGTTTTGACAAGATGCTGATTTTTCTTCTTCCCTCTTTCTGGATTCTTCTTGCATCCAGCCTTGTTGTGTCCAGGAGTGCCACACATTGAACAAACCATTATGGTGCCATGCTTGCTCATCTTTTTGGTCTTAGGTTTCTCCCGTTCTTCTCTCTTTCTGTTATTTTTCTTGGGTCTGCCTGG
Organism: Avena eriantha; assembly: GCA_910589775.1. NCBI lineage: Eukaryota > Viridiplantae > Streptophyta > Magnoliopsida > Poales > Poaceae > Avena > Avena eriantha. The sequence continues at coordinate 367,590,479 of OU342740.1, read as the reverse complement.
CATCCTTACATAACCAGGTGCTTGTGGCCTTGGTTTGTCAGATATAGGCCATATTTCCTCTCCTTCCACATGTTGTAAGCAATGCTCATATATTTGGTTGAAAACTGACACAGAGTAGCAATTTGCTATATAATCTTCAACTTGCTTTCCACACTTGTATATTGCAGTGATAGCATGTGCACATGGAATACCAGATAGTTGGAAATAACCACACGAGCAGGTCCTGTTGTCCAAACTCACTGTGTACTGTCTTTTCCTACCAGTTAGCAGTTTGACTTCAAAACCATCTTTGCCATTCCAAAGAATTTCCATGAATTGTGTCCTAGCTATGGCACTCTTGAGCTTCTTAAATATACTAGGGCATATTCTTCCATGGAACTTGGCACCTTTTCCTCTTTGTTCTTGGATCCTAGTGAAGATCTTTTTCCTAAATTAGAAATGAACAAATATAGAACATGATTATTGGAAAGAACAGAATTATTGCATGGGCAGAAGTTATAAAACAGAAATATTGCATGAGACCATACCTAATCTTTTCTTGCATGGAAATGATTGGATAGAACCTGACATCTACAATAGCATGACTGAATGATTCACACAAGTTATTGTCAACAGATTCACAAAAGGAACCAACTAGAAAATATGCTCTTGCCCAGTGTTGAGGATCAGTTCTCATTATGTCCTTTGCACCTTCTGGGGTCTCTTGAGCAAGCTTTGCTTTGTAGTAGTTAAAGTCCTGCTTATTTCCTGCTTTGGCAATAGCCCAGAATTTCTTCTGCCATTCATGTGCCATGTGTTTCTTCCTCCAGTTGGCATAGATATACCTAGCACACATCCTGTGCTCTACATTGGGCAGGTAATCCTTCATAGCATTAATCAATCCTTTTTGCTGATCAGATATGAACACCCATCCAACACCATTATTATTGATGTCAAGATCTCTAATCAGCAAACCAATAAACCATTTCCATGTTTCATTGCTTTCTTGTTCAACTACAGCCCAAGCTACTAGATACATCTGATTGTTTGCATCCCTAGCTATTGCACACAACAACTCACCTTTGACAGCACCTTTAAAAAAGCAACCATCCAGACCAATAACTTGTCTGCAGCCAGCTTTGAAACCTTGCTTCAATGCATTAAAGCAAACATAGAAGCTCTGGAATACACTCTGCTCCATGTTTGTTGGATCCATGCAGATAGCCACAGTACTACCAGGATTACTTTTGAGGAGCTCCATCTGGTAATCCCAGACTCTGGTATATTCATTCTTCATGCCACACATTAACTTATCCATGACTAGCTTCTTAGCATGCTTGCACTTTGAAGTTGAAACATCTGCAAACATGTCTTGGAGTACAGTAGCTTTCATACTCTCTATCTTCCACATAGGATTAGCTAGGATGAAGTGTTCATATCTCTTGGCAATTACCTTAGCAGTCACTAGCCTGTTATCTCTGTTTTGTGCACATTGGTGTTCATCATTGAAGGTAATGATCTGAAACCTGCTGCTCCTTGTTGTTTTTGCTGCATAAAGCATCCAAGGGCAGCCCACCCACCCACACTTGGCCCTAACTCTATCTGCCTCAGATTTCACAAAGGAAATGCTCCTTTTAGTGATAAGCCCATATCTCCTCAAAGCTTTGCAGAGTTGGCCCTTGCTTCTAAACACCATTGTCAAGGTAAAGTGGGGAATTTCAGTATCATTGTTATATCTTGGGTACTTGCTCTTCCTTCTAACTAAACTGCAATCTGAATCTGAGTCATAAGAATATTCTTCATCAGATGTGTCAAAGTTCCAGTCATTCCCTCTTCCCCTATCTGATCCTCCATATTTGCAATCAGATCCATTGGAACTGCTGCTGGTGAATCACTTCCTATCCAGCTCTTTGTACTCCTCATTCTTTTCTTGAATTTCCTAGCATGTTTCCTTAGCTCCACCACTTCAGAATCTTCACCACTATCCTCACTATGAGGCACATACTCTGTGTCATCTTCTGAATCAGTAACTGACCCTTCACTGTCAACATTACCAGCTGACACTGCTGTTATTCTTCCTTTTGCAGCCTTCTTCACTGGACTGACAATAATTTGAGTTATAACACCCATGCCATCAGGAACAAGCACTTGTTCAGTACCAACTAATTCAGCTTCTGCAGTTATGACATGATGTGCATCTTCTTCAGTTTCAGTGGGTTCAACAGTTATGATCATGTCAGGTCCATCTTCACTTAACACAACTAGCTCATCCTCAAAATCACTACAGCTACTGCTGTCCTGACTGTCCTCCTCTCCATGGTACTCAACATAAATATCAGCTACTCCTCCAACATCTATATAGTCTGACATCTTAACACACCAACTGTCATCTTGCAAGAACACTAAGCCATCAGCAATATTGTTACCTGGCAAGTGAAAGTAGTAATTCATCGATTCCTTCAAGTTGATATGATGTCTCAAATGCCCTTTCAGCTCCTGCAATGAGAGCTTGTCCCTCTCGATCTCTGAGATCTCCTCATCACCCCCCACGTACTGCATATCCCTCCCAACACGGACGAACTCGCCTCCGAAATGGAATCTGACGTTCAAAATCTTGCTCGGGTCCATGATTGCACTGGAATCAAACAACAATAAAACTCAGATATGCTAATTCGAAGATTTTCACCGCAAAATCTCTTCCTAATCGCAGCAAAATCAAACCTTTACCATCCCCAAAAAAACCCCCAATTTTTACCGCCAAAAAACCTAACCCTAATGCTATGGGAAAGAGGTCAAAGTACAACTACAAGAGGACCAAGCTGTCGAAAACATACCTCCGCCGTCGCTCCTTCTCGCGCCGTAACACCCGTCGTTGCTCCCAGCGATCACCTGCCAGTCGCCATTGCCGTCGGAGGAACAGAGGAGGAAGAGAGGAGGAATGCCAGGGGACGCCTCCTCGAGTGAAACGGAATGGGCCGAAACTGCGGGCCGAACCAACTTCTACTCGCCCCACGCGTCGTTTCGGCCTTCTCCCTCAGCAATCCTGGCCACGTCTGAAATCCCCGTTTGGCAAAGAGCGCAAGGGCTAATTCGAACTGGGATCAGAGAGTTCGGTGTGCTGATTTCGGGGATCCATAGTTCAGGGTTCAAATCAAACGAAGTCCACGAGTTCAAGGTTCTTTTTGGACTTTTCTCTTTTATTTCACATGACAGCCGAAACGAGTTGTTTATTGCTACAAGGGGTGGACAAGATCCAGGAATGAGATGACAAATAGTGGTATACGCAAAATAAATAACTAGACCTTGTGGTTGTTGGAATATTAAGCAATGTTAGCATGATATTAATTAAAATCAACCTCATTTAAACACTAGTAGACCTAAACATATGCTTTCGAACATGTATATCTAGTACTCCCTCCATTTTAAAATATAAGATGTTTTAACATTTTTTCTGAAACACACACTTTTTATTGTGTAGTTCACTCATTTTGCTTCGAACCTGCACATCGAAAGACGTCTAGATACATGTGTTTTAGAAAAATACTAAAATATCTTATATTTTAAAGAGTAGATCTGTAAATCTAGTAATAATTAGTACAAACAAAGAGAAGAATAGTAAATACATGTTGATCGGGACGGTCATCATCACAGCAACACCATAGTCATTGTTGTTGTCGCCCATGGTATTGTCGAGGTAGTCGGTCGCATGATCCGTATAGGATGAAGACGTGCTATCGACTTGGATGCAAATGAACGGAAGTGAATAGTCGCACCGAGACCCTCCCAAAAAACTTATCTCTCGTCTCCTAGTGTCAACGGATGGAGCTTTGGAGGTCTGCTCTTCGGAACTTTCGTGCACGTAGTCATCATGATGGAGAAGACTAGAGACCAGCGCGGCAAAAGAAATAGGACGAGAGAGACTAAGAAAGAGCATGTTACATCTAGATATGTACTTCTCTTCTCGAGAGGTGAGTCCAATGAGCCACCATGCGGTGCAAGAGGCGAACACATGTCGGTTGGCACGTATTCCAACAGTTGGTGTACTGTGTAAAAATTTAATCTTCCACGAAACGAGTTTCTAACTCGAACTCGACTCACGAAATGCGTCACATGTGCATGCGAGGTGAGGTAGGCAATGGCGGTAGAGGGGTGCGAGTGTACTCCTTCTCTTCTCACTCACTTAGTGGGTATGGAACAACTCACCTTATAAGCGACTCCAACTCTCTCCCGACGGGACTAAAGTTTGTCCCCACATGTCCCAAGCTGCCATAGTAAATGAGACTTTGATATTTCTGGATTTATTGGACTGTCACATGGGCCACAACCCATATAAATCCTACGGTCCCCATTAAATATCATAGGCACATCATTTGACTCATTTATTCCATTCACTATTTGATATACCTGTAGTTCAGTGGAGACTAATGACTTGAACTTTCACCTAGACAAAGAGATACACTTGAATACAACTGAACAATGGATTGGACCTTGAATTGCCAGTCTTGTGTAGAAAGTTCCACTCAATGTTGTTACATGTACTAGGCTGCCATAGGCTACCCCACGGGTGGTGCTTATAATTCATACTCCTTGCCTTTCAGGAGATTGTTAGATATTCATCCAAAATCTTATAGACGTTAGAAAGTACATTTCCTGATCCTTTATGGTTCTGCCTGTTAGATAACAACACTTGTTATAATCTAATCAGGTGTTGAATGTTGCAGGTAAAACATGTGTATAATATATGTCAGCATCGACTCAGCAAAAGAAGTGAAAAGAGATCATGTTGGTTTTCTTGTAAAAACAGGTTCTCTAGGATGGATGATCCGGGGGTGGGGCAGATCAATAATGCCCCCCCCTTCAAATGGCTAAGGGAATTTCAGTGTCGAGATGTGTGAGCCTCGGTATAGGGGGCAGATTATTGGCCGAATATTTCATATGGGGCCAGATATTTTCAGGAGGCGCCTAATTATGCGTCCCAAGAAGTCTCCAACGACTACATTTCAGGAGGGGCTAGAAATACCCCTCCCCTTCTTCTACCTCCAGCTGCTCGTTTCCCACCTCAAGAACCCTAACTGTTGAGCCACTACAACTGCTAGATCTCCTCCTCCAACCACTCAAAGTTGTTGATCTTTAGAGAATCGAAAGAGAAGATCTAGATCTACATCCTCACCGAAGAAATTTGAATTTCCCCTCATTCACTTGAGGGAATTGCTTCTAGGTTTTCCTTGGGAAATCCTAGGTGTTGATTTCACCTTAACAAGTTTATCTTTGTGTTGTTCTAGCTTGTCTTGTACCTGGGAGCCACCAATTCAGTGTGGATGTGTGCCACGAGCTTTTTGTAAAGGTGTCGGTTTCCGCCTCGAAGGTTATTGATAGTGGAAGATTGAGTCAGTCCACTTGTGGCGAGGTTTAGAGGAGAATATGTCGAGGCCTTTCGTGGCATGATGGTCTTAGTACTGCCCATCCCTCCAATGCAGATGTACTTCCCCTAAAAAGGAAGGAACTACGGGAATCATACCATGTGCCTCTGCGTGCTTCACTTTCGGTTACCTCTATCCTTTACCATACTTTACTTGTATCTTGTTTCTTGCATAGTTGTTAGTTGCTAGCTTGTCATATAGGTAAATTCACCTTACTTGCATATATAGAGAATTTACCTTTTGTGTCAAGGCTAAATTGAAAAGGAACTAAAATTTGAAGTAGCACCTATTCACCCTCCTCTAAGTGCCTATAAGATCCTTTCAACTCTGACCACCAGTGTACCTCATATAGGTCTATTATTTCAAGATCACTCTGTAGGATAGAGTCTTTGCTCCCAAAGAGCTATACATAACACATTAAGATATAATCAACCTTCTGAAGAGTAGACTATGAGAGAATTGATCTATGGCAGAGTGGGAACATTAAAAGGTTATCTCAACGCAGTTGTTTCGATTTGTTTTTGCATGTCCTAATTCACAGGATCAGCGGTCACATAGGTTGGGTTACCCCCTTAGAAAATCACGTGGGACTCAATGCCATCTCTCTCGGTGCATTTTCTATTAGATTTCTTGGTAATCCTTTCGTAAAAGGATCTGCTAGATTTTCAGCCGTTTGGACATAATCTAATGCTTTGAGTGTAGGGGTTCGCGTATGAAAACAATAAATTTTACCCTACGCCTTTGAACCCCTGATGTTGTGTAGCATCTCATCTGTCTAACAAATATAATGCTACTTGGTCTAGTAATATAATGGCTACTTCCTACATATAATTGTTGCATCATAATTATATCATGCTCATGTCATCATGCCACCTTGCATTTGAGCATCATATAAAACCCCTTTTCTTTTGGTTCTTCTCTCATATGCATTATTAATTGTATTTGGCTCTTGATATATTATATTTGGTTCTTGATAAATGCTTGATGCCCAAGTTGAGTTGGGGGCATATCTTTTATTCCACTCCACCACCTTTCTTTGTCACCACCTTATACTTCCACCACCCTAATTACCCATGGGCTTTCATTTTATTTTGGTATTTACTCTAGCTCATGTGGGTTGGGATGGATTCAATTCTAATTTCTTTTGCTTGGCCTTTATTCCACCTTTTGGGAATGCATAAGAATAATGCCATGTTATTTATTATTGTTTTCACAAAATAAAACATGGCATTTAATACTTTGCATGGGCCATGCAAACACCATCACCACTTCTTTTCTTTTGGTTTGCCCTTGGTTTTTGAGTGGATCTTTTCCTTGTGAGTTTGTTCTCTCTTCCTCTCACCATCTCCACCTCATCACCCTCAACATCCATGCCATGCATGATCATGTGAGATATCATCCACACCCTTTTCTCCTTTACACATGATCATGCCACATTAAAGAAAACCCTACACCACCTCTCCTCTCTTCTCAATCTCCATGCCACCCTCTTCTTCCACCCCCTCTCCCAAAAACCCTAATACTAAACTAAACCCTAACCCCTCTAAAACCTTTTTCTCTCTAACCCTAGTTTTAGCCTAAACCCTAACTTCTTGCCCTAACCCTCACCTCACCTCCCTCCTCTCACCATACCGAGGCTGGCCTCTCTCCCTCTCCCTGCCAGCAGGCCCCACCAGCCCCTCTCTCTCTAACCCGAGACATCTACTCCCTCCTAACCTAGCTCTACCCGAGCCTCCCTCTCTCTTTTCTCTCCCTTTCTCTATGCCATGCTGGCCCCAGCCCGAACCTGCCCCGCCTTGCCCTCGCCGTCCCCACCTGACAGCCCTACCCTGCCCTGGCCTGGCCACCCACGACAAGCACGTGAGGCAGAGGAAGAAAAAGGGACCGAGCCACTTTTTCCACCGATTACCCCACGGCCTTACCCTCCTACCCCGTCCCTATCCTCCCCTCTGTCCTGGCATCATTCCAGATCTACCAGCGCGCGTGTCCTTCCTCCCCAGCTACCACGACTTCCTCTTCTCCTTCCACTCCGGCGAACACCGTCGGCCTCCACCTCCCCTTCCCGTACAAGCCGGTGGCGTGGCGAACATGGTTGTCAAGGAAGATCGCGCTGCTCCCCTGCTTCGCCCAGTACCCGCCGACGTGGAGGAGAAGCCCCAGGACCACCAGCACACCGCCGCTCCGCCACAAACCCTAGCCCCTGGAGCATCCGCTTCCTCGCCGTTCCGACGAACCACAGGCCGATCCACCTCCATCAACCTCCCCTCGGTGAGTTCCTCGTCCTAACGGACATCTCCGTTGTCGCCGTCGCGGTCTGTGTTCGCCGAAGTTTTCGCCGAACGCCCTCCGGGCATGGCAGCCGCTGCCGTCTGCTCGTCGACACGCCTCGCAGAGGCTTAGCTAGGCCCCGTCCGCTCTTCTGTCACCATCCCACACCTAGCCGCACTGGTTACCGCCTCCGCGCGCGAGCCCCAGGTCGCGGGTTCGAGTCCCCGCCTCGCCACGCCGCGCGCCGCACGCATCCGTCAGATCCATCAGACGAGAAGATGATCCACAGTACCGCGACCCCCCTTTTGCACATACACCCCTACGTCTTTTGCCGGCTCAACCCGTGGTCCAGACCGACCCCACCTGTCTGTGCCTGTGGGCAATTTACAAAAAAGGACTCCGGTTTTCGTAACCCTTAACCCGCGCTCCAGTATGCCCCCACCTGTCAGCCTCTGCGGGCTCAGCCGTTGGCACGTGGGCCCAAACCTGCTGGTCTCACCTGGCAGTCACAGCGGCTAGGCAAGCCTGAGGTGTAAAAAGTTCTCTGCGCGCTGCGTCGCCCAGTCAGGCCGGTCCCACCCGTCAGCGACTGTGGCTGGGTCTAGCTGAGTATAAAAGGTTTTCTGTTTATCTGTTTGTTTTAATCTTTTCAGGAAATGTTTAAATTCAAATTCAAATCTGTTTTTAAATAACTTTTAAATTATAAATCCAAATAATACAAATAATGTATGTTTTTGAATCAGAAAAATGTGAGGATTTCAAATATGGCCTCCAAAATACTATTTGAGCACTTTAAAATTTCGAGATAATTAAAATTACTTTAAAATGCCCTTTTTCTTAATAAATTCATAACTTTAATTCTATAACTCCAAATTCAACAAATAATATGTCTAAATCGATCAGCGCGACGAGCCTGTTCTATCTATACACTCCTTGTTCTGAATTGAAGCATGCATCAGGCCATATTTAAAAATCAGAACTGTTTATGGCAATAAAACTTGGCTAAATAATTAATAAAATGCTTTATTCTTGTATCACACCTCACCCTTGCCATGCTACTTTAATGCCATGTAAATTGTGCATCATTCATCATGGCATGCTTGTTTGCTCGTCGCATTTTAACTCATATGCTTGTGCACTTTATTTATGTTGGCCCTTGTTTGTTTGGTTCTTCTTCGAATAGACGCCCAGCAGGAGAATTTCCAGGAATCACAAGAGTTCTACCCAGATCCATCTCTCGCTTCAACTGAGCTGCCAAGCAAGCACTACCACATGCTTGCATACATATAGTATCTATTGCCTCTATCTTATTCTTGCATCATTGAGTCGTGATTGCATTAAATTGAATCCCAAGTACTGCATAGCCTTTACTTTAAAATCCCACCGAAGCTTGTTCCTCCATCCCATGAGCCATTACTACAGGAGTTGTTTGAGCCACGCGAGTCGTAGAAAAGCATGTGTAGGGTATGTGAGTGTCTGATGAATAACGAGGTACCTAGACAACATAACCTGAGTAGTAATGGGATAACTAATGAAAGAGGCACCGGTGAGCAATATCTGCTATTTGGTTTTTCATACTCACTTGTGTCCCGTAGGACCCCGAGTACTTGATTCCTATTCCTTGACTATTCGCACTATCCACATCCGGGAGGCCTTATGGACCCTCCTGAGCCAGAGCTTGATTCATTCTTATTTCTTGGGGCCAAAAAGTAGTTTGGGGCTTTATTACTATCCTGTACTTATGCCATGTTACCGCTTTACTTAAGATTGTGCGTGGAGCACCTGTACTGTTTTGGATCATGGAATGTTTTCGCGGTATCAACAAGCCCAGTCACATTTTCGGGTTCCCAATTGTTTACAGCCATTGACACAAACCTTGGGTCCATCTCGGAGCCGGCCAACTTTGTTGCGGGTAGCTTAATGGGGTGGCCCCCTGAAATATTTCTGAATCCTGTCATCACTTTGTCGTGAATGCCTCGTTGGGTTTTGAGTTGGTTTTTCCGAGGTTGATCGAGTGTGTGTTGCTATTCGTGCACCCCTGTAGGGTAAATCTTTCTGAAAGCCGTGTCCGTGGTTATGGACGACTTGGAGCACAGTTTCTCGATCATAGACAAGTATAACTAAAGTGCCGCTTTAATCTGACTAAGTACTTGATTAGTAAGTAGTGCAATACTCATGGAAGGGTTAATAAAACTGCCAACGGATGGGGGTTGTTCGTCCGCTTCCTCGTTGGTAAGCGAGGAGGAGGATGGATCTGTTAATTATACTGTTATAACTGTTGTTCGTAATTCACGGACATCCGTCTATCATTGGTTAGGCGGATGGTTAGCGAGTATCTATAGACTTGTTAGTTATTATCTTTTGCTGCAATTGCGTCACCCCAGGTTGTGTCCCCTTTAGTGGCATAAAGACTTGCTGAGTACCCCTAGGGTCTCACACGATAAATTGTTTGATTCAGATGAACAGGTGTATTCGCAAGAAGGATACTGGGTGGAGGAGACAGATGATGTTGGCAACGATCACTCGGTGTAGAGATTCTGGGAACGGGGATCCGTGAGGTCTATGGGCCGGATGTGTTTATTTATGCGGCATCTTATGCCGATTTGCTTCTTATCCGTACTCGGATCTTGTTTTCCGCTTCCGCCTGATACTCTGATGTTTGATGTATGAGGAGCTATCCTGAAATATTATCTCTATCTAGGATATTTGAATCTTGCCGTATGGCGTTGCAATATTTCTATTTCTTTTAGATGGAATGGCTCTGAGAACTGTTGTATGTGGCTTGCATACATACTCACTTGTGTATGTAGTTGATCCCTTCGCCTGCCGATTACGCCGCTCGTTCTTGTCCCGATGCTCTGAAAGTGGTTAGGACGGCTGAAAGGTCTACCGTGAGTGGCTCCGGGCCCCACCGTACTATTTTAACCACTTTCGTTCATCCAGACATGTAACTAAGAGCGTAATTCACCGAGGTAGTTACATGTTGCCAGGACCTATCTATTACGGGAGGGGCTTTTCATGAACTTACCCTTGAAGACTGAAAAGCATTGTCAATGCTCAGGAGAGTGTGGTTGATGTAGGCGAGCCGAAGCCGACCTCAAGGTCGTGATGAAGTCCTTGTGCTCCTGCGGTTCCAATGACTTGAGTGCCTCAAGTGTAACACCTCACAGGGAGTTACATGCATCTGGTGCCTAGCGATGACTCCCGCTTCCCCAATCCAGTAGCAGTTGCGGAAGTAGAGCTCCTGGATCTGAATCCCGCAGCGCGACGGTGAAGATTTCTCTCGTTCATGCAGTCCGAACTTGGGAGCATGGTCACGGGAGAGAGAAAGAGAGAGAGAGAGACAGAGAGAGAGAGATCAATTGGAGGTCTCCCCAAAAGTGAGGAAACCTTTATTGAACATTGTGTGTATTTTCTGGTCAAAATACCCCCACTATATATAGGGGGAGGGGGAGGTACTACCTCCCTCAAAGTCCCGGGGTGGGACTAAAGGAGGGGAGAGGGGGGCAGCCGCCTGCTGGCCCTAGTGTGCCCGCACAGGGGCCAAGGCCCATTCGGCCTCCCCTTCCTCCTTTCTCCTCTTGCCTTTCCCTCATGGGCCCTTCTCCCTCCGGAATTTTGCCCATTAAGGATTTTTGACCTTTAATTGATTTCTCTTTTATTAAATAATTATGAATAAATGATTAAATCAATATTTAACATTAATTCACATATTATTCAATCTCCGTGACTATGGAACACCTTCCACCTTCACTCCGGACATCCTCCGGACTTACCGAAACCCTTTCGATTTTCTCTCTTTCTATTCTTAGGTGATTCTACCGATACTGTAAACACTCTCTAAGCATCATGAAGCACTTAAGCGTGATACCCCATGGTTTCGGAACACTCCAGACATGGTCGGGACACTCCCGGACCAATGATCGATAGAGGGACCTGGATGGCCATGTGACCCCTGTGCATTCCACGAAGATGTTTCGTCATTTGAACCGGGACTGTCGCGTCTTATTCCTTTTGTCTCTCAATACTTGCATTGCCTGAGATCTGATCAATGACATCATCATGTCGGGTTCAATCTTGTTTCCGAACAATGCTACTTGACTCGTTCTGACAAGTGATATCCCTGTGATCAAATCACACGTTGCGCAGCTATTGGATATAACTTCTGCGAGTGGGCCCTCGAGTATATTTCCGTCACACGGATGGACAAATCCCGCTCTTGACGTATATTGCCTGTACTGTTCCTCCGAATACCTGAACACACCTTTATGATCACTGTATTACCAAGTGACGTTTGATGCTATCTAAGCACTCTCGAGAGACAGTGATTGATATAGCCTCACGGTCAAAGGAATAGTCTACTAGTTCTATTCTAATCATCGTAACTTGAACTTTATGAACTGATCAGGTCACGATGTTTAGGTTGGGTATTAGGTCATCAGCTCATTCTTAGAATGAGACGACTCTATTTCCAACTGGCATAAATGCCAGATGATCAGGAAACCTTGATCATCTGTTGACCAATGAACCAGTGACTAGAGTTTCACCGGGAACCTCTGGTTGTTTATATATCACACGTGTATTGATGTTTCCTTTCAATATAGTTTAGCATGATATAAAACTTAATCATAAACTATATGAAATATGATAATAATCCTTATTATTATTTGTCTCTAGGACATATTTCCAACAGTCTCCCACTTGCACTAGAGTATAAATAAACTAGCTGCATTTGTTCTTAATCATTGGCACCATATATTCCGGTACCTTGAACATGCTTTCTCATGGATGAGGTTGAGTCTTGGGCCTATACTTTGCAGTCCCAAATCCTTTGCAACTTACTAATGTCACCTAGATTGACATTAATACTTTATCATCTCATGATAACATCTTTGTGTGTTCATCATCGTTATGGCAACAGAACGAGGCCGGATTCCAGGAGCCTACAATGACTTTAGATCAACCTCGAGGGCTTTCTCATGAGCACTATGCCCTAGGACACATCATTCTACGTTAAAAGCAAACTAGCCCCGCCATAACATTATACATCACTTTAGATGGTACCCTTATCTTTTATTATAAATGTTGTTGGGGGGATACCCCTGGGTAGGGTCACGCCGGGGTATAAATGCCGAGTTAGCCGAGGTTCGGCAAGGTCAAAGCAAATGCTGGCCGAGTCAACTCAAGGCCGGCCGGATCACGGAGTAACCCGGACCAGGGACGTCCACCTTACATGGTCTCAACCGACTTAAGCCGTAAGTCGGTAAGATATATCTAACTTGTATGCAGGAACAGGTATGTCCGGATCTTCTATGCAGGATCCGGGTTATATCAAGCTTGCAAGAGAAGGAAGGTATCTCGTTGGTCAAAAGGTGGCTGCTGTACGCGAAGCGTGAGCGAAGCGGACAGAGGCCGGACCACCGAGGCATGGCCGACAAAGGTGATGAAGCCAATGTCGGGAGACGTAGGCGCCGTAGAGGCTCACGTAGCCTCTGCATGGGTGACGCGGGGAGAAGTAACCCGGTCGACTTACTATTTTGGGAGGAGGCATATTCCTTGGAATATGCCTCCACGTATGCCCTAAGTGGAGACCTAGCCACCCCTATATAAGCAGGGCTAGGGCTTCTATAGAGGGGGTTGATTCTTGACTGGTTGATTTCAGGGAGATAGCTTCTAGGGCTAGCTAGTGGCGAGAGTAAGAGAGTTCTTTCTTCCTCCTTTCCCCAATACAGCTCTGGGAGCACTTGTAACCTGTGAAGGAGAATCAAATACAAAGCTTCTGTGTGTGGATTCACCACATTATCCCTCCCTGGATTCCCCTAGTGCATTTAGTCCCCCCATTTAGCCTATACATGGCATCTGCCGTGACACCACCACGACAGTTGGCGCCCACCGTGGGGCTAGCGGCGCTAGCAGGGGTGAAGATCCGGACGGGAAACCTCATAGGCACCGGCGAGCGCATCGTCTCCGGCCTTGTTCATCGCTTTGGAGCGCTGGATTTCGTCAGCGACAACGCTGGCTGCTTCGGCACGCGTCCTCTTCCGCGCAACGGCCTCTCCGTCAAGCTCGACGCGCACAAGGTCTACGTTGCTGTTGATGTGTCGTGCGTTCATCCGCGGCACGTCGTCGAAGGAGGCGAGCCATCCCTTAGCGTGGTTCATGGGGCGCGTATCACTCGCTCCCTGGACCGTGCAGAAGTGATGATGACTGCGCCAGCTGCAGGCGCGAGCAAGGATCCGACACCAGATCCGAAGGTAACACCTAAGGCACCGAGGAAAAGTAGAGGTCCCCCACTAGAGAGGCCTGAGAATGTACTGCATCAGGCAATGGATAGCTTGGCCAATCCAGTAGCAGTAGCAATAGATCCGGCTCAGGCACAGGCCGAGCTAGAGGAAACTAGGTAGAAAATACTAGAGGGTGCGAAAAAGATAGCCGCGGCTCAACAGTCATTGAACATGACACTGCGTGAGTATGCAAAGGCAAATAAAGTAGATGCTGTAAAAGTGAAGGGGAGAAATCTCATGAGTGAAATGAATAGATAGGGTGATACTAGGATTGAGGAATCAGAGAACTGTCTGTCCGTGGGGCTACCGAAGTACAGTACCCCGGCAAAGAACCTCAGGGCAGCAGATGCAGCCGCATCCGAGTTAGAAGGTATGACGGGTGAAGCCCGCCAAAGACAGCAAGATAGGGTTAACGAGTTGGTTCGGATCGCGAATAGGCAAAACGAGGAATTGCTCAGGGCTAACCCGGAGAGAGCTGGGGCCTCCAAGATTGTTCATTCGGCGGTGGGTAACCCGGAAAAATCCGCTGGAGCCGCATCGTCTCCTCATGGTGGTCCTAGGAGAGAAGAGGTAGTAACTTCGGCCAGGAGGAATAAACAGATAGTCCCATATGACCCGGCAAGGGCAGGGAAAGGAAAAGAAGTGCAAAGAAATGAGGATCGAAGGAGTGTGAGCTGAGGTGAAGCGGGCCGAGATAACCGCGACCAAGGCAATGCCAGTCAAAGGAATGCTGTAAACGGCCATGCCAGACAGCCTAATGCCGAAGGTGCAGGTCAACCGCAACAGCGGAATATGCCACGGCAAGAGCGTAGTGCCGTCCAAGGTATGCAACAAAGGGCTGCTCCACCGGAGCAAGATAGATACAATGATGGTAATTTGGAGATGGTGAATGCAGGCTATCCCAGGCCGGACTATCATGTGATAGGATCAAGGTTGGGAAGCAGAGACTTAATGCCCAATGATGCCAGGTTAAAACTGGATCGGTTGTATAGGTCGAAGCAGATTGAGTGTCAAGGTCCTCCGGGTTCAGCATGTTTTGGGCCCCGGATCATGAAGGAACCTCCAGTACCTAACTTTCAGTTACCTAGAGGCACAAAGACATATGACGGTAGCACTAAGCCAGAGGATTGGTTGATTAACTATGCTACTGCTGTAAAAATTGCTACAGGCAACTTGAGGTGGGTCGTGAGATATGTACCCTAGATGTTGGAGGGGCCAGCAAGGGTATGGCTAAACAACTTGTCACCCGGGAGTATTAACTGCTGGATCGATTTCGAGGAGATGTTCGTTAGCAATTTCTCAAGTACGTATCAGAGACCCAACAGGCCACAAACCCTAGCAATGTGCAGGCAGAGACCGAATGAGACAGACCGGGAGTTCTTAACCCATTGGTGCAATGTGCGAAACTCGTGTGAGGGCGTGATTGAATCATAGGCCATAGCTTGGTTTGCGCAAGGATGCAGATATGCAAGCATGCTATGGCAAAGGTTGCAAAGAGATATGCCAACTACTTTGGCAGAAACGATCCGGATTGCTGATTCATATGCTTTGGGTGATCCGACGCAACCTAAGCTCACCTCGAACGAGTCAGGAGAGGAGTACTACCAGAGAGATGGAGCCGGGTCATCCCGGAGGAATGATTACCGAGGTAAAAGAAGAGATGACAGACAAGATTACCGGTACAGTTCGCAACAAGTTGCGGCTGTGAATCAAGATCAACCCGGAGCAGGAAGCAGTCAACGTCAGAAAACTGGAGGACAACAATGGACGCCAAGGAATGATGGGAAGAAAACTTCGACGCCAGAGCAGAAAAAACAGTGGCAAGAGAAGAAAGACCGTCCGAGGTATACTTATGAAGCAATGTTGGATCAGCCGTGTAAATTTCACATGCCTAATCCAAGTAACCCGACGGGTCACACAACTAGGCAGTGTGAGTGGATGCGAAAGATAGAACAAAGTGGTTTGGGGAATGCTCAGGCACCTCGGAATGATCAACCTCGGCATGAGTTACCCCGACAACAATTGCTCTCCGGAGCGAACACGCAACAGTTAATGTTGCCTCCCCCTCCGCCGAGGTATGACAACCATGAGAGAAGGGATGCAGTGCATCAGGTGGAAAACCAAAACCGGCAGGATCAGAGGTGCCCCAGAAACGAGGGGTGAAATCAGTACAGAGAACACCATCAGAGCTATTGTGTGTTCACTACGGAAGAGACCGACAGGAAAAGCTTGCAGCGCCGACATATGGAAGTGAATGCGGTAATGCCAGCTATGACAAGGTACATGCCTTGGTCGGACCAGGAAATCACATGGAGCATCAAAGATCATCCCAAGCTTATGCCTAGTCCGGGCCCATATGCATTGGTGTTGGACCCAACATTCATTGGGCCTAACATCACTGTAAGATTCTCCAAGGTACCGATTGACAATGGTAGTAGCATTAATATCATGTATGCGGATACGATGCGCAAGTTGGGTATCTCGGAGAACATGCTCCAGCCTACAAGGACAACTTTCCATGGCATTGTGCCATGCATTTCTTGTGAGCCCATAGGCAAGGTCCGAGTCGATGTTTTGTTCGGCACAAGAGACAACTACCGAACTGAGAATTTGGAGTTTGAGGTGGTGAACTTAGAAAGTGCGTATCACGCGTTACTCGGTAGACCAGCTCTAAACAAGTTCATGGCAAGCTGCCACATCAGTTATCTGAAGATGAAGTTGCCTGGGCCAAATGGTGTGATCACCATAGCCGAAGATTTCCGACGTTCTATTGAGTGTGCGTCAGCTGGGTCAAACCTAGCCGAGTCACTCGTGATAGCGCAAGAAAAGAGAAAGATCCAAGAGGTGGCGGCATTATCTTAGTCCGCCCAGCAGTATATGCCGGCATTGAGTAACCCGCATGGAAGCGTCTCATTCCAAGCGACAAAAGATACCAAGAAGGTGCCTGTTGATGATATGTTCCCTGAGCGCACCGTAACAATTGGGGTCGGGTTAAATGACAAATAGGAAAGAGAGCTCGTTAACTTCCTCCGTGAGAATCGGGATATTTTTCTTGGTCCACACAGGACTTGCAAGGTGTTCCGAGGGAGTTAGCCGAGCACTCTTTGAATGTGAGACCCGGAGCAAGCCGGTGAAGCAACCTCTCCGCCGCTTCGCCGAAGACAGGAGAAAAGTCATAGGAGATGAGATAGCTCGGTTGTTGGCTGTAGGATTTATCATGGAAGTGCTTTACCCGGATTGGCTGTCTAATCCGGTGCTGGTGGAGAAGAAGAAAGATGATCCGAATGTGGCAGTGGTGTGGCGTATGTGTATCGATTACACGAACCTAAATAAGGCGTGTCCAAAAGATCCGTTCCCACTACCAAGGATAGACCAGGTCATAGATTCCACTGTTGGGTGTGTTGTCGTTCATTGATGCATATTCTGGTTTCCACCAGATACCTCTGAACCCGAATGATCAAATAAAGACTGCATTTATCACCCCGTATGGGGCTTATTGCTATCGCACCATGCCTTTCGGTTTACGTAATGCTGGGGCAACGTACCAGAGATGTATGCAAAAGTGTTTGCATGACCAAATTGGTCAAAATGTGCAGGTGTATGTGGATGATGTTGTGATAAAGACCAAGGAAAGCAAAACGCTCCTTGACGATATCAGGTAGACGTTTGTGAACCTAAGAAGGTTCCGGATGAAGCTTAATCCGGAGAAATGTACCTTCGGTGTCCCGGCTGGAAAATTACTCGGATTCATCGTCTCCAGCCGAGGTATTGAGGTCAATCCGACTAAGATCAGGGCCATAGAACGAATGGAGCTGCCAAAGTGTCTTAACGATGTCCAGAAGTTCACTGGTTGCCTGGCGTCGTTGAGTCGGTTTGTATGTCGGTTGGGAGAAAAGGCACTGCCTCTCTATCAACTCATGAAAAAGTTAGATAAGTTCATTTGGACGCCGCAGGCCAATGAAGCCTTTGCTCACTTAAAGAAAATGTTAGCCACTGCACCAGTGTTAGCCTCTCCACTATCAAGGGAGCCAATGTTGCTCTATATAGCCGCAACCAACCGAGTTGTAAGTGCAGTAATTGTGGTAGAGCGCGACGAAGAGGGTAAGTTGGTGCAAAGGCCAGTGTATTATCTGAGCGAGGTATTACCATCCTCAAAACATAATTATCCTCATTATCTGAAAGTGGCATACGGCGTGTATATGGCAGCTAAGAAGCTAAAACACTATTTCGAGGAACACCCGATCAAGGTAATATGTGAAGCTCCCATATCCGAGATAATGAGTAACAAGGATGCAAGTGGCAGGATTGCAAAATGGGCAATTGAACTAGCACCTTATGCGCCACAATATGACAGAAGAGAAGGAATTAAATCTCAAGCTGTGGTGGACTTTTTTGTGGATTGGGCCGAGGTGCAATACGAACCACCATTGCCAGATCCGAACTACTGGAGAATGCACTTTGACGGGTAAAAAACGAAAACCGGGTTAGGTGCCGGAGTTGTGCTTACCTCACCAAAGAAGGACCAGCTGAAATATGTGCTGCAGATCCACTTCACTGCATCAAACAATGTTGCAGAATACGAAGCACTTATACATGGGCTCAACGTGGCAAAGGAGGTTGGTATACGTCGGATCCAATGCTTCGGTGACTCGGATCTCGTAGTCCAGCAGGCCTCCGGGCAATGGGATGCTTTGGACGCGAACATGGCGTTATACAGGTTTCATGTGCAGAAAATATCTGGTTACTTTGAGGGATGTGAATTTCACCATATACCTCGGGTGGAGAATGAGGATGCCGACGTACTGTCGAAGCTCGGTTCAACCCGACAAGCAATTCCACCAGGCGTAGCATTGGAGCAACTCAGGAAACCCTCCATCATGCCATCCCCAGAATCAGACTCAATTTTTATCCCGGAATCAGAGGTTGTGGCCATGGACATTGATGAAGGAAGTGGCTCGTGAAACCCGGGGACTGCCTTGGCAAACCCGGGGACTACCACGACAAACCCGGGGACTGCACAGCATGATCCGGTAGAAGTTATGCCGGTGGATCTGATGGAAATTGATGAGGAAATATTCCCAGTGAGGGCTGTACCAGCTTGGGCATTGCCAATATTCCAATTCCTGAAAGACGGAACCTTACCCACTAAGGAGGTACTTTCCAGGCAAACTCAAAGGAGAGCGAAAGCATACACGATCATCAATTTCGAGTTATACAAAAGGAGTGTGACTAATGTCCTCCAGCGGTGTGTTGATCCAGAGGAAGGACTTGAAATCCTCCGAGATATACATCAAGGGGAATGTGGGCATCATGCCTCATCCAGAGCCTTGGTAGCAAAAGCTTTCCGCCATGGGTTTTACTAGCCAAGTGCCTTAGAACAAGCGAAAGATCTGGTGAGAAAGTGCAATGGCTGTCAGAGATATGCGACAAAAACACATATGCCAATGTCGGAGCTCAAGACCATACCAATTACATGGCCATTTGCTGTATGGTGCTTGGATATGGTCGGCCCGTTTAAACCAGCAAAGGGTAATATGACTCACATTTTGGTCATGGTGGACAAGTTTACAAAGTGGATTGAAGTGAAACCGATAAGAAAATGTGATGGAGCTACGGCCGTAACATTTCTCAAAGACATCATCTTGAGATACGGTTATCCTCACAGTATCATAACAGATAATGGCACAAACTTTGCTGCAGGAGCATTTGCACGTTTTTGTCGGGATAAGAAGATCCGGCTGGACGTTGCCTCGGTAGCCCACGTCGCATCGAATGGACAAGTGGAAAGATCCAACGGATTAGTATTATCCGGGATAAAACCCCGGCTCATTGAGCCACTGCAAAGATCAGCAGGGTGCTGGATAGAAGAACTACCAGCAGTACTATGGAGTTTAAGAACAACTCCGAATCGATCAACAAGCTATACGCCGTTCTTTCTGATATATGGGGCAAAAGCTGTATTACCAGCCGACATAGAGCATGATTCGCCTAGGGTCACCCAATACACAGAAGCCGAAGTGCAAGAAGCCCGGCAAAATGATGTTGATCTGCTGGAAGAAGCGAGAGAATTGGCATTGTCCAGATCCGCCATATATCAGCAAAATCTCCGACGCTATCATAGCCGGAAAGTAAGCCCCCGAGTTTTTTGGGAAGGCGATCTGGTACTCCGGTTGGTACAACGTACTGCTGGCATGCACAAGTTATCCCCCCATGGGAAGGGCTATTCATTGTGAGCAAAGCATTGCACAATGATTCTTATTATCTTATCAATTTAAAGCCACAGGAAAAGAACAAGACGGACAGGTCCGGCGAGGAATCTAAGCGTCCATGGAATGTAGAACTACTTCGTCCTTTCTACACTTAGCAGAGAAGTGTATGTATCCGAGTTCCTCATATGTCGGTATGTATGCCGGTAATGAGCCTATCAATGAAATCTTGGCACCTCGAGCAGTAACTCGGGGACTGCCTTAGTAATTTTAGTTGTCTTCTGCGTTTATTATTTTTACGTCGGCTGGCGTAAGTCGCTTCTGCTTAGGTAAGATTAGTAATGTGTGAGCACCAAGAACCTAACTCTTCGACTTGCTGATGTCCAACAAGATTTGGCTTCATGGCAAGCAAGAGAACAAGTTTGGAATTGCATAGCACATGAAAAACAACTAAGGGAAAAAACTTAATCGAGCCGACATTTGTTTTTCGAACTAACCATATGTATACTTTAAATTTATCATGCTGAATTATTTTGAACTAATCCCAAAGTTTCTGAGTATTGTTAAGACAATTTTTGAAGCTCGGACTCGTAAGTCATAAAACCGAACCAAGGTAGACGCGAGATGAGCCATAAGATTGGAAGAACGAGAAAATGAAACTCGGGGACTACGCCCAAGTCAATCCAGCATAAAAGCTTAGTAGAAAAATATTACTTGTGCACTTGATACAACTACACCCGGCATACCGGGGATCTCATAAACTTTAAAGTTTTTCGCTCAAGGACCAGCAGGAGGAGGAAGTTCGACGTCATCTTCGCTATCTTCGACGTCTGAGGCATCGTCCTCTTCGTATTCATCCGAACCATCTTCTGCGTTTTTAGCATTTTCGGCATCAGCGGCCCCAAGGAAGCCCGAACCCTCGTTCCATTCATAAATGGGCGCATATTCGATGAGGCTATGGGCGCAGGCCTTGCGCCGAGCAATCCACTCCGGGTCGCTGGACCATTTGGATCCGGTGCGCATGCGCGCTAGGAGGTTGAGGTCGATCTTCTCGTACCACGTAAGCACGTAGTGGAGAACGGTCTCACCTCCGGCACGGCCAGCGGATTCCCTCCAAAGGTCGAGCTGGGTCTCACATTCCATTAGTTTGTCGACGAGAACTGCGGTACCCTCCGGAGTATCTTCATCAGGCCAAAAGACATTGAAGATCCGAACTGCCACATCAAGGATATCTTTGCCATAGTTCTTCACGATTTCCACGCGAGAAGACAAGCTGACCAACAGGTCCTCCATGTCATAGGGAATTTCTTCAGCGTCAGGAGCAATGGGGGTACCCCTCTCTCGGCGGAACTTAGCAACAGCGGTGCTCGCAATGGCGTTGCCCTCTGGAAATTTGCCTGAAAACAAGACAGGAGAAACAAGTAAGGAAAAGACATGAGAAGCAACCCGGAGAAGTATGCCGGACGAAGGAAAATAACTTACGGGAAATATGGCTGTGGATCCGGGTTAACTCCTTGGTACAGTCATCGCGCCTTTTGCAAAGCTACACAAGTTCAGTGTTCGCCGACTCGAGTTTGACGTCCGCCTCCTAGAGAAGCTCTTGGTCTTTGGAAATCTGGAGGGTGAGGCGCTCCCGCTCTTCAGTATAGTCCTGGCTAGCTTTTTGAAGTTCGGCTTGGTGCTGCGCCTTTAGCTTCTTCATATCTGCCTTGAGCTTGGCAATCTCATCGTCTTTGGATCGGAGGAGGGCAAGCTCGTCGTCTTTCTTCTTAAGTTCGGCCTGATGCTGCACTACTTGTTCGAGAAAATGCAGCATCATATCAGGCACGGGCACACTATCTTCAAGAGATGCTGAAATAGTTTGTTGACCCGGCAGATCCGAGGTATGAATGTTTGCCGAGCCACAGGGAAAAAGAGATAGAAAGCATAGCAAAGTTGATCAAAAATAACTTAGCCTTGATCTGGTCCAAATTCTTCCTCATGATTCTCAGCCTCCACCCCAGCTGCGAAAACCGAATGATGGGTTAGCTCGACAGAAAAAGACGAAGAAAAATAGGAAAATGCCAAGGAAGGAACTTACCCCTTTTCTCGTATTCAGCGAGAAGTGCATTATGCTTTGCGCGCAACATCTTGTGAGTGTCCAGCAGACGCTGAAACTCAGCGCTTCGGCGGTTGGTGGTCAGCTAAGAGGAATACAAAAAGGTAGCTTAGTCTTGTGCATATTCGAAGTGTACAAAATCCGGGCCAAGTGGAACTTAACCCGGCTCTAGGTGTGTGCATATTCGAAGTGTACAAAATTCGGGCCAAGTGGAACTTAACCCGGCTCTAGGTGTGTGCATATTCGAAGTGTACAAAATCCGGGCCAAGTGGAACTTAACCCGGCTCTAGGTGTGTGCATATTCGAAGTGTATAAAATCCGGGCCAAGTGGAACTTAACCCGGCTCTAGGTGTGTGCATATTCGAAGTGTACAAAATCCGGGCCAAGTGGAACTTAACCTGGCTCTAGGTGTGTGCATATTCGAAGTGTTCTAAATCCGGGCCAAGTGGAACTTAACCTGACTCTAGGTGTGTGCATATTCGAAGTGTACAAAATCCGGGCCAAGTGGAACTTAACCCGGCTCTAGGTGTGTGCATATTCGAAGTATACAAAGATCCGGGCCAAGTGGAACTTAACCCGGCTCTAGGTGTGTGCATATTCGAAGTTATCAAGGAGCTACGTTAATTTTCTTAGGAGCATCCGGCCGAGTAACAAGTTACTCCCCCAGAGGCTCGGGGACTAATGGTTATATCGTTAATATCTACAACATCTTAAGGAAAACAAGAACTAACTTACCTCCATCATCCGACCCACGAGGTTAATTGCCTTGGCGGCAGTATTCATCTGGGCTGAAAATTCAGCGGGACCGAACTTCTCCATGAGGTCGTCGTTGTGGACGAACTCCGCCTTGTTCCAGTTGTTTACGAATTCAATCAAGGTCGGAGGGTATCGATCGCCGCTGGGCATGTGGGGCGCTACCAAACCCTTGGCATGCGCTTCCCTCCTCTCAACCTGAGCAAGGGCCGGGCTGGTGTGCAAAACAAGTTGTTGCACATCAGCTGGCTCGGTAGGGGCGCCCTTCGGTGGCGTAGTCTTCTTCGGGAGCATGGACGCAAGCGTGCGTTGTCCAGCCTCGACGGACGCTGCCCTAGTGGCGTCAGGGGTCTTTTTGCCCTTAGGCTGCTGCTGAGAAGTGGAAGTTGTTGCAGCAGATTTACCCTTGGGAGCAACCTTGGTGCTTTCTCACCGAGACTGAGAAGACTCGGACGAGGCGGAGGGGCTTGGTGCTGCTACTGTTGCCTTTGCTGCTGGTGCCGGAGTTGGTGCTGATAATGGTGCTGATACTGGTGCTTGTTGCTTCTTCGGTGGAGGTACTGAGGGAACCTCGGTGGTAGCTGGTTGCGGCGGAGCCAAAGTAGTGGTGGCCGTTGCCTCGGCAGAGCCGTTCTCCCCCGCTCCAAGGTTGCCCTCTTCTTGACGAGGTGGGCTGGACCCCGGAGCAGCCGCTGGACCCTCCGGGATTGGCCTCAGTGGGCGTGAATCCTTGCCGCGAGGGGGAGAAGGGCTGTGTCGAAGTGGGGAGGCAACGCCGGATCCACTTTGTGGGACCTCCACCGTGGCCCTGCCAAATCAAACATTGTTGAATAAGAAGATGTAATAAAAGAAGGACAAGAAAATAGTAAAGGGAGAAGAGGCTTACTCATCCGACGTCAGGGGCTCCTTGGGCTTCCGAGCCCTCCGAGCTGTGGCCTTGGTTGCAGGCTTGGTGGCAGTTTTGTCTCTGGAATTCTTTCACCTTTTGGCGGGCTGAGAAGGTCCGGAGGAAGAGGTTGATGCGGCTCCCCTTTTCTTCTTCGGCGCAACCAGAACAGGATCACCCACGGCAAGGGGAGGATCTTCATGGATCTGCCCACCGGGGTTAGCTGATGCCGAAAAAGCATAAGAAAGGGGGACAGCGTCAAATGCTTCCATCACCTCAACATCCAAATCATCCTCATCGTCGGGCCAATCTCTAATAGAAGAGAGTTTACCGGTAGGTCGCTTGGTCGCGTCCAAGATCGGAAGGAACATCTCCTGATCAGGTTCTTCCTCGTCCGAGGTGTCCCGGTCAGGCGCCCATTTGAGGGTAGGGTCGGTGCCATCCTCGATGGTTTGCTGAAGAAACATCTAAGGAAAAGGAAAGGAAACAGGATTAAAATCTACAACAAAAAGACTGACATATGATTCAATTCGGAACAAAGTTTGGGGTGCGAGACTTACCAAAGGAGGAAGCCTATCCCGGCAAAAATGTTCAATCCCCCACGTCCACTCAGAGGAGAAGTCCTTGTGGGTGATGAATAGGGCCTTGACCTGGCGGTAAATCTCTGTATTGCTTAACTCGAAAGACGATTTTCGGTTGGGGTCACGGCCCCAGCTCATGTCGCACACTTTGTGTGTGTGTTTCTGGAGGGGGGAGATCCGGTTGCGGACGAATGTGATCATGGCGTCCTTGTTGCGTAATCTGAGGTCCTTCAGCTCCTTGAACCTCTTGTTGACTTGGTTGGCCAACACCGTGGGCTTCTTCGGGATAACGTCCCACAACTCCGGGTTAGGAGGACCCGGAGTATAGGCGCGCAGCCGGATCAGATCTTCGGTGGTGCTGTTCCAGACATAGAAGAAGGTCCGGGCCCATCCCTTGCAGGAGTCCAGCCCAGTAACTTGGGGGAAGACAGACAGCCTCCGGGGAGAGATTGACGCAGCACCGAACTGCATGAGTTGTTTGTCCTTCAGATCTAGTTCTACAATCAGAATTACATTCCGGCGGAGGCCAAAGAACCGGATCCATAGCTCCTTTGTGGGCCATAATCCGGCATAGCCCTCGATGGTGGAGGCAAAGGCAGAAAGAGATGTGATGGCGTTGGCTAGAAGGTGATGCGGCTGGAGCTCGTATGTGTTCAACCAGTCGTGGAAAATATCGCTAACTGGCAAACCAAACCCCCGCTAGAAGTGTGATAGGAACACAACATACTCACCCGGATTTGGTGAGGGGGCACGCTCAGAGGAGGCGAGGCGCGTGGCGAGGCCCTCTGGGATGCGCCTGGTCCGGTAGAGCTAGTCCAGGTCATCCTGGCAGACCCAGGAGCCTGCCCACGCGCCCCGGTCGGCATTCGCAGCATCATCCTCCATCTCTTGCTCGGCGACAGCGAACTCTTCTTCTGTCATCTCCAGGTCACTGCTCTCACTGCGCTAGCGGCGGTGGGTGGCAGCGGCCTGGACTGACGGGGGCCCGTGGTGGAGGAGGTGCGTAGAGGCGACGACGATGCAGGTGCGTGCGGAGGCAGAGCGGCGGCGGCGTAGCTACTCAAACACGGTGGCGCCGGTGCTGTCGCAGGGAAAGATGAGGAAGAAGAGGGGCAGAGGGGCGCGGAAGTGAGGAACAGCCCCAAGGGACGCGCCCCTCCCCTATTTAACCGCTCCCTCAGGGGAGTAGTGGGATCGCGTTTGCGGACGGGCCACACCGTGTGACCGTGTACAATCCGGATCGACCAATCAGCATCGAGCCACACGGAAGGCCACAGAGCGCAGCGGATCCCATGACGTGACGTTATGATGCAGATAACGAGGAGGCAGGCACGATGTGACGTGCGCTACAGCGATAAATGACATTTACTACGGCGGTTACTATGGCTGGCCCTTAAAATGAGGCGATGTGATGATTAGTGTAACACCCCGTCCACTCCTGGGCCCGGGGGTGTCACTCCTGGCAGCTTAATAGGATATATAGACTAGCCCCATAGACCAACACTAGTCTTTTCTGTGCACTTTGTCCTCACTCGTGTGCACCCGGTTACCCACTTCCCGGTCGGTCACCCATCCTAGAATTGCTCTACGCCAAGACGCTTAACCTTAGAGTTCTTTTCGAATGAGCTTCCGGAAAAGAAGTTGCAACTTGTTTGTATGAGTATTCTATCAATCCTATTAAGCCATGTGCCTGGTCTCACATACACCCACCCTTTAGAAGATCGATGCCCTCATCGATCAAGCACACCCCAGGAACGTTCCCTCTTGGCACGCGTCTATGCGTCCAGTGCCGGCACATTTACCATGCCGTGTCCACTCCGGGCCACACGCGCCATGCTCCACATGTCCCACCACTAACCCGCACACACCCGTGTAATCGCAAGGGTCGGCTCTGATACCACTTGTAACACCCCGTCCACTCCTAGGCCCGGTGGGTGTCACTCTTGGCAGCTTAATAGGATATATAGACTGGCCCCACAGACCAACACTAGTCTTTTCTGTGCACTTTGTCCTCACTCGTGCGCACCCGGTTACCCACTTCCCGGTCGGTCACCCATCCTAGAATTGCTCTAGGCCAAGCACGCTTAACCTTAGAGTTCTTTTCGAATGAGCTTCCGGAAAAGAAGTTGCAACTTGTTTGTATGAGTATTCTATCAATCCTATTAAGCCATGTTCCTGGTCTCACAATTAGCCTCCACATGGGGAAGCGTACGAGAGAAGGAAGAGAAACCCGGATGAGTATGTGGTAACCCAGCCAGCAAGTAAAAACTTGGAATGTGCCAAGGGAAAGTAAATCCATAGAATCCGAGATAAGAGGTAACTCGGAAAAGGAACACATAGCTTAGTGAGATTGAACCTGCTGTGGCCTTAGCGGCTAGGGCAGCTAAGACCGCACCAGCTTCGGGGACTAATGTTGGGGGGATACCCCCGGGTAGGATCACGCCCGGGTATAAATGTCGAGTTAGCCGAGGTTCGGCAAGGTCAAAGCAAATGTTGGCCGAGTCAACTCAAGGCAGGCCAGATCATAGAGTAACCTGGACCAGGGACGTCCACCTTACATGGTCTCAACCAACTTAAGCCATAAGTCGGTAAGATATATCTAACTTGTATGCAGGAACAGGTATGTCCGGATCTTCTATGCAGGATCCGGGTTATATCAAGCTTGCAAGAGAAGGAAGGTATCTCGCTGGTCAAAAGGTGGCTGCTGTACGCGAAGCGTGAGCGAAGCGGACAGAGGCCAGACCACCGAGGCATGGCCGACAAAGGTGATGAAGCCAATGTCGGGAGACGTAGGCGCCACAGAGGCTCACAGAGCCTCTCCATGGGTGACACGGGGAAAAGTAACCCGGTCAGCTTACTATTTTGGGAGGAGGCATATGCCCTGGAATATGCCTCCACGTATGCCCTAAGTGGAGACCTAGCCACCCCTATATAAGGAGGGCTAGGGCTTCTGTAGAGGGGGTTGATTCTCGACTGGTTGATTTCAGGGAGATAGCTCAGAGGGCTAGCTAGTGGCGAGAGTAAGAGAGTTCTTTCTTCCTCCTCTCCCCAATACAGCTCTAGTAGCACTTGTAACCTGTGAAGGAGAATCAAATACAAAGCTTCTGTGTGTGGATTCACCACACTATCCCTCCCTGGATTCCTCTAGTGCATTTAGTCCCCACATTTAGCCTATACATGGCATCTACCGTGACACCACCACGACAAATGTAATTATCGAAACACTTGCGCACCCTGTGCAATTTTCAATATTTTGTTCACCTCGCTTCCTACTTGACTTCAGTCAGTTTTGTCGATACAAGAGTTTTCAACATATTCCCTTACAACATAACCCTTTATCCTTAAGATATGTCATCCTTCATGGATTTGGAATTATGTCTACAGTTCTCTATTAGACACTGCGGACAACTTAGCTCAGCGTTCTGTGATTCATACTTAATCACTTTTCAAACGTTTCTACTTGGATCATTTATTACGTTAAGTTATCATCATGGTTTTCTAAGATAGAACCTATGTCTCAACATAGTGGATGATGATCATCCTTTTCTTTGTTTCAACCATTGATGTTAAACTTAATGATATTCCTAATATGAGTTATCAAGGACCAGTTCCTTAATTAACTTCTATTCTAAAACCCTTGTCAGAATCTCTTTAGGAATACTACATAATATCGTAATATACTTATTATCAACTTCTAATTTCTATAAATCTTTATTTATCGGTACTTGCACTTTCATTCTTCATGTGTCGTATACACACTTAAGAATCAATCCTTAAGCTCCCACTCAAAATACGTTCCCAACATATTTGAGTATGAGTCATTACTCCTACTCAAAATAGGATCCTACATATTTGAATTTGAGGCTTATTTTGCTCCCACTCAAATATATGTCATTCACATATTGTTTTAGGAAGACTTTCATAGCTCCCACTCAATTTTATGCAAATTGCATATCCACTCACTATTTTGAACAACTTCAAAATCCTTTGATCAGTTATCAAACTTAAGAGTTTTATTATGAGACACTACTACCTTACTAGTTTTTAAATCCACTAGACTTTGAGCACATTTGAATCAAATTCATTTGAATTTGTCCAATACATTATTCATGACAAATTGTGCCTTTGTCATTCACCTTTTTCTTCATGACTTTGAAGTCGTTTGGAAAATTCAAGTAACCTTTTACTTGTTAAGATTCAGCAAAAAATTGCTTTCTAATTGTAAGTGAATTTTGCTTTAGGATTTCTCATAATTCTAGTTTACCATTATTTCCTTAGTAGTTCGTAGGTATGCATATTCCGGTAATCATTATAAATGATTATCAAATGTATCCATATGGGATATGGGGTACTTTTTGAATCCTACTTTGTGTAGTGAAAACACCAGTGGGGAAAACACAATGATCATTTTCATTGATTCTTTCCTTTATGAAGAGAATCGTTCAGGAACGCTTTCCGTTGCGCTTCTTAACACTCTGATACAGGGTTTTGAATCCACATCATGTTTTTTCACTATCTTCCAAAAGCTTCATAATCGAGAAATATCACTAAATATGAACTTTCTCGAGAATGCACCAAAATCCAAGCAATACTAGTTTTGCTTCCTTTTTGGTTCTAGCTAT
The DNA here is from genome assembly GCA_910589775.1 of Avena eriantha. Lineage (NCBI taxonomy): Eukaryota > Viridiplantae > Streptophyta > Magnoliopsida > Poales > Poaceae > Avena > Avena eriantha. The sequence goes on along the minus strand of OU342740.1, from coordinate 367,561,382 downwards.
GGCTATCGTATTGATAATTTTTCAATGAATACTCTACAAGGACTTATTCTCTATTGTTCTGGTAATATCGAATAACTCCAAAACTTCCACGACGTTCTATACAATATATGGCACCGATCTAACGAATCCAGATGGTTCACTATATATACTAATCGAGTGCTAACTATTTCTAACTAATGGTCTTTACATCTACACTACAATGAATTATTTGGTGCCATCTATTCACCCACGTGAAATCTAATATCATATTGCGATGCTTTGCATTTTTACATTTCAAACGCATTGCATTCCACAATTTCTTCATGCCGATCTTATAAAGTTGAATTTCATTACTATTGATCAAATTGTAGTAATTAGATTCTCATTTATCTTTAATACGCTTGGTTGATGAAATAAGTTGATCATATCAAATAGTTTCATATACATGAAAGAAGTTGATCATATTATATTCAAACAATCATATAATGATAATCACCATTTTTTAAGCACAATACATTGAATATGTATTTACTTTTAATAGTTGATTAAAACACTTTGTATTCATGTAATACACGGTGTTTAAGTTATTTTGCCGAACTTAGTCATGATTCATATGTGACAAAAAATCGAATGACTTTCACATACTATCACATAACTGTTGGGTCCGCAGCATTGAAAACAAAAAATTCTTATGATGAGAACTACACGCCAAGATCTATCTACTTGGTACAAAGCAACGGGTGGACATACATCCAACGAGAACTTACCCTCGAAGACAACGAGTTTTGTTAACGAGTAGGAACTCGTGGTTGATGTAGTCGTACACTTGCCGATCTCAATATCGTGAGGAAGTCCGAGCGCCGCAACTCAGCAGCGCATCCGTACTCGCACACACGTTCAAGCCACCGGACAACCTCCACCTCCTCGCTCCAGCGATCCAGTGGAAGCAGCAACTCCTTCCAGACAAAATGCCACCGGGAACATGTATCTCGCTAATCCGAGACCATGGGGGAATAATTCTAGAGGGGGAGACAGATCCTTCATAAGGAGGTGTAAGGAAGGAGGAAGAGGGTGGCCTTTTATAGGGGGAGGGGGTGCCCCTCCTTCATGGCCAGTGCATGGGGGGTGAGTCCTCACCTCCCCATTCATGTGGTGGTAACCCCTCCACATTAAAATGCCTCTTCACATTCCCCTTTAAAGTCCCTACTTTAAATGCATTAAAATTCTCCAAGTTTAATGCTCTCTCATTTAATAAAACTCTTTTATTAAATTTATTCAGAATTTTGTTAATTACTTTAATTAACAAACATTCACATATAACCCCTTGCAATATTTCAATATCACATGCAGAACCACTTTCTGCAATTTCACCCGAAACAATTTTCGGTTTCTATCGAAACAATTCCTGTGCTTTGCAATTCTTTCATCTGAAACATATGTGCTACAAAATGGTGTTCGGTAACTCTTAAGTGTGTCACCCTACGGTTCGCGAATAATGCAGACATGATTGAGACTCCTCTCAGATCAATATTCAGAAGCGGGACCTAGAGATCCATACTGATTCCTACACATTCAACGATGACTTCTGTGATCGTGAGAACCTTTAACGCTAGTAACTAAATCCCTTTGTCTCGCGATATATTACATGTACGAGATTCGATCATTGGTATCTCCATACCTAGTTTGATCTCGTTACCGACATGCACTCTTTTCTCGTTCCCGTGATATAACATTCTAGTGATCACATCACTTGCTTGCAAGCTATCTTAATGTGATATCACCGAGAGGGCCCATAGTATATCTATCCGTCATCTGGATTGACAAATTCCACTCTTGATCCATGAGCCTCAACATAACACCTTCGTAGCACTGAACCCATCTTTATAGTCACCCTGTTACGGTGTGACGTTTGATGTTATCAAGATACTCTTCCGGTGTTAGCAATTAACATGATCTCATGGTCTAAGGATAAATATTACTTCGTATAGTGTTATAGCAATATAAACATAATGAATTTGATCGTAATGCTATACTTCGGATGAATGTTCATCACATCATTCAACTAATGTTTTGACCCTGTTATTAACAACATCCAATGTCTATGATCAGGAAACCTTGATCATCTTGTTAATCAACAAGCTAGTCTATAAGAGAGGCATAACTAGGAACCTTTTTGTTTATTAAACACACATGTATTGATGTTTCCGATCAATACAATTATAGCATGCAAAATAAACATTTATCATAAACATGGAATAAGATAATAACCATTTTATTATTGCCTCTCGGGCATATTCCCTTCAGTCTCCCACTTGCACTAGAGTCAATAATCAAGTTTTAAAAACTTTGCGTGTTGAACACCTATGGCTTTCTGGTGTTTCATATACGCGATTGCTAGTGGTTAACATAATCTCTAGATCTGACAGTTTCAGGTCCGTGTGTATTTGCATGTCTTTGCGTCTCTACGTATTACTCATTCTGAAATGAGATGGCATTGTATAAATTTGATCCTTTGGTGAGATCTTTAGTTCGTCCGGGTTAAAATATGTTGATATTATTGTCACACAATATATCTTGATAGTATTAGCCCACTTTGAACCATACCTAGTTTGATAACAAACTACTTAACACAAATGCCCTCCTTTGCTGCTACTATAGCAGTTATATACTTAGCCTTTTGTTGTAGTATCCGTCACAATGTCTCAACTTTGGAACTCATCCAAATCCATCATGGAACATCCTTTATATTACATTGTGCCACCCATAGTCTAAATTGAGATAATTTAATTTGTATCTTGTGACAAAAACTAGTATCAATGTAACACTTTACAATGAACTACCTTTAACTATTTGTCACTTATACATGATATATTCTTAGTTCTTCCAAAGCTCATAAGAATATCTTTACTATCGTCCAATGATCATATTATGAATCATCCTGGTATGTGCTCATAACACTTAGAGCATAGGACATTTTGGATATATACATATCACGGTATAATCGATCAAAATCTTCATGTGATTTTACTCACCAAGTGTTGAAACTCTTGAATCTTGATACAATCCTTTCCATGCAGCAAGAACCTTTCTTGTTGTTTCCATATTGAACCCTTTAAATATCTCATATATGTATGTCTGGCGCAAACATATTAGCGCCTCAATCTATCCATATAGATTTTGATGCCAAATATTCCGGTTTTTCCCAAGTCTTTCATTGAAATCTTATTTTAATGAAATTATTAACTTGTGTCAATACAAGATACATCATTTCCAATCAACAATATGTCCTCTACATAATGTATTAGAAATATGTCTCAGCGCTCCCACTTAATTTCTTGCAAATGCAAGCATCTTCATCATCTCCGATGAATTTAAACTCTTTTAACAGTTTCATCATGCTGAAGATTCCAACTCCGCTATGCTTACTTCAACTATTGAAGTTTGCATGCCCTTTTAGCACCCTTTGAATTAACAAAACCTTTCGGACCGTGTCATGTACACGTCCTAGGTAACCATTCTATTATAAGAACCTTGTTTTGTTTATTCAACTACCATATACCAAATTATATGTAGTGGTTGCTACATTAATCCATCAAGAATAAATATCACTATGAAAGATCAAATCTTGTCATAGTCAACTCCTTGAACATTGCCGTAAACTTCTTTCCGACATGTCGACTATTTCATAGATGTTAAACATCCATGTCTATTTCTTTATAGATCCAAACACGACCGATAGGCTTCATGCCTTTCCGGAGGGTCTTCCAAGTTCAGAAACTTGATTTCTCGTGTATGGATACTATCACGGATTCTATGACTTCTAGTCATTTTATGGAGTCAGGGCCCATCATCGCTTCTTTGCATGTAGTCGGTTCATCATTGTCAAAACAATAACGACTTGCTTATCAAATCACACTATTTGATTCTTACCGACCCACACGGTTCAATAGGAACTCTAATCTCCGAGATCACACCCTTTGTAATCACGGGAGCCATGAGCATTGTGGCCGCACCGGGACACTTTCCGGCGTTGCGCTACTTAGCACATATAGCTAAGGTTCAACAACCTTATCAAAGTTCTATTGTCCTCCCACTTAACTTTTCGCGAAAAATTCCTTCTCTAGAAACTTGATGTTCGAAGTAACAAACTCTTTTGTCCTCAGTGTTATGGAGAAATTCCCAACAAATTCTTTGGGATAACCTACAAAGATGTGCTTATCCGACTTTGGTTGTAAACATTTTACTTATGCTTAGCATACCAAAATTTAAGAAAAAAACAATTCGGGTTTTATCCCAAACCATAACTCATATGATGTTATTTCAACGGATCACGATGGTGCTATTTTCAGTGTAAAAGCGGTAGTCTCTAAAGCTTCAATCCTTAAAATATAATGGCAGTTTTATAAATGAAACCTTTGATCTTACCATGTCAAACATGGTTTGATTTCATCTCTCGAGTATTCCATACTCCTATGGTTTATTGGGGAAACACAAATCATGGAACAATTCCTCAAATCTTAGGTGTTTTGCTAAATGTGTAACTCAAATATCTTCCTTTATGATCGAATCATAAACTCTTTATTTTCTTGTTACAATGATTTTTCACTTCATCTTGAAAGTCTTTGAACAATTTTCAAATGTTTCATACTTCTTCCTTATTAAGTAAATATATAGATATATTCACTTAAATTTTCGGAGAAAGCATATGAAGCAAAAAGATCCATCGCATATGGCTACACATAATGGACTATGCACATCGGCATGCACAATTCCAATAAGCTAGTCATCCGTTCCTCCCTGGCCTATGGACGGAGTTTCAATTATCTCGAGGAAAGTCTCACATGTGTCAATTGATCAAAATCAAAGACTCCAAAAATCCATCAACATGGAGTTTCTTCATGTTTTCTTTCCAATATAATTTAAAATAGCAATGCCACTTCATAAGTGATATTTTAATCATTTGTCTTGCGACATTTTAGCAATAGTGTTTATGGATGTGATTTCTCCCACTAGACTTGTAAAAAGTTCATCCATCCTTTATGGAATACGGTAATTATTTGAACAACCATTATTCTCGTAATACCGGAACAAAATAAAAATTATTAAAACAAATCTTGAAGGCTAGGTTTGACGACAACAAAAACACAATAACACTTTATTTGTTTTCGATGAACATCATCACTTATTCTCTTGCTAGTTACTTGGGCCATTGCAGTTCATGAATTGTGTTGTCCTGTATGACACTTCATACCAACCAATTCGGTATCCAATACCAGTATCAAATACCTAAGAACCACATTGTTTAACAAGCAAGGAATGCAGCCATAACATGTATATCTTCTATATACCTAAGTTGGACATCTCCAACCTTTTATTTTCTGCCAAATATTTTATAGATTCTCTTTCAGCAATTCCTTTTCCTTTAAAAGAATCTATCAACATCAATAGTGGTGTCATTCACATGACACATAGTACAAAGCCTATATAGTCAAACACTAATACCTTTGGACTTGCACTTTGAAGTGAATCACCATCATCAAATGTTTGGCATTCTTTCAAAAATCCATTCTTTAGTAATCTATCAGTGTAGTAAACATTTTACTTACATATTCTATTCATCCTTATCATGACAACTTTTATGATCAAGCTACTATAGCGTATAAGGAAGAATGACGAGTATAATTTTAGTTCCCAAAACCTTATGGGAGATCCGGATGCTTAGCATCTCCATCCTTCACAAATTCTCATACAATATGAGAACATGTATTTTGCTAAATTATACTCTATCATAATGCAACCAAAAACATTGTTTAGATATCACAATTTCTTTCACACATGATGGTTTCTGAAACAATTTTCAGCTCCTATATAATCTTGATATTAAAACAACTTTTGAATATCAACAATTATGGAGGCAAACATGATACTTTAGATACTAACATTGCAATTATTACTCTTGATTTAATACTAATTATTAAACTTCATGGAGTAAATAGAGTTTGCTGAAAGTTTGCAATAGGACTTATAAACTTTAAATTGACATTCAAAACAATACGATACCAGTTCGTAAAGTAAATATCCAGAATTATATAGTTCTATTATCTCAATTAAAACTAAGCATAAGGTAGTGAACAGATGACAATGACTACAACAAATTATGCAAATTCACTTCGATTTAGTTTATGACAAATTGAGTTCGACTAATCCAAATTAGAAATGAACTCCCACTCAAAAACGACATCCGTCGTGCCTTTTTGGTGACTACATGAACCAAATCCACTACACCAAGTCCGATCATCACGTGAGTCGGTGTAGCTTCAAAGGCGGGCATCTATATGGGCATCATATCAACTAAATGACTCATGCTTAACCTTTCGGTCCGTGTTCCGAGGCCATGTCTGTACATGCTAGGCTCGCCAAGTAAGAACCTTAGTACTCGCGTGTGTAAAACTATCTTACACCCGTTGTATGAAAGCGTAGAGTCGAGTACACCCGATCATCACGTGATGTCTCGAAACACGATCCATAGAACGGTGCATACTTAAGGAAGAACACATTTTATCTTGATATCTAAATGAAGGATCATCTTACAATGCTACCAAAAGCACCAAACTAGCAGTATAAGATGCTAACATCTAATGTGTAAAGTGAGATGATATGGTCCATGCATTTGATCTCTATCGTTTGCATCGTGGTATGGTCTCTATCATTCCTTTGTGTGTAAGGCCAAGGTCTATGGAACTTACATGTTAGGTGTGTTGTAAGAGTATCGATCATACATCTACTTACAACATTACCATATCATGACACTAGCCTAGCAACGATCTAAACTAGACGCCTCTAATTTATCCATTGCAAGTTTTACGTGGCTTAGGGCTTTCGGAGATAGAACCATTCTTACCTATGAACATGGAACCACAACGAGGATAACCAAGTTATTAGCAACTCGTTGTAAATCAGATATTGACTATAGTAGGAGAGACAGACACCCGTCAGCCACTTATGCAAAACAAGTTGCATGTCAGTCGTGGAACCGGACTCATGTACGATGACATGTAAGGTTGGGCCGGGCCGCTTCATCCCACTATGCCACTAATATCCAAAATACATAGAAGATGCAATTACATGATCATCATCGCCCACATATAAACATATGTGTACTACCCGTGCAAAGCACCTACGCATAGATCAGGCTCTGATACCACTGTTGCGTCCGTAGCATAGAAAACAAAACAATTCTACGATGAGAACTACACGCCAAGATCTATATACTAGGTACAAAGCAATGGGTGGACATACATCTAACGAGAACTTACCCTCGAAGACAACGAGTTTTGTTAACGAGTAGGAACTCGTGGATGATGTAGTCGTACACTTGTCGATCTCAAGATCGTGGGGAAGTCCGAGCGCCGCAACTCAGCAGCACATCCGTACTCGCACACATGTTCAATCCACCGGACAACCTCCACCTCCTCACTCCAGCGATCCAGCGGAAGCAGCAACTCCTTCCAGACGAAATGCCACCGGGAATATGTATCTCGCTAATCCGAGACCATGGGGGAATAATTCTAGAGGGGGAGAGAGATCCTTCACAAGGAGGTCTAAGGAATAAGGAGGAAGAGGGTGGCCTTTTATAGGGGGAGGGGGGTGCCCCTCCTTCATGGCTAGTGCATGGGGGGTGACTCCTCACCTCCCCATTCATGTGGTGGTAACCCCTCCACATTAAAATGCCTCTTCACATTCCCCTTTAAAGTCCCTACTTTAAATGCATTAAAATTCTCCAAGTTTAATGCTCTCTCATTTAATAAAACTATTTTATTAAATTTATTCAGAATTTTGTTAATTACTTTAATTAACAAACATTCACATATAACCCCTTGCAATATTTCAATATCACATGCAGAACCACTTTCTGCAATTTCACCCGAAACAATTTCCGCTTTCTATCGAAACAATTCCTGTGCTTTGCAATTCTTTCGTCTGAAACATATGTGCTCCAAAATGGTGTCCGGTAACTCTTAAGTGTGTCACCCTACGGTTCGCAAATAATGCAGACATGATTGAGACTCCTCTCAGATCAATAATCAGAAGCTGGACCTAGTGATCCATACTAATTCCTACACATTCAACGATGACTTCTTTGATCGTGAGAACCTTTAACGCTAGTAACTAAATCCTTTTGCCTCGCGATATATTACATGTCCGAGATTCGATCATTGGTATCTCCATACCTAGTTTGATCTCGTTACTGACATGCACTCTTTTCTCGTTCCCGTGATATAACATTGTAGTGATCACATCACTTGCTTGCAAGCTATCTTAATGTGATATCACCGAGAGGGCCCAGAGTATATTTATCCGTCATATGGATTGACAAATTCCACTCTTGATCCATGAGCCTCAACATAACACCTTCGTAGCACTGAACCCATCTTTATAGTCACCCTGTTACGGTGTGACGTTTGATGTTATCAAGATACTCTTACGGTGTTAGCAATTAACATGATCTCAAGGTCTAAGGATAAATATTACTTTGTATAGTGTTATAGCAATATAAACATAATGACTTTGATCGTAATGCTATACTTAGGATGAATGTTCATCACATCATTCAACTAATGTTGTGAGCTTGTTATTAACAACATCCAATGTCTATGATCAGGAAACCTTGATCTTCTTGTTAATCAACAAGCTAGTCTATAAGAGAGGCATAACTAGGAACCCTTTTTGTTTATTAACCACACATGCATTGATGTTTCCGATCAATACAATTATAGCATGCAAAATAAACATTTATCATAAACATGGAATAAGATAGTAACCACTTTATTATTTCCTCTCGGGCATATTCCCTTCAATAACTATGAATTTAAACAATGGTTTCATTCAAAATGAATATATCATTAAGTTAGGTATTTTTCAAGGCATTTTATTATTTACAAATGTTCATGCATTATCAATTAGTTTCAAAACAAGGATAATTTACACATAATCGAACAAGATATGAACATGAATAGAAATCATTCATAAAAGTAGAACAACTGTTTGTTATAAACTCATATGAATAACCGTCTCATGAAGTGTGAGACACACTAAAGAAGTTCATAACCTATCGATTACAAATAACTATCCAAAACCATAAACTAAGTGATAAATGTTGAGGGAGAGTGCCGTTGGCATCGTCATCATGCTCGCCATTAACACACAACGTCACCTCCTCTCATGTAGAAGGACCTGTTTTCAGCAAAACAGAACAAGTATCAAATATACTTAACACTGCAATATGTGTTTGCAAGATTATAACATTTATAAAATTGTATATCAAATATATACCTTTGTCGTCGATGACCTCAGCGACAACGGGTTCAACCATCACATCCCTGAAATGTGATATGAACTCTTGGAAATCCTGTGTTTCTGCGTCGCCTCTCATAATGAAAACCCTGGCATGTGCTTGGTAGCTTGGTGGTAGCGACCGTAGCAACACGCCTATTGCAAAAGAGCTTGCAAACTAGTTGTCCAGGAAGTATGCAAGACTCATGTATGCATCATATATGCATAACAAGTGATCGCCAAGTGAAGAGTTCTCCTACATCTTAATGGAGAGGAAATCCCCATGAGCTCATGCTACCATATGTGTGCTTGTTCCACGAAATGTGTCCTAAGCCGTACCATTACCATACGAGGGTCAAGATTACCCACGACTGGCCAGAACTCATCCACCATCCCGAAACACATCGTCACTGATATGAAGGTGGACATCTCACGACGGTAATAGCGGTCTTCCCGCTGCTCTGGGGTCTATAAGGTACTAGGCTAATCCAAATCCATCTCGTTGAGTATATAGTCGACCACGTCATTCTCGCTAAGGAGGACATGGAGACACGCAACCCATATAGGGAAGTTTGATCCATCTAGCCTGACCTTCTCTCCATCTAACCAATCGTCAACATGGAAGGTATCATCGGGGAGAACCATTTTCTACATTTATAATTGCAAAAGGAATTTAGACTAAGTTTATAATTAAATGAGTTATATAATAACTCCACTAAAAACACCTATCCCCTAAAGGGTTCTAGTGATTACACGACCCCTTTTCCCCACATCTCCCTTGATCGTCACAACCATCAATGTAGGTGCTAGGGTGGACGCCTAAACATCGGTCACATCATTCATGTGACTCATGCTCGATCTTTCGACCATCCGTGTTCCGAGGCCATGTCTACACATGCTAGGCTCGCCAACTCAACCTTAGTATATTCGGTGTGCAACATGGCTTACACCCACTGTATGTGAACATAGATATGTCTGACACACGATCATCACGGTGTTGCCTCATACCGAAGAACTTTCTTGGTGGTGCACACTAAGGGAGAACACAATCATTGGAATTTTTAATAGGGATCATCTTATTAGGCTACTGCCGAGTATCTAATACTAGCAAACAATAAGATATACAAACAATAACATTGAATGTAAATGTGATGCGATATGGTCCTTCTCGCTGTGATCTCCATCCCGCGCCTCCGGATCCGGCACCAGGGTTCCGGCACCGTAGGCACCAAGATACCGGTGCCTTCCGGCGTGGTAGACTATCACCTCCGTGACCGACTACTAGTACTTAGAAACATAAGGTAATTACTTTACCTTTGCCACAACCATATCACATCATAACGCCCCTTGCAAAACAAAGTTAGACGCCTCTACTTTATCTTTGCATGTTTTACGTGGATGATTGGGCTTTTGCACAAGAACTGTTCTTACCTACGAACTATCACCACAACGCTGATCAAATAGTTGTCTATACTACACCCCTTTTGGGGCCCGCCGTTGCAAATTGTATACCAACTAATGCAAGACAGACAGACACCCCCGAAAGCCACTTTATACGGTACAAGCCGTAGGTCAAGCATGGACCAGTCTCGCGATTGAACGCGTAAAGTCAGTTGGAGGCCACATCATCAAGCATTACTGCGGTATACACAAGTACACGTGGGAGGGTAACAACTAAAAGATCAACGCCCACACACTACATATAGTGTGTTCTACCCGTACTAGCAATACTATGCATAAATTTAGCTCTGATACCACTGTAGGGGTTCGCGTATGAAAACAATAAAATGTTACCCTACGCCCCTGAACCCCTAATGTTGCTAGGACCTATCTATTAGTAATGCAGTAACTAGAGGGGATTTTCGCGAACTTACCCTTGAAGACTAAAAAGCATTGTCAACACTCAGGAGAGCGTGGTTGATGTAGACGAGTCGAAGCCGACCTCAAGGTCGTGATGAAGTCCTTGCACTCCTACGGCTCAAACTACTTGAGTGCCTCAAGTATGACACCTCGTAGGGAGTTACATGCATCTGGTGCTTGGCGATGACTCCCGCTTCCTCGATCCAGCAGCAGTTGCGGAAGTAGAGCTCCTGGATCTGAATCCCACAGCGCGACGGTGCTCCACGGTGAAGATGTCTCTCGTTCGCGTAGTCCGAACTTGGGACCATGGTCACGGGAGAGAGAGAGAGAGAGAGAGAGAGAGAGAGAGAGAGAGATCAATTGGAGGTCTCCCCAAAAGTGAGAAAACCTTTATTAAATATTGTGTGTATTTTCTGGTCCAAATACCCCCACTATATATAGGGGGGTACTACCTCCCTCAAAGTCCCGGGGTGGGACTAAAGGAGGGTAGAGGGGGGCAGCCGCTGGCTAGCCCTAGTGGGCCCCGCATGAGGAGCCAAGGCTCAGCCGGCCTCCCCCTTCCTCCTTTCTCCTCTTGCCTTTCCCTCATGGGCCCTTCTCCCTCCGGAAATTGGCCCAATAAGGCTTTTTGACCTTTAATTGATTTCTATTTTATTAAATAATTATGAATAAATGATTAAATCAATATTTAAAATTCATTCACATATTATTCAATATCCGTGACTATGGAACACCTTCCAATTTCACTCCGGACATACCGAAACCCTTCCGGTTTTCTCTCTTTCTATTCTTCGGTGATTCTACCGGTCCTGTAAACACTCTCTAAGCATCATCAATGTCAACACCCGGATTTTTAATCCCAGATGCCCGTTATGCCATACCTCGCAATCCCAGGATTACCATTTTTGCGAGACATAACAGATTGGATATCACAGTACATCATCCATTACAAACCATACATAAGGTTTTACACAAATAAGGATCTCATGATCCAGTCTTAATACAACAAGCAGCGGAAATAAAAGATAAGCGCAGCGGTGGGGTCCATCTTTAGGGGCACAGGCAATGCTGACGAAGGCAGATAGTCCTAGTTATCATAGCCGTCCTGCTGGCCATCATCTTGATAGTCTCCTTCATAGTCTGGCCATGAGAATAGCCAGGGACAAAAGCCATGAGTACTCTTTAAGTACCCGCAAGCTACCTCTAACAAGTAATATAGTTCTAAGTCAAGTGCTAACCCTATGTTTAACTATAAGGATAAGTTTGAAACCTAAGCTGAGTTCAGAAGCAAAGAAAGATAAAGTAAAGTTCTAGAATCACTTAAATTGGGAAGCTATTGTCATAAACACAACCCTGTTGTGGTCAAGTCAAAATTCATCATTCATTTCATAAGTTGTTTGGAAAACACCTGACAACGAAACAGTATGGCCATTCCAACTGTCCATAACTGCGGACGCGGCTATTCGAATAGTTTGACACTCTACAGAGGTGGTACACTTTCACCACAAGATTCGATACATCTGTCAGGGATAACCTTGAATCATCATACTTAGTATGCAGATAATCAAACATAACCTTCCCTTTACACACCCTAGTATAAGCACGTCTCCTATGAGCATGGCCTCCCAACCATGACAATCTGCCATCTTGGGCACTGCATAGGTGGACAACATTGAGAGGTAGCCTCAGCTCAAACCTCTCCCGTGAGGGAACTAATACTAATGCATATAAATTTCCAGCTAAGCCTTACCCAATTCAGGTAGTGTGGTTGTACGGTAAATTTGGAATGGTATCGCATCCGAATCCAACCATCAGTTTTATAAAAGGGCTAAGGCTCATGCCTCAACATTTTCATCATCATAACCCATTTGTGTTTCTCAACACATGTAAAAACATTTCAATAGAATGACTCATCATTCCAAGGTTTTCATAACTCATTTTCAACAAGTGTTCCCTCTAAAGTGACTCAAGTTTTTATCTACTCTAAACTTCTAAGTTAAGAGTGTTCACTAAGATGGAAAATATGGGTTCAATCTCATGCCATAGAATGACATCTAAAGGGTTCTAAATAGGTCAAGTTTTATACTCATTATGCTACCTTCAAAAACAAGTAAAGAACTTTGGGTAAAGTAAAGGAAGTAAAACTTGTAACTAAGACTTGGGGTAACTAATAGTCAAAGGAGTGTGATCAAAGCATGCCTAAAGCATCTTTGCTAAACCATCTAGTTTGATCCTAGCATGCTAAGCATTAAACTTGCAAGTGTTAGCTTGCATTGTTAATGCTGGCTTGCCTTGTGAAGTGCAGTGGTTGAAGTTTTCTTCTTCTTCTTCTTGGTAGAACTCCTCCTCGAAAGCTTGGTCGGTACTATCGTCTATAAATACATACGGAGTACACAATCACCAAACAATACTTAACTAGTCTAATTAGAATTCTAAGACACACACTTGATGATCTATTATCATCTTAAGCATCACAAGTTTCATTTAATAATTTCACTCGTTTTATTTTAGAAAAGTAATTTCTACTCATTGAAAAATTAACTAAGACTTAATATTCACCACTTATAATATTGGATCATGTGGACACATGTCCTCACCACATATTCTAACATGTGGGAATGGGATTTAAAGGTTGGATCAATATTACTTTGGTTTAAGTTTATTATTTAATGATTTAAAGTGACTAGAAATGCCTATATAGCATTATTTTGGTACTAGTCCATAGTCACTGCATGTAAACATTAATATTATTACATATTCAGATAGGTATGATGAAATGTGATTTTTGAGAGTTGGAATCAACTCAAAACCTATCTTGGTTGATTTTATAAAATGTTGCAAGTTGCAAATACTTATGTTTTGTTATTTTTACTAGGAGAGATCTATAACTCTAATTGAATTAAATCCAACAGGCTTGGATAGATCATTTCAATATCTTTCAGGAAAAATTGGTTTCATGCAATTTGGATTTGTCAAACTCCTAGAATTGATTTTTAAACTAGTGGACATAAATAAGATTAACTCTAAATAGAAAAAACTAGATTTGAATCTCTAACTTGCGCGGGAACTAACTGAGCCGGCCCAGCTACGCACAGTGCGTGCAACGGGCTGCCTGACATGCGGGCCCCACCGGTCAGTGACACAAAAACAACGAAACGGTATCTAGCATCCTAGGCCGCACGATTAAAAGGGGATGTAACGGTGGAGAGTCATCGTCGACGACGGATTACTCCGGCGAGATTCTGACCTAGACGCGGGGGTGGGGTCGATTGTGGGTGTACCAGGGCTCCAGCAAGGTTGGTGAGGCAGGCAAACGGGCTGGTAGATGACGGCGAGGTGAGGCGCGGTTGCGGCGGAGCTTGGGGTGCCCTAAATCGCAGGCGCCCTTCTCCTCCTGCTGCGGCGGCTTCGGCTCTAATTCCGGCGAGGCAGAGCTCAAGCGGCGTCAGCGATTGGTGGGTGAGGTTCAGTGAGAGGTGGGGAGTGAGTGAGTGTGGAGAAATGAGGCTGGCGTGGCCTCTTTATATAGGGTCGACTAAGCGGCAGAGAAGCATGGGCGGTGCTTGCCGGTGACGATGGCACAGCGAGCTAGAGGCGTGGGCGGTGCGCTAGGACGGTGGGCGGTGCCCTGGCGAGTGTCACAGTGGTGCTGGTGCAGTGGTTTACGGTCATGGACAGTGAAGAGCGCGGCGCGCACTAAGTCTTTGCCGACGGCGAGTTTCATGGCGGCCGGCGACTACGGGGTACGGTCGGGGGATTGGGCATGTCTGTTAGCTTGCTAGGCCGGTGGGGATCGCGTAGACGGGCGGCTGGAGCTAGGAGAGGTCTGGCTATGCGGGGACAGGGCGCGCTCTGCGGGCGGCGTCGGCATGGTCGACAGGCTCCGGGCGTGGCGGTTCCTGGCCGTTCTGGTCGCTGTCCTTGGGCTGGGGCTGGTTGGACGATGGAGGTGGACCACGGGTGACGTGCTGGACATGGTGGGTGAGGCCGGCGGCTGCTGTGGTGCGATGTCGCGGTGAGGGTGCTCAAGGTGCTTGGCCTTAATGGCCATGACCATTTGGTCGTGTGCACATGGCTTGGCCGGGCTAGCAAAGGGTAGGGGGTGCACTGGGGGGACAAGGGGACCAAGTTAGGCCCAAATGGTGACCAAGATCACTGCTCACTATAGTGTTTGAATTTGGCCAGATTTGTGCCTGCCACCTGTTTGATGAAATGGCCGCAAGAGACCAAAGTTTGAATTTTGGTTTCAAAATTTTTGAGTGTTCTCCACTGATACTAGGTAGTCTCTGGTTGCAAGGTTTTTGAATGTGGAGCTCAAATTGATGGTTTTTGAAATAGGGGTGATCTAGACATATGCATTGAATTCAATTTTCACATGCCATTTAAAATAAGTATTTGAATGTTTTTAGCAGATCAAAAGGTGGGCCTTGGTACCTCATTATGTGTACTATCAAGGGGTGTAAAGACCTAGAATTATTTCTGTTGAGAAGTGAGTGCTAGGAATAGCCAAAGTAGGCATGAGAGTTAATTTGGCCAAAATGACCATTCCTCCCTTTTAATTGTTTTTATTTGATTTTCTTTGGGAAAAGTTTGGGAATGAGGTAGATGATGTTTAAATCACCTAAGAAACATTTTACAACCAAAGAATCACAGAACCATGGCAATTCAAATCAATTCCTAATTTAAATGCTCATACACATGAATGCTTTCATTTTTTTATTTGGAAAAGTTTTTGTTAACCCTAAATTTGATGATTTGGATCTTGATAAGCTTGGATTAAAGTTTTGGGATGTTACAATCAAGCCCTTAAGCGTGATACCCCATGGTTCGGGAACACTCTAGACGTGGTTGGGACACTCCCGGACCAATGGTCGACAGAGGGACCTGGGTGGCCATGTGACCCCTGTATATTCCACGAAGATCTTTCGTCATTTGAACCGGGACTGTCGCATCTTATTCCTTTTGTCTCTCGATACTTGCACTGCCCGAGATCTGATCAATGACATCATCATGTCGGGTTCAATCTCATTTCCGAACTATGCTACTTGACTCGTTCCGACAAGTGATATACCTGTGATCAAATCACACGATGTGTAACTATTGGATATAACTTCTCCGAGTGGACCCTCGAGTATCTTTCCATCACGCGGATGGACAAATCCCGCTCTTGACCTATATTGCCTCTACTGTTCCTCTGAATACATGAACACACCTTTAGGATCACTATATTACCAAGTGACGTTTGATGCTATCTAAGCACTCTTGGGAGACAGTGATTGATATAGCCCGACGGTCTAAGGAATAGTCTACTAGGTCTATTCTAATCACCGTAACTTGAACTTTGTGACATGATCGGGTCACGATGTTTAGGTTGGATATTAGTTCATCAGCTCATTCTCAGAATGAGATGACTCCATTTCCAACTGGCATAAATGCCACATGATCAGGAAACCTTGATCATCTGTTGACCAATGAACCAACGACTAGAGTTTCACCGGGAACCTCTGGTTGTTTATATATCACACGTGTATTGATGTTTACTTTCAATACAGTTATAGCATGATATAAAACTTAATCATAAACTATATGAAATATGATAATAATCCTTATTATTATTTATCTCTAGGGCATATTTCCAACAATGAGTGTAGAGTTTATTAGTTTTATTAGAACTCTTTATATTATCCTTAGAACTGTTCACTTTTACAATCATGGTATGGTTATCACAGTTCATAAGGATTCCCACTATCGGTTTTTATCCATAGGAAAATCTATTAAGAGTTCATGAAGCCACTCTGGTTTGATAGTCCCAGTATCTAATGTTATGAGTTCTGCTTCCATAGTTGACCTCGTTAAGATGGTCTATTTGTAAGACTTCCATGAAATAGCGCCAACAGCAAAAGTGAATATATATCCACGTGTGACCTTTATCTCATCAACATATGATATCCAATTTGAATCACTATACACATCAAGTACTCTTTAGATAGCGCATCACTCTCTATAGATCATGCCAATGAATATATATCCACTTGTGACATTTATCTCATGAACATATTATATCCGGTATAATGAATTCCATAGCTAATTGTTCATTTTAGATAGCGCATCACTCTCTCTAGAGCATGCCATAATTATCTCCCGGGTTGGCCACAAACCGGCTAAGTTTGCTCACAACAAATAAGATGTCAGGCCTCATAGGACAAGCTAAATACATAAGCGAGCCGATAATTTGAGATTATATCAATTGATATCTAGTGGATTTTTGAATCTTTTGAAACAATACACTAGGATCATAAGGCGTGGGGGAGGATTTTATAATAATTATATCCAAATCCTTTCAACACCTTTTCCACATAATGTGATTGCACAAGTGCAATCCTATTATTCTTGTCTCTCAACAACTTTACCTTCAAGATAGCTTCGACTTCTCCAAGATCTTTCATCTCAAAATATCGAGATAAGTAAGTTTTGACCTCGTCAATTACTCTGAGACTTATCCCAAAAATTAGTATTTCATCAACATATAATCATATGACAACTCCCTCACTGCCATGGCGGTAGTACACGCATTTATCGGCTTTATTTACAATAATTCTCGTAGATGTTAAAGTTCTCTCAAACTTCTCATGTCATTGTAGCTTGCTTGAGACCATACAAAAAATTATGCATTTTACACATCTTTCTTTCTTTACCTTCTAGTACAAAAACATCAGGCAGATCCACGTAACTTTTCTCGTCCAACTCCCCATTTAGAAAAGTCGTATTAGCACCCATTTGATAAATGCGAAGACCCTGTGAGGTAGCCAATGATAGTAGTACTTGAATTGTAGTGAATCTTGCCACATATGAGTAAGTATCAAACAAATATTTGCCTTCATTTTGGGTATAGTCATTAGCCACAAGCTGAGCTTTGTAGTTTTCAATACTATCATTAGCCCTGACCTTGTTTTTAAATACCAATTTACATACTACAGGTATACAGTATACACGCGTAAGGACATTCAGTTATCTCTCATGTTTCATTAGCCAAGATGGAATCCATTTCGCTTTGAACCGCTTCTTTAAAGATGCAAAAGCTTCTGAAATTCTTGTGTGAGTGTCAAACACTAGAACTACAACACGGAGCTTGGCATTGGCGCTTATACATGTCGATGCACAACCTTATACCCCGCACTCGCGTTGGCGTAGCAAAAAAACTGTCAGGGATAACTATGTCGGTGATTCTGAATCAGCGGCGGATTTTTTGACTCAGCACAACGTGATCCATCGATCTAGCGCTTCCACAACCCATGTAGGGAGCCACTAAGTACATATCATGGAAGTTGTGAGACAACGACACAATATGGTGTCACCCTACATAACCAGTGCACGTTATAATTTGTAGTGCTACCAATGATGCTTCTAGGAACAACAATTTATCTAGTGGTTACTATATTTGGGGTTCCCCTAATTTTTACACCAAATCACACATGATGCTTCCAAATATCATAGAACAAATTCAAATATATAGCATAACATAGTATCCAACACATACATCATAGCACTACAAAATGCATCATAATTAGGTTTGACACATCCATCACACAAGTTTTGAAGAGAAGTTTAAGTGTAATCGACTTCATACAGATTAACTCAATCTTTGACCAGCAGGGAACCCATCTCGTCCAGGATAACAAGTGCTATGATGAAATGTTGATTGCTTGGTATTGTAACATCCCAAATCATTAATCAAGGTTAATCAAGATCCAAATCACCTAATTTAGGGTTAACAAAATCTTTTCCATTTAAAATCTTTAAGCATTCATATGTGTGTGCATTTAAAATAGGAGTTGTTTTGAATTGCCATCATTGAGTGATCTATTGGTTGTGAAATGATTCTATGATGAATGACACATCATCTAGATCATCCCCAAGAAAATCCCAAAGAAAAAGAAATCAAAACGAATTAAATAAGGAAATGGTCACTCTTGCCATTTTAATCAACTAGGACACTTTGGGTGTTTCTAGCACTCAATTTCCAACAGAGACAATTGTGGATCTTTGCACCCCTTGCTAGTACAAGTAGTGATGTGCCAAGGCCCACTTTGTGATCTCCCAAAAAATTCAAACTCTAATTTTAAATGACATTTGAAAATTGAATCTAGTTCATATGTATAGATCACACATTTTCAAAAACCACTCAAATGAATTCCATTTGACAAATCCTACCAACCAGAGGTGCTCAAGCATGAGACAAATAACTCCACCAAATTTCGTTTCAAAATTCCAAATTTGAATTCATGCGGCCATTTGATCGAACACTTGGTGGGCATAATCAAACTGGCCTAACTATCACTATTTTGATCAAATTTTGTCGAGCCATTTGAACTCAAATCAATGCCCTTGTCTCCCCTAAACCCAACTAGTCCATCAAGGACCTACCCAACGGCCTAGGGCACAGTTCACCGCCACCCCGAGGCCATGCTCGTCGGCCAAACATGCACAAGCCGCAGGAGACCACCAGCCCCTCTCTGCCGCTCCAGGAAGCAAGGCGCCACTTCACCGCCGCCCACGGTCCACCCCATGATCCCTGCCAGCCCCTGGACCACCCTAGAGCAGCGCCTCATTATCCTCTCTGCGTCACGCTAGAGCACGCTAGAGCACCAGCACTGCCAGCACGCCATAGATCGCGCCTCGACCGTAGAACGCGCACGCCGTTGCGCCTTGACCACCTCACCCCGCCAGACATGACCGTGCACCGCCGTGCGACCCACAGTCACCAGGAACCCCGTCGAGCACCACCTCTGTCTCCCAGAGCGCGCGACGCTCCCGACCGATATCCACCGCCCCTAGCATCGCCATAAAGCCATAGAGGACCGCCAGGAGGCAAGCCACCGTCTGCCTATGCCGCCCATGCCGATAGCGCCCTATATCATCATCACCGACGAGCTCGCTGTCGCCCCTTCGACCCCCTCCATGAGCCTATATAAGGAGGCCTTCCCCAGCCTCAATCACCACACCATTCCACTACCCTCTCTCCACCAGTCCTTCCCCACCTCTCGCCGGAGCAGCTCGAGCAGCAGGCCGCCGGAATTTCACCGGAGGCAGCCGCAGTAGAGGAGAAGACGCTGCCATTGATTTCGTCCACCTCAGCCTCTCCCGTGACTTCGCCTGAGCTCGGCGTCATCTACTCGTTCGTTTGCCCGCCTCGCCGCACTAGCTGGAGCCCCGGTACGTCACCACTACACCCGCACCGAGCCGCTAGGGTTCAGTCTCGCCGACGACGAGTCCATCGTCGACAACGACCGTGAGCCATTGATCTCGTTCTAATCCTGTGGTCCGTATCGCCCCGTGCCGCTTCGTGTGTAATGAGCCACTGATAGGCGGACCCCCATGTCAGCTGTCCTCTGCTCCACGGAGTGTACACGGGCCAGCCCAATTAGTTTCCCGCGTGACCCAGTTAGTTCAAATTAGGATTTTTCTTTTTAAACTTAAACTAGAATTTGTCCCTTAGTTTAAAACTCAACTCAGAGAGTTTTACAAATCCAAATTGAGTGATTCCAATTTTGTTGGAAAGGTAATGAAAATATCTATCCAAGAATGTTGGATTTAAAACATTTAGAGTTATAGATCTCTCCTAGGAAAAATAACAAGACAGAAGCTTTTGCACATTCAAACATTTTTCTAAAATCAACCCTAATAGCTTTGGAGTTGATTCCAACTCTCAAAAATCACATTTAACCATATCTATCTGAATATGTAATAATATTAAGGATTGCATGCAGTGACTTTGGACTAGTACCAAAATAATGCTATATAGGCATTTCTAGTCACTTTAAATCATTAAATATTAAACTTAAACTTATTAAAATGTGATCAAACCTTTAAATCACATTACCATATAGTAGAATATGTGGTGATGACATGTGTCCACATGATCCCATATTTTAATTGGAGAATATTAAATCTTAGTTAATTACTATTCTCAAATAAAATTAATGAAACTAGTTCATTAAACCTTGTGATGTTTGTGATGATACTAGATCATCAAATGTGTGCCTTAGTGTGCTAAGTAGACTAGTTAAGTTTGGTTTGGTGATTGTGTATTCCGTATGTATTTATAGATGATAGTACCGACCAAGTCTTCGAGGAGGAGGAGTTCTACCAATAGGAGGAGGAAGAGAATTTCAACCACTACACTACACAAGGGAAGCTATTATTGGCAAGATAAATACTTCAAGCCATCATTAACAATGCAAGCTAAACCTTGCAAGCTAGATAACTTAAGCAAGATTCAATAGGCATGCTTTGGTTATACCATGCTAACTATTACCTACTCCAAGTTTTATTTACAAGCTTTACTTTCTTTACTTTACCAAAGTCCTTTACCTTGTTTAAAGGTAGCATAAAGAGTATAAAACTTGACCTATCTAGTTAGACTTAGATGTCATTCTATGGCATGAGATTGAGATTAGCATCCCCCATTAGTGAACATTGTTAACTTAGTAGCTTAGAGCTAAACCAAAAACTTGATCACTTTAGATGGGAGTACTTGGTGAAAATGACTTGTGAAAACCTTGGAATGATGAGTCATTCTATTGAGATGTTTTGACATGTGTTGAGAAACACAAATGGTTTATGATGATGATGAAAATGTTAAGGCATGAGCCTTAGCCCTTTTATAAAAACTGATGGTTGGGTTCGGATGCGATACCATTCCAATTTTAGCGTACAACCACAATACCTGAATTGGGTAAGGCTTTGCCGGAAGTTTATATGCATTAGTATTAGTTCCCTCGCGGGAGAGGTTTGAGCTGAGGCTACCTCTCAATGTTGTCCACCTATGTAGTGCCCAGGATGACAGATGGTCATGGCTGGGAGGCCATACTCATAGGAGAGGTGCTTATACTAGAGTGTGTAAAGGAAATGTTATGTTTGATTATCTGAATACTAAGTATGATGATTCAGGGTTATCCCTGACAGATGTATTGAATCTTGTGGTGAAAGTGTACCACCTCTGTAGAGTGTCAAACTATTCGAATAGCCGCGTCCGTGGTTATGGACAGTTGGAGTGACCATACTGTTCCGTTGTCAGATGTTTTCAAAATGACTTATGAAATGAATTGTGACATGACTTGACCATAACAGAGTTGTGACTATGACAATTAAGTTCCCACTTAGGTGTTCAAACTTTATTTTATCTTTCTTTGTTTCTGAACTCAGCTTAGGTTTCAAACTTAACTTTACAGATAAACTTAGAATTTAGCATTTCCTACTAGAGCTATCTTACTAGTTAGGGGTTAGTTTGAGAGTACTTAAAGAGTACTCATGGCTTTTGTCCCTGGCTATTCCCGTGGCCAGACTATGAGGAGGACTACCCTGAAGGAGGACAACAGGACGGCTACGACAACTAGGATCATCTCCCATCGTCAGCATTGCCTGTTACTCTGAAGATGGACCGCACCGCTACGCTATTTATTCCGCTACTTGACTATACTAAGACTGGATCAGGAGATCCTTTATTTGTGTAAGACCTTATTATGGTTTGTAATGGATGATGTACTGTGATATCCAATCTGTTATGTCTCGCAAAAATGGTAATCCTGGGATTGCGATTGTTGGAGATATACCCAAGAGGCAATAATAAAGTGGTTATTATTATATCTTTATGTTTATGATAAATGTTTACATCCCATGCTATAATTGTATTAACCGGAAACATTAATACTTGTGTGTTTTGTAAACATAAAAGAGTCCCTAGTAAGCCTCTTGTTAAACTAGCTTGTTGATTAATGGATGATCATGGTTTCCTGATCATGGACATTGGATGTCGTTAATAACAAGATCATATCATTAGGAGAATGATGTGATGGACACACACCCGTAGTAAGCATAGCATAAGATCAAGTCATTAAGTTTGTTTGCTATAAGCTTTAAAATACATAGTAACCTAATCCTTCGACCATGAGGTTATGTTAATCACCATCACCGGATGGGTACTTTGATGACATCAAACACCGCTTCGTAACTAGGTGGTCATAAAGGTGTCATTGGGTATTCTGAAAGTATGTGTTGAAGCGCATGGACCAAGATTGGGATTTGTCCATCCATATGACAGATAGATATGCTCTGGGCCCTCTCGGTGGAATGTCATCTAATTAGCTTGCAAGCATGTGATTGGGTCACAAGGGATGACATAACATGGAACGAGTAAAGAGTACTTATCAGTAACAAGGTAGAACTTGGTATGGAGATACCGAGGATCAAACCTCGGATAAGTAGAGTATTGCGTGACAAAGGGAATTGGTTTCGTATGTTAATGGTTCCATCGATCACGAAGTCATCGTTGAGTATGTGGGAGCCGTTATGGATCTCCAGATCCCGCTGATGGTTATTGATCGGAGAGGTGCCTCCATCATGTCTGCATATTCACGAACCGTAGGGTGACACACTTAAGGTTCGAAGTTGTTTTAAGTAGATATGGAATGTGCGTTGGAGACCGAATGTTGTTCGGAGTCTCGGATTGGATCCAGGACATCACGAGGAGCTCCGGAATTGTCCGGAGAATAAGATTCATATATTGGGGATCATTTTCTAAGTTAGGAAATGTTCCGGAGTATTTGTATGGGGATTCTAGAAGGTTTTGGAATATTCCGGAAGGTTCTGGAAGATTTCTTGGAGTTTACTTGAAAACCAAGAAAGGATCAAGGAATCCTTGTGGGGTAAGACAAGGATTCGTGGGGGAGAAGGACTCTCCTCCCACCTCCTTGATCCGCCGGCCAAGGGAGAGGGGAGTCCTACAAGGACTCCACCTCCCCATGGCGCCTCCCTCCTTTAAATAGAGGGGTGGAGGCGCCACCCCCTGGCCCCCTCCACTCTTGCCCTAGCCGCCTCTCTCCTCCTCCTTTCTTCTGCTCAGGCTTAGGCGAAGCCCTGCAGAATTCTCTACTCTACCACCACCACCACGCCGTCGTGCTGCTGGGATTCCGTGGAGAGATCTACTACCTCCGCTGCTTGCTGAACGGGGCGAGGAAGGTCTGCTTCGACTCCGCACATGAGACCGACTACGGAAGCGCTGCCAGAACGCGGCGCCGGAAGGATCGTCTACTCGATCTTGAGATCGGCAAGTGATCGACTACATCAACCACGAGATCCGATCTCGTAACGCTTTCGGGTCTACAAGGGTTAGTACAGATCTAGCTCGTTGCACATGTCTAATAGATTAGATCTTGGCTTTTATCTAGATTAGATCTGGGTTTTGTTCGTTCTTGTGGTAGAAATTTTTTGTTTTCCATGCTACGAACCCATCAGTGGTATCAGAGCCGTATCTATGCGTAGATCTGTTGCACGAGTAGAACACAATGTTTTTGTGGGCGTTGATGCTTTTGTTGTCGGTGTCTTAGCGTGTATTTTGCATCTTGCGGCATGGTGGGATGAAGCGGCTCGGGCTAACATTACATGTCATCGCACATGAGACTTGCTCCACGCTTGACGTGCAACTTGCTTTGCACAAGTGGCTTTGCGGGTGTCTGTCTCTCCCACCATAGTTAAGATTCAATTTACAATGAGCATCTTGACAACACTTGTATCAACGTTGTGGTTCTTGTTCGTAGGTAAGATCGTTCTTATTCAAAAGCCCCAAGCCACATAAAACATGCAAAGAAGATTAGAGGCGTCTAACTCGTTTTTGCAGGGGTTTTGTGATGTGATATGGCCATTATGTGATTGTGATTATATTTGATGTATGCAATGATCCTTATTGTAATATGGCAACCGGCAGGAGCCTAATGGTTGTCTTTAAATTTTGTTTAAGACCTGCGTGTCTATTCATCATGTAATAGCTTTATTCCAAGTAGTTGTAATAGTTGCTGTTGGTGATGGACAACCATGAAGCGGCGCCACGGACCTTGACGCCACGCTGGTGATGATGGAGATCATGTCCATGCTTTGGAGATGGAGATCAAAGGCGCAAGAAGAAAGGCCATATCATATCACATATTATGAATTGCCTGTGATGTTAATCCTTTATGCATCTTGTATTGCTTAGATCGCGACGGTAGCATTATAAGATGATCCCTCTCACTAAATATCAAGTAATAAAGTGTTCGTCCTTAGTTGGCACTGTTGCTAAGACTCGTCGTTTCGAAGCATCTCGTGATGATCGGGTGTGATAGACTCTACGTGTGCATACAACGGGTGCAAGCCAGATTTGCACATGCGGAAACTAAGGTTAACCTTGACGAGCCTAGCATGTACAGACATGGTCTCGGAACACGGAATACCAAAAGGTAAAGCATGAGTCATATGGATGATATGATGAACATGTTGATTGTTCGCCTTTAAAGCTACATCATCTCACGTGATGATCGGACTTGGTGTAGTGGATTTGGTTCGTGTAATCACTAAAACAACTCGAGGGATGTTGTTATGAGTGGGAGTTCATTTGTAATTTGGATTAGTCGAACTCAATTTATCATAAACACAATCAAAGTGAATTTGCGTAGTTTGTTGTAGTCACTGTCATCCGTTCACCACCTTACGCTTAGTTATAGTTGAGATAGTGGAACTATAGAAATTCTGGATATTTACTTTACGAACTGGTATCGTATTGTTTTGAATGTCAATTTAAAGTTTGTAAGTCCTATTGCAAACTTTTAGCAAACTCTATTTGCTCCATGAAGTTTAATAAGTAGTATTAAATCAAGAGTAACAATTCCAGTGTTAGTATCTAATGTATCATGTTTGCCTCCATGATTCTTGATACTCAAAAGATTGTTTTTAATATCAAGTTTATCTAAGAGCTGAAAGCAATGTTTCAGAAACCATCATATGTGAAAGGTATTGCGATATCTAAAACAATGTGTTGGTTACAACATGATAGAGTATACGTCCTCATATTTGATGAGAATTTGTGAAGGTTGGAGACGCTAGTCGTCCTAATCCTCCAAAGGTTTTGAAAAATAAACATTATACTCGCAATTCACCTTTATAAGCTATAGCAGCTTGATCATGAAAGTTGTCATGATAAGGATGAATAGAAGATGTAAGTAAAATGTTTACTACACTAAAAGATTACTAAAGAATGGATTTTTGAAAGAACCCAAACATTTGATGATGGTGATCCACCTCAAAGTGCAAGTCCAAAGGTATTAGTGGTTGACTATATACGCTTTGTACCATGTGTCATATTGATGACACCACTATTGGTGTTGATAGATTCTTTTAAAAGAAAAGGAATTGTTGAAAGAGAATCTATAAAATATTTGGTAGAAAATAAAAGGTTGGAGATGTCCAACTTAGGCATATAGAAGATATACATGTTATGGTTGTATTCCTTGCTTGTTAAACAATGTGGTTCTCCGGTATTGGATACCAAATTGGTTGGTATGAAGTGTCATACAGGACAACACAATTCATGAACTGCAATGGCCTAAGTAACTAGCAAGAGAAAATGTGATGATGTTCATCGAAAACAAACAAAGGGTTGTTGTGTTGCTCATTAACATCAAAGCTTGCCTTCAAGATTTGTTTCAATAATTGTTATTTTGATCAGGTATTATGACGACAAAAGGTTGTTCAAATAATTACTGTATTCCATAATAGATGGATAATATACAAGTCTGGTAGGAGAAATAACGACCATAAAACTAATGCTAAAATGTCGCAAGACAAATGATTGAAAGATCACTTGCGAAGTGACATCGCCGTTTAAATTATATTGAAAGGGATACATGAAGAAACTCCATGTTGATGGATTTTTGGATTCTTTGATTTGGATCAAATGACGCTTGTGATACTTTCCTGGAGATAATTAAAAGTCCATTCGTAGGCCAAAAGAGGAACGGACGACTAACTGATTGTAATTTGTACATATTGATGTATATAGTCCATTATGTGTAGTCGTGGGTGATGGATTTCAACTTCATATGCTTTCTCCGAAGATTTGAGTGAGTATATGTATATACTTACTCAATAAGGAAGAAGTATGAAACATTTGAAAAATGTTCAAAGACTTTCAAGATGAAGTGGAAAATCATTGTAACAAGAAAATAAAAGAGTTTATGATTGGATCATAAAGAAAGATGTTTGAGTTACAAGTTTAGCAAAACACCTAAGATTTGAGGAATCGTTCCATGGATTTGCATTTCCCAAAACACCATAGGAGTATGGAGTGTTCGAGATATGTAATGAAACCTTGTTTTACATGGTAAGATCAAAGGTGTCATTTATAAAACTGCCATTATATTTTAAAGATTAAAGCTTTAGTGACTACCGCTTTTACACTGAAAAGAGCTCCATCGTGATCCGTTGAAATGACACCATATGAGTTATGGTTTGGGATAAAACCCGAATTGTCTTTTCTTAAATTTTGGTATGCTATGCATGAGTAAAATGTTTACAACCAAAGTCGGATAAGCACGTCTTTGTAGGTTATTCCAAAGAATTTGTTGGGAATTTCTCCATAATGCCAAGGACAAAAGAGTTTGTTGCTTGGAACGTCAAGTTTCTTGAGAAGGAATTTTTCGTGGAAAGTTAAGTGGGAGGACAATAGAACTTTGATAAGGTTGTTGAACCTTAGCTATATGTGCTAAGTAGCACAGCGCCGAAAAGTGTCCCGGTGGCGGCCACAATGCTCATGGCTCTCGTGATTACAAAAGGTGTGATCTCGGAGATTAGAGTTCCTATAGAACCATGTGGGTCGGTAAGAATCAAATAGTAAGATTTGATAAGCAAGTCGTTATTGTTTTGACAATGATGAACCGACTACATGCAAAGAAGCAATGATGGGCCCTGACTCCATAAAATGACTAGAAGTCATGGAATCCATGATAGTATCCATACACGAGAAATCAAGTTTCTGAACTTAGAAGACCCTCTGGAAAGGCGTGAAGCCTATAGGTCGTGTTTGGATCTATAAAGAAATAGACATGGATGTTTCAAATCTATGAAATAGTCGACATGTCAGAAAGAGTTTACGACAATGTTCAAGGAATTGACTATGATAAGATTTGATCTTTCATAGCGATATTTAGTCTGGACGGATTAATGTAGCAACCACTACATATATTTTGGTATATGGTAGTTGAACAAACAAAACAAGTTCTTCTAATAGAATGGTTACCTAGGACGTGTACATGACACGATCCAAAGGGTTTTGTTAATTCAAAGGATGTTAAAAGAGTATGCAAAACTTCAATGGTTGAAGTGAGCATCGCGGAGTTGGAATCTTCAGAGACGATGAAGATGTTTGCATTTTGCAAGAAATTAAGTGGGAGCGCTAAGACATATTTCTAATACATTATGTGAAAGACATATTGTTGATTAGAAATAATGTATCTTTTATTGACACAGGTTAAGAATTTCATTTTGATGAAAGACTTAGGCATAACTCAAGAATTAGGCATCAATGTCTATATGGATAGATTGAGGCGCTAATATGGTTTTGCCAAATGTACATAGATAAGATGTTGAATGAGTTCAATATGGAAACAACAAGAAAGGTTCTTGACGCACGGAAAGGACTAAATCAAGATTCAAGTGTGTTGACACGAGATTCAAGTGTTTTGACACTTAGTGAAATCACAAGAATATTTTGATCAATCATTCTTTGAGATGTACACATCCAGATATGTCCTATGCTCTAAATGTTATGAGCATATACTAGAATGATTCATAAGATGATCATTGGAGAATAGTAAAGATATTCTTATGAGCTTTGGAAGAACTAAGAATATATCATGTATAAGTGACAAATAGTTAAAGGTAGTCCATTGTAAAGTGTTACATTGATACTAGTTTTGTCACAAGATACAAATTAAATTTATCTCAATTTATACTATGGGTGGCACAATATAATGGAAAGGATGTTCCATGATGGATTTGGATGAGTTCCAAAGTTGAGATATTGTGACGGATACTACAATAAAAGGCTAAGTATATAACTGCTATAGTAGCAGCAAAGGAGGGCATTTGTGTTAAGTAGTTTGTTATCAAACTAGGTGTGGTTCATAGCGGGATAATACTATGAAGATACATTGTATGACAATTGTATCAACATAATTTAATCCCAAGGAACTAAAGGTCTCACCAAAGGACCAAATTTATACAATACCATCTCATTGGAGAATGAGTAATGCGTAGAGACGCAAGGACATGCAAATACACACGAACCTGGAAGTGTCAGATCCGAAGATTATGTTTACCACTAGCAATAGTGTCTATACAACAGCAGAAAGCCATTGGTGTTGAATGCACAAGTTTTTAACTAGATTATTGACTCTAGTGCAAGTGGGAGACTGTTGGAGATATGCCCAAGAGGCAATAATAAAGTGGTTATTATTATATCTTTATGTTTATGATAAATGTTTACATCCCATGCTATAATTGTATTAACCGGAACATTAATACTTGTGTGTTTTGTAAACATAAAAGAGGCCCTAGTAAGCCTCTTGTTAAACTAGCTTGTTGATTAATGGATGATCATGGTTTCCTGATCATGGACATTGGATGTCGTTAATAACAAGATCATATCATTAAGAGAATGATGTGATGGACACACACCCGTAGTAAGCATAGCATAAGATCAGGTCATTAAGTTTGTTTGCTATAAGCTTTAAAATACATAGTAACATAATCCTTCGGCCATGAGGTTATGTTAATCACCATCACCGGATGGGTACTTTGATGACATCAAACACCGCTTCGTAACTAGGTGGTCATAAAGGTGTCATTGGGTATTCTGAAAGTATGTGTTGAAGCGCATGGACCAAGATTGAGATTTGTCCATCCATATGACGGATAGATATGCTCTGGGCCCTCTCGGTGGAATGTCATCTAATTAGCTTGCAAGCATGTGATTGGGTCACAAGGGATGACATAACATGGAACGAGTAAAGAGTACTTATCAGTAACAAGGTAGAACTAGGTATGGAGATACCGACGATCAAACCTCGGATAAGTAGCGTATCGCGTGACAAAGGGAATTGGTTTCGTATGTTAATGGTTCTATCGATCACGAAGTCATCGTTGAGTATGTGGGAGTCGTTATGGATCTCCAGATCCCGCTGATGGTTATTGATCGGAGAGGTGTCTCCATCATGTCTGCATATTCACGAACCGTAGGGTGACACACTTAAGGTTCGAAGTTGTTTTAAGTAGATATGGAATGTGCGTTGGAGACCGAATGTTGTTCGGAGTCTCGGATTGGATCCGGGACATCACGAGGAGCTCCGGAATTGTCCGGAGAATAAGATTCATATATTGGGGATCATTTTCTAAGTTAGGAAATGTTCCAGAGTATTTGTATGGGGATTCTAGAAGGTTTCGGAATGTTCCGGAAGGTTCTGGAAGATTTCTTGGAGTTTACTTGAAAACCAAGAAAGGATCAAGGAATCCTTGTGGGGTAAGACAAGGATTCGTGGGGGAGAAGGACTCTCCTCCCACCTCCTTGATCCGCCGGCCAAGGGAGAGGGGAGTCCTACAAGGACTCCACCTCCCCATGGCGCCTCCCTCCTTTAAATAGAGGGGTGGAGGCGCCACCCCCTGGCCCCCTCCACTCTTGCCCTAGCCGCCTCTCTCCTCCTCCTTTCTTCTGCTCAGGCTTAGGCGAAGCCCTGCAGAATTCTCTACTCTACCACCACCACCACGCCGTCGTGCTGCTGGGATTCTGTGGAGAGATCTACTACCTCCGCTGCTTGCTGGAACGGGGAGAGGAAGGTCTGCTTTGACTCCGCACATGTGACCGACTGCGGAAGCACTGCCAGAACGCGGCGCTGGAAGGATCGTCTACTCGATCTTGAGATCGGCAAGTGATCGACTACATCAACCACGAGATCCGATCTCATAACGCTTTCGGGTCTACAAGGGTTAGTACAGATCTATCTCGTTGCACATGGCTAATAGATTAGATCTTGGCTTTTATCTAGATTAGATCTGGGTTTTGTTCGTTCTTGCGGTAGAATTTTTTTGTTTTCCATGCTATGAACCCTTCAGCGATGTATGGCATAACAGGCATCTGGGATTAAAAATCCGGGTGTTAACAGGTATTCAGTTGAGTCTACGGTAAACTCCTGATGAACAAGGAATAAAAAGAACTATAAATAACTTTGCTGCAAACAAAGACATATGTATAGTAGCATATATACTAGCTAAAAGACCATACATACTTTTGTTTGATCCAAAAATAGAAATAGGTCTACTGTTGGACCAAGGAGCTCCTTCTACCTTCGTGACCTATGAAGTCAGTGGATACACATATATCACCATATGTTCATTTGATAAATCTGGCAGTTGTGAGTCAATATTCACATACATTTGCAAATGGACAAGCAATGTTGACGTAAAGAGCTTGGCCCAACTTCTTAACCTTTCGGAGTGTCCTAAGTAGTGGTAGATGTTTTCCACTACAACATCAGTCAGGATCGCGCAGAAATTCCCTAACAGTTGTCCATTATCCCACAGTGCATGCTTATCTGTGCAAGTTAACTTACCAAATGCAGTTGTCCTATCACTTGTCATGAATCGCAGACCCACTCTTGATTCAATCTATAGGAAGTTAATGTTTCAGCAATGACATATGCATTCATAACAGCTAACATATGTATAGAAGACATATACCTGAGTTACGCAATTAGTCGAACTCAAAGACTTGAGAACATCCTCTTCATGATAGTCCTCGGACTATAAAAGTGCATAGGGCAACAATTTCAATGCATAACACGATAATAGGAGTAAGTACTGAATTGTACAATGATCACCTATGAAAAGGGCATGAAAACTAGAGGCCTAGAACGATCACCTCCTGATTTGTTCTTGGTGGAACTATTTCCACCAACAGATGAATCTACAGCTCCATTCGAAGCAATAGTAGTAGTGTGGGTGTTAGCCTTAGCAACATCTAGAGGGGTGGTTATAGCAACATCTGGAGTGGTAGTTATAACAACATCAACATCATCTAGAGGTGTACCAGCACCACCACCATCTGGAGGTGTACCAGTAGCACCAACACCACCATCTCGAGTTAGTACTTCAGTATCAGCAACTTCTCTAGTTAGCACAACATCAATCGGAGTTAGATCAGGGGAATCTTCTGCTAGAGTAAGCACATCATCAACAAGAGTTGACAATAAAGGTGTAGTATGAGTTTAAATTCTTCTAGTATGAGGAACAATTTCAATACTTCTGACACTTGATGGGAGAGTATTTATAGCACCATGAGGAGGTAGAACACATCGAGGTGCCACTTCAGAAATTCTGAGATATGTGGCATCAGAAAGTGCCTCATCTGGGATAGGCTGCACATCTTGAGACATTCTTCGAAGATGTGATTGCACACTAGCTTATGGTCGACTAGTGCTCTACCCTGCTATGCAAGTTTGGGTAGCAGAAATTTCTTAACTATCCAACTTCTTCTATATTGCATATATCCTTTCCTCCTAGGCATTCAACCTGGCGATAAGGACATCATTCATCGATCTGAGCTCATAGTTCTCCTCTATTATATCTATACACCTCGCAGATGTTCTTGCAATCTCAACCGCCTTGCAGGCATGAGGTAAAAACCCCAATCCAGGAACTCTACCTCTAGTATCTTTTGGAAAGGCAAGGGCATAAAGGTCACCTTCTTCAATATCTTTGTACTCAAGTCTTGGATCAAGTAGAAGTTATTTTTGCATATTGGCCTAGCATATTGTTTATACTAGCATTAACCATCACGTATATACATCATATGTTAGAAGATAGTGAATAATAACTTACAATATTTCTCTCAGACACTTCATCAAAAGGTATGCTCTCTTTGGTCGTGTGTGTGGCTCCATAGAGCTCAACTCTTATAATTGGACAATTATGAGCTTTCTCCTAATCAAAGATGCACACATTCAGATATAGGATATGAAGCAAAAAAAACTATGTAAACATTCAGAAAATGGATACCAAGTATAAGTAGACAACTTAGATGGTATTCACCCCTATTTACCTCGTGCTGGCAAAACTCATTGATCTCGAAGAATGACAGGCATTTGTTTGATTGGCACGATTTCTGCATTCTTTCAAGCTTTCTCCTTGGTGGAGTCCAAGCTCCAATACTCACACAGGGCTGCACAATTAGTGTGTGACATTTACAACATTCTCCTCAACAATCAAAGTAGGTATGCGATACATCTTCTTTAGCGTGCTTAAGAAATCACTCCATTTCTTTCCAACTAATCTCATTACCCAATCTTTACACAATGGATCAATATCGAAATATTTCTACATTTTGAGAAGCATGTATCTGGATAATAAGAATGATGTAAAATAGTAGAAGGTATGTAATACATCTTCTTCAGTGTGCTGTTGAAATCACATCGTTTCTTTCCAGCTGACCTTATTACCCAATCATTACACAAAAGATCAATATCAAATATTTCTACATTTTGAGAAGCATGTGTCAGGATAATAAGACTGATGTAAAATAGTAAAAAGGGTTAACAGGAAAAAGTTGTAATTACATTCAGTATGTCCCGCAACTTCTGCTTCTGATCACTTTTCCTCTAGTCTATAAACCTAAAGGATCTATCAACTTTTTTTTTCCAGATAAGCAATATAGTTAGCAAAGTAGCAAGCCCACAATGCTGGCCTGGCCTAGTTTGTTGAATTTGACGAAACATTTGAACCTCCCATTACTTCTTGTTATTCACCTCATCTTATTAGAACCCCTCACATTCCTCCCATTCATCACTTGCACTGCATGTATCACGGTTGTGTTGGAAATATGCCCTAGAGACAAATAGTGATAAGGACTATTACCATATTTCATATAGTTTATGATTATGTTTTATATCATGCTATAACTGTATTGAGTGGAAACATCAATACACGTGTGATATATAAACAACCAGGGGTTCCCAATGAAACTCTACTCACTGGTTCATTGGTAACCAGATGATCATGTTTCCTGATCATGTGGCATTTATGCCAGTTGGACATGGAGGCAACTCATTCTGAGAATGAGATGATGAACTAATACCCAACCTAAACATCATGACCCGATCATGTCACGAAGTTCAATTTACGATGATTAGAAATGGATCCTCGTAGACTATTCCTTAGACCATGAGGCTATATCAATCACTGTCTCCCGAGAGTGCTTAGATAGCATCAAGCGCCACTTGGTAATATAGTGGTTCTAAAGGTGTGTTCAGGTACTTGGACGAAACCGTAGAGGCAATATATGTCAAAAGCGGGATTTGTCCGTCCATGTGACGGAAAGATACTCAAGGGCCCACTCGGAAAAGTTATATCCAATAGCTGCGCAGCGTGTGATTTGATCACAGGGATATCACTTGTCGGAACGAGTCAAGTAGCATTGTTCGATAACGAGATTGAACACGACATGGTGATGTCATTGATCAGATCTCGGGCAATGCAAGTATCGAGAGACAAAGGGAATAAGACACGACTGTCCCGGTTCAAACGACAAAAGATCTTCGTGGAACGCACATGAGTCACATGGCCATCCAGGTCCCTCTGCCGATCATTGGTGCGGGAGTGTCCTGACCATGTATGGAGTGTTCCCGAACCATAGGGTATCACGCTTAAGGGTTTGATGATTCTTAGAGAGTGTTTATAGGATCCGAAGAATCACCGAAGAATAGTAGAGAGAAAACCAGAAGGGTTTCGGTAAGTCTGGAGGATGTCCGGAGTGGAGGTGGAAGGTGTTCCATAGCCATGGAGATTGAATAATATATGAATGAATGTTAAATATTGATTTAATCATTTATTCATAATTATTTAATAAAAGAGAAAATCAATTAAATGGTCAAAGGGCTTAATGGGCCAATTCTTGGAGGGAAAAGGGCCCAAGAGGGGACCACACCCCTAAGAGAGGCCTAGGGGGTGGCCGGTGGCCCTAGTGGGCCAGCCTCACGTGGGGCCCATGGGTAGGGGCTGGCCGGCGCGCCTCCCCACCTCTCCCCCTCCTTTAGTCCCACCCCGGGACTAGAGGTAGTACCTCTCCTCCCCCTATATATAGTGGGGGTATTTGGCCACATAAATACACACAATATTCAATAAAGGTCTTCTCACTTTTGGGAGGACCTCCAGTTGATATTCTCTCTCTCTCTCTCGTGACCGTGGTCCCAAGTTCGGATTGTGCGAGCGAGAGACATCTTCACCGCACAGCGCCGTCGCGCTGCGGGATTCAGATTTGGGAGCTCTACTTCCGCAATTGCTGCTGGATCAGGGAAGCAGGAGTCATCGTCAGGCAACGGACATGTGTAACTCCTCGCGAGGTGTCGCACTTGAGGCACTCAAGTCGTTGGAGCCAAAGGAGTACAAGGACTTCATCACGACCTTGAGGTCGGCTTCGGCTCGTCTACATCAACCATGCTCTCCTGACCGTTGACAACGCTTTTCGGTCTTCAAGGGTAAGTTCACGAAAATCCCCTCATGTTACTGTATTACTAATAGATAGGTCCTGACAGCATCAAGGGTTCAGGGGCGTAGGGTAAATTTTTTTTTCATGCGCGGAACCCTACAGTGGTATCAGAGCTAGATCTATGTGTAGTAATACTTGTACGGGTAGAACACACAAGATGTAGCGTGTGGGCATTGATCTTTTAGTTGTTACCATCCCACGTGTACTTGTGTATACCGTAGTAATGCTTGATGAAGCGGCCCCCAACCAACTTTATGCGTTCATTCACGAGACTAGTCCACGCTTGACATACGGCTTGTACCGTATAAAGTGGCTTAGGGGGTGTTTGTCTCTCTCGCATTAGTTGGTATGCCATTTGCAACGGATTGCCCCAAAAGGGGTGTAGTAGAGACAACTACTTGATCTGCGTTGTGCTAAAAGTTTGTAGGTAAGAACGGTTCTTGTGCGAAAGCCCATTCAGTCACGTAAAACATGCAAAGATAAAGTAGAGGCGTCTAACTTTGTTTTGTAGGGGGACGTTGCTTTGTGATATGGTTATGGCAAAGGTAAAGTGATTACCTTATGTTACGTCATAGTAGATAGTCATGGAGGTGACGGACTACCACGCTGGAAAGACACTGGTACCCTAGTGTCTACGGCTCTAGAACCCTGGCGCCGGAATCCGGTGACGACGGATGGAGATCACGACGTGAAGGACCATATCACATCGCATTTACATTCAATGTTATTGTTTGTATATCTTATTGTGTGCTAGTATTAGATACTCGACGGTAGCCTAATAAGATGATCCCTGTTAAAATTAGCAACGATTGTGTTCCCCCTTAGTGTGCACCACCAAGAAAGTTCTTCGATATGAGGCGATCCACAGTACAGGCGTGGGTGTCAGACATATCTACGTTCACATACAGTGGGTGTAAGACATGTTGCACAGTGAATACACTAAGGTTGAGTTGGCGAGCCTAGCATGTGCAGACATGGCCTCGGAATGCAAATGGTCGAAAGATCGAGCACGAGTCGCATGAATGATGTGACCGACGTTTAGCGTGCACCCTTGAACCCACATTGATGGCCGTGATGATCAGGGGAGATGTGGCTGATAGGGGTCGTGTTATCACTAGGAACCCTTATGGTGATAGGTGTTTCTGAGTGGAGTTATTATTAACTCATTTAATTATAAACTTGGTCTAAATTCCTTTTTGCAATTGTAAATGTCGAAAAGTTCTCCCCGATGCCACCTTTCTTGTTGATGATTGATTGGTTAGAAGGAGAGAAGCTCAGATTAGATGGATCAAACTTATCTATATGGGTTGCGCGTCTCCACGTTCTCCTTAGCGAGAATGACGTGGTCGACTACATACTTGACGGGATGGATTTGGATCAGCCCAATGACCTAGAGACCCTAGAGCAGTTGGAAGACCGCTATCTCCATCAGGAGATGGCCTCCTTCATATCAGTTACAATGCATTTTGGAATGGTGGACGAGTTGTGGCCTTTCGTGGGTGATGTCAACCCTCGTACGATAATGCTACAACTTAAGACACATTTCGTGGCACAAGCACGCATATGGGAGCATGAGCTGATGGGAGACTTCCTCTCCATTAAGATGGAGGAGAACTCATCACTTGACGACCACTTGGAGCGCATGCATGATGTGTATATGTGGCCTGCATACTTCCTGGATAGCTAGATGACGGGCTCTTTTGCAAATGGCATTGTGCTGCAGTCGTTGCTACCAAGCACAAGTCAGGGCTTGCATTATCAGAGGCGACGCAGAATCGGTTGAGTTCTACCGGTTCGTAACACATCTCAGGAATGTGTTGGTAGAACCAAATGTCGCTGAGGTCATCAATGACAAAGGTATATATGTGATATACAATTTTATAAATGTTATAATCTTGCAAAAACATTTGCAGTGTTAAGTATATTTGATACTTGTTCTGTTTTGCTGAAAACAGGTCCTTCTGCATGAGAGGTGCTTGCTAGAGAGGAGGCGGCGTTGCGTGTTGATGGCGAGCATGATGATGATGGCCAACGACACTCTCCCTCAACATTTATCATTTAGTTTATGTTTAGGATGATTATTGTAATCGAAAGATTGTGAACTTCTTTAGTGTGTCTCACACTTTGTGAGACGATTATTCATATTAGTTTGTAACAAACAGTTGTTCCACTTTTATGAATGATTTCTATTTGTGTTCATATCTTTTTTGATTATATGTGAATTATCCTTGTTGTTTGAAACTAATTGATAATACATGAACATTTGTAAAATATTGAAATGCCTTAAAATACCCAACTTAAATGATATTCATTTCTGAATGAAAACCATTGTTTAAATTCAAAGTTATGTTGATAATATGTGAAAGACATTCGATTTCTTGTCACATATAAATCATGCCTAAGTTCGGTAAAATAACTTGAACACCGTGTATTACATGAATACAAAGTGTTTAATGAATTGTTGAAAGTAAATACATATTCGATGTATTGTGTTTTAATGAAATGGTAATTATCATTATATGATTGTTTAAATGTGTAAATAAGTTTACCAAAGGAAACATAAGTATGAAACTATTTGATATGATCAAATTATTCATCAACAAAGGGTATAAATATAAAAGAGAATCTAATTACTATGATTTGATCAATAGTAATGAAATTCAACTCTATAAGATTGACATAAAAATAAATTGTGAAATGCAAAGCATTTTGAAATGTCAAAATGCAAAGCATCACAATGTGATATTAGATATCAAATTGGGTGAATAGATGGCACCAAATAAATCGTTGTAGTGTAGATGTAGACACCAGCAGTTAGAAATAGTTAGCACTCAATTAGAATATATAGTGAACCACTTGAATTCGTGAAAGTTTTGGGGTTATTTGATATAACCAAAACAATAGGAATAAGTCCTTGTAGAGTATTCATTGGAAACTTTGAATATGAAATCCATAGCTGAAACCAAAAGAGAAGCAAAACTAGTATTGCTTGGTTTTTTGTGCATTTTCGAGAAAGTTCACATTCAATGATATTTCTCGATTATGGAACAATAGGAAGATAGTGAAAAACACGATGAGGATTCAAAACCCTGCATCAGAGTATTGAGAAGCACAACAAAAATGTTCCTGAATGATTCTCTTCACGAAGGAAAGAATCAATGATATTGATCATTGTGTTTTCCCACTAGTGTTTTCACTACATGAAGTAGGATTCCAAATGTGACTCATATCTTGTAGGGAGAAATTTGTGAATCATTTGTCATGATTCTTGGAATATGACATACCTATGAACTACTAAGGAAATAATGGTAAACTAGAATTATGAGAAATCCTAGAAGAAAAATTCACTTGAGATTAGAAAGCAATTCATTGTTGAATCTCACAAGTAAAAAGGGTTACTTGGAATTTTCCCAAATGACTGCAAAGCCATAATGGAAAAGGGGGTGAATGACAAAAGCACAATTTTTCAAATATTGGACAAATTCAAATGAATTTGATTCAAGTGTGCTAAATGTCTAATGGATTTAAGACTAGTAAAAGTACTAGTATCTCATAGTAAATCTCCAAGTTTGATATTTGATCATAGATTTTGAAGTTGGTCAAAATAGTGAGTAGATATGCAATTTGCATGAAATTGAGTGGGAGCAATATAAGTCTCAAATTCAAATATGTAGGAACATAGTTTGAGTAAGAGTATTGACTCATACCCAAATATGGTAGAAACATATTTTGAGTGGGAGCTTATAGGAGTGATTCTTAAGTGTGTATTCGACACATTAAGAATAAAAGTGCAAGTACCGATAAATGATGATTTATAAGGGGTAGAAGTTGATAATAAGCGTGTTATGATATTATGTAGTATTCCTTAAGGGATTCTGAAAAGGGTTTCAGAATAGAAGTTAATTAAGGAACTGGTCCCTGATAACTCAAGTTAGGAATAGCATTAAGTTTAACATCAATGGTTGAAAGAAAGAAAAGGATGATCATCTTCCACTATGTTGGGACATAGGTTCTATCTTAGAAAATCATGATGATAACTTAGCATAATATGTGATCCAAATAAGGAACGTTTGAAAGTGATTAAGTTTGAATCACGGAACATTGAGCTAAGTTTGTTTGCAGTGTCTAATAGAGAACTGTAGACATATTTTCCAAATTCGTAAAGGATGACATATCTTAAAACATAAAGGATTATGTTATAAGGGAATATGTTGCAAACTCCTGTAAATACCGATTAAAGTCAAGTAGGAAGCGAGGTGAACAAAACATCGGAAGTTGCATAGAGTGCACTAGTGTTTCAACGAATACATTTATAATAATAGATAAGGGTACCATCTAAGGTGTTGTATAATGTTGTGGCGGGGCTAGTTCGCTTTTAACTTAGAATGTTGTGTCCCAGGGCATAATGCCCATGATAAAGCCCTTGAGGTTGATCTAGAGTCACTATAGGCTCCTAGAATCAGGCCTCGTTCTGCTGCCATAACGACGATGCATACACATAGATGTTATCATGTGATGATAGAGTGTTAATGTCAATCAAGGTGACATTAGTAAGTTGCAAAGGATTTGGGACTATAAAGTACAGACCCAAGACTCAACCTCTTCCATGAGCAAGCATGTTCAGGGTACCGGATATATGGTGCCAATCATTAAGAACAAATGCAACTAGTGCATTTGTACTCCAGTGCAAGTGGGAGACTGTTGGAAATATGCCCTAGAGACAAATAGTGATAAGGACTATTACCATATTTCATATAGTTTATGATTAAGTTTTATATCATGCTATAATTGTATTGAGTGGAAACATCAATACACGTGTGATATATAAACAACCAGGGGTTCCTAGTGAAACTCTAGTCACTGGTTCATTTGTCAACAAATGATCATGTTTCCTGATCATGTGGCATTTATGCTAGTTGGAAATGGAGTCAACTCATTCTGGGAATGAGATGATGAACTAATACCCAACCTAAACATCGTGACCCGATCATGTCACGAAGTTCAAGTTACGATGATTAGAAATGGATCCTCGTAGACTATTCCTTAGACCGTGAGGCTATATCAATCACTGTCTCCCGAGAGTGCTTAGATAGCATCAAGCGCCACTTGGTAATACAGTGGTTATAAATGTGTGTTCAGGTACTTAGAGGAAACCATAGAGGCAATATATGTCAAGAGCGGGATTTGTCCATCCATGTGACAGAAAGATACTCAAGGGCCCACTCAGAGAAGTTATATCCAATAGCTGCGCAGCGTGTGATTTGATCACAGTGATATCACTTGTCGGAACGAGTCAAGTAGCATTGTTCGGTAACGATATTGAACACGACATGGTGATGTCATTGATCAGATCTCGGGCAATGCAAGTATCGAGAGACAAAGGGAATAAGACACGACTATCCCGGTTCAAACGATGGAAGATCTTCGTGGAATGCATAGGGGTCACATGGCCATCCAGGTCCCTCTGTCGATCATTGGTGCGGGAGTGTCCCGACCATGTCTGGAGTGTTCTCGAACCGTAGGGTATCACGCTTAAGGGTTTGATGATACTTAGAGAGTGTTTATAGGATCAGAAGAATCGCCGAAGAATAGTAGAGAGAAAACGGGAAGGGTTTCGGTAAGTCCAGAGGATGTCCGGAGTGGAGGTAGAAGGTGTTCCATAGCCACGGAGATTGAATAATATATGGCGCCTGCTAGGCGTCCCCCGGACAATGGGAAGCCCCCATCGTCCTCCTTCCCTGCTGCCATGTGTCCAAGAAAAGGGTTCAAATCCCGGTTTTGCTGCAAGACACATCTTTTTGCTGCATATGTCCCCGCTTTTGCTTCCGAAGCAAAAACCGGTTCGTTCCAGAAATAGAACGTCTCGCCGGAGACTTCGTCGGAAACCTCGCCGGAGACCATGCAGCAAAAAAATTGTACTAATGTAGCAAAACCGACTTCGCCGGAAACATCGTCGGAAAAAACTCGCCGGTGACTCTCGCTGGAGACCTTGTAGCAAAAAGTTGATACTGTTGTAGCAAAACCACAATACGGTTGTAGCAAAAAAGTTCTTCTAATGTAGCAAAAAACCTACTTCGTCGGAGACATCCTCGGAGACTCTCGTCCGCAAACATCGTCGGACACCTCGTAGCAAAAACTTTACACAATTGTAGCAAAATCTCAAAACAATTCTAGCAAAAAATCCAATAAGTGTAGCAAAAATAGCAACTTCGCCGTAGAAATTTGATGTAGCGGCAAGGGAGGCGCAGCGGAGGTTGGCTCGGCATAGCAGTTGCAGGAGAGGAGGTCGGGGGCAGCCCCACCGCCTCCATCTCCGTGCCCGCACCTACTGCAGCGACCTTCGGGTTTTAGCGCTGGAGCACCGTTCCTCTACATCGAACAAGAGCAAGCCCAGCAAGCTTCCTCCCGCGTCCTCGTCCACCCGTGTGCGCCGCTGCAGCGTCCGCGCGCCCGCTTCTTGGCCTCGCGCTCGCCACGGTGAACCTACCCTGCAAGCTCTGCTCGGAGGCTGGCGGCGGCACGATTAGCACCGGCAAAACGAGAGTGGTGAGCCCTTGCTGTGAGGGGATGGAGGCCAGGGACGACGGTTCTATCTCCGGCGACCGGATGGGGAAAAGGAAAGGGGAGAGGCACGCGGGAGCAGGGGAGGTGGTGTGGTGCCTTGGGGCTGAGGGCGAGGAGAGGAAGATTCCTCCGGCGGCTCCATCGGATGAGCGGCGGCTAGCCCCGGCAAAGGAGCGGCGACGGCTTTGGCTAGCCTCTTGCGACCCAGACGCGACGTTGTTTGTGAGGGGGGAAATCTACGGAGAGATAAGGTAGGGGAGGGGTGGGCCTCGAAGAGGACGTGCACTCCCGGGAGACCCGGACGATGGGATGGTGCGATCCCCTGGAGGATCATCATCATTTTCCATAATATATGAATGAATGTTAAATATAGATTTAATCATTTATTCATAATTATTTAATAAAAGAGAAAATCAATTAAATGGTCAAAGGGCTTAATGGGCCAATTCCCGGAGGGGAAAGGGCCCAAGAGGGGACCACACCCCTAGGAGAGGCCTAGGGGTGGCCGGCGCCCCTAGTGGGCCAGCCCCACGTGGGGCCCATGGGTGGGGGCTGGCCAGCGCGCCTCCCCACCTCTCTCTCTCCTTTAGTCCCACCCCGGGACTTTGAGGGAGGTAGTACCTCCCCTCCCCCTATATATAGTGGGGGTATTTGGCCAGATAATGTTGGAGATATGCCCAAGAGGCAATAATAAAAGTGATTATTATTATATCTTTGTGTTTATGATGAATGTTTACATCACATGCTATAATTGTATTATTAGGAAACACTAATACATGTGTGTTTTGTAAACATATAAGAGTCCCTAGTAAGCCTCTTGTTGAACTAGCTTGTTGATTAATTGATGATCATGGTTTCCTGATCATGGACATTAGGATGTGATTAATAACAAGGTCATATCATTAGGAGAATGATGTGATGGATACACACCCATAGTAAGCGTAGCATAAGATCAAGTCATTAAGTTCGTATTGCTGTAAGCTTTCAAATACATAGTAACCTATTCCTTCAACCATGAGGTTATGTTAATCACCATCACCGGATGGATACTTTGATGACATCAAACGCCGCTTCGTAACTGGGTGGTTATAAAAGTGTCATTGGGTATTCTGAAAGTATGTGTTGAAGCGCATGAACCAAGATTGGGATTTTTCCATCCATATGACGGATAGATATGCTCTGGGCCCTCTCGGTGGAATGTCATCTAGTTAGCTTGCAAGCATGTGACTAGGTCACAAGGGATGACATATCACGGAACGAGTAAAGAGTACTTATCAGTAACGAGGTAGAACTAGGTATGGAGATACCGACGATCAAACCTCCGATAAGTATAGTATCGCGAGACAAAGGGAATTAGTTTCGTATGTAAGTGGTTCAATCGATCGCAAAGTCATCGTTGAGTATGTGGGAGCCATTATGGATCTCCAGGTCCCGCTGATGGTTATTGATAGGAGATGTGTCTCTATCATGTCTACATATTCACGAACCGTAGGGTGACACACTTAAGGTTCGAAGTTGTTTTAAGTAGATATGGAATATGCGTTGGAGACCGAATGTTGTTCGGAGTCTCAGATTGGATTCGGGACATCACGAGGAGATCCGGAATGGTCCGGAGAATAAGATTCATATATAGGAGATCATTTTATGAGTTAGGAAATGTTCCAGAGTGTTTGTATGAGGATTCTAGAAGGTTTCGGAATGTTCCGGAAGGTTCTAGAAGATATCTTGGAGTTTGCTTGAAAATCAAGATAGGGATCAAGGAGTCCTGGTGGGTCAAGATACGGATTCGTGGGGGAGGAGGACTCCTCCCCCCACCTCCAATCCGCCGGCCATAGAGAGGGAGGGGAGTCCTACAAGGACTCCCCCTCCCTAGGCGCCTCCCCTCTTTAAATAGAGGGGCAGGGGCGCCCCCTCCTCCCCTACTCTCATAACGTCCAATCTCTGCCGCCTCTCTCCTCCACCATCTTCTGCACAGGCATATGCGAAGCCCTGCAAAATTCTCTACTCCACCACCACCACCACGCCGTCGTGCTGCTGGGATTCCGTGGAGAAGATCTACTACCTCCGCTGCTCGCTGGAACGGGGAGAGGAAGGTCTACTTCGACTCCGCACGTGTGACCGACTGCGGAAGCGCTG
This sequence comes from Avena eriantha, assembly GCA_910589775.1. NCBI lineage: Eukaryota > Viridiplantae > Streptophyta > Magnoliopsida > Poales > Poaceae > Avena > Avena eriantha. The sequence continues at coordinate 367,517,110 of OU342740.1, read as the reverse complement.
CCGATTCGTGGCGCCGGAAGGATCGTCTACTTGACCAAGGGCGGAAGCGCTACTGGAACGCGACGCCGGAAGGATCGTCTACTTGTCCGAGGGCGGAAGCGCTGCTGGAACGCGACGCCGGAAGGATCTTCCACACGATCTTGAGATCGGCAAGTGATCGACTACATCAACCACGAGATCTAATCTCGTTAACGCTTTCGGATCTATGAGGGTTAGTTCCCATCTATCTCGTTGCTCATGTCTAATAGATTAGATCTTGGCTTTTATCTAGATTAGATCTAGGTTTTGTTCGTTCTTGCGGTAGAAATTTTTTGTTTTCCATGCTACGAGCCCATCAGTGGTATCAGAGCCGTATCTATGCGTAGATCTGTTGCACGAGTAGAACATAATGTTTTTGTGGGCGTTGATGCTTTTGTTGTCGGTGTCTTAGCGTGTACTTTGAATCTTGCGGCATGGTCGGATGAAGCGGCTCGGGCTAACATTACATGTCATCGCACATGAGACTTGCTCCACGCTTGACGTGCAACTTGCCTTGCACAAGTGGCTTTGCGGGTGTCTGTCTCTCCCACCATAGTTAAGATTCGATTTACAATGAGCATCTTGACAACACTTGTATCAACGTTGTGGTTCTTGTTCGTAGGTAAGATCGGTCTTATGCGAAAGCCCCAAACCACGTAAAACTTGCAAAGAAAATTAGAGGCGTCTAACTTGTTTTTGCAGGGGTTTTGTGATGTGATATGGACAACATGTGATTGTGATTGTATTTGATGTATGCAATGATCCTTGTTGTAATATGGCAACCGGCAGGAGCCTAATGGTTGTCTTTAATTCTGTTAAGACCTGCGTGTCTATTCATCTTGTAATAGCTTTATTCCAAGTAGTTGTAATAGTTGCTGGTGATGATGGACAACCATGAAGCGGCGCCACTGACCTTGACGCAATGCTGGTGATGATGGAGATCATGTTCGTGCTTTGGAGATGGAGATCAAAGGCGCAAGAAGAAAGGGCCATATCATATCACACTAATTATGAATTGCCTGTGATGTTAATCCTTTATGCATCTTGTATTGCTTAGATCGCGACGGTAGCATTATAAGATGATCCCTCTCACTAAATTTCAAGTAATAAAGTGTTCACCCTTAGTTGGCACCGTTGCTAAGACTCGTCGTTTCGAAGCATCTCGTGATGATCGGATGTGATAGATTCTACGTGTGCATACAACGGGTGCAAGCCAGATTTGCACATGCGGAAACTAAGGTTATCTTGACGAGCCTAGCATGTACAGACATGGTCTCGGAACACGGAATAGCGAAAGGTAGAGCATGAGTCATATAATTGATATGATGAACATGAAAGATTGTTTGAAACTACATCTTCTCTCGTGAAGATCGGACTTGGTGTAGTGGACTTGGTTCGTGTAATCACTAAGACAATGTGAGGGATGTTGTTTTGAGTGGGAGTTCACCTAGTTAGTTTAATAATTAAATTTGAACTCAATTTGTCATAAACTTAGTCTAAACTACTTGCAAATTGTTGTAGATTATGGCGACCCCCTCCATCAATTTCAATGCGTTCCTAGAGAAATAAAAGCTTAAGAACAATGGAAGCAATTTCACGGACTGGTTCCGTGGACTGAAGATCGTCCTCAGGGCTGGTCAGTTGACCTATGTGCTCGATGCACCGCTAGGTGACCCACCCGCCGATAATGCCACCGATGACGAAAAGAATGTTTTCGCCACTCGAAAGAATCATTACTCCACAGTTCAGCGTGCCATCCTGTACGGTTTAGAAGCGGAGCTCCAACAGTGTTTTGAGCACCACGACCCGTTCGAGATCATTAAGGAGCTCAGGCTAATTTTTGAGACTCGCGCGGCCATGGAGAGCTATGAGGCCTCCGAAAAGTTCTTTAACTGTAAGATGGAAGAAGGAAGCTCCGTTAGCGAGCACGTGCTCACCATGTCTGGGTATGCAAAGAAGCTCCAAGAGTTGGGAATATTGATTCCTAATGAATTGGGGATCCACCGTCTCCTTCAATCACTACCACCAAGTTACAAGAACTTTGTGATGAACTACAACATGCACTGCATGAACAAGACGTTGCCTGAACTGTCATCCATGCTAAAAACTGCTGAAGTGGAGATCAAGAAGGAGCAACAAGTGTTGATGGTCAATAAGACCACCAATTTCAAGAAACGGGGCAAGCCTAAGAACAAGGGCAACTTCAAGAAGGACGGCAAGAAAGCTGCCGCACCTGCTAAGAAGCCCAAGGCTGGTCCTAAACCTGAAACTGAGTGCTTCTACTGCAAGGGAGCTGGTCACTGGAAGCATAACTGCCCCAAGTACCTGGCGGATCTGAAGAACGGCAACATCAAGAAGAAAGGTATATTTGATATATGTGTTATAGATGTGTATCTTACTAGTAATCGTAGTAGTGCCTGGGTATTTGATACTGGTTCGGTTGCTCATATTTGTAACTCGAAACAGGAGCTGCGGAATAAACGAAGACTGGCAAGAGACGAGGTGACGATGCGCGTTGGAAATGGCTCCAAGGTTGATGTGATCGCCGTCGGCACGCTCCCTCTACATCTACCTTCGGGATTAGTTTTAAATTTAAATAATTGTTATTTGGTGCCTGCGTTAAGCATGAACATTATATCTGGATCCTGTTTATTGCGAGACGGTTACTCTTTTAAGTCCGAGAATAAAGGTTGTTCGATTTATGTGAGTAATATCTTTTATGGTAATGCACCTGAGATGAATGGTTTATTCTTACTGAATCTCGATAGTAGTGATACACATGTTCACAACATAGATGGTAAACGAATAAAATTGAATGATAATTCTACATACATGTGGCACTGTCGTCTTGGTCACATTGGAGTGAAGCGTATGAAGAAACTCCATTCAGATGGACTTCTTGAATCACTTGATTTTGAATCACTTGAAAGATGCGAAGCATGTCTAATGGGAAAAATGACTAAGACTCCATTCTCTGGTACAATGGAGCAAGCTACAGACTTATTGGAAATAATACATACCGATGTGTGCGGTCCAATGAGTGTAGCATCGCGTGGTGGATATCGTTATGTTCTCACTTTCAAGGATGACTTGAGTAGATATGGGTATGTCTACTTCATGAAACATAAGTCCGAAACTTTCGAGAAGTTTAAGGAATTTCAAAGTGAAGTGGAGAATCATCGTAACAAGAAGATTAAGTTTCTGCGTTCTGATCGCGGGGGTGAATATCTGAGTTATGAGTTTGGCATGCATTTAAAGAAATGTGGAATACTTTCACAGTTGACACCGCCGGGAACACCACAGCGTAATGGTGTGTCCGAACGTCGTAATCGAACTCTCTTAGATATGGTTCGGTCTATGATGTCTCTTACAGATTTACCGTTATCATTTTGGGGCTATGCATTAGAGACAGCCACATTCACTTTAAATAGGGCACCATCTAAATCCGTTGAAACGACACCGTACGAATTGTGGTTTGGTAAGAAACCTAAGTTGTCGTTCCTTAAAGTTTGGGGTTGCGAAGCATATGTAAAGAAGTTACAACCTGATAAGCTAGAACCTAAAGCGGAGAAATGCGTCTTCATAGGATACCCTAAAGAAACAATTGGGTATACCTTCTATCATAGATCCGAAGGCAAAGTTTTCGTTGCAAAGAATGGATCCTTTCTTGAGAAGGAGTTTCTCTCGAAAGAGGTGACTGGAAGGAAAGTAGAACTCAATGAGGTTATTGAACCTTCTCTCGGATTTGAGAGTAGCGCAGCACCGGAAGATGTTTTGGTGCCGCCTGCACCAATTGAAGAGGAAGCTAATGATAATGATCATGAAACTTTGAACGAAGTTACTACTGAACCTCGCAGGTCAACGAGGGTTCGTACCACTCTTGATTGGTATGACTCTGCCTTGAACGTCATGTTGGTGGACAACGCTGATGACCCTGCGACGTATGAAGAAGCTATGGTGAGCCCAGATTCCGACAAATGGCTAGAAGCCATGAAATCCGAAATGGGATCCATGTACGAAAACCAAGTGTGGACTTTGGTGGACTTACCGGATGGCCGTAAGGCTGTCGAGAACAAATGGATTTTCAAGAGAAAAACAGATGCTGATGGTAATGTTACCATCTATAAAGCTCGACTTGTCGCGAAAGGGTTCCGACAGATTCAAGGAGTTGACTATGATGAGACTTTCTCACCAGTAGCGAAGCTAAAGTCTGTGAGGATTTTGTTAGCAATTGCTGCATATTTCGATTATGAGATTTGGCAGATGGATGTCAAAACGGCGTTCCTTAATGGTGACATTGAGGAAGAGTTGTATATGGTACAACCCAAGGGTTTTGTCGATCCTAAAGATGCTGACAAGGTATGCAAACTTCAGCGTTCCATTTATGGACTGAAGCAAGCATCCCGTAGTTGGAATCAATGTTTTGATAAAGTAATCAAAAACTTTGGATTTATACAAACTTATGGAGAAGCTTGTATTTACAAGAAAGTGAGTGGGAGCTCTGTAGCATTCCTAGTACTGTATGTAGATGACATATTGTTGATTGGGAATGATATAGAACTTCTTAATAGCGTCAAAATCTATTTGAATAATAGTTTTTCAATGAAGGATCTTGGCGAAGCGGCATATATTCTAGGCATCAAGATTTATAGAGATAGATCAAGACGCCTAATAGGGCTTTCACAAAGTACATACGTGGACAAAGTTCTAAAGAAGTTTAGAATGGAAGATAGCAAGAAAGGGTTCGTGCCCATGTTGTCAGGTAAGACCTTGAGTAAAACTCAAAGTCCAGCTACGGCAGAAGATAGAGAGAAAATGAATAACATTCCCTATGCCTCAGCCATAGGTTCTATCATGTATGCCATGCCGTGTACAAGACCGGATATAGCACATGCTGTTAGTTTGACTAGCAGATATCAAAGTGATCCTCGAATGGAGCACTGGACAGCAGTCAAAAATATCCTAAAGTACCTAAATAGGACTAAGGATATGGTTCTTTCTTATGAAGGTGATGAACAGCTTGTTGTAAACGGTTACACCGATGCTAGTTGGAACACCGATCCGGATGACTCGAAGTCACAATCGGGATACGTATTTATTTTGAATGGTGCTGCAGTGAGCTGGAGGAGTGCGAAGCAAAGCGTTGTGGCGAAATCTTCAACTGAATCGGAATACATAGCTGCTTCGGAGGCTGCACAAGAAGCCGTTTGGATGAAGGAATTCATTACTGAACTCGGCGTGTTTCCCAGTGCGTTGGACCCGATGGCCATCTACTGTGACAACACAGGTGCCATAGCTAATGCGCAGGAGCCAAGGTCACATAGAAAGCTGAAGCACATCAAGCTACGTTTCCACGCTATTCGCGAGTATGTCCGAGATGGTGACATAAAGATTTGCAAAGTACACACTGATCTGAATGTGGAAGATCCGTTGACTAAACCTCTCCCTAGGGCAAAGCATGACCAACACCAGAACGCCATGGGTGTTCGGTATATTACTATGTAATCTAGATTATTGACTCTAGTGCAAGTGGGAGACTGTTGGAGATATGCCCAAGAGGCAATAATAAAAGTGATTATTATTATATCTTTGTGTTTATGATGAATGTTTACATCACATGCTATAATTGTATTATTAGGAAACACTAATACGTGTGTGTTTTGTAAACATATAAGAGTCCCTAGTAAGCCTCTTGTTGAACTAGCTTGTTGATTAATTGATGATCATGGTTTCCTGATCATGGACATTAGGATGTGATTAATAACAAGGTCATATCATTAGGAGAATGATGTGATGGATACACACCCATAGTAAGCGTAGCATAAGATCAAGTCATTAAGTTCGTATTGCTGTAAGCTTTCAAATACATAGTAACCTATTCCTTCGACCATGAGGTTATGTTAATCACCATCACCGGATGGATACTTTGATGACATCAAACGCCACTTCGTAACTGGGTGGTTATAAAAGTGTCATTGGGTATTCTAAAAGTATGTGTTGAAGCGCATGAACCAAGATTGGGATTTGTCCATCCATATGACGGATAGATATGCTCTGGGCCCTCTCGGTGGAATGTCATCTAGTTAGCTTGCAAGCATGTGACTGGGTCACAAGGGATGACATATCACGGAACGAGTAAAGAGTACTTATCAGTAACGAGGTAGAACTAGGTATGGAGATACCGACGATCAAACCTCGGATAAGTATAGTATCGCGAGACAAAGGGAATTAGTTTCGTATGTAAGTGGTTCAATCGATCGCGAAGTCATCGTTGAGTATGTGGGAGCCATTATGGATCTCCAGGTCCCGCTGATGGTTATTGATAGGAGATGTGTCTCTATCATGTCTACATATTCACGAATCGTAGGGTGACACACTTAAGGTTCGAAGTTGTTTTAAGTAGATATGGAATATGCGTTGGAGACCGAATGTTGTTCGGAGTCTCGGATTGGATTCGGGACATCACGAGGAGATCCGGAATGGTCCGGAGAATAAGATTCATATATAGGAGATCATTTTATGAGTTAGGAAATGTTCCGGAGTGTTTGTATGAGGATTCTAGAAGGTTTCGGAATGTTTCGGAAGGTTCTAGAAGATATCTTGGAGTTTGCTTGAAAATCAAGATAGGGATCAAGGAGTCCTGGTGGGTCAAGATACGGATTCGTGGGGGAGGAGGACTCCTCCCCCACCTCCAATCCGCCGGCCATAGAGAGGGAGGGGAGTCCTACAAGGACTCTCCCTCCCTAGGCGCCTCCCCTCTTTAAATAGAGGGGCAGGGGGCCCCCCTCCTCCCCTGCTCTCATAACGTCCAATCTCTGCCGCCTCTCTCCTCCACCATCTTCTGCACAGGCATAGGCGAAGCCCTGCAGAATTCTCTACTCCACCACCACCACCACGCCGTCGTGCTGCTGGGATTCCGTGGTGAAGATCTACTACCTCCGCTGCTCGCTGGAACGGGGAGAGGAAGGTCTACTTCGACTCCGCACGTGTGACCGACTGCGGAAGCGCTGCCGATTCGTGGCGCCGGAAGGATCGTCTACTTGACCAAGGGCGGAAGCGCTGCTGGAACGCGACGCCGGAAGGATCTCTACTTGTCCGAGGGCGGAAGCGCTGCTGGAACGCGACGCCGGAAGGATCTTCCACACGATCTTGAGATCGGCAAGTGATCGACTACATCAACCACGAGATCTAATCTCGTTAACGCTTTCGGATCTACGAGGGTTAGTTCCCATCTATCTCGTTGCTCATGTCTAATAGATTAGATCTTGGCTTTTATCTAGATTAGATCTAGGTTTTGTTCGTTCTTGCGGTAGAAATTTTTTGTTTTCCATGCTACGAGCCCATCAGATAAATACACACAATATTCAATAAAGGTCTTCTCACTTTTGGGAGGACCTCTAGTTGATATTCTCTCTCTCTCTCTATCTCTCTCTCTCTCTCTCTCTCGTGACCTTGGTCCTAAGTTCGGACTACGCGAACGAGAGACATCTTCACAGCAGAGCGCCGTTGCACTGTGGGATTCGGATCCGGGAGCTCTACTTCCACAACTGCTGCTGGATCGGGGAAGCGGGAGTTATCGCCAGGCACCGGACGAGTGTAACTCCACACGAGGTGTCGCACTTGAGGCACTCAAGTCATTGGAGCCAAAGGAGCGCAAGGACTTCATCACGACCTTGAGGTAGGCTTCGGCTCGTCTACATTAACCATGCTCTCCTGAGTGTTGACAACGTTTTTCGGTCTTCAAGGGTAAGTTCGTGAAAAGCCCCTCCCGTTACTGTATTACTAATAGATAGGTCCTGGCAGCATCATGGGTTCAGGGGCGTAGGGTAAAATTTATTGTTTTCATGCGTGGAACCCCTACAGGTTGCATACATGTAACTCATGATAGGAAGCTATGTTATGTGCACAAAATTCAACTAGCACTATTACTAAATTTCAATTCGCACTACTACGACTAAAATTCAGTTAGCACGATGACCAAAATTCAGCTAGTACTATGACTACAATTCAGTTAGCACTACTGTGGACTAAAATTCAGATTGGACAATGTACCTTTATTTTCCTCTTTGTCTACGTCTGCGCATGCCTCTTCATCTTCCTCATTATTATTGCCACTTTCATTCCCGTTGGTGTCATCATTGGTCCCATCCTCTTGTTCTTCTTCCTCTTTCTCTTCCTCCTCTTCTACAACTCCCTGACCTTCTTGAAACAAAGGATATTCCTGTTCATCCTCGGGCTCATCTGGTGCAACAAGCAATAAGTAAAATTTAAGAGTAATCAGAAGTGGCTAAAGTAAAGTTTATGGGTAAATCAGTAATGGTACAGCTATGACCAGGCAAGTATACACACCTCATATGTAACATTGTTTTGTCCGGTAACAACTAGATCTTCGTGAGAGGATGGCCGTATAAGGAACATGTGTGCAAAATTCCTTTCCATGATTCTTGCATCGTTCGCTTCTATGGTTTCTAATCTTCGCTTTTCATATTCTGATATTACAACCGGTGCTTCTTCCAGCTATGAAGAAGCCCTTCTCTTCCCTCGTCGTGCCATCTATCAGATGGTAAAACGATGGGAACAGAGTCATGTCCAATGCATAGATGGAGGTAGTAAACACAAGGGGGTGGTGGAAACAAAGCAAAGTACGCGTGAAATACTTACCATAATGACCTAGGAGACGTCGGTGATGCACGGCCGAGGGGTCGACGCTAGCAGTAGTGGGGGCCGGCGGAAGGGAGTCACTTTAGGACACCGTCGACCGGCCTCGACGGCGTAATCAGTGGGTGGTCTCCGGAGTCGAGGGTTTAGTGTGCAGAGGGGAATGAAGATTTTGAAAAGGGAAAGGGAAAGATTTGCCTAAGGATGGCCGCAATCGTCTAATTTCATGCGAGGCCATTCGAGATCTAAGCGGGACACGCGAAAAGGGTGGGGAGAAAAGGGAAATCGGCTTGGCACCCGACAAATGTGGATTGTGGCGCATATAGGCACCTGGAATCACACGATAGCGATGGAAAAATGACCAAAGCGACAAAATGATGTCGCGATTGCCCATCCTCCATGCATCCAACTTTTGCAGATACTTTTTGCTTGTACCGTCCCAAAAAGCCGCCTTGTATGGGGTATTTTTGTAGTGTAGCTACACAATAATCATTACCAAAGGAGCTTGTGGTCCTTTGTCTCTTGTCCATTGTGGGAGCTTCATTATCATACTCATCCCAATCTAAACTCTCACCATCTAATTCTTCATCAGTCTTTAGGAATTTCAAATGTAGGTGTTGGATCATATTCCTGACTAGACATCGTAGGAATATCTCTTATATGAAATAAATCCTCAAAGAATGTAACATCTCCAGATTCAAAGATGGTGCCGACATTCATATCATCTACTCCAGATTTCATCACAAGAAATTTATATGCAATGCTGTAGAAAACATAGCCAAGAGAGACACAATCGAGTGTTTTTCGTCCAACTTTACGCTTCTCGTTGATTGACACATCAAAATTACCAAACAGCTATAAGTAGGAGAGTCTCAAGCTTTTTTTACATTGTTCAGACGGAGTAATCTCTTTATGTCATGACACGAAGTCAATATGTCATTTTTTACTATTTTTTTGGTTGCGTTAACCAAATCTGTTGGAGTCCGACTTTTGCTCTGAACAATAACATTGGATTGACAGAAATTGGAAGACGTGCTCTCATGTATAATATCATGTTCCGAACAAAATAACACGATCGGATCGAATCCTTTTAATCTTTTCTCGAGTTGATGTTCACTGCACCAGATTTGCAGCTTGACGTGTCATCTAGGACTCCCGGAGCAATTAGCGGTTCATTTCGGTCAAACAAAAGGGCAAGTCGTCCGTTCTCAGCTGAGCAGAGCCGTCCAATCAATCCACGAAAATTCGCCCCTTCCACAAACCAGCGCCCGCGTGACGTGTGGACGACGGCGATCGTGCAGCAGTCGGATCCGAGATCGGCGACGAGCTTTGTCTCGCGGCTGCCCGACCGGGTTTATGCCCGGCAAAATGGCCAACTGTCAGACCGTATTGCCAGCTTTCCTTCGATCGGGCATGTGCTGAAGCGCGTGCCAAATGTTGTTGACTCTCGCGGATACAGCATGGAGTCGTCGACAGACAAATATGTTCAAACTTCTGTTAAAATGATGATTACAACGAATCTTTTCACTAACAAGAAAAGGCAGTCTAACTGACAGAAAAAAACATTAATCGACTATTTTACTGAAGAAAAGGCAGTCATACTGCAGAAAAAACATTAATGGACTATTTTACTGTTCTTATTTCCTATGCTACAATCTTTTCTAAGTTCCTTTCTTGTGCAAAGTGTTAACTGAACTACTGAAGGCCACCATGTGCCACCACCATTGCGGCAGCTAGCAGAGAGTATGGCTTTGGCCTCCAAAAAATAACTGAACAAACGTGACAGGAGACCTACCCACGCAGTCCAAAAAACGAACAAGATTTCCTACTTTTGTACCCATTTCCTGCCATCTGGTTGTGTTGAAATTCGAAGCGTTTCAGTGGATCAGAACATCAGCGACTGCTCGAAGAACATGTCGTCTCTCGGCTCGTCCTTGGTCCTCGCGGCGTCGTAGTACATCGCGTCGTTCTGTTGCTGCTGCTGCTGCTGCATGCCAGAGTACGAGTACGATGAATTGTTGTAGTCGAACCCGGACAGGGCGAACCCGCTCTGGTCAGCGGGCTGCGCCGGCGCGCCGCTGCCGCCGAACCCGTCGGGACGAAGGCTGGAGTAGCCTCCGCCCTGCAGGTAGCTCGCGGCGGCCTGCATCGGCGCGGCGCGGTAGCGGGCGGCAGCGGCTGCGCTGCCCCGCAGGGCGGGCACGTCGTGGTTGTGCTTGCCCTCGTAGGTGGTGACCACGGCGCGCAGGTCCTGCGACGCGCGCTCCACGTGCTTCCGCACGGGGCAACCCGCCGTCGTGCACTTGTAGTAGCTCCTCGGGTTCGGGTTGCCCTTGACCACCTTCTGCCCGTACTTGCGCCACCGGTAGCCGTCGTCGAGGATGTCGATGTCGCTCATCGTCTGCACCACGACCCTCGGCTCCCGCACCGTCCGGTTCGCGCCCACCGACAACCCCTCAGCGTCGCTGTCCGTCCTCCATCTCTTGGAGTCAGGCTCATTGTCAGCGAACTCCTCGCCGCCGCCGCCGAACTGTCCGGCCAGCGCCGAGCTCACGCCGTTGGTCTCGTCGTCCCCGTAGGACGCCGACGAGTTCTCGGGCGTGCCGGAGAGCGCGTCGCTCGATGCGTCCGGAGGAGCGTACGACGACGACGCCGGGGCGGAGCTCCGGCGCGGGTTCTGCGGCTTGGGGTGGTTGTGCGTGCCCTTGTACACGATCTCGGTCACCTGGCCGTCCGGGGCCTGCTCCACCTTCTTCTTGGTGCTGCAGCCGGCGAAGGAGCACTTGTAGTAGCTGCGCGGGTTCTCGCTCCCCTTCATCTGCTTCTGCCCGTACTTGCGCCAGTTGTACCCATCGTCCGACGACGGCCGCCGGCTCTGCACGCGGCCGTACCCGGCCGTCGTCCCCGACGACGACACCGGGGCGTTGTTGTAGCCGCCGTTACCGACCATATCAGGCGCCTCGTATGGCGTGCTGAAGCTCGCCGGCCTCGTGGTCATCCCGTCCATGTTGCCCGCGTCCTGGTAGCTCCACGGCTGTTGCTGCTCGCCGGTGTACGAGTCATGCCCCTGGAATAATAACGGAGTACCATTGTTAGGCATCACGTACGTACGTGGACAGGCACAATTGGTGCACTGATTTGACTTGAGCCTAGAGTAGGACATGTTGACTATTGCATGCGCTTATATAATTTTGTAATACCACAGAAGGTGTTTGCGTGACACGACACAGCCTATGTGGTCATTGCAAGGTCAGCACTCAGCATCAAGCGGCACGAATGATGCAAAGAAAAGAAATGTTTAATAGATCTGCAAAAAGATAATGTGCATGTGTTCTACTGTTCTTGGCATAAAGGGTTTTGAACAAGTCAGGAGATGATCTCAGAAAAATCTACTCGCTAGAAGAAAGTGTGGCCAAGGCTCACTGGCAAGTGGGCCCTAGAATTCGAAACCGTAAAAGACCGGCTGGGGCTCGTCTATCTCTTAGTCAACGTATGCAATAATGCAGGTGTCGTTGTCCTAGCTTTACATGCATATTGATCTTGATCAGATAAGATTTCATACCGGTTGAGCCATCGGCATGGACGACTGGAGGAAGGAGGACGCCGTCGTGTTGGTTCCGGCCATCGCCGCCGCGACTGGCGCCGCCGTCGTCTGGAACGTGAAGCCGGAGTACTGCCGCTGCTGCTCGTCCTTGACGCTTCCCAGCTGCAGGCCGTCGTTGCTCTCCGGCGCCGTCCCCATCCAGTTGAACGGCTCCAAAGGGAACGAGCCCGTCGTCGGCGATGGGAATAACTGAAAACAGACACACGATTCAGCGTCAGCCACAGGCATGGAAGCATATGCTTAGCCTCTCAATACGTCCGCGTCCATTTGCACGGTGCGCACACGTCTCTGTACTGCAGACTGTACTTACGCTGGGGGTGAGGAGGATCGGCGAGTCGAGGAAGCCGGCGGACATGTTGTTGAAGTACGACGACGGCGACGCCGGAGGGAAGGAGGTCGGCGGCGTCATGGCCATGGAATTCAACTCCTGCCTTGGTCCACCGCTGCAGCCTCCAGCAGAGAAGGAGGAGTTGGCGAAGGCAAGCGCCACGGGTCCCGACTTGGCCAGCGCTGCACCGGTGCTAGCTCGCAGCCGTCGAGGTCGCCGGAGGCGCGGGGGACGCGGACGGTGAGGAAGGGTTTGAAGGAGCGCGCAGAGCACGATGGATCGATGGTGAGCGGTGACTCTCCAGGACGGGACTGGCTGCGGCTTATATAGAGGTTTGAACTTTTGACCGTGGACCGGTCAAAGCCGGGGGCCTTTGACTGGCGGCTGCGACCCGGGTGCTAATACAGCAAGTGACGGCCTTGGATCGTTTCTCTGACTTGTTCCTGTCGTTGAGGATCATGAGCTTGGCCAACCACAATGTGCTGATTTTTTTTCGATTAGTTATACTAATTTAAGCCCTATCAGTACAGTGATTAGCGGCGAGCAGGAGACTTGCCATACGAACTAGTACGAGTGGCTTATGTTTCTTCTACACCTGATGCTCCCGTGCGATCGATCGATCCGGGCGGTTCACAGGAAGAGAACTCCGGCCCTCATGCTCAAGCTGGATATGGCAAAAGCGTTCGACTCCGTCTCCTGGCTCTTCCTGTTGCAGGTGCTGAGGCACGGGGGTTTTGGGCCTCGCTCGTTGTCGCGGTTGATTGCTCTCCTGTCCACTGTAAACACACGTGTGCTGCTAAACGGAGCTGCGGGCACAAAATTCTGGCACGCCAAGGGCCTCAGCCAGGCGACCCAAACTTGCCAACTCTCTTTATCGCAATCATGGACGTGATGAATGCGGCTTTCAAGCTTGCGGAGGAGCATGGGCTGATTTCAGATCATGTGGGATTCGCCACCGGCTGTCACTGTTTGCAGATGATGTGGTGCTTCTTATCAGACCAGAGGCGAGTGAAGTTGCATATGTGGATCCTGCTGCATAACAGGCTATGGACAGCGGACACGCTGCTGCTGCGGCGCGGCCTTCAGCACCCGGATAGCCGCGTGCTATGTTGTCAAGCTCCGGAGACAGCGGACCATCTCACCCTGCAGTGCCTTTCGCCACGAAGTATGGTTTTACAGTCTCGGCGGATTTGGCATTCACCGCTTCACACCATCTGAGGAGGACAGCTTGGGCGCCTGGTGGCCCACGATTGCGGCGGCAGTGACATCGCAAAACAGGAAGGAGCTCAACGCCCTGGTAGCGCTGGTTGCGAGATCACTGTAGCTTGAACGCAATGCGTGAGTGTTCGACAGGAAATCATTGCTGCCCCATGCAGTCTATAGTGGCATCAGGCAAACCTTCGAACTATGGAGAGCGACAAAACTAGGCAGAAGCGGAACGCAGCGAGATGTAACCTAGGTGTGAGTGCGGTGTACCAGGGCGAGGTGATGTCCGACCCTGGTTCTCTATTGTAACACAACTCTATCTCTATCTTAATGAAAGAAGGCACGTGAGGCTCGCGCGTGTTCTTAAAAAAAAACTTCCTTCGTAAATTTCTCAACTAAAATTACACATTACAAAACCTAAAGTTGTAGTCTTAATCATTTTCTATTTTGGCGAGATGTTACTTCAATTTTGAGTAATGCTGGTGATATGTTAATGCATATTGACAATTAGATAAGATTAAAGAATCAAGCAACTTACAAATACGTAGTACCTTAGTTCTTCTTTAAATGTGATTATTCGCCATATATCTAGGCGATACGAACACAAATGATGTAAAAGTTCTTGCCTTCTACTACACATTAAGAATGCACACAACCAAACCGTACTTAGCATGCACATAGTGGAACGAATATGCTAATAAAAGCTAAGCTAAAGAAATAGGAAACAATTTTCCAGACACCACGGGTAGACCTGAAACATTATATTGCGGATATTGGACCACCGCTTGTGTTGGGTCCCTAAATGTCGTCTCCGAGTGCGAACATGATCTCATCACAAACTCGCGATCATGTTGGAGTTAAAAGATAGACCAAGCATGACCCTAGTGTATACATAAGTGCATGACACGCTCCTGACAATAAGGTACACGACCTGCATGAGAAAGCTTATACTCCATTTTTTTCTCAATATAGTGTATCTTTATGACAAAGCATTAGTGACAAACCATGAGCAACCACTTCAACTAGGATTAAAGTCTGCAACCTACTAAAAAGTCCCCTTTGATGAACTACCACCGGTAGAAAAGGCCTAGTGGCGGCGTTCGAAAAAGCGGGTTTGTGGCGTTGAACCCGCACGCAACTAACCTCGCGTCACCGGTAGGTCCTAGTGGTGGCATCTTGATGGAACATCACCATTATGGCTCGTACTGTGGCGTTCAATCCGAACACCACCATTATATCTCCTAGTCGCGGCATTCACCTCGGATGTCAGGAGCGAGTTAGTTTGAACGCCTGTGGTATAGCGCCAGCAGCACATTTTGTCCTGCCACGGCAGCATTTCGACATATTTCTCTGTCGCGGCAGCATGCGTTGCCGCGATAGGGTTTCAGACAAGTATATAATAAAATAATTAATTAAAGAACACATCAATAATACACGACTGAAAGTCGATAGCTAATTAAGTAAGCAAATCTACAAGAACTGTTTGTACACCGGATTACAAAGTAATATAGCACGTAGGTCTAGACCTTAGTTATTACAATATATGAAGGCACACATAATATCTGATTAACAAAGTTTCGATGCAACGCTCGAGAACTACTTCTTCTTCAATGGATGAAATGGAAGAATATCGTCATATCATGAACAACGGCGCATGTCCACCATGCTATTGAGCCAAGCGATCAGTCACCTCCTTCGGTTCTTCTAAACCTCCATGGAACGCATTTGAGCTTATCCATATGATCATCACCTCCCTTCTTCTCCAGTCTCGTGCTCCATTTCTCGATATCTTTGGTCAAATCAAAGGTGCTAGCCGCACGTACATATGCGTTGATGTGATGCATGACAAAGTAGATGTCCATAATACCACCGTGGAAACATCCTGATCCGGTTGCTACAGGCAAGGGAATGATTCTTTGACGCGAAAGCCTGGCAAGTTGCCACCACCTTTTCTTCTGTTAATCTTACGTATGTTTCCTCCATGGGTGTGGAAGTAGAAGTGGGCTTCATCTATTTCCTCGCGTATTAAAATGTAGTCTTTCTTCTTGCTTCTCGATGAATCTAGGATGTAAACTTGGCAAGTTTGTGGGTGCATAACGATGAGAACATGGTGATCGTTGTACAAACAGTTCAACAAACCAATCATATAATGGAAAATATATATAATGAACACATATCTTAATGACTTAATGAACACATCTTAGCTCAGCTGACAAATATATATAATGACTTACAGGGGAGAGTAACGAAGGAGAACTGTGTTCGTATCCTTATATGTAAGGAGAAATTATGAAAGGTACTTCCTCGCCGATTGGCGGCCCTCTAGTTCCTTCAAGTTGGTCCCGTTGAATCCGTAGGGGTCCGCCACCACGACCCTTTTGTCGTTCTCGGTGGTGACGGTGACATGGGCCATATGGAGCGCCCATAGGCAGAGAAAGTTACTATCCAGGGGATTTAGGTGCATCATCTTGAACATGTCATCGTAACGTATGTAGAACTTGTCCGCAGGGAATGTAGTTTTCCAATGAATTCCCGACGATGGCACACGCACAAGAAATACTAGGAGGAGATGTCCCGACTTCAGCATTGCTCTCTCCTTTTTGAGAACCGTGTTATTCAGAATTCTGAGTTCCACGTCGGTGTTGCTGTATCTATCCGGACAAAGGATTGAAATGGATCGTATGGGCACCTAGAGGGGGGGTGAATAGGTGCTACTTCAAATTTTAATACTTTTTCAATTTTAGCCTTGACACAAAAGGTAAATTCTCTGTATAAGCTATTATGAAGAATTCCCTATATGCAAACCTAACTACTAGCGAGTAAAGGCGAGTGAGACAGAGGAACGAGTAAACCGTAGTGAAGCACGCGGAGACACATGATTTGTTTTACCGTAGTTCCTTCCTTGTTAAGGGAAGTACATCTGCATTGGAGTGGTGGGCGGTACTAAGACCACCACGCCACAATAGGCCTCACCCTGTTCTCCGATGGATCCCGCCACCAAAGGCCTAATCCACCTTTCCACTATAGGAACCCTTCGAGGGGGAACCGACACCTTTACACAACTAGCGGGGCACAACTCCACAACCAAGTTGGAGGCTCCCGTAATGACAACAAGCTGCCACAAGAACAAGTTATCAATAACAAAACATAAGATCTAGATAGTAACGAGAATACTAGATCTGGGATTTCTCCAAGTGAATGGAGAGGAGTTGACACGCTTGATTCGTGATGACGATGTAGATTGTATCCTCCTTCAATTCCACCAAAGATCAAAGCCTTCGGGTGGTTGAAGTGGGAGATCTAGAGAGAGAGCACATGCAACAGGTCTAGTCTTTTTCAAATGAATCAAGAGATCTAAATGGAGGGGATGAAGGGGCTTTTATACCCCCTACACCCACTGAGCCGTTGGAGCCATTTGGGGCCGGATTATCCGGCCCAAGTGAGGGCCGGATTATCTGGCCAGTGGAAAACTCTGTCCCAGACTCGGATTATCCGGCAAATAATCCGCCCCCACTCAGAGCGACGCTCCGAGCCTGCCCTTGATCGTCTCCTGGGAGCCGGATTATCCGGTCAGGGAAGGAAAATCTGAACCCAGTTAGAGCGTCGTGCCTTGCCTGCTTTTGATCATCTTCTAGGGGCCGGATTATCCGGTCAGGGGAAGAAAATCCGCCCATGTTCGGATTTCAAAAGAAAATCTGTCCCCAGACAGAGTGACGCGCCATGCCTGCCTTTGCCAAATGAGTTAGGCCGGATTATCCAGCCCTTGATGGGGGCGGATAATCCGCCCCCCAAACACAAAATCATTCCCTACACACTTAGCACACATGAGAAAACTCTACGGTATTGTTATCTAACACACAAAACACACGGAACCATGAAATGTTCTTTCAATCTCCCCCTTTTTGGTGTTAGATGACAATACTAGGATTTGCAAGATAGTTCTCAATACAACAAAAATTAATGAATGAATAAGACTCCCCCTCAAAGTGTGAATACCATAAAAATGCATTTGATTACAAATACACACAAGAGGGTATAACTCTATTTCATTGAAACATATGTGAAAAGCTCATACCACCAGTAAGGAGATAGATGCGTCCTCAAAAACGTTATAAGAATATCCAATGATAGCCATAGTGATCGCCTCCCTCGATATAGATATCCAATAGCTATAAGAATATCCAATATGATAGATGACTCCATATGAATAATCCACAAGATAAATCCACAGCCACACGAACATAGTCTCATACGGCACAAAAAACACATAAAAGTTCGACGCTAAAAGGGTACAAGCGAAACAATGAAACGCTAAAGAGCAAGAACTTGTGCCCGACCCATGCAAATCCTCGGAGACCTAATAGAACAACTTATCCCCCTTTGGCATCGAGACGCCAAAAAGAAAGAAGAGTGATGCTAACGCCCCAAGGGATCACTCGTAGTCCTCATCCTCATCCTCGTCCCCGTCCTCGTCCTCATCCTCAAGCTCCACGGAAGGAAACAAGTGGCGCTCCAGCTCTCCATAGTTAAGCCTAGAAGAAGAGTTCCACTGAGCATATGGTGTGGGAGTAGTAGGAGTAGGGGATCGCCCGAAGCACAAGACACGTGGTGAAGAATGAGCTGATGAGTGTGACCATCTCATGACGTTGCTTGTAAGCCTCATACTTTCCCTTGCGAGTGTCCACGCCCATGCAAAGAATGTTCCACTGGAACCAGTTCAGCAACTTGATCTCACGAGCAATGGGAGGTACTGGAGGCCTACGAGCACTAGTACGAGCATATCTCATGAGACCCTCAGGGGCGGAGGAGGGGTGAGAGGTCTTCCTAGCCTTGGTGTAGATCTTCTTGGCCTTGTGCACAACATCAATGTTGAACTCTTCAGTGGGAAGCAAGTGCTTGATCAGCATCATGATGTAAGGAGCAAATGGGATGGAAAGCCTATTGAACATGGCATCGATCAACTCATGGTAAATAAAGTCCATCACATCCAGCTTGTATGACACGGACTCATCCTCACAGGACGCCACCTCATGAGAGAAGGCAAGAAGCTGAACCAGGTGACCACAGATACTGTCATGTTGCCTCCACTTGGAGTGATAGAATCACGAAAGAGACCCACCAAGCTAGCATATATGGGAGAAAGACCAGCAAGGGTGCCCACGATACCATTGTCATCGGTGCACGGAGAGAGGGCAGCATCTTTATTAGGCTTGAGTTGGGTGATGATGCGGTGACCACTAGCACGGTCCCTATGGCGGAAGGGATAACCAAGAACCTCAACAAAAATACGGAAATTAGCTTGCATAGGCCTGTCACGAGTCATCCACTTCATGGTGCGGTGCTCATCACCACAAATGACCAAGGTGGAGAAGAACTTCTTCACAATCTCAGAATCATAGGAGCATTGGAGGGCCATGATATGGTGCAGCCCCATCCGCTCAGACACATACACAGCATCAACAAGGTGAGGCTTCTCCAATGCCTCAGCAAGAACCACAGGGTGCATAGGTCGAATCCTCTGCTGAGCATACACATCTTCATAGATACCCTTTTGTTTAGCGCACCAAAAATGAGAGTCACCCAGCTCAGTATCATGCGGCACTTCATCAAACAGATCCCGATGACGAATGGAGGAGAAGGTAACAGGATCCATCTTCTTATAGTTAATCTTGGGCCCTTTGCCCTTCCTCTTGGACACACCCTTCCTATCCCTCTTTGCATGTTCAGCCATGCGCTTCTCCTCAGCTCAACCTCGTCCACTAAGTTACCCTTTCCATCGTCCCGGATATATTTAGCACGAGGATGGCGCTTGTAGGTCTGGGGAGCACTAGAACCACCTGTGAAGGGAACAAGATGGATAGCATGGGGATGAGCATACACACAAGTCCAAGATAGAACGTAGAAAACATAGGCAAATAGTTCATAGTCCAATCCTACTCGATGCACAAATCTATATGAAACTGAACCAGTTTTGAGTCTGTCAGGCCGGATTATCTGGCCTGGCCAGGGGCAGATAATCCGAGCCTGGCAGAAATTTTTAGAATCACCTAGATTGAATGCAAAATAGTAGATCGGGCCTAGATACTACAAGACTACAATTTGTATGCGAAGCAACACCCTTCTAGACAGCGTTCCACCCAACAAGTAACACATTTAGCCAAAGATGGGGAGAGAGAGAGTTACCCTCACTCATTGGAGGAAGAGCGCAGAGGAGAAGGTACCCGGAGGCGCGGAGAAGAAGATCCGGGGAGGCCCGGAGAATCCTGCGGCCGGAGAGGCTCCGAGGAGGGTGGAGGACCTCAGGCGGCGGCTGGGGAGAAGGAGAGGGTCGGAGGAGAAGTGATGCTCATTATGAGACCTTCCCCCCGACCCTAGCCCTTAAAGACTGCATCCGCTAGGGCCGGATTATCCGGCCTAAATTCTAAATTTCTGTTGAATATAGATTCAGGCCCGTGCGTCCCCAAACAAAACCCCCACAAGGTGTACAGGGGACTTGTGTGCAAGAAAGGATGGCTTAGGGGTAGGGAAAGGCTTAGGATTAAGAGTTCCAAACTGAGATGGTACTACACACTCAATATTGCAAGAAACAAATCAACTAAAAGCCAAAATCGAGTGTGATTCCCATAAGAACATGAGATGAGATAAAACAACCAAAAAGATCCACAAAAATCCAACTCTTCTCATGGAAGAGGGCGGTGGCCGAAGCCACTGTAACTACCTCGGTGAATTACGCTCTTAGTTACATGCCTGGATGAACGAAAGTGGTTAAAATAGTACGGTGGGGCCCAGGGCCACTCACGGTAGACCTTTCGGCCGTCCTAACCACTTTCAGATCATCGGGACAAGAACGAGCGGCGTAATCGGCAGGCGAAGGGATCAACTACATACACAAATGAGTATGTATGCAAGCCACATACAACAGTCCTCAGAGCCATTCCATCTAAAAAGAAATAGAAATATTGCAACGCCATACGGCAAGATTCAAATATCCTAGATAGAGATAATAATTTAGGATAGCTCCTCATACAACACACATCAGAGTATCAGGCGGAAGCGGAAAACAAGATTCGAGTACGGATAAGAAGCAAATCGGCATAAGATGCCACATAAATAAACACATCCCGCCCATAGATCTCACGGATCCCCGATCCCGGAATCTCTACACCGAATGATCGTTGCCAACATCATCTGTCTCCTCCACCCAGTATCCATCTTGCGGGTACACCTGTTCATCTGAATCAAACAATTTATCGTGTGAGACCCTAGGGGTACTCAGCAAGTCTTTATGCCGCTAAAGGGGACACAACCTGGGGTGACGCAATTGCAGCAAAAGATAATATCTAACAATTCTATAGATACTCGCTAACCATCTGCCTAACCAATGATAGACGAATGTCCGTTCATTAAGAACAACAGTTATAACAGTATAATTAACAGATCCATCCTCCTCCTCGCTTACCAATGAGGAAGCGGACGAACAACCCTCATCATCCGTTGGCAGTTTTATTAACCATTCCATGAGTATTACACTATTTACTAGTCAAGTACTTAGTCAAATTGAAAGCGGTACTTTAGTTATACTTGTCTATGATCGAGAAACTGTGCTCCAAGTCGTCCATAACCGCGGACACGGCTTTCAGAAAGATTTACCCTGCAGGGGTGCACGAATAGCAACACACACTCGTTCAACCTCGGAAAAACCAACTCAAAACCCAACGAGGCATTCACGACAAAGCAATCACAGGATTCAGAAATATTTCAGGGGGCCACCCCATTAAGCTACCCGCAACAAAGTTGGCCAGCTCCGAGACGGACCCAAGGTTTGTGTCAATGGCTGTAAATGACTAGGAACCCGAAAATGTGACTGGGCTTGTCGATACCGCGAAAACATTCCACGATCCAAAATAGTACAGGTGCTCCACGCACAATCTTAATAAAGCAGTAACATGGCATAAGTACAGGATAGTAATAAAGCCCCAAACTACTTGTGGCCCCAAGAAATAAGAATGAATCAAGCTCTGACTCAGGGGGGGACATAAGGCCTCCCGGATGTGGATAGTGCGAATAGTCAAGGAACAGGAATCAAGTACTCAGGGTCCTACGGGACACAAGTGAGCATGAAAAACCAAATAGCAGATATTGCTCACCGGTGCCTCTTTCATTAGTTATCCCATTACTACTCAGGTTGTGTTGTTTAGGTACCTCTTTTTCATCAGACACTCACATACCCTATACATGTTTTTCTACGACTCGCATGGCTCAAACAACTCCTGTAGTAATGGCTCATGGGATGGAGGAACAAGCTTCGGTGGGGCTTAAAAGTAAAGGCTATGCAGTACTTGGGATTCAATTTAATGCAATCGCGACTCAATGATGCAAGAATAAGATAGAGGCAATAGGTACTGTATGTATGCAAGCATGTGGTAGTGCTTGCCTGGTAGCTCAGTTGAAGCGAGAGATGGATCTGGGTAGTACTCCTGCGATTCCTGGTAATTCTCCTGCTGGGCGTCTATTCGAAGAAGAACCAAACAAACAAGGGCCAACATAAATAAAGTGCACAAGTATATGAATTAAAGTGCGACAAGCAAACAAGCATGCCATGATGAATGATGCACAATTTACATGGCATTAAAGTAGCATGGCATGGTGAGGTGTGAGGTACAAGAATAGAGCAGTTTATGATTTATTTAGTCAAATTTTATTGCCATAAACAGTTCAGATTTTTAATATGGACATGATGCATGCTTTAATTTAGAACAAGGATTGCATAGATAGAACGGGCTCCTCGCGCTGATCGATTTAGACATATTATTTGTCAAATTTGGAGTTGTAGAATTAAAGTTATTAATTTATTAAGGAAAAGGGAATTTTATTGTAATTTTAAACATCTCGAAAATTTAAAGTGGTCAAACATTATTTTGAATGGCATTTTTGAATTCCTCACATTTTTCTGAGTCAAAAACATATATTATATGTATTATTTGGATTTGTATTTTAAAAGTTATTTAAAATCTGATTTGAATTTGAATTTAAACAATTTTGAATTTGTTTTGTTTAAACAGCTCAATAGAGAAACTTTTATTACTCAGCCCAACCTAGCCACAGTCACTGACAGGTGGGTCAGCTGCTGGCAGGGACACACGCGCGCGGAAAAGCTTTCTCACCGCGGCGCTACCTAACCACTGAGGGTGACAGGTGGGTCCGGTGGCTACGGCCCACGTGACAACGAACAAACGAGCGGAGACTGCTAGGTGGGGCTGTTCTGGAGCGCGGGTTGGGTGTTCGAAAACGCGGGGGCATTTTTGTAAAGCGGACAGAGAGACTGACTAGTGGGCTCGGTTGGATCGCGGGTTTAGGAGACAAAAGGCTAGGGGGGTAAATGCAAAATGGCCCGCGGTACTGTTTTTCTTCCAGCGCTTGTCTGACGAATCTGACGAGCAGCGCGGCGTGGCGAGGCGGGGACTCGAACTGGGGACCTGGCATGCGCGCTAAGGGGTGGTACCAGTGCGGTGGCTTGGGCTTGGCGACAGCACGGTGGACGGGGGCTAGCTATGCCGTCTACGAGGCGCTGCGACGAGCGGACGCAGCGACCGCCGGCGCGCAGAGGGTGTTCGGTGAAACAAACGGCGTGACCGGAGGGTGTACGCAAGGGGGAGGATGTCAGGGCAGTGGAGCAGCTCACCGCGAGTTCGTCGGCGGTGTCAGATCGAGGAGAGGTGCGGCGGATCGTCGACGAGGCTGGCGGCCGGAGGTCTAGGGTTTGCGTCGGGCGGCGCTGGTTCCGGCGGTTCTGGGGCTCCTCCTCCTCGACGGCGCATCCAGGGCGAAGCAGGGGGGTCTCCTCGGTCTCCTCGACCACCTCCATGACGAGCTTGCCGGCTGGAACGAGGGGACGACGGCGGTACTGGCGGTGAGCGGTGGCAGGATCTGGCGACGGTGAAGAGGAAGGAGAGGAGAGGCAGGGCTTGGGGTGGATCTGGTGAGGCAGAGGAGTCGTGGGGAAGGAGGCAAAGCGAGGGAGAGGGAGGAGAGGGTGCCGTGTGGGCTCGGGGTAGATAAAGGTGGCTTCGGCCACCTTTTCCATCCTCCCTCACGTGCTTGTCGTGCACGGCCAGGGCAAGGCAGGCTAGGGTGGAGCTGCCAGGTGGGGACGGCGTGGGTGGAGCAGCTGGGTGGGGCTAGCTCGGCAGGGAGAGGAAAATAGAGGAGAGGGAAGACTCGGGTGAGCTAGGGTTAGCTTAGAGAGGGCTCGGGTTAGGGTTTGTTAGGGTTGGGGTAGGGGTAGCTGAGGTGTGGGACCAGGGGGAGAGTGTGGCTAGGTGGGCCATCATGGTAGAGAGAGAGAGAGGGGATAAGGGTTAGGGTTTAGTTAAGAAGAAATTAGGGTTTGAGGAGAGAGAGTGGTGTTAGAGTTTGATTTAGAATTTTAGGTTTTTAACACATGCTTAAGATCAAGCCTAGATGAAAGGAGGGCTTTGGTTTAGCCTAAGGTGAGGTGAAGGTGAAACTAAAGAAAGAGAGAGGAATGGGGAGTAGGGAAGAAGGCCTCATTTGATCATGCATGAAGAAGAATAAAATGGTATTGAGGAGAATATGGGGATGGTGGAGAGAGGGATGGAAAGGATCCACAAATAAAAGAACCAATAAAACCAAGAGGAATCAAATGGGCTAAAGGTGGTGGTACTCTTGCATGGCCCATGCAAAAATAATAAATGCCATGTTTTATTTTGTGAAAACAATAATAATAATATGGCATTATTCTTATGCATTCCCAAGAAGTGGAAATAAAGGCCAAGCAAAAGAAATTAGAATTGGCTCCATCCTATCTCCCATGAGCTAGATTAAATACCAAAAGAAAATAAAGGCCCATGGTAAATTGAATAGTGGAATTATAAAGTGGTGACAAAGAAAGGTGGTGGAGTGGACTAAAAGATATGCCCCCAACTCAACTTGGGCATCAAGCATTTATCAAGAACCAAATACAATATATCAAGAGCCAAATACAATTAATAATGCATATGAGAGAAGAACCAAAAGAAAAGGGGTTTTATATGATGCTCAAATGCAAGGTGGCATGATGACATGAGCATGATATCATTATGATGCAACAATTGTATGTAGGAAGTAGCATATATATAGACTAGGCTAGTAGCATTGCAATTGTTAGACAATTGGGATGCTACAGCCACCTTGTTGGAGTGTATGGTATGACACCGCGAAGATATATCTTGGGTTCATGACCAATACTCATCAATAACCTCACATATCACTAAATGATATTAAGAGAAATGATTTGACTTGCTTTCAGTAGTACGGGGGGAGGGTTAACCCAATCAATTAGGACCACACTCCCCCTATGTCCATGCCCACATCTAGACAAAATAAGACTGAGATGTAAGAGTGAGTGCATGGGTAATCAAGACAAGCTCCTTGAATGAACGATATTTAGCTCATTCCTCAAGTAAAAAAACCTTGCTTTGTCAAGTGGCATCATGAAAATATCAGAAAGTTGGTTCTTCGTGCTCACAAAAGATAGATCAATATCGCCTCGAGCAACATGGTCCCGAATAAAATGATTCCGAATCTCAATATGCTTCATCCTTGTGTGTTGTACCGTATTGTACGCAATTTTGATTGCACTTTCATTATCGCATAAAAGAGGCACTTTGTCACAATTGACACCATATTCCTTTAAAGTTTTCCTCATCCATAATAACTGAGTGCAGGCACTAGCAGCAGCAACATATTCAGCTTCAGTGGTGGAGAGAGATATAATTCTGCTTTTTAGAAGACCAACAGACTAGAGACCTTCCCAAGAACTGACAAGCTCCAGAAGTTGATTTCCGATCATCCTCATCACCAGCCCAATCTGAATCAGTATAACTACATAGAGAGAAATTGGAGCCCTTGGGATACCATAGACCAAAGTTAGGGGAATGAACCAAATATCGGAAGATCCTCTTGACCGCCACTAATTGGCTTTCTTTAGGAGTTGTTTGATACCTTGCACACACCCCCACACTCAACACAATATCGGGTCTAGATGCGCAGAGGTAAAGAAGAGAGCCGATCATGGACCGACATACCTTTTGGTCCACATCTTTACCATGAGGATTGAGTTCAAGGTGACATTTTGTTTGCATCGGAGTGGCGACGCCCTTAAGATCCGTCATCTTGAATCTCTTGAGCATGTCTTGGATGTATTTTGCTTGATTAATGAAGGTTCCTTCTCTAAGTTTCTTGATTTCGAATCCAAGAAAGAACCGTAACTCCCCCATCATAGACATCTCAAACCTGTCAGTCATAAGCTTTGAAAAATCATCATTAAAAGTTTTATTAGTAGAGCCAAAGATGATGTCGTCTACATATAGTTGGCATACAAAGAGCTCCCCTTAACCTTCTTAGTAAAAAGAGTGGGATCGATTTGCCCAACTTCGAAACCACGGTCCAACAAGAGCTCTTTAAGGTGCTCATACCACGCACGTGGGGCTTGTTTAAGGCCATAGAGTTCCTTATCGTGTTTGTAGACATGGTTCGGAAAGTTAGGATCCTCAAATCCCCGGGGTTGCTTTACATATACCAACTCATGTAGAGGACCATTAAGAAAATCACTCTTAATGCCCAGTTGCTGTAATTTAAAGTTATTATGAGCAGCATAAGCAAGAAGGATACAGATGGACTCAAGATGAGCCATAGGAGCATAGGTCTCGCTGAAGTCAATGCCCTCAACTTGGGAATAGCCTTGTGCCATGAGTCTCGCCTTGTTCCTCACAACAATGCCATTCTCATCTTGCTTGTTTTTAAATATCCATTTAGTACCGGTAACATTGCGTCAATCCTTGGGCTTCTCTACTAATTTCCAAACCTTGTTGCATTCAAAGTTATTCAACTCTTCATGCATAGCAACAACCCAGTCCGGATCTTCAAGAGCTTCAAACAATTTCTTGGGTTCCACCATTGAGATGTGGGCTTGATGCTCACCGAAACTTGCCAACTCCCTTCTTGTGGAAACCCTTCGTCGAAGATCACCTACAACTTTGTCAAGAGTGTGACCCCTTAACTCAAGGTTCCTATCGGCACAAGCTTTGCGACGAAGTTCAATTAGCTTGTTGTCTCTTGGGGGAATAACTTCATCATTTGAGTCTTCGTTGGAATCATTAGCTTGGCCTTGATCTGTATCTTGATTAGAAGGAGTAGGAGATGATGAACCTTGCCCTTGATGTGGATCAATAGCCGTAACAGGAGGCTGCTGCTCTTCGGGAATTTTAGGGCCGAATAATCCGGCCTAGGAGATCCTGAAGCATCTTCACTAGCTTGACTGGAACTTGCTCGATTGGCGAGTGGCCGGATAAATCCGGGGTCAGCCGAAAAATCCTGCCTGGGATTTGCAGCTGTTTCTTCGATATGATGATCAATTTGGCTGTCAGTGGAGTGATGGCCAGATAATCCAGTGTCGACCGGATAATCCAGCCTGGAGCATTCAAGAGCATGTTGACCTTCAGCATTTGGTGGAGTTGGTGTAGAAGTTTCTCCCGTGGTTGGAGCATGTTGAGTCTGTGTAGATGAGGGCTCTACACGAGTAGAGCATTGTCCTTCCCGATCCGCCACAAGGGGTTCCTCAATGGGGCGGAAAAATCCCACGCCCATTCTTCTTATGGCATCTTGGGGTATTTCAACATCTACATCACAAACATCAACTTGCCCCGCACGGGAGCCATCATTTTCCTCAAACACCACACTACAAGATTCTACATCCGGAGAGCTTATTGTAGACTCTATAAGTGTGGGATTCGGCACCATAACCAACAAAAATGCCTTCTAAAGCCTTAGACTCAAATTTAGATAAACGAACTCCTTTGATGAGAAAGAAACACTTACAACCAAATACCTGGAAGTATGAGATGTTTGGCTTGTTACCGGTAAGTATTTCATACGGAGTCTTGTCCAAGATTTTACGGAGGTATAGCCGGTTGGATGAATGACAAGCGGTAGAGATTGCTTCATCCCAGAAGTTATATGGAGACTTGCATTCAGCTAGCATAGACCTCGCCATATCCATTAGGGTCTGGTTCTTCCTCTCGGCAACACCATTTTGTTGAGGGGTGTACGCAGCGGAATATTGATGTCTTATCCCCTCTTCACTTAGGAATTCATTTAAGGTGTAGTTCTTGAACTCGGAGCCATTATCACTTCTTATTGCCAATATAGCGACATTCTATTGACATTGAACCTCATTGGCGAAGTCGATGACCGTTTGTTGAGTCTCGCTCTTCAACTTGAAGAAATAGACCCAAGTGTATCTTGAGTAATCATCAACAATCACAAGGCAGTACTTCTTCCCATCGAGGCTTGCATGTGATGGAGGTCCAAAGAGGTCCACATTAAGGACTCCAACATCCTATTTGACGAGATAATAGTCTTACTTTGATGAGGAGAGTCATGCACTTTCCCTTCAACACAAGCCCTGCAAACACGATCTTTGGCAAAGGAAACATTTTCTTTTAGTCCAATGATGTGGCCACCCTTGTGTAGACTTTGCAAAGTTCTCATATTGACGTGGGCTAGTCGGCGATGCCATAGCCAACCCGCATCAGCCTTTCTGAAAAGACACATCGGGCATGTAGTGGTTTTCCCCGAGAAGTCCACCATGTACAGGTCATTTTCGACATATCCCACGAAAGCGGCTTTTAGAGACTTGCTCCACAAGAGTACCACCAAATCAGCATCAAGAAAAACTGCAAATCCCATCTTACCAAGGGCGTGAATTAAAAGTAAATTGTAACCGAGGGTCTCAACAAGCATGACATCCACAAGTGAGATATCGTGAGCAACCACAACTTTGCCGAGACCCAATACCTCAGATTTTGACTTGTCACCATAGGAGACGGTTATATGATCATGATTTGGCTGCATTTCCGTGATGATCTCATTGCTTCCGGTCATGTGACTTGTGCACCCGCTATCGAGTACCCATTTAGACCCACCGAAAGCATAGCCCTCAGACCCTCTCGCCATAAGGCAGATGACGTTGTTGTTGATGGCGTTTTCGTTTGGAGAGTCGAAGAGTGATGATGGAGTAGATGTGGTGACTATAGCAGCCACCTCACGAGTACTATCATCGTCCTCTTCATCTTCACTTGCAGAGGAATATTCTTCTTGTGCCACCAAGACAATCTTGGGTTGCTTCTTGTAAGGGCCATTCTTTTTGATAAATGGCTTCTTTCGCGGTGCCTTGGATTTTTCTTTAAGGATGAGCCTTCCACCATTGTCTTCTCTATTTTGATATGGACACTCAGCCACAAAGTGTAGCCTATCTCCACAATTGTAGCATGTTCTCAGTTTTGGGTCATTCTCTCTTCTACCACTTGACCCATTCCGCTCAAGTTCCGACTTGGCCTTGGCTGGATCCTTCCAAAAGTTCCTCGCATAGAATGTCATGTACTCACCATGAGCATGCTTGACTTCCTCGGGGCAGCCCATGGATACACCTTCGAAACCTCTTTCATCCTCATCTTGCTCAATAACATTTGCCTTTAGAGCAACATTGACCCCCTTTTTGCATACCAATGGCTCGGGCACGGGCATCTTCCGCGTTCTTAGCTGCAACCTTGAATGATGCCATTTCTTGCATGACTTCATTGGAAGTCGTTTGATGGTAGTTGTATCTACCTTGCAAGCTCTTCAAGTCCGTTGGCTCAAAAGGCATTAAAGCACTCACATATTTCCTTTTTATCCATGCATCATCAATGTGAGTGCCTCCATGCTTTCTAAATGTTGTTGCAATGCCCAAGAGTCTTCTATACATATCTTCATGGTCTTCACCATCCAACATGTAGAATCCTTCAGCTTCATTGCTAAGGGCATCATACCTATTCCTCCTCATGCTTTCATTTCCAATAAAGAGATCCGTGAGAGCATCCCAAGCTTCTTTAGCGGTGTTGAAATGCTCAATGTGGGGCATGTCCTTGGGACCCACTCCGAGCTATATCATGTGGAGAGGCGTTGCATTCAACTGACTATCCACCACTTCTCTTTTTGTCAAGTTGGTGTGATCTCCAATATGAAGACCCTCTTCGATAATCTTCCAAAGTTCAATTGACGAACTGCATACATGTGACTTCATTAAGAATTGCCATTGATTAAAAGAAGATGCAGTAAGCTTGGGTGGATCACCCCTATTGTTTATATGAGGATGAGGAATAGGTGGGTCGGGGGAATATAGGTGATGAACCTCACTATAATCCTCCTTACCACTTCCCTTCTTGGAGGCGGAACCATTATGTTTTTCACCTACCACTTCATCTTCCTTAGATCTAGTGTTAGCCTTATCCTTGGATGATGGAGTGGATGATGGAGTGGCAGCCTCATAGGAAAATGGAGATGGGGCTGCAGATGATGTGAGGTGAGCAATCATTTGTTGCATCTCCTCCATCTTGGTCTCAAAGGATTTCAACAAGGTTGTTTCCAACGTCTTGAGGTCATCCATTGTGACCTTGTCCACAACCTCATTCCCATTCTCCTTGGTACCCATACTTCTATTAGGATGTTAAGCCCGAATAAAGAGCCGGGGCTCTGATACCAATTGAAATGGATCGTATGGGCACCTAGAGGGGGGTGAATATGTGCTACTTCAAATTTTAATACTTTTTCAATTTTAGGCTTGACATAAAAGGTAAATTCTCTGGATAAGCTATTATGAAGAATTTCCCTATATGCAAACCTAACTAATAGCAAGTAAAGGCGAGTGAGATACAGGAACGAGTAAACCGTAGTGGAGCACACGGAGACACATGATTTGTTTTTACCATAGTTCCTTCCTTGTTAAGGGAAGTACATCTGTGTTGGAGGGGTGGGTGGTACTACAACCACCACGCCACAATAGGCCTCACCATGTTCTCCGATGGATCCCGCCACCAAAGGCCTGATCCACCTTTCTACTATAGGAACCCTTCGAGGCGGGAACCGATGCCTTTACACAACTAGCGAAGCACAACTCCACAACCAAGTTGGAGGCTCCCGTAATGACAACAAGCTGCCACAAGAACAAGTTATCAATAACAAAACATAAGATCTAGATAGTAACGAGAATACTAGATCGGGGATTTCTCCAAGTGAATGGAGATGAGTTGACACGCTTGATTCGTGATGACGATGTAGATTGTATCCTCCTTCAATTCCACCAAAGATCGAAGCCTTCGGGTGGTTGAAGTGGGAGATCTAGAGAGACAGCACTTGCAACAGGTCTGGTCTTTTTTGAATGAATCAAGAGATCTAAATGGAGGGGATGAAGGGGCTTTTATACCCCATGCACCCATTGAGCCGTTGGAGCCATTTGGGGCCGGATTATCTGGCCCAAGTGAGGGCCAGATTATCCATCCAGTGGAAAACTCTGCCCCAGACTCGGATTATCCGGGAAATAATCCACCCCTACTCAGAGCGACACGCCGAGCCTGCCCTTGATCGTCTCCTGGGGGCCGGGTTATCCGGCCTCTTGCGAGGACCGGATTATCCGGCTAGGGAAGGAAAATCCGCCCCTGTTCGGATTTTCTGGGAGAAAATCCGAACCCAGTCAGAGCGTCGCGCCTTGCCTACCTTTGATCGTCTTCTGGGGGCCGGATCATCCGTCCCAAGGCGAGGGATGGATTATCCAGTCAGGGGAAGAAAATCCGCCCCTGTTCGGATTTTCCGGGAGAAAATCCGTGCCCATATAGAGTGACGCGCCATGCCTGCCTTTGCCAAATGAGTTAGGCCGGATTATCCGGCCCTTGATAGGGGCAGATAATCTGGCCCCCCAAACACAAAATCATTCCCTGCACACTTAACACACAAGATAAAACTCCACGGTATTGTTATCTAACACTCAAAACATAGGGAACCATGAAATGTTCTTTCAAGGATGCTCTGTTTGGCTACATGCATGATCGCCTTTTCCCATAGATGACCCTCTGATTTACCCGATCCAGCCGGGCGACAATATGGACGCTTAGGAGCTAGCTGGCTGGTGCTGTTGTGCTTGGGAACCTTGGCATCTTTTGGCCGCTTCGTGTGCTTCTTCGTCTTTTCCAGTACTGGAGGACTTACCATTGCTCCCTTGGAAATGTTCAGAAATGTGTTTGGACTGATGATCTTGTTCTGCTAGGTGTACTACTCCAGTGTATGATCATCAGATAGATTCTTTGCACAAGTTTTAACATGGTTAGTTGCTGGTACTTCGGGTTGGGTGAGAAATTCTGGTTGTGATGGTACTTCAGTTTGGGAGAGAAATTCTGGTTGGGATGATGGTGCTTCAGCTAGGAATGGTGGTCCTTGTGGTTGGTACTCGCCAACTATAGGATATCGATGGGACCCAAGCATGTATACATATTATCCTCTTCGTTTTACAAGTAGCCACTATTTTCATACAACACTTCGTTAGCATGATCTACCATGGGCTAGGAAAAGCTGCTGCTAGGGCCAACGAGGTGACTCTGACCCAAAAGATATGGCATCACTGGGGTTTTCCTCGGCACTACTAGCAGTGTTATATGTGGGTTGCTGCTGGTACCCAAACGAATGTATGTCTTAGGCCACTCCAGCATCCAACCACCCTTGCACTGTAAGAGGTTCATGTGGGAGTCCGCATTGAGAGGTTGAATCGGAGGACCGATTTTCTGATTGTCGGAAGGACGTCGGTAGCCATCTTCTAATTGTGTAGATGGTTCTGATTAGGTTGAATGACTTGGCCTAATGCAACGTCCTTCAACTCACCATTCACCATTGTGAGGATTGTGCACGAAGTGTCCTCCTGTGAAACATGCATGTACTTAGGTAGAGAGATCCAAACAAATAATGGATAATGGCACAATTAATTTGTTGAGCATGTGTGGCGCTTACCGTTAGGGTTGAAAGAACATTTCATGTTTTCCTATGTTTTGCGTGTTAAATAACAATACTATGGAGACTTTTCATGTGCGCTAAGTGTGCAGGAAGTTTTGAGGGGGGCCGGATAATCCGCCCCACCAAGGGCCGGATAATCTGGCCTACCTCATCGCTCAAACGAAGCCAAGGCACGTCGCTCGGTGTCCAGTCGGATTTTCTCCCAGAAAATCCGAACTGGGGCGGTTTTTCCTCCCCAGGCCGGATAATCCGGGTGTCGCATGGGCCGGATAATCCGGCCCCCAGTTTTCGAGCAAAAGGGGCCAAGGCGCGTCGCACGGTATCCGGTCGGATTTTCTCCCGGAAAATCCGAACTGGGGCAGTTTTTCCTCCCCAGGCCGGATAATCCGGCCCTCGCATATGGCCGGATAACCCGGCCCCTAGAAGTTGATCAAGGGAAAGCTCGGCGCCACGCTCTGATAGGGGGCGGACTATCTGCCGGATATTCCGAGTCTGGGGCGGTGTTTTCCCTAGGCCGGATAATCCAGCCCTCACTTGGGCCGGATAATCCGGCCCCCAAAGTGTGCAACGGCTGGTTTCTGAAGGGGGTATAAATACCCCTTCTTCCCCAACGTTCAGTATGCTTGATTCATTCGAAATTGACCAAACATTGTGCAAGAGCTCTCATTCTCGATCTCCCACTTCAACCACCCGAAGGTCTTGATCTTTGGTGGAATTGAAGGAGGAGAAGTTCATCATCATCATCAAGAATCAAGCGCTTCAACTTCTCTCCATTCACTTGGAGAAATCCCTGATCTAGTATTCTTGTCAATACCTAGATATTGTTTATTGTATTTGATAAGTTTGTTCTTGTGGCAGCTTGTTGTCATTTCGGGAGACTCCAAGTTGCTGTGGAGTTGTTGCCCCGCTAGTTGTGTAAAGGTGCCGGTGCCCGCCTCGAAGGGTACCTATAGTGGAAGGTGGATCAGGCCTTTTGTGGCGAGATCCATCGGAGAACAGGGTGAGGCCTTTTGTGGCGTGGTGGTCTTAGTACCGCCCACCCCTCCAACGCAGACGTACTTCCCTTAACAAGGAAGGAACTGCGGTCAAACAAATCCTGTGTCTCCGCGTGCTTCACTTCGGTTTACTCGTTCCTCTTCCACTCGCTCTTTACTCGCTAGTAGATAGGTTTGCATATAGGGAAATTCCACCTAATAGTTTATCTAGATAATTTACCCTTTGTGCTAAGCCTAAAATTGAAAAAGAATTAAAAATTGGTGTAGCACCTATTCACCCCCCCCTCTAGGTGCCCATACGATCCATTTCAATTGGTATCAGAGCCCCGGCTCTTAATTCGGGCTTAACCGCCTAAGAGTAGTATGGGTACCAAGGATGATGGAAATGAGGTTGTGGATAAGGTCACAATGGATGATCTCAAGTCGTTGGAAACAACCTTGTTGAAATCCTTTGAGGCCAAGATGGAGGAGATGAATCAAATGATAGCTCGCCTTACATCATCCATAGCCCCATCTCCATCCTCCTCTGAGGCTGCCACACCATCATATAAGGAAAAGGGTAACACCGGATCCAAGGATGATGATGTGGAAGGTGAAAAACTTAATGGTTCCACCTCCAAGAAGGAAAGTGGTAAGGAGGAATATAGTGAGGTTCGCCACGTATATTCCCCCGACCCACCTATCCCTCATCCTCATATAAACAATAGGGGTGATCCACCCAAACTCACTGCATCCTCTTTTAATCAATGGCAATTCCTAATGAAATCTCATGTTTGTAGCTCCTCTATTGAATTGTGGAGGATTATTGAAGAGGGTCTTCATATTGGAGATCAAACCAATCTAACGAGAAGAGAAGTTGTGGATAGCCAGTTGAATGCCACCACTCTCCACATGATACAGCTGGGTGTGGGTCCCAAGGACATGCCACACATTGAACATCTCAACACAGCTAAAGAGGCTTGGGATGCTCTTACGGATCTCTTCGTTGGAAATGAAAGCATGAGAAGAAACAGGTATGATGCCCTTAGTAATGAAGCTGAGGGATTCTACATGTTGGATGGTGAAAACCATGAGGACATGTATAGAAGACTCAAGGGCATCGCAACAACATTTTGAAAGCATGGGGCCACTCACATTGATGATGCATGGATAAAGAGGAAATATGTGAGTGCCTTAATGCCTTTAGAGCCAACGGATTTGAAGAGCCTGCAAGGTAGACACAACTATCATCAAATGACATCCAACGAAGTCATGCAAGAAATGGCTTCATTCAAAGTGCCAGCAAAGAATGCTGAAGATGCTCGTGCTCGGGCCATTGGAATGCAAAAGGGTGTCAATGTGGCTCTCAAAGCCAATGTTGTTGAGCAAGAGGAAGATGAAGGAGCTTTTGAGGGGGTATCCATGGACTGCCCCGATGAGGTCAAACGTGCTCATGGTGAGTACATGGCATTTTATGCAAGGAACTTTTGGAAGGACCCTGCCAAAGCCAAGTCTGAACTTGAGCGCAAGAATGGGTCAAATGGAAGAAGAGAAAGTGGTCCAAGATTGAGAACTTGCTTCAACTGTGGAGATAGAATGCACTTTGTAGCCGAGTGTCCATATCAAAATAGAGAAGACAATGGTGGCAGGCTCATTCTTAGAGAGAAATCTAAAGCACCTAAGAAGAAGCCGTTTATTAAGAAGAATGGCCCTTTCAATAAGCAACCCAAGATTGTCCTGGTAGCTCAAGAGGAATACTCCTCCGTGAGTGAAGATGAAGAGGATGATGCTAGTTCCCGCGAGATGGCTGCTATAGCCACCACATCGACTCCCTCATCTCTCTTCAACTCGCCAAACGAGAATGCCATCAACAACAACGCCACTTGCCTAATGGCAAGAGTGTCTGAGGTATCAACTTCTAGCTCTTCATTTCCTAAGACTAACATAATTTTGGATATGAATGATCATGACAGTCTTGAAATGAAAGAAGAAGTTATTGCCTTGGATACTTTTTTCACTAACCTACAAGGTGAGCACAAACTCCATTTTGATGCTCTTATGAGTCAACTTGCTCAAGCCGAAGATCCCCTTGAAGAAAATGGCAGAATTGAAAGAGAAGATGCCTTGGAGATAGCTTCTTTGAAGAATGCCTTGGAAGAGGAAGAGGAAGCTCGAGTATCTTTGGAAGAAAGACTCGAATCCCTTGAGGAGTCACAAGAAGAAGCTATAGCTCAGCTCATTAAAGAACGTGACCATGCTCTTGCCAAGGTAAAGAAACTAAAGAAAGAAAAGATTGACTTTGGGGCTGTTCATGCTAGACTTTTGGAGAAGTTTGATAATCTTGAAAGTGCTCACAAGGCATTGAAGAGTGATCATTCTACTCTAAATGAGTCTCATGACCAGCTCCAAACTCAATTGAAATGGTATGATGTGCCAAGTACCTCCACTTCATCCTCTGGAAAAGAAGACCTTGCAAGAAGTTCTCAACACAAAGGTAAAGGGGTTATTAATGAGATACTAAGCACGCAAAGGACAAACAATAGTAAAGAAGGTCTTGGTTACATACCCAAGATAAAGAGCAAGAAAAACAAGAAGAAGAAGAAGAAGAAGAGAAAAACTGCTCAATCAAAGACTAGCAACATTACCAATGACAAGACTAATTATGATGGTTTTGCAGGGATCAACAATCCTAACTTTGAACTATATTGTGATTATCATGGTGATGTTTATGCTAGTTATGTAGGCCCTTATGATTGTTACATTCCTTGGTCTATTTGGGTTCCCAAGACCCTTGTTACTAACATGAGAGGACCCATTGAAAAATGGGTACCTAAAACCAAGAAGTAATTTTCTTGCAGGGCTATGCTTCCGGTGGTTCTAAATGGGTACTCGATAGCGGTTGCACGAGTCATATGACCGGAAGCAAGGAGATCATCACGGAGATGCGGCCAAACCTTGATCACATAACCGTCTCCTATGGTGACAAGTCAAAATCTGAGGTACTGGGTCTCAGCAAAGTTGTGGTGGCTCACGATATCTCTCTCATGGACGTCAAGCTTGTTGAGACCCTCGGGTACAACTTACTTTCAGTTCGTGCCCTTGGTAAGATGGGCTTTGCAGTTTATATTGATGCTGATTTGGTGGTACTCTTGTGGAGCAAGTATCTAAAAGTCGCTTTCGTGGGATATGTCGAAAACGACCTGTACGTGGTGGACTTTTCGGGGAAAACCACTACAGGCCCGATGTGTCTTTTCGGAAAGGCTGACGCGGGTTGGCTATGGCATCGCCGACTAGCCCATGTCAGTATGAGAACTTTGCAAAGTCTCCACAAGGGTGGCCACATTCTTGGACTAAAAGAAAATGTCTCTTTTGCCAAAGATCGTGTTTGCAGGGTGTGTGTTGAAGGGAAAATGCATGACTCACCTCATCGAAGGAAAACCATTATCTCTTCAAAAAGGATTTTAGAGCTCCTTCATGTGGACCTCTTCGGACCTCCATCTCATGCAAGCCTCGGTGGGAAGAAGTATTGTCTAGTGATTGTTGATGATTATTCAAGATACACTTGGGTTTATTTCTTCAAGTTGAAGAGTGAAACTCAACAAACTGTCATTGACTTCGCCAACGAGGTTCAACGTCAACACAACGTCCTTATTCTGGCTATAAGGAGTGATAACGGCTCTGAGTTTAAGAACTACACCTTAAATGAGTTCCTAAGTGAAGAGGGGATAAGACATCAATATTCAGCTGCGTACACCCCTCAACAGAATGGTATAGCCGAGAGGAAGAATCGAACTCTAATGGATATGGCAAGATCAATGTTAGCCGAATTTAAATCTCCATATAACTTCTAGGCTGAAGCAATCTCTACTGCTTGTCATTCATCCAATCGTTTATACCTCCGAAAGATCTTGGACAAGACTCCATATGAAATACTCACCGGTAACAAGCCAAACATCTCATACTTTCGGGTATTCAAGTGTAAGTGTTTCTTTCTTATTAAAGGAGTTCGTTTATCTAAGTTTGAATCTAAGGCTTTAGAAGGTATTTTTGTTGGTTATGGTGCCAAATCCCACACTTATAGAGTCTACAATAAGCTCTCCGGAACTATTGTAGAATCTTGTAGTGTGGTGTTCGAAGAAAATGACGGTTCCCGTGCATAGCAAGTTGGTGTTTGTGATGCAGATGATGAAATACCCCAAGATGCCATAAGAAGAATGGGCGTGGGATTTTTCCGCCCCAATGAGGAACCCCTTGTGGCGGACCGGGTAGGACAATGCTCTACTCATATAGAGCCCTCATCTACACATACTCAACATGTTCCTACCACGGGGGCAACTTCTACACCATCTCCATCAACTGCTGAAGGTCAAGATGTTCCAGAAAGCTCCAGGCCGGATTTTCCGATTGACACCGGATTATCCGGCCACCCCGCTCCAGCTGACCATGTTGCTCCTGGTGGTGAAGATTTCAACGCAAGCTCCAGGCCAGATTTTCCGGCTAGCCCCGGATTATCCGGCCCCTCGCTAGTTCAAGCAAGTCCCAGGCTTCCTGATGAAGTTGCTACAAGTACTGCCAGGCCGGATTATCCGGCCTCTCCATCGGCCGGATTATCCGGCTCTGACTCTCTAGTTTTGCAGCCTCCTATTACGGCTACGGACTCACCTAAAGGGCACGCGTCTCCACCACCTGCTACTGATGTTCCAGTTACTGATCAAGGTCGAGAAAATGCTTCCAATGAAGACTCAAGTGATGAATCTCCTCCTCCAAGAGACAACAAACTTATTGAACTTCGTCGCAAGGCTCAGGCTGATTGAAACCTTGAGTTGAGGGGTCACACTCTCGACAAGGTTGTTGGTGATCTTCAACAAAGGGTTTCTACAAGAAGAGAATTGGCCAGTTTTGGTGAGCATCAAGTTCATATCTCCATGGTGGAACCTAAGAAGGTCTTTGAAGCTCTTGAAGACCCAGACTGGGTTGTTGCTATGCATGAAGAATTGAATAATTTCGAGCGCAACAAAGTCTGGAAACTCGTGGAGAAACCCAAAGAGTGCCACAATGTTATCGGCACCAAGTGGATTTTCAAGAACAAGCAAGATGAGAATGGCATTGTTGTGAGGAACAAGGCAAGACTTGTGGCACAAGGTTACTCCCAAGTTGAGGGCATCGACTTCGGCGAGACCTATGCTCCAGTGGCTCGCCTTGAGTCCATCTGTATCCTTCTTTCTTATGCTGCACATAACAATTTTAAGTTGCAGCAAATGGACGTCAAGAGTGCCTTCCTAACGGTCCTCTACATGAGTTGGTATATGTAAAGCAACCCCCAGGGTTTGAGGATCCTAACTTTCCGAACCAAGTCTACAAACTCGATAAGGCACTCTATGGCCTTAAACAAGC
Organism: Avena eriantha; assembly: GCA_910589775.1. Classification (NCBI taxonomy): domain Eukaryota; kingdom Viridiplantae; phylum Streptophyta; class Magnoliopsida; order Poales; family Poaceae; genus Avena; species Avena eriantha. The sequence continues at coordinate 367,478,052 of OU342740.1, read as the reverse complement.
CCCACGTGCGTGGTATGAGCACCTTAAAGAGCTTTTATTAGATCGTGGCTTCAAAGTTGGGCAAATCAATCCCACTCTTTTTACTAAGAAGGTTAAGGGGGAGCTCTTCGTATGCCAACTATATGTAGACGATATCATTTTTGGTTCTACTAATAAAGCTTTTAATGATGAATTTTCAAAGCTTATGACTGACAGGTTTGAGATGCCTATGATGGGGGAATTACGGTTCTTTCTTGGATTCGAGATCAAGCAACTTAGAGAAGGAACCTTTATTAATCAAGCAAAGTACATCCAAGACATGCTCAAGAGATTCAAGATGATGGATCTAAATGGTGTCGCCACTCTGATGCAAACAAAATGTCATCTTGAACTTAATCCTCATGGTAAAGATGTGGACCAAAAGGTATACCGGTCCATGATCGGCTCTCTTCTTTACCTCTGCGCATCTAGACCCGATATAGTGTTGAGTGTGGGGGTGTGTGCAAGGTATCAAGCAGCCCCTAAAGAAAGCCACTTAGTGGCGGTCAAGAGGATCTTTCGATATTTGGTTCATTCCCCTAACTTTGGTCTCTGGTATCCCAATGGCTCCAATTTCTCTTTATCTGGTTATACTGACTCAGATTGGGCTGGTGATAAGGATGATCAGAAATCCACTTCTGGAGCTTGTTAATTCTTGGGAAGATCTCTTGTATGTTGGTCCTCCAAAAAGCAGAATTGTATATCTCTCTCCACCATCGAAGCTGAATATGTTGCTGCTGCTAGTGCTTACACTCAATTATTGTGGATGAGGCAAACTTTAAAGGAATACGGTGTCAATTGTGACAAAGTGCCTCTCTTATGTGATAATGAAAGTGCAATCAAAATTGCGTACAATCCTGTTCAGCACACAAGGATGAAGCATATTGAGATTCGGAATCATTTTATTCGAGACCATGTTGCTCGCAGTGATATTGATCTATCCTTTGTGAGCACGAAGAACCAACTGGCGGATATTTTTACAAAGCCACTTGATGAAGCAAGATTCTGCTATTTGAGGAATGAGCTAAATATCATCGATTCCGGGAGCTTGTCTTGATTACCCATGCACTCACTCGTACATCTCAATTCTTCTTTGGTTCTTTTTGGATGTTATCTGCTCTCTCATGTTCTTATGGGAATCACACTCAATCTTGGCTTTTATTTGCTTTGGATTTTGCAATTTTGAGTGTCTAGTACCATCTCAGTTTGGCTCTCTTAATCCTAAGCCTTTTCCTACCCCTAAGCCATCTATTCTAGCATACAAGTCCCTTGTACACCTTGTGGGGGTGTTGTTTGGGGACGCGCGGGCCTGGTTCTGTGTTTAACAGAATCCCAGATTTTAGGCCGGATAATCCGGCCCAAGTGTAGGCCGGATAATCCGGCCCTGGCGGATTTCCTCTTAAAGGGCAGGGCTCAGGGGGAAGGTCTCATAATGAGCAGCACTTCTCCCCCAGCCCTCTCCTCCTCCTCAGCCGCCGCCTGCCGCCCCTCACCCTCCCCGGAGCCTCTCCGGCCACCGGATTTTCCTGGCCTCCCCGGATCTTCTTCTCCGCACCTCCGGGTACCTTATCCTCCGCGTTCTTCCTCCAATGAGTGAGGGTAACTCCCTCTCTCCCCATCTTTGGCTAGATGTGTAACTTGTTGGGTGGAACGTTGTCTAGAAGGATGTGTTTTCGCATAGAAATTGTAGTCTTACAGTTTCTAGGCCCGATCTACTTTTTTGCATTCAATCTAGGTGAAATCGAAAATTTCTGCCAGGGCCGGATTATCCACCCCTGGCCAGGCCGGATAATCCAGCCTGACAGATTCGATTCTGATTCAGTTTCACTATGGAGTATGCATTGAGTAGTTTTGTCCTATGAACTTTTTGACTACTTTTTCCATGCTCTCTCCTGGACTTGTGTGTATGCTTATCCCCTTGCTATCACCCTTATTCTCCTCACAGGTGGTTCCGGTGTTCCCAAGACCTACAAGCGCCTTCCTCGCTCAAGATACTTTCGGGACGACGGACAGGGTAACTTAGTGGACGAAGTTGAATTGAGGAGAAGGAAGAACGAAGAGAAGCGCATGGCTAAACAAGCAAAGAGGACTAGGAAGGGGGTGTCCAAGAGGAAGGGCAAGGAGCCCAAGATCAACTACAGGACTTTGGATGCGGTCTCCTACTCCGCCATCCGTCACCGTGACTTGTTTGCTGAGCTGCCTCGTGATGATGAGCTGGGGGATAGTCGTTTTTGGTGTGCAGAACAGAAGGGGCTCTATGAGGACATATATGCCAGGCTGAACATTAGGCCTATGCACCCACTGGTACTTGCTGATGCTCTGGAGAAGGCGCATCTTGTGGATGCGATGTATGTGGCTGAGAGGATGAGGCTGCACCATCTCATGTCTCTCCAGTGCTCCTTTGACTCTGAGGTGGTGAAGCAGTTCTTCTCCACTTTGGTGATTTGTGGGGATGAGCGTCGCACTATGAAGTGGATGACTCATGACAGGCCTATGACTGCTGGTTTTCACGTGTTTGCTGAGGTTCTGGGGTACTCCTTCCGTGCCAGGGATAGAGCCAATGGCCACCACATCATCACTCAACTGAAGCCCAACAAGGATGATCCTCTCTCTCCGTGCACTGTGGATAATGGCATTGTGGGTACTGTGGCTGGCCTAGCTCCCATCTATGCTGCATTAGTGGGTCTCTTCCGTGACTCCATTACACCGAGTGGGGGCAACAATGACAGCATCCGTGGTCACCTTGTTCAGCTACTTCAATTTTCTCATGAGGTTGCCTCCTGCGAGGACGAGTCAGTGCAGTACAGGCTGGATGTCATGGACTTCATTTACCATGAGTTGTGTGATGCTATGTTCAACCGTCTGTCCATTCCCTATGCGCCCTACATTATGATGCTCATCCGTCACCTGCTTCCTGCTGAGGAGTTCCACATCGACTCGGTGCACAAGGCCAATAAAGGTCGGAAGACCTCTCACCCCGCCTCTGCTCCTGAGGGATGCTCACAGGGATGCTCGTAGGCCCCCTGTGCCTCCCGTGGCCCGTGAGATCAAGCAGCTGAACTGGTTCCAGCGTAACATTCTCTGCATGGGCGTGGACACGCGCAAGGGTCAGTACGAGGCATACAAGCAGCGCCATGAGTTGGCTCACTCCCAGCAGCTCATTCTCCACCACGTGTCCGGCGCTTCGGGTGCTCCTCCGCCTCCCACTCCATATGCTCGGTGGAACTCTTCCTCCGGGTTGAACTATGGTGAGCTGGAGCGTCACTTGTTCCCCTCTGCGCCTGCTGCTGATGATGAAGATGAGGATGGTGACACTGAGGAGCTTGAAGATGAGGATGAGGAAGAGAATGAAGAAGAGGACGAGGACGAGGACTACGAGTGATCCCATGGGGCGCTAGCATCGCTCTTCTCCCTTTTTGGTGTCTCGGTGCCAAAGGGGGAGAAGTAGTTCTATTAGTTTTTCCGTGGATTTGCATGGGTCGGGCATAAGCACTTGCACTTTTCTATTCGTTTTTTTCTTGCTTATGGCCATTTAGCGTTGAACTTTGAATTCGTGATTTGTGGTTGGTTGAGACTTTATGTGGTTGTCTGGATTATGCCTATGGATTTTGTATCATAGATTATGCTTATGGATCTATCTATTCATATCCTATTGTTGGAGGCTTATCACGGAAGGCGCGCTCATAATGGTTATCCGGTAATAATTGTGACTTATGTCAAGGATGCCTACTCTCTACTTCGGTGGTATGTGTTTATTGCTCATATGTCTATGGAATAGATTCACCTATTTGTGTGCATTTGTATTCCAATGCAAAACTCTTTTATGCACACATTGAGGGGGAGTCCCTTTCATAGTTATCACTGTTTGTCTTGTGTCTTTCTCCTGCAAATCCTGGTATTGTCATCTAACACCAAAAAGGGGGAGATTGAAAGAACATTTCATGTTTTTCTATGTTTTGCGTGTTAGATAACAATACTATGGAGACTTTTCATGTGCGCTAAGTGTGCAGGAAGTTTTGAGGGGGGCTGGATAATCTGCCCCACCAAGGGCCGGATAATCCGACCTACCTCATCGCTCAAAGGAAGCCAAGGCGCGTCGCTCGGTTTCTAGTCGGATTTTCTCCCGGAAAATCCGAACTGGGGCGGTTTTTCCTCCCCAGGCCGGATAATCCGGGTGTCACATGGGCCGGATAATCCGGCCCCCAGTTTTCGAGCAAAAGGGGCCAAGGCACGTCGCACGGTATCCGGTCGGATTTTCTCCCAGAAAATCCGAACTGGGCGGTTTTTCCTCCCCAGGCCGGATAATCTGGCCCTCACATATGGCCGGATAATCCGGCCCCCAGAAGTTGATCAACGGCAAGCTCGACACGACGCTCTAATAGGGGGCAGACTATTTGCCGGATATTCCGAGTCTGGGGCGGTGTTTTCCCTAGGCCGGATAATCCGGCCCTCACTTGGGCCGGATAATCCGGCCCCCAAAGTGTGCAACGGCTGGTTTCTGAAGGGGGTATAAATACCCCTTCTTCCCCAACGTTCAGTATGCTTGATTCATTCGAAATTGACCAAACATTGTGCAAGAGCTCTCATTCTCGATCTCCCACTTCAACCACCCGAAGGTCTTGATCTTTGGTGGAATTGAAGGAGGAGAAGTTCATCATCATCATCAAGAATCAAGCGCTTCAACTTCTCTCCATTCACTTGGAGAAATCCCTGATCTAGTATTCTTGTCAATACCTAGATATTGTTTATTGTATTTGATAAGTTTGTTCTTGTGGCAGCTTGTTGTCATTTCGGGAGACTCCAAGTTGCTGTGGAGTTGTTGCCCCGCTAGTTGTGTAAAGGTGTCGGTGCCCGCCTCGAAGGGTACCTTAGTGGAAGGTGGATCAGGCCTTTTGTGGCGAGATCCATCAGAGAACAGGGTGAGGCCTTTTGTGGCGTGGTGGTCTTAGTACCGCCCACCCCTCCAACACAGACGTACTTCCCTTAACAAGGAAGGAACTGCGGTCAAACAAATCCTGTGTCTCCACGTGCTTCACTTCGGTTTACTCGTTCCTCTTCCACTTGCTCTTTACTCGCTAGTAGATAGGTTTGCATATAGGGAAATTCCACCTAATAGTTTATCTAGATAATTTACCCTTTGTGCTAAGCCTAAAATTGAAAAAGAATTAAAAATTGGTGTAGCACCTATTCACCTCCCCCCTCTAGGTGCCCATACGATCCATTTCAAGGGTGTCTAGGTCAGCCCTTGGCAATGCGCTAGTGCCACAAGAGATGGATGGCTGCTATGATGAGCTTGGCTAGGCGAAATCTCTCTATCGACACTAGAATTAGCATTTGACACATTAACACGCTGTTGCGAAATTGTGTCATTGGTCCTACACAACCTATGTCTACCCAAGCTTGGACTTACTTTCGTATAGACATCCATGAGGGTATCGGCTGCTGGTAGTACTGCCTTTTCTGCTTTGGCTCTGGTTTCAGCATCGGACTAGGCATTTTGTGCTTTTAATTCAGCCTTAAGTTTAGCTTTCATCTTTTCATAACTCGCTGAATCCATGCCGGACTTCTTGCCTTTCCTACGCTCTCGCCTCTCATCTCTGGTTAAAGTGTCGGGATAGTGCACCCTCCATTTGCACCTAAGGGTGTGTTCAGTTCGGGAACAAAGTGGAATGGAATGTCATGGTTCCATTCCACTAGAATGGGTTGGTTCCGTTCTTGTGTTTGGTTAGGACACAAAATGTGTAATGGAATGGTTCCATCCTATGTTCGGTTGGGCCAAAAAAGTGGAATGGAATGGTTCTGTTCTATGTTTGGGTGCATTTAGCAAAAAGGATGGCAAGAGAATAGAGAGAGTGAGAATGGTTTGGTGGCTTTAGCATAGAGGAACAGAGAGATTCCACCAATTTGGTGGAATGGGTGCATTCTGGATCTAGAGGGAATATTCTCTTTTGAGGAACCACCTCATTCCATTCCATTTCTCAACTGAACACTAGAATGGCTCTCAGGTGTGGAACCGTTCCATTCCATTCCACTTGGTGACACCAACCAAACACACCCTAAGCCAGTGTCGACCACATGGCTAGTTTTTGGATTCTCGTGCGGAAGAGGAATTGCAGCAAGTATCTGGCTGATAAAGCCAAGAGCGGAGGTGTGACTTCCGGCTCAGGTACGCTTGTTTGCAATGTTATAGACATTTATCTTGTTGATGCACCTGGCAGTTCTTGGGTATATGATACCGGATCAGTCATTCACATCTACAACTCGTTGCAGGGACTGGTAAGAACTAGGAGCGTTGCAAGATGCGAGGTTGACATTAGAGTCGGAAACAAAGCGAGAGTCGCTGCGTTGGAAGTCGGCACAATGCAACTTCATTTACCTTCTGAATTCTTAATGGAGCTAAATAATTGTTATTATGTTCCAGTGCTTAGTCGAAACATCATTTCTTCCTCATGTTTGATGAGACAGGGCTATGAGTCGAATATTAAGAATAATGGTTGTTCTTTATATTTGAATGATATGTTTCATGGCTTTGCGCCTGCTCGGGACGGGTTGTTTATTTTGAATCTTGATAGTGAATCTGTCTATAACATAATTGTGAAAAGGTTAAAACCAAATGATCTAAATATGACTTACTTTTGGCATTATCGGCTTGGTCATATAAGTTGGAAACGCATGAAGAAGCTCCATGATGATGGACTCCTAACTTCGTTCGACATGGAGTCGTTCGAGACATGCGAATCCTGCCTTCTTGGCAAGATGACCAAGACACCTTTTGCAAAGAGTTGTGAAAGGGCGTCCGACTTATTGGGACTAGTACATAGTGATGTATGTGGCCCGATGAGCACAACAGCCAGAGGTGGTTATGAGTACTTCATTACCTTCACTGATGATTTGAGTAGATATGGATATATCTACTTGATGAAACATAAGTCGGAAGCCTTTGAAAAGTTCAAGGAATTCTAGAATGAGGTACAAAATCAACTTGGCAAGAAAATAAAGTTTCTTCGGTCGGACCGAGGAGGCGAGTACATGAGCCATGAGTTTGATGACCATCTAAAGAGTTGTGGAATAGTTCCCCAGCTCACTCCTCCACGAACGCCGCAGAGAAACGGTGTGTCGGAAAGGAGGAATCGGACCTTGTTGGACATGGTACGATCAATGATGAGTCGGACATATCTGCCTTTATCATTTTGGGGTTATTGTCTAGAAACTGCAGCGTTCACACTAAACAGAGTACCATCAAAGTCGGTAGAGAAGACACCGCATGAGATGTGGACTGGCAAGAAGCCGAGTTTGTCTTTTCTTAAGATTTGGGGTTGTGAAGCTTTTGTCACGCGACTTCAGTCGGACAAGCTTACAACTAAGTCGGATAAGTGTATTTTCGTGGGGTATCCGAGGGAAACCTTGGTTTACTACTTCTACAACCGAGAAGAGGGCAAAGTGTTTGTCGCTCGAAATGGTGTCTTCCTTGAGAAAGAGTTTCTCAGTCGGGGAGTCAGTGGGAGTACAGTGCATCTCGAAGAAATTCGAGAGATGCCGACTAGCAGCGAGTTGGCAAAAGCCTTAGAGGTTGAGCCGGACGTGGTACCTGAGCCAGAAACTGCACCGACACTGCGAAGATCGGCTAGATTGCGAAGTGTTCGTGATGTGATGCTGTTGGACAGTGATGAGCCGACAACTTATTCGGAAGCGATGGTGGGTTCTGATTCCGAGTCATGGCTTGGAGCCATGAGATCTGAATTAAAGTCCATGGATGAAAATCAAGTTTGGAACTTGGTTGATCTGCCAGACGGTGCAAGACCCGTTGAGTTCAAATGGGTCTTTAAGAAGAAAACTGATATGGATGGAAATGTTTCTATCTATAAAGCACGGCTTGTCGCGAAGGGGTTCCGACAAGTTCAAGGAGTTCACTACGACGAGACTTTCTCTCCTATAGCGATGCTTAAATCAGTTCGGATCATGTTAGCTATAGCAGCCTATTTCGACTATGAGATATGGCAAATGGATGTCAAGACGGCTTTCCTCAATGGAAATTTAACCGAGGATGTGTATATGATATAGCCCGAGGGTTTTGTCGATCCGGCTAATGCTGACAAGGTATGCAAGCTTCGGAAATCCATTTATGGGTTGAAGCAAGCATCTCGGAGTTGGAACATTCGCTTTGATGAGGTAGTCAAATCGTCTGGCTTCATCAAGAGCGATCATGATTCTTGTTTATACAAGAAGTTTAGTGGGAGCAAAGTAAACTTTCTGATCTTGTATGTGGATGACATATTATTGATTGGAAATGATGTCCAGATGTTGCAAGAGACCAAGGAATCATTGGAAAAGAGTTTTTCGATGAAAGACTTGGGTGAGGCGACTTACATACTAGGAATCCGGATCTATAGAGATAGATCAAATCGGCTCATTGGATTGAGTCAGAGTACATATTTAGACAAAGTGTTGAAGAAGTTCAACATGGAATCGTCTAAGAAGGGGTTCTTACCGATGTCCCATGGTGTAAAACTTAGCAAGACTCGGTGTCCTTCGACAACTGATGAGCGAAGTCGAATGAGTGTGATTCCGTATGCTTCTGCAATCGGATCCATCATGTACTCTATGCTTTGTACTAGGCCGGATGTTTCCTATGCTCTAAGTGTTGTGAGCAGGTACCAGGCTGTCCCTGGAGAAATCCACTGGGCAGCGGCTAAAAATATCCTCAAGTACTTGAGAAGGACTAAGGATATGTTCCTGGTTTATGGAGGTGAGGATAAACTCAGTGTAAAGGGTTACACGGATGCGAGTTATCTCACTGACTCGGATGATTCTCGTTCGCAATCCGGATATGTGTTTGTGATAAACGGAGGGGCTGTGAGCAGGAAAAGTTCCAAGCAAGAAACGGTGTCTGCGTCTACGACAGAGGCTGAGTATATTGCTGCCTCGGAGGCGGTAAAAGAAGTCGTTTGGATGAGGAATTTCCTCATGGATCTTGGTGTGGTTCAGGGCTCGTCCAATCCGTTAGACGTGTATTGTGACAACAATGGTGCTATTGCACAAGCCAAGGAACCTTGACAACACCAGAAGAACAAACATATACTCATGCGGTACCACCTTATTCGCCAGTTTGTGGATCAAGGTGATATCAAGTTATGCAAGGTACACACGGATGCAAACATTGCGGATCCTTTGACAAAGCCACTTCCACAGCCGAAGCATGAGGCGCACCTGAGAGCAATGGGCATCAGATGCCTGGACATGTGATGTCGGAAGATTGACTCTAGTGCAAGTGGGAGACTGTTGGGAATATGCCCTAGAGGCAATCATGTATGATGATATTCCTATGTATTCATAAGGTTATGGTCCATGTATGAACTGCTGATATGTATCATCGAATATGTGATTTGATTGTGGAACTACATATTCATGTTGTTCATACTAATTGTCCTTGGTCATTGAGGTTGTGCCGGACACACAACTTAGACCAATGTGAAAGTCGGCATATGACTAGGTTCCACTTGTCATGGGCATGGAGATGCTATTCCGACTTACACTGATTCGGCTAAAGAGTTTAGCGAGTCGGACTGACCCATATTGAGATGCAATGAACAAGTCGTCATTTGCATGTCTCAATCAATGTAATCCTTAGACCTGAGGTTATTGCACAATCCGAGTTGAGGATCTCCGACTTAGGTTCTGTCAAACGTTGTTCCGTCACTGGGCAGTTATAAAGGCGGAGTTCGGGTCGACTGAGAATCAAGCTGCGTGATGTGAATAACCAAGACAGGATTTTGCACCTCCATCTGGAGAGATATTCTTTGGGCCCTCTCGGAAGATATGATTCGGAAAGCATGGCCATGCGCGTCACGGTTAAGTGTTAACCGAGGTAGCCGACTAAGAGTTAGTCGGATGAATCACTTATCTCGGATCGAGAAAGAGAGTCGGACTATTTAAGGGATGACGATCATTCGCCTATAGTCCGACAAGGTATATCGTGAGGCAAAAGGGACTCAAACAAAAGTCACATTGGAAGGTATGTCGTCATGACTTATTGGTACTTGGGAGTTGGCACGTTCTGCTAGGAGCTGCTACCAACTGATCGATCACGAGTGAGACTCGGAATCGTGTCTAGGTTACCATGAGCCTGTCGGGTCACACACTTAAGAGCGGGAGCAAGTTTTGGTTAGACCCAAACAGGAAACCTATTTGGGTTGGACCCAAATAGAGACATGGACTTAGTCAGCAAGTGAGACTTCCAGTGGCTAATATAGGCCTTTTAGTGAATGGGCCACAAGTGAGTGGAGCCCACTTTCACTCACTATATAAGCTGGGGCGCAGGTGCTTGGAGCGAAAAAGGTTAGGTCACTCCATGTGTTGGAAACCCTAGCCCCAGTCCGTCCTGTCGCCGTCGTACCGGACCTAGCAGTCCATCGCCGACGCTCCTCCTCATACGTGTGGATACCGGCGGAGGTGCTGTACGTTCAACACTTCGACGATCGTGAAGAAAGAACGGACCGTGGATCGTGGAACCGCAACGGATCGCGAGGACTACACTGCATCAAGCAACATGCTTCATCAATTCCGCAACTGTGCGTCTAGTGGTAATCCTCGTGGCCTTCTACCTGAGCTAGATCTTGGGATCACCGCGTAGGGAAAAAGTTTTGTTTATCTCTACATGACCCAACAGTAACTGAAGAAGAAGAAGCTCCCACATCAACCACGCGCCAACAACTATTTTCTGGCGCCGTTGCTGGGGAGGTGAGTTAAAAGGTACTCACATCCTCCGGTGTGAGTGCTCGGAGTTATTTCCTTTAGATTCTGCAATTTTGTCTTTTTGTTTCTTGTTTTCACTAGTTAGGCTTAATGGAAAACAACAACAAAATTAGAGAGCTTTATAGTATTTATCTTGAGTTAGGACATGAAGTGTTTGAAGAGAAAATCAAAAAACCTATGGAACTTTATTTGCATGCTAATAGCAATGTTGTTAGTATGAATTCTTTGGACACCATTATTGCTAATGCTATGGAAAAGTCTAAGCTTGGGGAAGCTAGTTTTTATGAAAATGATCTTTTTAGTTCCCCATCTTTGGAAGATAGCTATTCTATTACTTATGATGATACCAAACCTCCAATATATGACGATTACAATGATGAATATGATATTTTCAGTCCACCTACTATTAAGGAGAAAATTAATTATGATTACAATATGCCTCCTATATTTGATGATTATGGTGATGAGAATAATAATGATAGATATTTTGTTGAATCTGCTACCACTATAATTAATAAGAATGACTATGTTTATGTGAAGAGTATTAATTCTTTAATGCATGTGGCTCATGATAAGAATGTTTTATGTGATAGTTATATTGTTAATTTTATTCATGATGCTACTGAAAGTTATTATGAGAGTGGGAAATATGGTTTTATGTATCTCAATAATATTAAGTTTCCCCTCTTTATGTTGAAAATTTTGAAGTTGCACTTGTTTTGCTTTCCTATGCTTGTTGCTTCGTGCTTTCATGACTTGTTTCTTTACAAGATTCCTATGCATAGGAAGTGGGTTAGACTTAAATGTTCTTTGAATTTGCTTCTTGATGCTCTCTTTTACTTCAATTCATATTTCCTATGTGAGCATCTTGTCAAACTATCATGCCTAACTTAAAGGCGTTAAAGAAAAGTACTTATTGGGAGATAACCCAAAAGTTTTAGATGAGTCTTGGAAGTTATTACTTCAGTAATAACCGCTCCTTATCGTTTTTATTTGCTTTTTGTGCCAAGAGTAACCTGTAATGAGAGAGAAGTAATGATTGGGAAAGTTGTTGTCCCGAAATAGATTTATGTGCTTCACCGTAAAGATTCGTGTAAAATCTCTGTTTGTCCTTTTGAGGCGTGAAATTTTGTGCTTCTGCCCCAGGTTGTTATCTAACTTTCGTTAGTTCAACACTTTTTGATTTGAGCAACAGAAGGTCTTCGAAAACATTCGTCTTTACCTGCTGGTCTGTTTTGACAGATTTCTGCCATTATTTGCATTTGCTTTTTGTTGGTTCCTTTTTGAGTTCTTTTGGGGAATTGAGCTTTTTGAGGGAAGTGCTACAGTAGCTTGTGTTTTAATGGAAGTTTTACTGGTGTTGAAACTGAACCCAAAGATTTATTATCTTGAGTGCACAAATGTTGCTAATATAGATTGTGTGAAGTTTTGTATGAAGGAAAAATTTCAGGTGTATGGAAGGAATGAGTAATGAGATGAAGAATTGACTAAAGCTCAAGCTTGGGGATGCCACCCGTGTCACTCCAAGAAATATTCAAGAGGTACAAGCGTCAAAGCTTGGGGATGCCCAAGGCATCCCCTTCTTCATCAATAAAAATCCCAGGTTTCTTCCAAACACTTTATTTTTATTGTTTCATGCACAGTTGTGTTGTTCTTGGAGCGTCTTCTTTTTCTTTTTGTTTTGGTTTTCGTTTGCTTGGTTTTCTTAGTTTTCTTGAATAAATTGGTTGGACCCCCTCTTTCATACATTGGTTTTCAAATAGTTTGGTTTGGATTGGAAAAGAGTAGGAAAGTTCATGCTTAAGTGGTAAAGAGAGCTTGTTTTTGACTGTGGCCTATGCTTTGTCATGCCATGCTTGATATTATTTTGGCTTTATGCTTAGTATTCTTTGCTGTAGCATGACTTGTTATAAACAATTGAGATTGCTTAATGTTCCTTGGAAGGATTATGCGTTGTTTTAGCATATTAAAGCACAATATTGTGGTATTCTCCTTTGATGCTTTATTTGGGTTGACTTGACAAATGCTCACACCATGTTATGACTATCCAAAGTCACCATAAGCCTTTATGATCCTTTAGTTTTCAACTTGTAGTATCACTTTATGCTTTGATCAATGATGTGTTGTCGCTCTGCATTATTATGGCCATTATTGCTCTCTTAGTTTGTCGCTCCCAGTCTTTTGCTAGCCTCCACAACCAAGTATGAGTTCCACTCATGCATCCAACTCCTAAAACCAAGTATTCCGAAGAGTCCACCATACCTACCTACTAGCATATGCTATTCCAAGTATATTCATGTTTTTGTTTACCTTCCGAATTAAACTTGTTATGAGAAAACTAGTGATTAAAGCTCTCACGAACTTGATGGCACACTTTACTTTTCTTGCATTTAATAAACTTGACCCATTGCGTCCATCTTTGTTGCGTATATGCTTGCGCTTTATAAGTTGAAGTTAGCAGAACCATATATCATGGGGAACGCTTTCAACATTGCACTTGTACTTTGTACCCCGTTGATATCATGTTCTTTTGCTTATGGATCCCGGCGGTGTGAAATAAAAGGGGAACTTGTAAGATCATGGAGTTTGTATGTGTGTTAGAGAAACGCCTGGGCCGCTAGCCTAAGCCATGCCTAATCATGGTGGAAACTTGCAGTATAACCATAATGAGCACTCTATGAAGCATCCTCAATAAAAACCTATGCAAATAGCAAATAAAAAGATCGCTGAGATGCTCATTGTCTGCTTGCCTTGTCATTTTGATTATGGGATAGCTCTTGTATCATGTGCAAGGGGTACCCTGTTGGCGGTTCTTTATGATACATATGTACTTACAATGACAAGAGCTTACCTGTGACTAAAGTTGAGTAGCATGAGGTTCGGTCTTGTAAGTAAGGGGCATGAGATTTCAACCTATAACTTGTCAAGCATATCCTCTTAGTTGTGTCACTTTAACCTTAATCACCTAAAGATTCTTATGATAGGGGCAATGAGAGCTGGAAGCTAACAAGTACCATAATTTTTGGAAGCTCTTTATGAAACTTGATTCTCTACTTCCTTCTATGAAGGCCTTTCTTTTACTTTTATGTTGAGTCCCCACCTTCTATCTTTATGCACCTACTTTGAGAGCATAGTGGCCATTCTTAGTTCTATGTGCATTGTCCCAAGACTTGTTTATTGATGCATACTTTGATATTACTTGTTTTAAACTATTTGTATCTAGTCACTCTTATGAACTTTGAAGGTGTCCTATGCATTTATGTTTTGCTACTCTATGAGGGACAAGCTGAATGCCACTATGCTATGTTTTCTTTATGTGAAACAAACAAACGTCTTGCAAAGCATTGTTATTCATGTCTTTTATTTGTGCCTTTTCATGTTACAACATAGTTGCTATGTCTTATAGTTAGAACTACATCTTTCGTGCTATGTTGAAGTACTATGATCCCAGCTTTGAATGTTTTACAAATACTTTGATCAAGTCTATGATGGTGCATGTCACCTCAAAAATTATTCTTTCTTTTTATCACTTACCTACTCGAGGACAAGCAGGAGTTAAGCTTGGGGATGTTGATACATTGCAAAAGTATCTATAATTTTTGATGTTCCATGCTTGGTTTTATCTACTTTCTTATGTTTTTTCCACACTTTGGAGTACTTTTCATATGATTTCTTGGACTAACCTATTAACAAGAGCCACTGTGCCAGCTGCCTGTTTTCTACTGTTTTTGGTTCCAGGAAAGTCAGAAAACAATATTCTCGGAATTGGACCGGACAAAAGCCAAAGTCGATATTTTATCAGAAGACTCACAGAGCAAGAAGATGAGACGGAGAGGGGCTGGTCCCACCACCTGCTGGTGCGGGCCAGGCCAGGCCGCGCTAGGGGGTGGAGCGGGCCCCTCCGGCACCCCCTTGGTCTCCCCTCTCGCCTATAAGAGCCTCCCGATGCATAAACCCTAAATCGTCAATCAGAAATCCACGAAAAGTTCCGCAGCGCCGCCGCCACCGAAGGGGAGATTCGGGGGACAGAAAGTCTCTGTTCTGGCACCCTTCCGGGACGGGGAAGTGCCCCCGGAGCCATCTCCATCGATCTCCGCCACCATCTCCATCACCATTGCTGATTCCCATGATGATGAGGGAGTAGTTCTTCCTCGAGGCTAAGGGTTCTACCGGTAGCTATGTGTTCATCTCTCTCTCTATGCATGATCATATTGTGATCATGAGCTTCTAATCTATTGATCTACCTTGCTACTCAAGTGCTTTAATAGATCTCTGCTCTCCCCATGTGTGTGAAAGTGACAGTGTGCACACCATGGTGGCACTTAGGCTAGAGATTACAAATACTTGTTATGAGTTATATTTGGAGTTGGATGTCTATGAAATTGTGGTGTTTGTTGGACTCATCTAGTACTCAAGGTGACAGTGTGGGGTTATCTAGATGGGAAAGATGAACTTTGAGGTGTGCTGTTATAGCCCTACCATGGATTAGAGTGTCCAACCAGAGAGTAGTTAAGAGTAGTATCATAAAGAGAAGATATTTATATGAGAGTGTTCACTAGTGAAAGTATGATCCCTATGCCTTGTTTCTAAGCATTGAAACACCTTTTGCAACTAGATCTGTTACATGGTTGCTTGCTTCCATCTTTATTTCAGTTTGCCTTTAGTCTCTTCCACGCCATCAAGCTATTTTCTAGCACCGTTGTCTTATATCCATACCACTTGTATTTCACTATCTGTTCGCCGAACTAGTGCACCTATACACCTGACAAGTGTATTGGGTGTGTTGGGGACACAAGAGACTTCTTGTATCTTGATTGCAGGGTTGCTTGAGAATACCTTTGACCACTTCCTCCTTGAGTTCGATAAACCTTGGGTGATCCACTTAAGGGAAAACTTGTTGCTGTTCTACAAACCTCTCCACTTGGAGGCCCAACAACTGTCTACAAGAATAGAAGTGCGTAGACATCACGCTCCCGATAGGAGTAGCCCCTGAGACTACTGTCGAAATATTTTATAGTCGATTGTAGTCTTAGTTTCTTTTGCCGAGAAATTTTCTTCGACCAAAAAAGTTTTGTTTGATTGTTTTCTTCAGGTCTTTGTCTCTTGTTATAGTGCCGCAGTTTCCTTTGCGGCTTGCATCATATGACATAAGTGATGATGAATTTTGTGCCATGGTTTCCTAGAGACACGTCGCGATGGGACGTTCCAAAAATGGGACCATGTAGCAGTAATGATGACATGTGGGTGGTGTGTTCAGCGGAGTTTTTTGACTGCATGTCCCCCTTTCCATGCGAAGATCGAGGCGTCGTGCGGCGTTTCCCTGTTTTGCCGCAGTAATAACTTCTTAAGATTTTTTCCTTATGCAATCCTTTGACACGCGTCGCCATCTTGTGTGTTTTCGACGGTTCAATTTTACACGGTCGAAGATGCATGCTTTGTCTCTTTATAAATGGAAGGAGATATCTTTTATTGATTTTACCTCCTCTTGGCTAGCTTCATCTTCTCTCTTGCGCCCTTTCCCGCCTCTGCCTCTCTCGCCTATTCCTGCTTTCCTCCACGTGCTAGTGCTGCTCTTCAACCACCATGGGCAAGACCAGGGCGGGAACTTCTGCTACGGTTGCCAAGGCCACCAGGCAGAGGGCTATCAGATGGGCCCCTTCGAAGTGCACGGTGTGATATTTGCACGAAGCACGGAACTTTGGCCACCTCGAGGAGGGCACCTTCAAGCTCACCGGGGATGAAGCTGCTCCAATTCTGGAATCTAACTGGAGGGTAATGTTTCTCTCATTTTTGTTATGTGGCCTTTCTCTCCCTATCCATGAATTCCTTCGAGGTCTCCTCTTTGTCTATGGCATGCAGCTGTATCAGCTCACGCTCAATTCTATCCTTCATGTTGCTTGTTTTGTTACTCTTTGTGAATGCTTCCTCGGGATCCATCCCCATTGGGGTCTGTGGAAGTACTTCTTATATGTTCGTCGGAATGCCACCGACACCATTATCCATGACATTGGTGGCGCCATTTTCTCTGTTCTCTCCGATGTCGACTATTTTGATTTTAAGATTACTGATTCTTTACAAGGATGGAAAACCAAATGGTTTTACATCAAGGATCAGACAGTCGAGGGTCAATCTTTCAGCTTAGCCCCTTTTGACCCTTAAAAACCTTGTTGCAAACTTGATTCTTGGGACCATCATCCAACTCCTGAATAAATGATGGACATTGAACCCCTTCTTGCCAGTATATCCAAACTGCTTCACAAGGTTGGCAAGGAATTGCCAGGTCTTCAAATCCTGGCATACTTTCTGCGGATCAGTGTGTAGCCTCTTCAGGCAAGGCTTTCTGGTATGTGGGCGTACAATGGCAAGAAGGACCCGATGAGGATTTTATCGGATGATCTTGCCCTCAAGGTCTATGAAAAAAGGGTTTGGAATTTCACCACACCGACCAAGAAAAGCTCGGTTCCCTCTGATTGCCGTGTAGAGCTGTTTGGCAAGAAGAAACGTCTTCGAGCGGTAAATTTTCCTTGACTTGTTGTTTGTGCAAATGTGTTTTTTGTTCTTTTATGATTGTCCTCCTTTGTGATTGTTGGTCTTCTGTTATACAGGATTATGATCATATATCCTGCCTTCCTCCTCTCCTCGAAAGCGGCGAGCTCCTCGCCGATCCTTTTGCATCTGACGATCTTCCTATGGACAGGACTGCTGCCGATAAGGAGATGGAGGCGTCTATTGCTGAATCTTCATCGAATACTCAATCTCTTCCATCAGCTCGCTCTGAAGACTTTTGCGTTGCGCTCGTAGGCAAAAAAAGAAAACATCCTGGCATGGCGGAGACGATTGAAGACTTGGATGACTCCACTGGCTCAAAACCTTTACGGGGCATCCTAGTTTCGTCGGCTCCTCCCCCAATGGATTTGTTCCACTTTACGCAGGGTGTTTCTTTGTAAGTGTCCCTTGTCCTTTTACTGTTTTCTTTTTGGATGGGTCAATTATTGAGTTTTTTTTGCTTTTTGTAGTGGTGATGACGAGGAAGATCCTCCCTTGTCTCCTCCTGATACGTATGTTGCGCCTCCTTCAATTAAGTCCCTGCAGCCGTGCGCCAATCCAAAGGGAACGCATGTGTCTCCTGCAGATAAGGATATTCAGAAGAACGTTGCCTCTCTGCCAAAGCATCCACCACATAAAAGAAGAAGAATGGCCGACAAAGGCGTGGTGATATCCGAGAATCCCACCGAAGTGTATATGAAGGATGTGAGTGATTTTTTGTTTTCAACATGTTTTGCGTCTTCTCCTATTTGCTGATTTTCATGACATTCTGTTCTTTGTATTCTGCAGCCTTTGATGCGTGAGATGGTTGATATGGCCTCTCACTTTATCAAGATCCGTAATGAAGCCGAAGATCTGAAAGGTATGTTCATTTAGTTTTTAATGCTTTGAATGCTTCCACATCCCTCCTTTTTCTCTAAATTTTTGTATCACTCTCTAATTGTTCAGCCGCTGTCAAAGAGTTTGAGGTTATCCGGGACGAAGCGATGAAGTGTGCTTATGATCTGGAGGCCAAACTTCGAGTAGCTGAGAAGGCTTTGGAGGAGGCCAATTGGAAAGCCAATGCTGACACTGAAGAGAAGGCCAAACAAGTTGCCACCCAAGATGAATATCTTTGGAAGTTCTTGGAGACCCTTAATGCTTCTTTGACCTGTAAGTTTTTTATCTTGAAAGAAAAAATTATGTTTTAACTACTTTTCCCTCCTTCTGGTTCTCAACCCACCTTTTTATGTAGAGCTGACAGGAAATTTTTCAGTGCTGGACAAAGATAAGAGGTTTAACCTTGTATTAGATGTCGTTGGCACTTTAGAGGCTAACAATGTTCGTGGGCGCAACCTTCTTATCCGCTCGCGCCGTGCTTTCAAGAGTCTACATGCCAAGGTTTTCCCGGCGAAGGAAGTGCCAACCGACCTGAATGATCTTTTCGCTGTTTTTGGTGCTGATCTGATCCCGCTTATTGGCTATAGTGTCACACGGTCGAAGATTGGTTCTGAGACTTCGATGGCCTTGGTGATGGTGCATGGTGATAAGATCGACTGGCAGAAGGTTAGCTCCTCTATCCTAGTCACTTCCAATGGTTCGGAAGTTGATTTGAATCCTTTCATTAAGAGGGACAAGAAGTATTCTCAGCTAATCATGGGAATAGGCGCGAGTCCAAAGAAATCATCTGCCCCTTCTTCGACTGGTGCCCCTTCTTCGGTTGCTGCCCCTTCTTTGGCTGTTGCCCCTATTATTCCTATAGCTAGTGTTGCTTCTGCTAGTGCGACTTTATCCGTGGACAAGACTGCTCCGTAGTTTTGTTTTTGTAGGTTTTAGCGTTGTTTGCTCTTCTACTTGTAATTAACTTGGTTTATCTTGCTTTAAGTGCCTCCTTTTGCCGAGAGTATAACTTATGTATATATGTATGCGAATTGTTCCTTGTGTGCTGAAGGCTCCATATTTTTGTGTGCCCTGCCAGATATTGAGCGATTAAGTGGCTCCTTTTGTGTCAGCCTAGACGTCGGATGCGACTCCATCTTCATCTAGGTTGGGTGCAAACGAAACTGCTATTGTGTGTGCGGTAGACCCAACATTGTATGCGGAGAAAATTGAGAAGGTGAAGAGAATTGAAGGAAAACTTCGGGTTGTTCAATCAATGGTGGATGTTGCTCAGTCAAAAACACGCCAGGTTCTAGATCCTGAAGCATACTTCTTGAAGGAAATTTTCCAAGGCGAGCGAGAAGATGCTTTGTAAGTCCTCCGCATTTTTGTGTTATTTCCTGTTTTGTTTGCTAGGTTTTTTGAATTTTTTTCCTATTCCTTTTCCCGTAGGCATTTGATTGTGCAAGAGGGAAGAATCCCAACATCTGCGCAATCGAATCCAAGCTCTTGTGTCTGCTTCTCAAAATTTTGAAACTGACTTTTGGATTGACCACCGCCACGCCTACGCTGTGGCTTTGCTTCAAGACCATGTGTTGGAGGTAGAGCAGTTTGTCGAGTGTTGCCGTAGACCGTTGGCCATTGTGTATAATTCCATGTTTCCCTGGGATCCCCAGCCTTATATTCTAGCCGATTTACTAGCGAAGTTTCATCATGGTGAAAGCATTCATCATTTTGTGAAGTTTTAGCTTGTGGCGGGTGCCAAACTTGCACTTTCCTGGGTGCACATGCACCATCCGACGCTGGATTTGGATGTTGTATTGTCAGGGCTGCCTCCTCCTCCTGACGGTGATCTTGTTAATATGGCGCCGCATTATGCTGCCACCTTTAGACCTGTGATTAGGATTGTCTGGAGGTGCCTAGAGGTAGACAAGGATTTTTCAAAAAAATTGCTATCTAACTATTTTTCTTCATTGTGTCCCTTTGTACTTTTTAGAGAAAATATTGTGTGATGCTATTGTATCTGTCAAAAAGGTCACATGTGTATACGAGATTTTTCTTATTCACGTGGGATACCCCTTATTTGTACTTTGTATAGGACCCGACGATTTAGCGTGTTTGGCATAATTGTCGACGCCCCCATGTAGTGAATCGTGTGTATTGATACGTTGCTAACGTATCGATAATTTTTGATGTTCCATGCTTGGTTTTTATCTACTTTCTTATGTTTTTTCTACACTTTAGAGTAATTTTTATACACTTTCTTGGACTAACCTATTAACAAGATGCCACATTGCCAGCTGCCGATTTTCTGCTGTTTTTGGTTCCAGGAAAGTCAGAAAATGAATATTCTCGGAATTGGACGGGACAAAAGCCAAAGTTAGTTTTTCACTGAGGGGGACACGGAGCCAGAATACGAGACAAAGAGGGGCCAGAGGGCCGCCACACCACCTGGCCGCGCGGCCAGGCCTGGCCCGCGCCAGGGGGTGGTGTGCCCGCCTAGGGCACCCCCTCGGCCTCCCATTTCTCCTATAAGATGCCTCCTATACAGAAACCCTAAGTACCCAATCAAAATTCCACGAAAGAGTCTATAGCCACCGTCATCTCTATCCCTAGATCAGGAGGGATCTGAAGCTCTTCCCGGTACCTTGCCGGAGGGGAGAATTCACCCTGGAGGCCTTCTTCATCACCATGCAAGCCTCCGGTGTGATGGGTGAGTAACTCATCCTTGGACTACGGGTCCATATAGTAGCTAGATGGTTGGTTCTACTCCTTTGTGCTACCATGTTTAGATCTTGTGAGCTCCGTTCATGATCAATATCATCTATTTGTAATCCTACATGTTGTGTTTGCGGGGATCCGATGGATATTGAGATGCTATTTCAGACTGATTATTAATTCTATCATGTCTTTGTTATTTGTGATCTTGCATGCTCTCTATTGTTAGTAGATATCTTGGCCGAGTAGATGCTAGCAACTCCAAGTGGGGGTATTTATGCTCGATAGTGGGTTCATGCCTCTAGTAATCTGGGAAAGTGACAGAAGGGGAGTCTCTCATAACCAATCTCTTTACTTTGTTGTTTTTGTTTTTCTTAGTTTATTTCTGCTTTGTTTGCTTGTTTCTTTATCAAAAATACAAAAAAATTAGTCCCTACTATAGTTGTTATTTTCATTGGTCTGTTATTGTCTTGCTTTATCATGCTTTCTATCAATGGTTGGTTTCTTTGAAACTGAATCTTATTGGCAAGGTGGGTTCATTAAAGAACAAAAATATTATTATAAGGAACACCGCTTGTCACAAAAAAGTAAACATTTACGGGAACAAATTGATAAATGGTATACCATTGCTATAAATGTGTGCTCTACTTATAATGTTACCTATTGCTTTGATAAATCTTATTGTTGTAGGAGGTATAAACACCTCCCTTTTCAATGTGAGTATAATGATGATGTTACCATATCTTCTTATGTTAAGGGAAATTATGACTTTTATGATGTGGAACAAATTGAAGGATTTATTGCTTGGAAGGGTGCATTTGAACTTGCTAGTTTGCTTGAAAATACTGATGATTCACCTTATAAATATGAGGTTTATGATATACTTAAATTTTGCTTTGATAATTACAAGGTAGAAAATGGCTATATTCTTGAATATCTTAATAGATGCTCTCCACCAATGGAAGAGACTGGAAGCTCATTGGATGAAAAAGAGGAGGAGAGTGATGATCAAGAGGAGGAAGAATGGATCTACCCATCCCTACCTTCTAATGAGAGTAACTCTTTACCCCTTACATCATTTGATTATCCCCCATGCTTACCAAAGGAGGACGAATGTCATGTTCCTATGGATTCTTTTGAAAATGTTTATAATAAAGCTCTAGATGATGGTCCTATATTGGTTGATAATATTAATTGTACTACTATTGAAAATGAGATTGATGAGTCATCTTGTCATAAAATTGTTAAAAGCGGGATTGAAGGTTTTAATCCCACTATTTTTGAGCTTGATAAAAATTACGTGTTTGTAGATCATGAAAAGCATGATGTATGTGATAGTTATATTGTTGAGTTTATTCATGAGGCTACTGAAAATTATTATGAGAGAGGAAAATATGGTTATAGAACTTTTCATGGTATTGAAACACCTCTCTATGTGCTGAAAGTTTTGAAGTTACTCTTGTTTTATCTTCCTATGTCTGTCACTTTGTTCTTTGCGAATTTATTTGCATACAAGATTCCTATGCATAGTAAGTGGGTTAGACTTAAATGTGTTTTGAATTTGCTTCTTGATGCTCGCTTTTACTTCAATTCATATTTCTTATGTGAGCATTTTCTCAAACTATCATGTCTAACATAAAGGCGTTAAAAAAAGTACTTATTGGGAGATAACCCAAAAGTTTTAGATGAGTATTGGAAGTTATTGCTTCAGTAATAACCTCTCCTTATCCTTTTTATTTGTTTTTTGTGCCAAGAGTAACCTCTAATGAGAGGGAAGTAATGCTTGGGAAAGTTGTTGTTCCGAAATAGATTTTTGTGCTTCACCGTAAAAATTCGTGTAAAATATCTGTAAGTTTTTTTGAGGCGTGAATTTTTGTGCTTCTGCCCCAGGTTGTTATCTAACTTTCGTTATTTCAACACTTTTTGATTTGAGCAACAGAAAGTCTTAGAAAAAATTGGTTTCTACCTGCTGGTCTGTTTTGACAGATTTCTGCCATTAGTTGCATTTGCTTCTTGTTGGTTCCTTTTTGGGTTCTCTTTGGGGAATTGAGCTTTTTAAGGGAAGTGATTCAGTAGCTTGTGTTTTAATGGAAGTTTTATTGGTGTTGAAACTGAACCCAAAGACTTATTATCTTGAGTGCACTAATGTTGCTAATAAAGATTGTGTGAAGTTTTGTATGAAGGAAAAAATTTCACGTGTATGGAGAGAATGATGTAATGAGATGAAGAATGGACTAAAGCTCAAGCTTGGGGATGCCACCCCGTGCCACCCCAAGAAATATCCAAGAAGTACAAGCGTCAAATCTTAGGTTTCTTCCAAATACTTCATTTTTATTGTTTCATGCACAGTTGTGTTGTTTTTGGAGCGTCTTCGTTTTTTGTTTTTGGTTTTCGTTTGCTTGGTTTTCTTAGTTTGCCGAATAAATTGGTTGTACCCCCTCTTTCATGCATTGGTTTTCAAATAGTTTGGTTTGGATTGGAAAAGAGTAGGAAAGTTCATGCTTAGGTGGTAAAAGGAGTTTGTTTTTGACTATGGCCTATGCTTTGTCATGCCATGCTTGATATTGTTTTGGCTTTATACTTAGTGATCTTTGTTGTAGAATGACATGTTATAAACAATTGAGATTTCTTAATGTGCCTTTGAATAATCATGCGTTGTTTTAGCATACTAAAGCATAAGTATTGTGGTATTCTCCTTTGATGCTTTATTTGGGTTGACTTGGTGCATGCTCACACCATGTTATGACTATCCCAAGTCACCATAAGCCTTTATGATCCTTTAGTTTTCAACTTGTAATATCACTTTATGCTTTGATTAATGATGTTTTGTCGCTCTGAATGATTATGGCTATTATTGCTTCTTAGTTGGTCGCTCCCAGTCTTTTGCTAGCCTTCATAACCAAGTATGAGTTCCACTCATGCATCCAACTCCTAAAACCAAGTTATTCCAAAGAGTACACCATACCTACCTATTAGCATTTGCTATTCCAAGTATATTCATGTTTTTATCTACCTTCCGAATTAAACTTGATATGTGAAAATTAGTGATTAAAGCTCTCACGAACTTGATGGCACACTTTACTTTCTTGCACTTAATAAACTTGAACCATTGCATCCATCTTTGTTGCGTATATGCTTGCGCTTTATAAGTTGAAGTTAGTAGAACCATGTATCATGGGGAACGCTTTCAACATTGCACTTGTACATTGTACCTAGTTGATATCATGTTCTTTTGCTTATGGATCCCGGCGGTGTGAAATAAAAGGGGAACTTGTAAGATCATGGAGTTTGTATGTGTGTTAGAGAAACGCCTGGGCCGGTAGCCTAAGCCATGCCTAATCATGGTTGAAACTTGCAGCATAACCATAATGAGCACTCTATGAAGCATCCTCAATAAAAACCTATGCAAATAGCAAATAAAAAGATCGTTGAGATGCTTATTGTCTGCTTGCCTTGTCATTTTAATTACGGGATAGCTCCTGTATCATGTGCAAGGGGTACCCCGTTGGCGGTTCTCTATGATACATATGTACTTACAATGACAAGAGCTTACTTGTGACTGAAGTTGAGTAGCATGAGGTTCGGTACTCATAAGTAAGGGGCATGAGATTTCAACTTATAACGTGTACATCATATCCTCTTAGTTGTGTCACTTTAACCTTAATTACCTAAATATGCTTATGATCGGGGCAATGAGAGATGAAAGCTAAAAAGTACCATAATTTTTGGAAGCTCTTTATGAAACTTGAATTTGTAACACCCTCAAATCGGCCCTATGCAAGTTTAGCCCTTTCCGCCAAACCCGCATAGAAACGATTCAAAGACGCCCACTAGGCACTTTCGTGCGGGTGGAAAACGAAGGAATAACATTACACAATAGTCCTCGATGGGACCCACAGAACAGATATATATACAACAGCGACTCCCGGAGTCAAGAATACAAATATATAATACAAAGATCCAAATCACCTTGAAAACGATAGAGCGTCCGCCTACAGACAAGATGCAAATGGGGCTAAGATCCGTGAAGAATAACCAATGGCGTCCATAACCCTGCCTAGGCCAAGCCAGAACGGTAACCCTGCTAACGACGGCGATCTCAAACCTGCTAAAACAAAAGGGGTGCCGACAAAGGGAAAATGAAAAAGACGAGCGTCAGTACTGAGGCCAGTACACGGCGAGGCTAGAATTCGGCGGCTCTCGCCTACATAGGTATGGTGGGCTGAAGCGGCAGTGCAGCGGCACTAAACAACCTATAGAGACTCGGTATCACTAGCGGCTATTAGAGAGGGGTAAGAAAGACCTATTCAGATCCAACCTGAAGCTAACACCAAACAAACCCATCCTGGTATTTCCCCCTCGAGACCAAACGAGGAAGTCGGACCAAGGAACTCACACAGTTGGCAATTTTACTCATTCCATTATAGTTGCAGCAATTACTAATCAGATATAGATAGCATGAATCATCCTGATAGCATAAGTAGTGGGCAGTTTTAATCACCATTCCGTTGTAGTTGGAACATTTACTAGTCAGATATAATTGTCCTGAGGAATCCCAAAACCCAGCAGTTGATGGCACTTTTATCACATTCCATTGGAGTTGCCATACTTACTAGGCATATAGCATGTCACAACACAACCCCGATCCACCAGCTGTTGGCATTTTTAATATCCATTCCATTATACTTGAGCTGATTACTAGTCACATATTAGGTCAAATTTATAGCACTACTTTAGTTATGCTTGTCTATGATCGAGATACTGTGCTCCAAGTCGTCCATACCCGCGGACACGGCTTTCAGAAAGTTTTACCCTGCAGGGGTGCACAAATAGCAACACACACTCGATCAACCTCGGAAAAACCAACTCAAAACCCAACGAGGCATTCACGACAAAGCGATCACAGGATTCAAAAATATTTCAGGGGGCCACCCCACTAAGCTACCCGCAACGAAGTTGGCCAGCTCCGGAACGGACCCAGGGTTTGTGTGGACGGCTGTAAACGACTGGGTACCCGAAAATGTGACTGGGCTTGTCGATACAGCGAAAACGTGTCACGATCCTAAACAGTACAGGTGCTCCACGCACAATCGTAAATAAAGCAGTAACATGGCATAAGTACAAGATAGTAATAAAACCCCAAACTAGTTCGTGGCCCCAAGAAATAGAAATGAATCAAGCTCTGGCTCAGGGGGGGTCCATAAGGCCTCCCGGATGTCAATAGTGCGAATAGTCAAGGAACAGGTATCAAGTACTCGGGGTCCTACGGGACACAAGTGAGCGTGGAAGACCCAAATAACATCTATTGCCCACCGGTGCCTCTGCATTAGTTATATCTAGTATTTTAATAGTTGTATTTAAAGCCATGATCATCTCCACCAATAAGCATCTCCACCAATAAACATCTGCCAGCGTTCCAACAATTGTGGTACTTGACAACACGAGATCACACTTGAGCAACCGACTACGACTCGCAAGGCCAGCTATCTACCAAACACAGGTAATAGGAGGTGTCCAAGGCAATATAGAGGCTGCATGGGGTATAACTGGTGTACGGAAACTAAATCATCGCGACACGGATAGCAATAGATCAATAGGAGGAAATAAAGACTTTAAATGCAAAATACGTAGAAGGGGGAGAGATGCTCGCCTGGGAAACACTGCCGGAGATTCATATCCGAAGAACTTGTCGATACTCGCATCCACTCATCGGTCTAATCCGCGAAGAAGCAAAGCACTAAAAGAAACACCGGATGCACTATTTAATATTACGGCAGAAGATCCGGCATGATTATGATATGATGCAGATGCGGTGCAATTAGGCAGTATTAAGCGGAACCGGGGTCCCGAC
This sequence comes from Avena eriantha, assembly GCA_910589775.1. Lineage (NCBI taxonomy): Eukaryota > Viridiplantae > Streptophyta > Magnoliopsida > Poales > Poaceae > Avena > Avena eriantha. The sequence continues at coordinate 367,451,309 of OU342740.1, read as the reverse complement.
AATTTATTAAACGGTTCAAGTTATTTGAAACCCCCGCAATTTCAATGTTGTATTAACAGGGTGAAACATGGCATCGGTTTGCTACACCAATTTAAATGGAGTCCGGAGTAAGACAAAGATATCCTGCCGATGAACTCCATATTTAATTATGAGGTGAATCGACATAATGCCCCCAAACCCCATGATGAGATGCGAGCATGAACAATTTAATATGCGACAGATAGATGTCATTATAAAAATAGGGGCTTAGGGTCACACATCTGGGTTCGGACGTTCTTAGGGTTAGATGTGGTTTGGGGTCCGGTCTCAGGGTCCGGATCTGGGGGTTCGGATCGACGGGATCGGTCTTCAGAAAATGAGAGGTAGATCTTGTCGCATCCGCGGTCTCCGGGTCATGTCACCGGTCATGGCATTCGGGATGAAGAGCTTGTCGTATCGGGGAGAAGATCTTGGAGGGTGCCGGCTTCAATTGTCGACGATGTACTTGGTTTCGGTACCGGGAAGGAGATCTTGTATCTTCGGCATCGGGTACTCTTCATGTGTCGGAGATCTTGTTTATCTTGCGTGAATCCCTCACCATCGGTGGCGGCTTGTGTGACTTCACGATTAGAAGAACTTGTCCACGCGGGCGAGGCCGATGTATTGGTTCGAGAATCAACAAGGCCATGGTCTAACTCTGTCCATCCGCGACATCTAGAATCGGAGCCACACCATACGAGCATCTTCAACACAAGCACACAGTGCTACATACACGCATACACCCGAGACGAGGAACTGAGGCTGTTAGCGCGGACGCGCGGCTTTCTAGAGATGGGGCCTGAAGCAGAGCATGGAGAGACAGTGAGACACGACAGAGGTGGCATCTGGCTTGAACAGCGAGTGGAAGGCGACGGAGGGCGTTGCCCTGGGAGGCGAGGTAGGACAGGACAGAGAGCAGCCCGGCGATTCGCGGCGAGCCCGGGGCCGGAGAGGATTCGTAGGTGGTGGGGCGGTGAGCGGAGCGCGGACCGGCGGCGAGGGACGAGGTGGTACCGAGGCTGACGGCGAGCTGAGCGGCCGGCCCCTGGTGGGCGAGGCGGCGGCGAATAGAGACGGGGAAGGTTGCCGAGGCAGGGCCTGCGGCACCGGTGAGGTCGGCGTCGACCGGAGGCGGGGCCTGGCGGCGGCCGGGAGGAGTAGAGGCGGGGGAGAAGGCGGCGAGGGGGACGAGCGAGGCCGGGCGGTGGGGCTCTGGCCGGAGGCGGCGGGGCGGAGGAGGTAGCCAAGCGGAGATAGAGGCGGGGGAGAACGGGGCGGCTCCGACGAGAAGGGGCCCGGCGAGGGAGGATGCGGACGTGGCCGGCGGCGGCGACGCGGTGGAGGAGCGTGCAGGAGGGGCGCGGTGGACGTCACGGTCGCGGCCCAAACCGAGGAGGCGGTCGTCGGAGCGGAGGGGCCGAGGCGGTCGCGGGCTCGAGGGCGGCGGGGAGGGGAAGAGGCGGCGGTGGAGAGCGAGACGGGGCGGAGGACGGCCCGGGGTGGCGGCGAGGAAGCAGGGCGTCGGTCGGCGGGGAGCGAGCAGCGCGGATCGAGGAGAGGGGGCGGGGCGCGGGGCGAGTCTGCGGGAGAGAGAGAGAGGGAGGCGGTCGGGTGTGGGGCCACGCGGGTGTGGGAGTGCGTGCAGGTGAGGGAAAGAGGGCGCGTCAGTCGTGGGGTGGGCTAGGCTAGCGGCAGGTGGGAGAACGGCGGCAGCGTGTGTCCGCTCCTGGGGCTGCTAGGGGGCTGGTGGGGTGAGGTGACAGCGGTTGAATGGATGGAGAAAGGGCCAGGCTGATGTGGCGCAATGGGATAGGTTGGGGTGAGGTGGAGGGGGCTGGGTAGATTAGGTTTAGGTAGAAAAAGGGTTTGGGTAGGATTAGGAATTAGACTAGGTTTTAGTTTAGGGCTTGGAGGTGGCCGGCCGGGCTTTCGGCCTGGTTGGCTGCCTCCTATAAAAATAATATAAATTTTGTTTATTTAAAACGGGGCTTTTGAAACCCGTTGGTAGACAAAACAAAATATTCCGGAGACCCAGGATTTGATTTGAAATAATAACGGGGCGTTTAGAAAACAAAAATAGACTTTTCGAAAGTACTTTTATGCAAACAAATGCAAGATGACATGACGATGCTCAAATGCAAGGTGGCATGATGACATGAGCATGCAGTCATGATGATGTAATGCACAAAAACAACGTGATTTTCTAGTAGTGGTTTTTGCGGGGCGCCACAGAATTCCTACTTCCTTCTATGAAGGCCTTTCTTTTACTTTTATGTTGAGTCTCCACCTTCTATCTTTACGCACCTATTTTGAGAGCATAGTGGCCATTCTTAGTTTTATATGCATTGTCCCAAGACTTGTTGATTGATGCATAACTTTGATATTGCTTGTTCTTAAACTATTTGTATCTAGTCACTCTTATGAACTTTGAAGGTGTCCTATGCATTTATGTTTGCTACTCTATGAGGGATAAGCTGAATGCCACTATGCTATGTTTTCTTTATGTGAAACAAACAAACTTCTTGCAAAGCAATGTTATTCATGAATCTTTTGTTTTTGCCTTTTCATGTTGCAACATATTTGCTATGCCTTATTGTTAGAACTTTATCTTTCATGCTATGTTGAAGTACTATGACCCCAGTTATCAATGTTTTACAAATACTTTGATGAAGTTTATGATGGTGCATGTCACCTCAAAAATTATTCTTTCTTTTTATCACTTACCTACTCGAGGACGAGCAGGAGTTAAGCTTGGGGATGTTGATACGTTGCTAACGTATCCATAATTTTTGATGTTCCATGCTTGGTTTTTATCTGCTTTCTTATGTTTTGTCCACACTTTGGAGTACTTTTTATACACTTTCTTGGACTAACCTATTAATAAGATGCCATAGTGCCAGCTGCCTGTTTTCTGCTGTTTTGGTTCCAAGAAAGTCAGAAAATGAATATTCTCAGAATTGGACGGGACAAAAGCCAAAGTCAGTTTTTCACCGAGGGGGACATGGAGACAGAATACGAGATGGAGAGGGGAAGAGGGCCGCCACACCACCTGGTTGCGCGGCCAGGCCTGACCCGTGCCAAAGGGTGGTGTGGCCACCTAGGGCACCCCCTCGGCCTCCCCTTTCACCTATAAGATGCCTCCGGTATAGAAACCCTAAGTACCCGATCAAAATTCCATGAAAGAGTATGTAGCCGCCGTCATCTCCATCCCTAGATCGGGAGGGATCTGAAGCTCATCTCGGCACCCTGCCGGAGGGGAGAATTCACCCTGGAGGCCTTCTTCATCACCATGAAAGCCTCCGGTGTGATGCGTGATTAGTTCATCCTTGGACTACGGGTCCATGTAGTAGCTAGATGGTTGGTTCTTCTCCTTTGTGCTACCATGTTTAGATCTTGTGAGCTCTGTTCATGATCAAGATCATCTATTTGTAATCCTACATGTTGTGTTTGCGGGAATCCGATGGATATTGAGATGTTATTTCAGATTGATTATTGATTCTATCATGTCTTTGTTATTTGTGATCTTGCATTCTCTCCGTTGTTAGTAGATATCTTGGCCGAGTAGATGCTAACAACTCCAAGAGGGAGTATTTATGCTTGATAGTGGGTTCATGCCTCTAGTAATCTGGGGAAGTGACAGAAATCTCTAAGGTACTAGATGTGTTGTTCCTACTAGGGAGAAAACAGCAATCCTTTGTTCATAGAACAATCGTATTGTTTACTTTACATGCAATGCATAATGCAATTATCTTTTGCTTGCAACTTAATACTGGAGGGGGTTCGGATGATAACCTGAAGGTGGATTATTAGTCATAGATGCAGTTGGATTACGGTCTATGTATAATGTTGTAATGCCCAATCAAATCTCACAGAAGTCAAGATGATTAGTATATGCATGATTGATTTCTTGATGTTTGTTGATACGTCCATTTTGCATCACTATTCTATATCATAATTTACTGTTATTCATTGATATATTTCATATTAAGAGATGATACTTATGTTATTTCATTTGTTTTTGCGTGGTTGATGACTTTTGGAGCATGGACAGATGCAGTCAGGATTCTGATGGAAAAGGTGCTGTTTGGAGGCAAAATTCGCGAAGATCAGAAAATCCGGGAAAATACATGGAAAATCCTATTTTTCTAGAAGACAAAGAAATCCAGAAGGGGAAGTGGAGATGGGCCACAGGGGGCCCACACCACCCCCTGGCGCGGGCCACCCTAGGCCGAGCCACCAGGTGGTGTGGCCGCCCTGGTCCACCTCCAGCTCTCCCCTCTGGCGTATATTATCTCCACGGAATCCTAATACCTAGAGAGCGACCACAGAAAGATTTCGCCGCCTCTACAGGGCGGAAAACACCGAGAGAGAAAGATCTCTCTGGCAGACAGAATTCTGCCGGGGGAATTCCTTCCCAGAGAGGGGAGAGCATCGCCATCAACACCACCATAAAGCTGGACTTCATCGGGATCATCATCATCATAACCACCATCATCAGCAGTAGCACCATCATCACCACCTCCATACCTCTATAACAATTGGATTGAATCTTGCATAGTTCTTAGGGGAAACTTTCCGGTGTTGATTACTCTTTGTAGTTGATGCTATTGAGTGAACCATTGAATTATTGTTTATGTTCATATTGTTATACATCATTATTCCATCTCAGATCATGATCCATATGATGTACTTCTTCTAGCGGTGTCATGTGAACGTCGACTAGATGACACTTCACCTATATGGGCCTAGGGGAATGCATTGTGTATTTGGCTACTAATCGTAGGGGTTGCCGGAGTGACAGAAACATGAACCCCCGTTAGGAAACCATTGCACAAGGGACGCCAGGGTCTTAGAGTTTAAAGTTGTGGTTAGGTTTCTACCTTAATTACTTTCTTGTACTTGCGGATGCTTGCAAGGGGTTTAAGCACAAGTATGTATTAGTCCTAGGAAGGTCGGTACATTAGCACATGTTCACCCACACAACACTTAGCAAGATAAAGAAGATTAATAAACTATATGAAGCGAAAGCAATTGACAGAATTCCCATGTGTCCTCGAGAACGTTTGGTCATCTTAAGTAATACAACCGACTTGTCCTTTGGTGAAGAAAGGATTGGGCCACTTGCTGCATTTATTCTTATTGTCTTTTATTTACTCGTACTTTATTTACTTGCATTATCAAACAAAACCTAAAAATATGTTTGCTAAGTATTTGCAGAGAATTCCTGATCCATACCACAAGATGGGACCTTCTGCTCCTCGTTGGGTTCGACACTCTTACTTATCGAAAATACTGCGATACACCCCCTATACTTGTGGGTCATCAAGACTATTTTCTGGCGTCGTTGCCAGGGAGTGAAGCGCTATTGGAGAGTGGAACTGGTAAAGGAAACCACTAATGTGAGTATTGTTTACTTCTGTTAGTTGCTTTATTTTCATTATGGATAATTCGTTGAGTTTCTTATTTCGTAATGCTACTACCACTTCTAAGGTAGTAGATGAACCACCACCTGCTGAGAATGATACTTTTAAAATACCTACAAGAATTATTGATCGTGTTATGGATAACTACTATGTTGGGGATGGAACTGTCCATCCTGGTGATCATTTGCTCTTTATACACGAATTATGCGGGTTGTTCAAGTGTGCAGGTATTACTACAGATCAAGTTAAGAAGAAGTTATTCTCATTATCACTAAAAGGAAGAGCTAAGGAATGGTATAATCTGCTGAAGAATGGTTAAGTTCTTGAATGGGAGGAAATAGTACCTCTCTTTTATTCAAAGTTTTATCCTCCTAGTGAGATTCATAAAGATCGGAATCAAATATACAACTTTTGGCCTCTTGATGGAGAGAGTACAACTCAAGCTTGGGGGAGATTGAAGTTACTAATGCTCAAATGTCCCATTCATGAGCTCCCCAACAATATTATTATCAATAACTTTTATGCAAGGCTTTCTCTTCATGATAAGGATTTACTGGATACCTCTTGTGCTGGATCATTCACTGGCATGGAAGAAGAAGCTAAATGGGATCTTTTGGACCATATTCAAGATAATGCTGAAGCATGGGAGAATGACAAAGGAAGAAAGTCAGGTATAAATTATGATTATGAATGCATTAAATCTTTTATGGGAACTAATGACTTTCAAAATATTAGTAATACATATGGTCTTGATTCTCAAGTTATTACAAATTGTTTTAAGGCTTTTGCTTCCTATATTGAAATTCCAAAAAGGGATGGAACATGTATCATGCACCATATAAAGATATTGTTGACTGTGCTCCTATTGGGAGTACTGAATTTTGCACTATTGATCACATCCTACCTGAACCTTATATCGAGAAAATACACTTCCCGGATAAGGTAAAGGATCATCCTATGGTAACTAGTGTAATCACTAAAAGTGCAAAGAAAACTGTAAACCCTGATGAACAAATAAATATTGAACCTGTTGTAGCAATTGTGAAAGACCTTGTCACTAAAAGTGTAGAAGATGGACACATAGTCTTTTGTGAGGATGCTTCTAATATTGTCTCACATCCTAATAAAACTAAAAAGGCTAGTGTCCCTGTGCTTTCTGTTAGAATTGGTGATCATTGCTATTATGGTTTATGTGATATTGGTGCAAGTTCAACCGCTATTCCTTATGAGCTTTACAAAGAAATTATGCATCAAATCAGTCCCTGCGAATTGGAAGATATTGATGTGGTTATTCACCTTGCTAATAGAGAGACCATCTCTCCAATTGGTATTGTGCGGGATGTAGAAGTTCTTTGTGGTAAGATTAAATATCCTGCTGATTTTCTAGTACTTGGTTCAGCCGCTAGTAAAACTTATCCCATCATTTTTGGTAGACCTTTCTTGAGTACTTGTGGAGCTATTATAGATTGCAAAAGGGAGAAAATCTTGACTAAGTTTGATGGGGAATCTTATGAGTTTAATTTTTCGAAATTTACTAAAGAACCTTGTGAAAATGAAACCCATAATGAGGATTTTAGAGTTGAACAACTTGTTTCTATCTCTCTTGCTCCTAACAATGCTTTACAGCAATTTATGGAGGATCATGAAAGTAAAATCTTCAAGGAAGAAAGAAATGAAATTGACGAGATTCTCCGTCGTCAACCTAATATGCTTAAGCACAACTTGCATGTAGAAGACTTGGGTACCACGTTGCCACCTAAAAAGGATCCGGTCTTCGATCTAAAACCTCTCCCTGACGATCTTAAATATGCTTACATTGATGATAATAAGATATATCCTGTTATTATTAGCTCTAAACTTTCAGGGAAGGAAGAAGAAAGGTTATTGGAGGTACTAAAGAAACACCGAGGGGCTATGGGCTATACTCTGGATGATTTAAAAGGGATTTCTCCTACTATATGTCAGCATGCTATCAATATAGAACCAGATGCAAAGCAAGTGGTCGAGCACCAACGGCATTTAAATCCTAAGATGAAGGAAGTGGTAAGAAATGAGGTATTGAAACTCCTTGATGCTGGTATTATTTACCCTATTGCTGATAGTGAATGGGTTAGTCCTGTTCATTGTGTCACTAAAAAGGGGGAATTACCGTCGTCCCTAATGATAATGATGAGCTTATTCCCCAAAGAATAGTAGTAGGCTATAGACCGTGCATTGATTTTAGGAAAGTTAACAAAGTTACTAAGAAAGATCATTACCCACTTCCTTTTATCGATCAAATGTTAGAAAGGTTGTCTAAAAAGACCCATTTTGTTTTCTTGATGGATATTCCGGTTTCTCTCAAATTGTTGTTAAACAACAAGATCAAGAAAAAACTAATTTTACATGCCCTTACGGAACCTATGCTTATAGATGTATGCCTTTTGGTTTATTTAATGCTCCTGCTACTTTTCAAAGATGCATGTCTATTTTCATGGTTTTTGTGAGGAAATTGTGGAAGTGTTCATGGATGACTTCTCCGTCTATGGAACTTATTTTGATAATTGTCTGCACAACCTTGATAAAGTTTTGCAGAGGTGTGAAGAAACTAATCTTGTTCTTAATTGGGAGAAATGCCACTTCATGGTTAATGAAGGGATTGTCCTTGGGCATAAGGTTTTCGAAAGGGGAATAGAAGTGGATAGAGCTAAAGTTGAGGCAATTGAGAAAATGCCCTGCCCAAGAGACATCAAAGGTAGTCGTAGTATCCTTGGTCATGCTGGTTTCTATAGAAGGTTTATTAAAGATATCTCTAAGATATCAAAACCCCTCACTAATATTCTTCAAAAAGATGTACCCTTTGTTTTTGATGATGATTGTAAGGAAGCTTTTGAAACTCTTAAGAAGGCTTTAACTACATCTCCTATTGTTCAACCACCTGATTGGAGTTTACCCTTTGAAATAATGTGTGATGCTAGTGATTTTGCTGTAGGTGCTGTCCTTGGGCAACGAATTGATAAAAAGTTAAATGTTATTCGTTATGCTAGTAAGACTCTTTACGCTGCTCAAAGGAATTATGATACTACTGAAAAAGAATTCCTAGTTGTCGTTTTTGCTTGTGATAAGTTTAGACCTTATATTGTAGACTCAAAATTTACCATTCATACTGATCATGCTGCTATTAAGTACCTTATGACGAATAAGGATGCTAAGCCTAGGCTTATTAGATGGGTGCTGCTTTTACAAGAGTTTGATCTACATATTGTAGATAGGAAAGGTGCTGAAAATCCTGTTGCTGATAATTTATCTCGGTTGGAAAATATCTCTTTTGATCCTATGCCTGTTAATGATAGTTTCCCGAATGAACAGTTGGTCGCAATAGGGATAAGCTCACGAGGGAGCCCTTGGTATGCTGATTATGCTAACTTTATTGTCTCCAAGTATTTTCCTCCAACTTTCACAGCTCAGCAAAGAAGGAAGTTCTTTTATGATTTGAGGCATTATTTTTGGGATGACCCACATTTATATAAAGAAGGAGTGGATGGTATTATGCAAAGATGTGTTCCAGAATATGAACAAAAGGAGATATTGCGGAAATTTCATGGTAGTGCCTATGGAGGACATCATGTGGGACATAGAACTGCACAAAAGGTGCTACAATCAGCTTTCTACTAGCCTACCCTTTTTAAAGATGCAAGAAATTTTGTTTTATCTGGTGATGAGTGTCAGCGTGTTGGTAATATTTCTAGACGCAAGGAAATGCCTATGAACTACTCTCTGGTTATTGAACCCTTTGATTGCTGGGGATTTGACTTTATGGGTCATTTTCCTCCCTCGAAAGGCTATACTCATATTCTTGTTATCGTTGATCATGTCACTAAGTGGGTAGAAGCTATACCTACGAAGAGTGCTGATGGGGAGACGTCTATAAAAATGCTTAAGGATGTTATCTTTCCTAGGTTTGGAGTGCCTAGGTATCTCATGACTGATGGAGGTTCTCATTTCATTCATGGTGGTTTTAGAAAGACCCTTGCTAAATATGATGTTAATCATAGAATTGCTTCAGCTTATCACCCCCAAACTAGTGGGCAAGTAGAGTTATAAAATAGAGAAATTAAATACATCTTGCAAAAGACTATTAATAGATCTACAAAAAACTGGGCTAAAAAGTTGAACGATGCTTTATGGGCTTATAAGACTGCCTATAAAAACCCTATGGGGATGTCTCCTTATAAAATGGTTTACGGGAAAGCTTGTCACCTACCTTTAGAATTAGAACACAAAGCTTATTGGGTAGTTAAAGAACTTAATAGAGAATGTAAGGTTGCTGGTGAAAAAAGATTATTTGACTTAAGTTCTTTGGATGAATGGAGGAGTGAAGCATATGAGAATGCTAGACTCTTTAAGGAAAAAGTTAAAAGATGGCATGACAAGCGAATACTTAAGAGATAATTCCATGTTGGTGAGAAAGTTCTATTGTATAGGTCTCGTCTCAGATTTTTTGCAGGAAAACTACTGTCAAAATGGGAAGGACCTTTCGTTATTGAAGAAGTGTACCGTTCAGGAGCGATAAAAAATTCTTCTTTAAAAGATAACACTACACAAGTGGTGAATGGGCAGCAACTCAAGCACTATATTGCTGGGGATTCTTACAATGAAGATGTTGATGATTTTCAAGTTATAACTCCAGAAAAATTTATCAAAGATCAAATTCAGAGACCTGTAGAGTCCGTTTTCGAACAGGTAACAGTTATGGTAAGAAAAGTTCTGCGAAAGATCTATCTAGTTATATTTTTGGAGTTTTTATCCAACAAGGAAAGCAACGAAGCGAAAGAGGGATGGAAACGGAGCCAGGGTGGCTCACACCACCCTGTGGCGCGGGCCCACCCCTAGCCGCGCCACCAGGTGGTGTGGCCACCTCGGACTCCGTCTCCGACCCGTTTTCTCCCAGTACCTTCCTTTTGTTGTGAAACTTCATAATATATAATCCCCCAGATCCCCCGAGGTTCGTATATCGTGTTCTCGTCATGTTTTTGTTTTGATCTATTTCTGACAGGTAGAGTCCTAGATTTGGAGCCACAATGTCTTCCTCTGGATCAGCCAAGGAAGATTCCTCTGCGGATATCATCAACCCATACATGAGAGAGTTGAAGATTCATCCCAAGGAGTTGTTGCTTAAAGATGGAGAGGTACGGATAAAGGAGGTTCAAGGCCCTAAAGGTGAAGGAAGTCTGGAGGACAGGATGGGAGTGCTGGAACAAGAAGTCTTTAGGTATAAGAAGATGGCGGAACACAAAGTGGATATCATCCAAAAGATCTGTTCCGAACTCATCCCCGAGCACCAAAAGGAGACTGCTGAGCTCAAGGATGAAATCCTCTCACTCCACCAAACAACCAACCAACTGCAAGCACAACTCTACGATGTTCAAAATCAAAAATGTGTGTATGAGGTTAGGTTTAAACGCATAAGTGTTGCTGCTAGTTTCAGGATGATGGAGACCAGGATGTCTTTTGTTGATGGGGAGCCTTTACCTTGGAAGTCTAACAATGATGAAAGAACACCACCACCACCGAAGGAGTAATTCGTCATCAGGTTTGGCATCCCCTTGGTTTGTTCCAAGCTTGGGGGAGTGTCGCGGTATCACATCACTATCTTCTATCTTTTTACCTTTTTAATAGAGTCATATCATGAATAGAGAAGTTATCATGTAGGATGGTTTGCATTATGCAAGTGCCCCCTCTCTCGTTAGATATGTATCCCTTGGTGTGAGTTGCCGTTATGGAATATTAATGAGAAGTTCTATCATTTACTCTTTTGCATATCTTATATTAGTTTTCAATTCATGGTTATATGATTGATCTTGTTGTTAGTATTGGTATCACTTTGGGATCATTGAGTTAATTTAGTTGGTTTTGGCAAACCTGGCTTGGTCAGTAGCAACACTATTTTTGATGGTTGAATGAAAAAGATAAAAAAACTCTTAAAGAAATATAATTTCATCATCTTTATTTCTTGATTTGCTCATAAGTCTAGTATTCTCTGGTTAAGATCTTTTGTGCTTCCAAGGAAGATTGCATGTTTGTTTTTATCGCTTGTATGTTTGTTTGTTTCCTTCAACTCTTATACTTGTTACCCAGCCTTGCTAGCCAAAAACCTGTACTGAGAGGGAATTCTTCTCGTGCATCGAATCCTTAAACCAAACCTATGTCATTTGTGTCCACCATACATACCTATTAGCACTATTGCTATTCCAAGTAAATTCATGTTTTTATCTACCTTCCAAATTAAACTTGTTATGTGAAAATTAGTGATTAAAGCTCTCACAAACTTGATGGCACACTTTACTTTCTTGCATCTAATAAACTTGAACCATTGTGCCCATCTATGTTGCGTATATGCTTGCGCTTTGTAAGTTGTGAATTAGCAGAACCATGATATCATGGGGAACACTTTCAACATTGCACTGGTACTTTGTACCTAGTTGATATCATGTTCTTTTGTCTATGGATGTCGTCGGTGTGAAATGAAAGGGGAGCTTGTATGCCCATGGAGTTATGCATGCGTGTTAGAGAAACGCATGGGTCGCCGGTCTAACCTATACGGTCATGGTGGAAACCTGCAGTGTAACCATAATGAGCATCTATGAAGCATTCTTCATATAAAAAAAGAGATGGAGATTGAGAAAAAGAGAAAAAAATGAGGAAAGAGGAAAGAGAGAAAAAAGCACCATATTCCCAGGTAAATAAGAAGATTGCTGAGATGCTTGTTGTCTGCTTGCCTTGTCATTTTGATATGGGGATTCTTCCGTATCATCGGGCAAGGGGTACCCCGTTGGCGGTTCTCCATGATACACATGTGCTTACTATGACAAGAACTTACCGGTGACTAAACTTTAGTAGCATGAGGAGCGGCCCTCGTATTATAGGGACATGAGATTTTCAACTTACAACTTGTCAAGCATATCCTCATATTTTATCACTTTAACCTTTAATCACCTAAAGATGCCTATGATAGGGGCAATGAGACCTAAAAGCTAATAAGTACCATAATTTTTGGGAGCTCTTTATGAAACTTGAAATCCCTGCTTCCCTCTACGAAAGGCCTTGCTTTTACTTTTTAGTTGAGTCAGTAAACCTATTCCTTTCTATCTCAGCAAGTATTTTGAGTTGTTGTGTTTCATTCATTCATATGATGATTTATTCAATCATGTTTCTTATGTTCCTTGTTTTTCACATTGCTCTTGTCTTGGTGTTTACTACTTTGATAGTTATGTTTGAAAATCAGTTATTTGTGAACTCCAGCAAATTGTCAACTATTCTTCGACCAAGAGCTAAGTTTGCCATTACCAATTATGATTCACTTTCTGTATCTTTATTGTGTCTCCTTTACTTATTGCAAGTTAAGTTATATAATAGTGAGTTGTCTTATATTATGACTTATGTATTGATGAATGTGATGCTTCATGTCCGTATTCTTTTATCGACTCTTCACTCCATAAACCTGAGGCCATGTTTATTGAGCTCAGTTTCGCTTGGGGACAAGCGAAGTCTAAGCTTGGGGGAGTTGATACGTCCATTTTGCATCACTATTCTATATCATAATTTACTATTATTCATTGATATATTTCATATTAAGAGATGATACTTATGTTATTTCATTTGTTTTTGCATGGTTGATGACTTTTGGAGCATGGACCGATGCAGTCAGGATTCTGATGGAAAAGGTGCTGTTTGGAGGCAAAATTCGTGAAGATCAGAAAATCCGGAAAAATACATGGAAAATCCTATTTTTCCAGAAGACGAAGAAAGCCAGAAGGGGAAGTGGATATGGGCCACATGGGGCCCACACCACCCCCTGGCGCGGGACACTCTAGGTCGCGCCACCAGGTGGTGTAGCCGCCCTGGTCCACCTCCAGCTCTCCCCTCTGGCGTATGTTATCTCCACGGAACCATAATACCTGGAGAACGACCACAGAAAGAGTCCGCCGCCTCTGCGGGGTGGAAAACACCGAGAGAGAAAGATCTCTCCAGCAGACAAAATTCTGCTGAGGGAATTCCTTCCCGGAGAGGGGAGATCGTCGCCATCAACACCACCATCAAGCTGGACTTCAGCGGGATCATCACCACCACCATCATCATCATCAACACCATCATCACCACCTCCATACTGTTGTAACAATTGGGTTGAATCTTGCATAGTTCTTAGGGGAAACTTTCCTGGTGTTGATTACTCTTTGTAGTTGATGCTATTGAGTGAACCATTGAATTATTGTTTATGTTCAGATTGTTATACATCATTATTCCATCTCTGATCATGATCCATATGATGTCTTTTGAGTAGTTCGTTTTGTTCTTGAGGACATGGGAGAGGTCATGTTGTTAGTAGTGGAATTGTGTTGAGAAAGATTCAATAGTTTGATATTTAAGTTGTGGTGTACTTCTTCTAGTGGTGCCATGTGAACGTTGACTACATGACACTTCACCTATATGGGCCTAGGGGAATGCATTGTGTATTTGGCTACTAATCGTAGGGGTTGCTGAAGTGACAGAAACCTAAACCCCTGTTAGGAAACCATTGCACAAGGGACGTCAGGGTCTTAGAGTTTAAAGCTGTGGTTAGGTTTCTACCTTAATTACTTTCTTGTACTTACGGATGCTTGCAAGGGGTTTAATCACAAGTATGTATTAGTCCTAGGAAGGTCAGTACATTAGCACAGGTTCACCCACACAACACTTTGCAAGCTAAAGAAGATTAATCAACTATATAAAGCGAAAGCACTTGACAGAATTCCCATGTGTCCTCGAGAACGTTTGGTCATCTTAAGTAATACAACCGGCTTGTCCTTTGCTGAAGAAAGGATTGGGCCACTTGCTGCATTTATTCTATTGTCTTTTATTTACTCGTACTTTATTTACTTGCATTATCAAAAAACCCTAAAATTCCGTTTGCTAAGTGTTTGCAGAGAATTCATGATCCATACCACTAGCCAGCACCTTCTGCTCCTCATTGGGTTTGACACTCTTACTTATCGAAAATACTGCGATACACCCCCTATACTTGTGTGTAATCATTTGTCAATTGCCCCGTGATACATTGCAAATGTATCTATAATTTTTGATGTTCCATGCTTGGTTTTATCTACTTTCTTATGTTTTGTCCACACTTTGGAGTACTTTTCATATGATTTCTTGGACTAACCTATTAAGAAGAGCCACAGTGCCAGCTGCATGTTTTCTACTGTTTTTGGTTCCAGGAAGTCAGAAAATGAATATTCTCGGAATTGGACGGGACAAAAGCCAAAGTTAATATTTTACCGAAAGACTCACGAAGCCAGAATACGAGACGGAGAGGGGCCATAGGGTGGCCACACCACCCCATGGAGCGGGTCCCCCTGGCCGCGCCAGGGCATGGTGTGGGCCCCCTGGCCGGCCACCAACCTTGCCCTCTGGCCTATAAGAAGCCTCCCGAGGAAAAAAACCTAGGCGATCAATCAGAAATCCACTAAAAGTTCTGCTGCGCCGCCACCACCGAAGGGGAGATTCAGGGGACAGAAAGTATCTGTTTTGGCACCCTGCCGGGACGGGGAAGTGCCCCCGGAGCCATCTCCATCGATCTCAACCACCATCTCCATCACCATTGCTGATTCCCATGATGAGGAGGGAGTAGTTCTCTCTCGAGGCTAAGGGTTCTACCGATAGCTATGTGTTCATCTCTCTCTCTATGCGTGATCATATTGTGATCATGAGCTTTGTAATCAAGTAGATCTACCTTGCTACTCAAGTGCTTTAATAGATCTCTGCTCTCCCCATGTGTGTGAAAGTGACAGCGTGCACACCATGGTGGCACTTAGGCTAGAGATTACAAATACTTGTTATGAGTTATATTTGGAGTTGGATGTCTTTATGAAATTGTGGTGTTTGTTGGAACCATCTAGTGCTCAAGGTGACAGTGTGGGGTTTTCTAGATGAGAAAGATGAACTTTGAGGTGTGATGTTATAGCCCTACCATCGATTAGAGTGTCCAACCGGAGAGTAGTTCAGAGTAGTATCATAAAGAGAATATATTTATATGAGAGTGTTCACTAGTGAAAGTATGATCCCTAGGCCTTGTTTCTAAGCACTGAAACACCGTTTGCAACTAGATTTGTTACATGTTTACTTTCTTCCATCTTTATTTCAGTTTTCCTTTAGTCTCTTCCACGCCATCAAGCTATTTTATTTCACCGTTACCACTTATAATTATCTATACCACTTGTATTTCACTATCTCTTCGCCGAACTAGCGCACCTATACACCTGACAAGTGTATTGGGTGTGTTGGGGACACAAGAGACTTCTTGTATCTTGATTGCAGGGTTGCTTGAGAGGGAATACCTTTGACCACTTCCTCCTTGAGTTCGATAAACCTTGGGTGATCCACTTAAGGGAAAACTTGCTACTGTTCTACAAACCTCTACGCTTGGAGGCCCAACAACTGTCTACAAGAATAGAAGTGCGTAGACATCAAGCTATTTTCTGGCACCGTTGCCGGGGAGGTAAGGTAAAAGGTACTCACATCTCCAGTGTGAGTGCTCGAAGTTATTTCCTTTAGATTCTGCAATTTTATCTTTTTGTTTCTTGTTTTCACTAGTTAGGCTTAATGGAAAACAACAACAAAATTAGAGAGCTTTTTAGGATTTTTCCTAATGTAGAACATGAATTCTTTGAAGAGAAAATTAAAAAAACTATGGAAATTTATTTGCATGCTAATAGCAATGTTGTTAGTATGAATTCTTTGAACACCGTTATTTCTAATTCTATGGAAAAATCTAAGCTTGGGGAAGCTAGTTTTTATGATAATGATCTTTTTAGTTCCCTAGCTTTGGAAGATAGCTATTCTATTGCTTATGATGATACCAAACATCCAATATATGATGATTACAATGAGGAATATGATATTTTCAGCCCACCTACTATTGAGGAGAAAATTAATTATGATTACAATATGCCTCCTATACTTGATGATTATGCTGATGAAAATAATAATGATAGCTATTTTGTTGATTTTGCTCCCACTACAATTAATAAGAATGACTATTTTTATGTGGAGAGTATTAATTCTTTTATGCATGTGGCTCATGATAAGAATGTTTTATGTGATAGTTATATTGTTAATTTTATTCATGATGCTACTGAAAGTTATTATGAGAGAGGGAAACATGGTTTTATGCATCTCAATAATATTAGGTTTCCCCTCTTTATGTTGAAAGTCCTGAAGTTGCACTTGTTTTGCTTTACTATGCTTGTTGCTTTGTGCTTTCATGACTTGTTTCTTTACAAGATTCTTATGCATAGGAAGTGGTTTAGACTTAAATGTTCTTTAAATTTGCTTCTTCATGCTCTCTTTTACTTAAATTCATATTTCTTATGTGAGCATCTTCTCAAACTATCAAACCTAACTTAAAGGCATTAAAGAAAAGTACTTATTGGGAGATAACCCAAATTTTTTAGATGAGTCTTGGAGTTCATTACCGCTCCTTATCCTTTTTATTTGCTTTTTGTGCCAAGAGTAACCTCTAATGAGAGAGAAGTAATGATTGGGAAAGTTGCTGTCCCGAAACAGATTTCTGTGTTTCACCGTAAAAATTCGTGTAAAACCTCTGTATGTCCTTTTGAGGCGTGAATTTTTTTTCTTCTGACCCAGGTTGTTATCTAACTTTCGTTAGTTCAACACTTTTCGATTTGAGCGACAGAAGGTCTTCGAAAAAATTCGTCTTTACCTGCTGGTCTGTTTTGACAAATTTCTGCCATTTTCTGCATTTACTTCTTGTTGGTTCCTTTTTTAGTTCTTTTGGTGAATTGAGCTTTTTGAGGGAAGTGATACAATAGCTAGTGTTTTAATGGAAGTTTTGTTGGTGTTGGAACTGAACCTAAAAGACCTATTATCTTGAGTGCACTAATATTGCTAATAAAGATTGTGTGAAGTTTTGTATGAAGGAAAATTTTCAGGTGTATGGAAGGAATGAGTAATGAGATGAAGGATGGACTAAAGCTCAAGCTTAGGGATGCCAGGCGTGTCACCCCAAGAAATATCCTAGAAGTACAAGTGTCAAAGCTTGGGGATGCCCAAGGCATCCCCTTCTTCATCAATAAAAATCTCAGGTTTCTTCCGAACGCTTCATTTTTATTATTTCATGCATAGTTGTGTTGTTCTTGGAGCGTCTTATTTTTCGTTTTCGTTTTAGTTTTTCATTTTCTTTGGTTTTCTTAGTTTGATGAATAAATTGGTTGTACCCCCTTTTTCATACCTTGGTTTGCAAATAGTTTGGTTTGGTTTGGAAAAGAGTAGGAAAGTTCATGCTTATGTGGTAAAAAGAGCTTGTTTTTGACCGTGGCCTATGCTTTGTTATGCCATGCTTGATATTGTTTTGGCTTTATGCTTAGTATTATTTGCTATAGCATGACTTGTTATAAACAATTGAGATTGCTTAATGTGCCTTGGATGAATCATGCGTTGTTTTAGCATATTAAAGCATAGTATAGTGGTATTCTCCTTTGATGCTTTATTTGGGTTGAGTTGGCGCATGCTCACACCATGTTATGACTATCTCAAGTCACCATAGCCTTTATGATCCTTTAGTTTTCAACTTGTAGTATCACTTTATGCTTTGATCAATGATGTTTTATCGCTCTGCATGATTATGGCCATTATTGCTCTCTTAGTTTGTCGCTCCCAGTCTTTTGCTAGCCTCCACAACCAAGTATGAGTTCCACTCATGCATCCAACTCCCTAAACCAAGTTATTCCAAAGAGTCCACCATACCTACCTACTAGCTTATGCTATTCCAAGTATATTCATGTTTTTGTTTACCTTCCGAATTAAACTTGTTATGAGAAAACTAGTGATTAAAGCTCTCACGAACTTGATGACACACTTTACTTTTTTGCATTTAATAAACTTGAACCATTGTGTCGTCTATGTTGTATATGCTTGAACTTATTTGTTGGGGATTAGCAGAACCATGCTTTCATGGGGAACACTTTCAACATTGCACTTGTACTTTGTACCTAGTTGATATCATGCTCTTTTGTCTATGGATGTCGTCGGTGTGAAATGAAAGGGGAGCTTGTAAGTCCATGGAGTTATGTATATGTGTTAGAGAAACGTCTGGGCCGCTGGTCTAATCCATGCTGACATGGTGGAAACCTGCAGCGTAACCATAATGAGCTGTCTATGAAGCATTCTTCTTATAAAAAAAGAGTCGGATATTAAGAAAAAAGAGAAAAAGAAAAAAAGAAATATGAAAAGAGGAAAGAGAGAAAAAGCACCATATTCCCATGGTAAATAAGAAGATTGCTGAGATGCTCGTTGTCTGCTTGCCTTGTCATTTTGATATGGGGATTCTTCCGTATCATCGGGCAAGGGGTACCCCGTTGGCGGTTCTCTATGATACACATGTACCTACGATTGCAAGAACTTACCAGGGACTAAACTTGAGTACATGAGGAACGACCCTCGTATTCAAGGGACATGAGATTTCTAACTTATACTTCGTCAAGCATGTACACCATAGTTTGTTCACTTTAACCTTAATCACCTTCAAGATGCTTATGATGGGGGGAAATGAGAGCTGAAAGCTATGAGTACCATAATTTTTGGAAGCTCTTTATGAAACTTGAATCTCTGCTTCCTTCTATGAAGGCCTTTCTTTTACCTTATGTTGAGTCTCCACCTTCTATCTTTATGCACCTACTTTGAGAGCATAGTGGCCATTCTTAGTTCTATGTGCATTGTCCCAAGACTTGTTGATTGATGTATATCTTGATATTGCTTGTTTTAAACTATTTGTATCTAGTCACTCTTATGAACTTTGAAGGTGTCCTATGCAATTATATTTGCTACTCTATGAGGGACAAGCTGAATACTATTATGCTATGTTTTCTTTATGTGAAACAAACAAATGTCTTGCAAAGCATTGTTATTCACAAATCTTTTGTTTGTGCCTTTTCATGTTGCAACATAGTTGCTTTGTCTTATTGTTAGAACTTTGTCTTTCATGTTATGATTGAAGTACTATGATCCCAGCTATCAATGTTTTACGAATACTTTGATCAAGTTTATGATGGTTCATGTCACCTCAAAAATTATTCTTTCTTTTTATCACTTACCTACTCGAGGACGAGCAGGAGTTAAGCTTGGGGATGTTGATACATTGCAAATGTATCTATAATTTTTGATGTTCCATGCTTGGTTTTATCTACTTTCTTATGTTTTATCCACACTTTGGAGTACTTTTCATATGATTTCTTGGACTAACCTATTAACAAGAGCCACAGTGCCAGCTGCCTGTTTTCTACTATTTTTGGTTCCATGAAGTCAAAAAAAGAATATTCTCGGAATTGGACGGGACAAAAGCCAAAGTTAATACTTTACCGGAAGACTCACGGAGCCAGAATACGACGGAGAGGGACCATTGGGTGGCCACACCACCCCATGGCGCGGGTCCCCCCTGGCCGTGCCAGGGCATGGTGTGGGCCCCCTGGCCGGCCACCGACCTTGCCCTCTAGCCTATAAGAAGCCTCCCGAGGCAAAAACCCTAGGCGATCAATCAGAAATCCACGAAAAGTTCCGCTGCGCTGCCACCACCGAAGGGGAGATTCAGGGGACAGAAAGTCTCTGTTCCGGCACCCTACCAGGACGGGGAAGTGCCCCCGGAGCCATCTCCATCGATCTCAACCACCATCTCCATCACCATTGCTGATTCCTATGATGAGTAGGGAGTAGTTGTCTCTCGAGGCTAAGGGTTCTACCGATAGCTATGTGTTCATCTCTCTCTATGCGTGATCATATTGTGATCATGAGCTTTGTAATCAAGTAGATCTACCTTGCTACTCAAGTGCTTTAATAGATCTCTGCTCTCCCCATGTGTGTGAAAGTGACAGCGTGCACACCATGGTGGCACTTAGGCTAGAGATTACAAATACTTGTGATGAGTTATATTTGGAGTTGGATGTCTTTATGAAATTGTGGTGTTGGTTGGAACCATCTAGTGCTCAAGGTGACAGTGTGGGGTTTTCTAGATGGGAAAGATGAACTTTGAGGTGTGCTGTTATAGCCCTACCATCAATTAGAGTGTCCAACCGGAGAGTAGTTCAGAGTAGTATCATAAAGGGAATATATTTATATGAGAGTGTTCACTAGTGAAAGTATGATCCCTAGGCCTTGTTTCTAAGCACTGAAACACCATTTGCAACTAGATATGTTACATGTTTACTTTCTTCCATCTTTATTTCAGTTTTCCTTTAGTCTCTTCCACGCCATCAAGCTATTTTCTTTCACCGTTACCACTTATAATTATCTATACCACTTCTATTTCACTATCTCTTCGCCGAACTAGTGCACCTATACACCTGACAAGTGTATTGGGTGTGTTGGGGACACAAGAGACTTCTTGTATCTTGATTGCAGGGTTGCTTGAGAGGGAATACCTTTGACCACTTCCTCCCTGAGTTCGATAAACCTTGGGTGATCCACTTAAGGGAAAACTTGCTGTTGTTCTACAAACCTCTGCACTTGGAGGCCCAACAACTGTCTAGAAGAATAGATGTGCGTAGACAACACCCCGCTGTAATTTGTTCACCCAACATGTCATTTATCTTAAGGAGAACCACCACTATTGAACTATGGACCCTGGTCCTTTCTTTTACCATCAGTCTACAATTGTTTACCGCTTTCTGTTTAATTTCTGTAAGCTTTTACTTTCTTCCACACAATACGTTTAATCCTTTGTTTTCAGCAAAACCGGTGAGATTGACAACCTCACTGTAAGTTGGGGGCAAAGTTTTATGGTTGTGTTGTGCAGGATTCCAAGTTGGCAACAACACCTTGGAGGTGTTTCCTTGCTCCTACTGGTTCGATAACCTTGGTTTCATAACTGAGGGAAACTTACTGTTGTGCTCATCATACCTTCCTCTTGGGGTTCCCCAACGAGCTCGACATCAACCACGAGCCAGCATGTATCTTGAAACCTTATTGCGGGAAACTCTTCTTTATTTATCGTCAAATATAAGGGGATACATTGTTTGGCATGTTCACCTGGCTGTTGGCTTCTGTAATATAGAAAATGCATAAACATAAAGAATCTTCCTAACGTTCGCGGCTTCCGTATTGAGGTGCTCCATCATGCTCCGCGTCATGTTAAGGGGGCTTCCATCCTTTCGACTGGAGGCGTTGTGTCTGCACGGCGTACCAAAGAGAAAAGTGGTTGGATTACTGGGTCACTTGGTCTGCTTATTGGAGGCGTACCCCTCGTGTAGCAGTTCTTCATCCGCTATTTTTAGTTGGCCGAGTTCTGTCTCCATCCCGAAGGACTCTGATATTTTGTTAAATTCTTGATCACAGCTGTACGAACGGCTGAAACTTCCTCGTACCATTATGATCCCATTGGGGGCTGCCATTTTTAGTACCAAATATACATAGTGGGGTACTGCCATGAATCTAGCGAAAGCCGGTCGTCCCAGGATCGCGTGGTACTATGATGGCCAATCCATGACTTCGAACTCCAGTTTTTCGCGTCTGAAGTTGTTCTTTGACCCGAAGATTACGTCAAGGTGGAGTTTTCCCAAAGGAATTTCGGCTTTGCCTAGAACTATCCCGTGAGAAGTTGTATCTGTAGACGCTAGATTTGTCATGGACCAATTCATTGCCCGCAAAATTTTAGTGTAGATCAGGTTGATGTTACTCCCTGCATCCAAGAAAACCTTGTTCATGTCGAACCTGCCGATTTGTGCTTCCACTATTAATGCTGACTGATCCGATCATGGGACCCAAAGTGGGTGATTAGCTCTATTAAAGGTTATTTCTTGTTCTGACCAATGGAGATATTCAGGTGTTGGGGGTGGTGTTGTTACTGCCATATTCACTTGTCTGGTAATCAGCTTCTGTGTCTTTTTAGAGGGTCATCCTTTCTAGATCATCGACATTCCTTCTTTTGACCTGGGGTATTCGTCTTCTTGGTTTGTTGCGTTCTGCGGTTGTCCAACTGGTGGATGCCTCGGTGGTGGTGGTGGTCCGCCAATGGCCAAAGCGCCAGGTGTAGTAGTGTAGCCTCGGTTTGTTGCTTCAGTTGTTCTTGCATTGCATAACTCCTGCGTCGTTAAAAATGTTCGGCAGTCCTTCATGAGGTGATTGGATCGCCTTTTCCCTGTTGAGTCGACGTAAAAGTGCATGTTGCTGGGTCCTTCCAGCATTTGCCCTGCTGACATTGGTGGGTCTCGATTTTTCGGCAGGTATCGTTGTTGTGGCTGGTTTCCACCGGTGTCATCCCTACTACAGCGATACCCATTGTTGTATTCGTTGCTTCTTCAGTTATCCCCTCTAGAGAAACCAGATGCGACGTAACTTGGTCCGCTGTATCCATCGTTGTTTCGTCATCTTTTTGTCATTATTGCGTCTATCCCTATCTTCTTCAAGTGAATGGGCTTTTTTTTGTGTATTGCATCTTCCCCATCAGCTCAGCAGTTGACCATGTCCATCAGCTATGAGATCGTCTTGGGTTTGATTCGTCCCAATTCTTCGACGAATTCTTGCCGACGGAGCCCTTCATTGAAGGCATCAATTACTCTTTCATCGGATATAGCTTCAGCCGAGTTGTTTATGATGTTCCATCGCTGGATAAAGGCCCGTATTGGTTCTCCTGGTTTTTGTTTGCATGCTCGCAGTTGTTCCAATGATGCGGGTCGCTTGAATGTGGAGTGGAAATTTCTGATGAATTTGCCCTCAAGATCGTTCGAGTTGCTGATGGATTCTTTGGGTAGCTGCCTTAACTAGGATCGTGCCACGCTAGTCAGATGCAGCTTCAAACTCTTCATTGCGGTGGCTTTGGACCACCCTATAATTGCGAGGTAATCTGCCAACCAAGCTTCGGGCTCTTGGAGACCGGCGTACTTCTAACGATCATGGGGCAGTCTGAAGTCATTTGGTACTGGTGTTTTGCGAACCCGTCGGGTAAAGCAACTAGCCCCACATAGCTCGTGTTCATCTTCGCTTTCACCGTCGTAATATCTTTGGTTGTTGCGCTCTTCCTTGGATCTATCAATCATGTGTTGTGAGCTTAGTTGTGCTCGTCTAAGTCTGGATTCATCGGGTAGCCTTTTTTATTTCATCGAGTTACCTTTGCATCCTTAGCAAGTCTCTTTTCTTGTGATGAAGAAGGTATTGATATGCTAGCAAATCTTCGTGCGTGGCATCGACTGTCATTGGGACTACACCCAAAATTGTTGCCCTTGCTTTTTGCCATGCTTCGGTTGGTAGTCAGAGGTTTTGTCGCCCACCTCCACGTGGTTCTTCTCTCCCCGGGGTTATGTTGTTGTTCATCGGGTCTCCGTGATTTCCTTCGTTTCCATGTTCTCCTTCATTATCATCTAACAAAATATCATCGGGGTCAAAAATAGGGTTATCGTTGGAGTCCTCCTGAGTTGAGGTGTCCCCGATGATTACGCACACTTGGTGCTGAGTTATGTATGGACTGGTGACGTCTTCATCGTAATTGTGGGAGACACCATTCGGAGGATCAGTGAAATCCATCAGTTTCTACTCTGGGTAATTTCAGCCATCCTAATTCCGAAGTCAATACTTTTGTCACTCCCTTCGGGCTCCACGTTTATTGGACTCGATCCTTGTGGCGTGGTTGGCTGGTGGTCTGATCTGGGGGAGAGATCGTCATAAATACCATCAAGATCCCCTAAATCTGTCGTGTTTTCCTTGTCTTCTTTGGTTGCTTCGGCCTGCAGCGTGACTTCTGCAGATGATCCGACGGATGACGCAGTTATCGCCGTAGGTGCAGTTTTTTTGACCGATGGCTCTAATGAGATCATAGCTGAGGGGTTCAATTCTTCGAGATCTTTTACTTGGAAGTGAAAACTTTCGATGATGAGATTGGATCCGTCGTTGGCGGGTACCAAAACAGGTGGGTCGGTGTGGTACTACTTCTGTTGGATTGTTGCTTGATGAAAAGGGGTCTGTCGAATCCATGACTCCAGCGTTCAGATTTCCCACAAACAGTGCCAATTGACGAGGGGTAACCTCGGCAATGCCAATAGTGATGGACTTAGGGTTTTGCGGAAAAGAGAACGCTGGCGATTTCGTCGGATGTAAGGCAAACAAGGGAGTTAAAGTCGCCTGATTACTTGATGAACAACTCTATTACAGATTGCTTGGGACTTTTTCAGTGTCCTCTCATAGGCTTATCCCATCCTATATATAATAGGCCGGGTCTCAAAGCCGTATATGGATAGGTTACATATGTATGATTACAACACCAACATAATGTCGGTTCATATTTCTTTTCCTAATACAACTAAGGCTTTTATCGGTTGCCTCTTTGGGCCATCATATTGAATCTTCATGGGTCGTGAGCCTTTATGCAGCCAGGGTAACGAATCATAAGCACCCGAGTAATCATACCTATGTCAGTCAACCTTATAGTCCACTCTTGTTACCAGAAGTGTTTCGGTGCCCAACTTATTTTTCGCCCTTGCCCTCTTAGTGTTACCGGCCGGCTCAACATCATTTCTGGGTTCTAGAGGATCACTAGTTTCTTCGGCGCTGGTGTCGGTCTCGTTTTCGTCATCCAAACTATAACTTACATAGACCTCCCTATGTCTCCGGAAAATCATCACCCTGCCCATCCGTGTACAAGTCTTGTGTATATCCACGATTCTTTGTTCTTCCGTCCGCCTCGTTGTCATGGGTCGACTAGGAGGATATAGAGCGCATGGCAGGGTCATCTTCTCCGGACATCTTTGCACTACAAAATTAAATATCACACCGTTAGATAGTACAATATATCGAAAAAAAACTATGTACAAATTTCAAACAAAATTTCAGCATAACCTTTACTAAAAATATGACATATGAGTGCCAAAAATTACGAAATGGAAATTAATCGACATTTCGTTTAAAATTATGGCAACTCTAGTATATTCCCTTCAAATACAAACATATAGCAAACCCAAAGGTTACCTCATCCACACACAATCGAGCAAACCCGATATGCATATCATATCCATAGACATCACCATTTGCAAATTCACAAATTCACCACTTTTAATTTGCACCATTTGCAAATCAACTAATATCCACATGCAACACACAAATATTCATCAATAACTGAAGTGGCAGCGGTGGATTTGCTCACCTGCGGGGACGGTGGCGACTGAGATTGGTTGGGGATGGCAGGGCTTCAACGGGGTGGGGTGGGGCTTGGCCGGCGGCGGCGGGATAGCGAGAGGTGATCTCGCACCGCGGGGCCGGTGGATCTGTCGCGGTGAGGAAGCAGAGCGACGGGGTCACTGCGGACTGGTGTGGGGCGGGGACGGTTGCGGCGGGGGTGGACTAAGGCGCGACGGCGCGAGCGACAGTGATTTTGAGGGGAACAAGCGAGAAGAAGGTGTGTGTGTTGTCTAGGGGAATGAAAAGAGAGGAACCACCACCGCGTCGGGCGGAAGATGCCTCTAAACTTTTGGATGTTACACTGGTGGCATCTAAATTTTCCCGGACACCACCACCACAAAGTAGTTGAGGCGTTCAAAGTAAAATGGACGCCACCATTAATCTGTAGTTGAGGTATTCAAACAACATGGGATGCCACCACTAAAGCTTTTCACATAAATAATATTTGTAATTAAACATAACTATGTTGTTTTGTTTTTTGTTTCAACCTAGCATAGAACTATGTTTTTATGAAAATAATAATTTGGTTTACCAAAAACAAGGTTTTGAATGCATTCCGACGCTCTGAACTGCCTTCTCTAGCAAATCCCTCAACCTGCGGGCCCTGGATCATCTACCCCTTCAAATCGAACGCGGGTCCACCAATGGACTTTTCTCTTCTTTTATGTTTGCATAGGCCATATGAACATAAAGAAGCAATTTTTGAGTTACTAGGCCACATAATTCACTCTGGTACACCCGCAGCAGGAGTTTCCAACTCAACAACCCCAGAACTAGCCCAATAGCGCATGCATGTCTGCGTGACATACCCGGGAGTTGGTTATTGGCTAATTCATCCTTTAAACATGTCTATGAACACATCGTAGGCTCACATGCAAGGTTTGGATGGATTCTGACGCTCCGAACCACCTTCTCCGATGAATCCCTCAACCTGCGGGCCCTGGATCGTCTTCCCCTTCAAATCGCATCGAACGCGGATCCATCAATGGAATTTTCTCTTGTTTTGTGTTTGCATAGGCCATAGGAACATAGAGAAGCAAAAAATATTCATATTAGATGCACCAATAGACGACTATTAGTTAATTGTGGGTCCTACCATTGTAGTGGCGTTTAGCATCAACCGAACGCCGCTACCACTACTAGGAAAATTATTATAGGTAGATTTTAATTCTGTGGAGCATATGCAAAAAATGCTCCACTAAAATTAATTTTGTGGTGCATGTAGCAAATGCGCCACAGAATTCCTGCAATTATGTGGCGCATATGGATATATGCGCCACAGAAAGTGAGAATTCTGTGGCGCATACATGCTACATGCGCCACAGAATACCTGTGGGCCCATGTGGGCCTGACCCCAGCACATGGGCAGGCCAAAATTCTGTGGCGCATATGGCTATATGTGCCACAGAAAGTCAAAATTATGTGCCGCATATGGCTACATGCGCCACAGAATGTCAAAATTCTGTGGCGCATATAGCATATGCGCCACAGAATTCTCACTTTCTGTGGCGCATATAGCTATATGCACCACAGAATGTTGACATTCTGTGGAGCATTTTCCATATGCGCCACAGAATATGCGAAACAGAACTACAAAAGGTGGCAACCCCCTTTCCCTTGTTCCCACCACCTCCAACTAGCTAGCTCGTCCCCCTCCTCCCTCCCACTCTATTTTGCTCATACTCACCTCCATTGTTGATAGCTAGACCTACTTTGGTTCATGTACTTGTGAGGGGAAGCTACTCCTACTTGTAAAGGTAGTAAACCACTCATACTTTCCTCCTCCACACATCCCAACACCCCCTCTTGCTACACTATATATATATGCATATGGGGTTTGTAGATTTGTGAGGCATGTGTGCATGGGTACTTGTGTGATGCATGTTTTGTGTGGCCGGCGGGCCTCGGCACGGTGTGTATGGATGGCAAGAGATGATGTTCCTTCGCTTTGTGTTGTGCTTGAATACATGTTGCTTGTGGAGTGAGGTTGTGTTGTGCTTGAATGCATGTTGCCGGCGCCGGGTGCATGGAGGTTTGCCGAAATGTTGATTCACGTCCATTTCGGCAAATTTCTGCACTAGCCATACGTCCTATTTTTAGGATAGGTCATGCCTAAATTTCCTGGGCGATCATGCACATGCATGTATGTGTGTGCGTCGTGTGTGTGCATGGTTCTAACATACTCTCTTTAATTTGGTCTATGTTCGTGCGCAGGCGACCATGGTCATCCATATGAGCGAACGCTGGGTGGTTAGATACAAGGCTGACGCGGTAGCCGACATGGTTTGGAACAACATGACCAAGATAAGATGTCCGTGCCGAACGTGCAACCACCGGAAGTGGATCAACCCTGATTCTGGACAACTGGAGTCTCACCTGTTGACGCGCGGTTTCATGCCTGGCTTCTTAGTGAATGAGGAGTCGTCGGTACATGGCGGTGGCCATGATGAAGAAGAGGCCGGGGCGGGGGAGAAGACGAAGGGTCTCCTGGACATGGTCATCATGACGAAGGAGATTTCGACGAAAATGATCATCATGAAGAAGGAGATGCCGGCAGACACGATCATCATGAAGGAGACGATGCCGGAGCAGATGGTGGTGGTGGCGGTGGAGAAGACGGGAGCACGGACACGCCGCTAACTTCGGCCTTGCGGGACCCTCATCTTCAAGAAATACTCCTCAAGCAGACGGCCAACACGAGAACTGCAGTTAGGAGAAAGCCAAGCTGACACAGATGGAGGTAGACGGGAGGACTCCATTGTATCCTGGGTGCCGGCCCGAGGATACACGCTTGAGTGTAACGTTGAAGGCTCTGGAGATGAAGGCGGAGCACAAATGGACCGACACTAGCTTTAACGCTCACATGAAATTCTGGCACGCTCGTCTTCCCAAGGACAACACATTGCCAACAAGTATCGAGGAGTCGAGGAAAGTAGTTTGCCCACTAGACCTACCGTACGTGAAGTACCACGCATGCATCAACGACTGCGCACTTTACCGGAATGAGTACAAGGATAAAACCGCATGCCCGGTGTGCGGCCAGGGACGGTACAAGAGAGGGAACAAGAAAGTTCCTCGAAAAGTGGTGTGGTACTTTCCTATCACTTCCCGTCTGCAGCGGTATTTCGTAGACCCTAAGGAAGCGGAGCTTATGCAATGGCACGCGAAGAGGGAGAAGCCGGAAGATGATCCGGAGAAGGGCAAGATCCTGACACACCCCGTGGACGCTAGCCAGTGGAATGCGCTGGACATCGAATTCCAAGATGAGTTCGGGCTCGATCCAAGGAACGTTAGGCTGGGCATGAGCACCGACGGACTCAATCCCTTTGGCAACCAGAGTAGCACGCATAGCACCTGGCCCATGTTTGTATGGCCATACAACCTCCCACCCTGGTTGTGCACGAAGCAGCGGTACGTACACATGAGTATCCTTCTCCAGGGGCCAAAACAACCGGGTGTCGACATGCATCTGTATCTCGGGCTCCTGAAAGAGGAGTTAGCGACGATGTGGGAGACGCCGGCACGTACGTGGGATGCCTACACTGGAGATTATTTCGACCTGAGAGCTGCGTTGCTCACGACGGTGCAGGACTATCCTGGTTACGGATATGTAGCGTGTCAGGTGAACCACGGATTCTATGCATGTGTCAGGTGCATGGATAAGACCCCGCATCTGCAGCTGCCGAGGGATCCTGGGTCTTCGAAAACCGTGTTCCAAAGGACTCGAATGTGGCTCCGCAAGGATCACCCGTGGAGAAAATGCGGAGACCTGTTCAATGGCAAAGACGAGCTCGAAAATGCCCCACGTCGACCGTTAAGCGGCGAAGAAATCAAGGAGCTTCTGGACAATTGGGAAGAGTGCCCTGCGCCAGGAAAGAAGCGGCCGAGGGAACAGCCATCACCGCTGCATGGAGTATGGAAGGCGAGGTCCGTTTTCTGGGACCTTCCTTACTGGAAGGTCCTCCACACGCCCCATAGCCTCGATATGATGCACATCACGAAGAACGTTACCGAGAGCCTGCTCGACACTCTGATGAACATGCCGGATAGGACCAAGGATGGGCCGAAAGCAAGAAGCGACCTAAAATTGCTTGGCATTAAGAAGGAACTTCAGTACCCCGATAGTGACGATGCCGACGATGACGATGAACAGACGGAAGGGACCCAGGGTCGCCGCAAAAGGGCTAAGAAGAATGAGGTGGTGCTTAAAGCTGCATCCTTCACTCTAAGCGAGGAGGAGCTCGAGAGGTTTTTCTGTTGCCTCCTAGGAGTCAAGGTTCCGCACGGCTACTCTAGGAAGATAAGCAGATATCTGGACGTAGCGAAGAAGAGGTTCAGGGGGATGAAGTCTCACGACTGTCACGTGCTGATGACGCAGATACTCCCCGTTGTGATCCGAGGGATAATGGACGAGCACGTCCGTGAGATGCTATTTGGCCTCTGCAACTTCTTCGATGTCATATCTAGGAAGTCTATCGGCGTGAAGCAGCTTGGCAAGCTACAGGAAGAGATCGTCGAGATACTATGCGAGCTTGAGATTTACTTCCCTCCCGCGTTCTTCGACATCATGGTGCATCTGCTTGTCCATGTCGTGGATGACATCATCCATCTCGGGCCGGCGTTCCTGCACAACAAGATGCCATTCGAAAGGCTAAACGGTGTCATCAAAGGATTCGTTCGCAACAGGTCCCAACCAGATGGAAGCATAGCCAAGGGCTTTCTGACCTACGAGTGCATCTCCTTCTGCCAGAATTACCTAAGCACCGAGAACCAGGATGTCGGTCTGCCCACCAGGAAGCACCTCGGGAGGCTCGCTGGATTTGGTCACCGTGAGGGCTACCGCGCACTCCACGTCGGCATCGAACTCGAACACGCCGACTTTGATAGGGAAAACTGAGTTGCGCTACAACACATACAGTTGGTTGGCCCCTGGGTGGATGAGCACAAAACCTTAATCGAGCAAAAGCTCGCCAACATGGGTAAGCCGAGGAAGAAGGGAGACGTAACCAGAGAGCACAACGCCAGCTTCACGGGGTGGTTCAAGAAAAGGCTACTGGAAAGTCCCATGCCGACGCCTTATACTGAAGATCAGAAACTCGTATTCTCACTCTCATAGGGGCCCGGGTGCAACGTTAGGACCTATCAGACGTACGCCATCAACGGCTACAGATTCTACACCGAGGAGAAGGACAAGAATAGCGAATACCAAAACTCAGGAGTAACTGTGCTATCATACGCTGATGACAAGACTGATGTCAAGGAAAGATTCTACGGAAAGATCGAGGAGATATGGGAACTCGACTACTGCGGAGTGACGGTGCCGATGTTTCGTGTTAGATGGGCCAAGAGCATCGAAAAAGATGGCCGGTTTTTCACCACCATGGTTACACCCGATGCCAAATCGAAGAACGCCTCCACGAAAAATGAGCCATGGGTGCTCGCTAGCCAAGTTGACCAATGCTTCTTCATTACCGACCCGACAAAGCCAAGCCGTGTTGTCGTGAGGAGGGGCAAGAGGAGCATCATCGGAATGGAAGGACCCGCCAACAAGCAAGACATCGACAAGAATAGCGATCCCAAGATCGAAGAGGAATTAGACAAGTACTTCGACAAGCCAACTACTTATGCTAAAGTAAGAAGGAAGACCACCCTACCGGCTAAAGGTTGCCCATACACGAGAAGAAATCTCAAGGTGGCTGGCCTAAAGTATTCTACCGCGAAGAAGAAGGGCAAGAAAGTTGTTATGAAGAGACACTAGCTACCTCGGAGCCGACTTAGCAGTTTTTGACGCCTTTTTTGTACTAACTAATGCACATGTGTGCTCGCGCGCCTGCATATATGTATTACTTTGACAAACTAATGTATGCGGATAATATTGAGGCAAATATATTAAGGCAAATATATTAATTCTTGTTTTTAATAGGCAAATATATTAGTTCTTGCTTTTAATATATTATTACCATC
Source organism: Avena eriantha (assembly GCA_910589775.1). Lineage (NCBI taxonomy): Eukaryota > Viridiplantae > Streptophyta > Magnoliopsida > Poales > Poaceae > Avena > Avena eriantha. The sequence continues at coordinate 367,419,714 of OU342740.1, read as the reverse complement.
CATAAAATATTTTTAATAGGCAAATATATTAGTTCTTGCTTTTAATATATTATTACCATCCTTAAAATATTTTTTTAAAAGTCAAAAAAAATGTGGCTGTGCCAGGAATTGAACCTGGTCACCCAGGTTTAGAACAGAGAGGAGCAACCAATGTGGTAAGCTTCATTTTCTGTCAAACAATAGCGCAACGCGCGTTTTGTACTATCCCCAAAAATTCTGTGGCGTATATCTGAACAGATGCGCCACAAAATTCTGTGACTTAGAACTAATATCGCCGCGCCGCCCAAAACCCTAGCACGCCTTAGATTTCCCCATATCGCCTCGCTGCACCGCACCGCCGTTCCGCCGCACCGCGCCGCACCCCCTCGCCGTGGCCTCGTTGTGGCTTCGCAGAGCACCAGGAGGAGGAGGCCCGCTCCAGCGTCTAGGACCACCGCCACCACCACCCCGCAGAGCACCAGGAGGAGGAGGCCCGCTCCAGCGTCCAGGACCACCGCCACCACCACCCCGCAGAACACCAGGAGGAGGAGGCCCGCTCCAGCGTCCAGGACCACCGCCGCCACCACCCCGCAGAGCACCAGGAGGAGGAGGCCCGCTCCAGCATCCAGGACCACCGCCACCACCACCCGTAGAACACCAGGAGGCCCGCTCCGGCGTCCAGGACCACCGCCACCACCACCCCGCAGGTGACCCCCTCCCCTCCTAATTCCCTGCCCCCTTCCTTCATCTGTTTATCTGTTTGATTCTGAATCTATTAATTAACATCTGTTTATCTGTGAAAATACACTGAATAAAATAACACTGTTAATTAACTGAAATAACACTATTTTGTTGATGCTCTGTGACAAGTAGGAAATAATAGTACTTGGTTTCTATTGCAAGTGACAAGGGGAAACAATCGTGAACAAGGGCAAATTTTATAGGCAAAGATGGAATACTTTCCACCTTTTAAAGTTATGTCTCTAGGTTACTTACAATCTATGCAAGCATTAATATTTAACTGGAACTGAAAATCTGGATTATTTAAGAGAAGGGGAAATACTAACAGAACAAACGCCTGCTGATGATATAAAATAGATGTCTCAAGAAACTTTTCATATGCATGGCCTGCCTCTTAGTGTAAGGCTTCAAGGTGGTTTTAAATTTCTCGACATGTGCTTTACTGGCCTTAGCAACTTGATTAATATAAGGTTTGGACAACTTCTTGGCTTCCTCAAAATATATACCCGAATGACATAGATAAATAATTTAGTAGTATTGTTCAGCACCAATAACAGAAAACTATAACCCAAGTGTAGAAGGCATGTTGTCCCTCAAATTGCTTTACAAGCATGATCTAGTCTACCTAGAAATAGAGACCATTTGCACATAAGGTTCGGTGCTTGTTTTCTGTGCCGGTGCTGCTGGACCACTTTAATTTCCCACTTGTGCCACTCACAGGGAATAACACTGTTAATTAACCGCTATTGTTTTTGCACTATTTTGGTCCAGTTTTAAATCTGGAATGGAATCTAAAAATGCTGGAGCACTATTTGTGCCTTTTCTGTGCTGCTGGACCACTTTAAATTTCCCACTTGTGCCACTCACAGGGAATAACATTGTTAATTAACCGCTACTGTTTTTGCACTATTTTGGTCCAAGTTTAAATCTGGAATGAAATCAAGAAATGCTGGAGCACTATTTGTGCCTTTTATGTGCTGCTGGACCACTTTAATTTTAGTGATGTTTGTATGGTGTTGGAGCACCATATGTGGCTGTGGAGCACAATTTTTGTTTGTTTGTATGTGAAATGTTTGCAGGGAAATCACCCGAGCTTCCCATTTCTCCTGAAATATTGATTTCGATCCATTTCGGTCGAGAAATGGGGCTCATATGTCAAAAAATTAGCGAAGGTCATGCCGAATTTTTTGGTCGACACTTAGTAATTTTTTGACATATGAGCCCCATTTCTCGACCGAACTGGAAGTGAATTGACACTTCGGGAGAAATGGACAGCTCATTTTAAATATTGTCAACAATAATTAATACTAACTTCCTTATTTTAATTTGTTTAGAAGTGTGCAAACATGTCGGCCGCCGATGGGGCCGGCACTTCTAAGGCCGCAATGAGCGTCGAAGACCAAGCCAGAGTGGCGAACCTCACTTTCTAGGAGGCAGCGGCGCAGCACGAGGTGGCAGAGTCTCAGCATGAGGACGTGGCAGCTACTGCGGGCCACGATGGGGATGATGAGCAAGAGGGGGACGAGGACTACCGGATAGATGAAGCCGAGGAGGAGGATGCGACCACCTCCGATTGTGGAGGCCGCACGACCGATGGCGGAGGCCGCATGGATGGCGGTAGCAGCAACCCGTCTGTTAAGAAGAATAAGAAGCCGAGGAAGGATCGGAAGCCGCAAAAGCTCGCTGACACCACCGATGAGATCACTCTGGTCTCGGAAAGTGGCCTTCCGTTGGAGCCTCCGGATGTTGCCGCCGGGTACGGCATGCAACTCGGGTGCATCATCCGGGAAAGCATGTCGATCAACACGAAGCACCTGAGAAGTGAAGCGAATGAGCGGTTGGTGGCAAACTGCCTTAAGAAGCTTCACCGACGGTACAAGTTCCCAGCACCGTACACCGACAAACTGGAAAAATCCAATAAGGTGAACAGGTTAGCCATCACGAAGATGGCCAATGCCTTGAGCAGCTCGAGAACCCGGGTGAAGAACAAGATCGCGAAAAAGGAAAGCTGGGAGAAGATCAAGAAGGGTGATCCCATGATCGACGAAGACGAGTTCAAGATATTCAAGGCGGAGATGGAGACTGACGAAGCGAAGGCATGGACGGAGTGGGGTCGGGAAATGCGGGAACAGAACATAGGTAACCAACGATCTGGAAGCGGCGGTTACAGGGGAAAGAAGGCCATATGGGCAAGGGAGGACGCCGAGGTTGAGCGTCTCGGGAAAGAAAACCCGTTTTGAAAAATCACGGACGAGCAGACCCGGAACGTTGTCCGGGCCCGCTACTATCTGGACAAGGATTCCAAGGAATTCGTCACCGATGATGATGATGTGAGGAAGTTTGAGAGTAAGCTGGTAAGGAATTTACCCGCGGTCCATTTGCTTTCATTTTGAATAATGAAGGCAAGTTCCTAAATGGGTTCACCTTTCCTTATATGCAGGACGTTGAAATCAAGGCTACACGCGAGGCGCCGGACTCGTCGTCCCAGGGCTCGACGGAGCCATGGGACATGATTTTCAACAGGGCGACCAACGCCTTCAAGGGGAGGCCACAGTCCGAGCCACCCATGTCATTTGGCCGTATCTCTGGCTTTGGTACGAGCACAAAGCTCCGCGAGTACTATAGCGAGGAAGCCAAGAAGAGAAAGGAGAGGCAGACCCAGTCGGCGGCTCAGGATCAAGCCGAGAAGGAAGAGCTGAAGCAGAAGATCGTGCATCTAGAGGCCAGTAAGGTGGACCAGGACGAGGTGAACGCGATAGTGCAGCAGAAGATCCTCGAGATGCTACCCCCTCGGCTGATGGAGGGGATAGCAAAATGGAATGCAGATGGTCAGGTGGGGCTGATACAAGTGCCCAGCGCCGGCGGCAGCACCTCGAGCCATCAAGTGTCGCCAGACATGGTTACCCGCCGCCCTCCATCCCCGCGACGCAGCCGATGGAGTTGGATGCGCCGGAGCTGCCCCCTCCTGCCGAGACTACCAAGGCGCAGCAGCCGGCAGCGGCGGTGCTTCCTAATGCACCCGAGACGGAGAAGAAGAAGGATCAGCCACCGGCCACCTGTGTCTCGACATTAGCCGAGCTCGACGCCCTCACCAAGGTAAAATAAGTAGTTAGTCAGCGTGCTCTACTTAATGCCTTTGATTGGCTACCATCTCATGATGCATATCTGTATGCCTCATGACACTCCGTGCGTGCTCCTGCACAAGGTGCCCGGCGGCGAGTTGAAGGATGTTACCACGGGCAAGCTAATACAACCGACGAACCGCATGATGCACTACAAGCCCATGGACGATGTCGTGATGCGCGTCGAGGTTGGTCGGGTGTTGGGGGGGTGCGAAGACATGGACCCTCCCATGCAACCTCTAGGAGCCGACGAGCACCTGACCCTGGAAGGTTGCCATGGCTATCCCATGATTTGGCCAAAGACCCAGATTCGTATTGGGTCTCGCTCCACCGGTGCCACCTCGGTCGTCCGGCCGCCAAGGACGAAGCCTCCTGCTGCACCGGTCGTCGTCGCCGCCACCACAAGTCGTCACCAGAGACTCTTGGGAGCGTCTGCACCGGCGCCACAAGCAGCCAAGGGCGTGGTTGCTCCTCGACCGCCATCGCCCCCGCCTAAAGGCAAGGCCGTGGCACCGCAACAGCCATCGCCACCACCCTAGGATGACATGGACATGGTGGCCTTCGATGCCAACATCTAGGTGGATGATGATGATGAAGCACCGGTCGATGTCAATGCCTTCGTCAACACCGGCGCCAGCAAAGGACCGTTCATGCCTCCTCTCGTTGAAGAACCATCATTCCGCGATCAAGCTAGCCATCCCAAGAAGCGCCTGGTCTTCCGTGGGTTTTCTCAGGAGACGCCAACGGCCGCCGAGACACAACCTCCATCGGCCGGAATCATTTTCAGCCCTGACACACTCCGCGGGATGGACGGTGATGGGTTAGCATCGCCGGTGGAGGCTGCTGATGCAAAGAGGAAGAGGGTGAGGAAGAGGCCGAACAGGAACAAGGACAAGGCTGCGAGCCAGCCCGCTCCGATCCGTTACCGGGACGACGTTGTACCACCCCGCAAGGATGGCTTGACCAGAGTGCACGAAGCTGGTCAGCCCATACTGCCTCCGGAACTGTGCCGCCTGGCTTCGGGAGCTATGATGAGTTTGCATGAAGGTGTCCTGACACTAGAGGGCCTCCTTCTCAAGGACAAGGACCCGAGTTACCCGATGTTCACCGCCAAGGTGCCGGAGGACGTGGGCTTCATCACCGATGCCCCCGCGGATGTGTTCTTCATAGCCTACGAGGACATCTTCAAGCTGTTCCACTCGAGACGGCTGGACTATAACTTGGTTCGCCTATTCGCGCTCAATCTGGCGATGAAGGTCAAGAGAGAGGACACCCCGTTCATCGCGATAGCGGATCCCTACCACATGCGGGATAGCCAGCTGGAAGAAGGAACAAGGACCCGGGCCCGGGCAAAGTCCTACCTTCAGAAGCTATTGATGGACAACAAGAGGAAGGACAACATCCTTGTGCCTTTCTTTCCCGAGTAAGTGTACACATCCTCCTACCGTCGCTGTAACACATAAGTATTTCTTTCCATTGCTCTTTTCCAACATCCCGTTCCACATTATGTGTTGCGTAGAGATAAGTACTGCACGCTCATCGTCCTCTCCACGAGTTATTCGCTTGCCACCTACTTTGACTCGGGGAGTGCGAGGAGGAAGAACTACGCCAGGGTAAGGAGTGTTCTGGATGATGCTATCGAGGGCTATGCCAATCAGGGAGGCCCCTTCAACTATAAGGGGGAGGCTTACAGGGACGATGGCCAACACAAGTTCAAGCATGTGTTCGAGTTCCCCTGCGTCAAGCAGCCATCTGACAGTGTGAAGGAGGCTTTCTAGGTTTGCCATCACCTCAAAGGGTTTGTCCGGGATTGCGAGATGCTAACGCTGCCATCTTCTCTCCAAGGATGGGCCCAAAAGTTGCATGGGATCAGTGACCCCGATCTCAGGGAAGACTTCCATGATACGCAGGTGAAGCTGTCACATATCATCATAGAACAGGTCAACACACATGGTGGGCTCTTACACCAGCCCAGGTCGTTCACCAAGAGGGAGATCGAAGCCCGCCTCAAGGCGCAGGGTGACTTTAGGATGTGGACGACGAAAGACATGTACAAGCCGTTCCCGGCGCCCTGCGAGGAGAAGGCTACTTGACCGAGAGAGCGTGTGTATCGGTGGACATGTAGTGTGTGTGTCGAAAAACTTAACTTGCCTAGCTTGAAACCGTCGTTGTTATTGTGTCGGACATGTTGTCGTGTTTCTTTCATTGTCATCGACGCATTGTTTTAAGTTTATGAATGCCTTGCTCTAATATTTGTCAACATATATATTTGCATGATGTACTAATATGCCTTGTCAATAGAGATGCCGACGTACGTTGTGTACAAGGGTCGGGTTCCAGGTGTCTACGTGGAGTGGGTGGACTGCCACCAACAAGTGGACAAGTTCAGCGGCAACAACTACAAGGGATACGTGACTAGAGAGGAGGCGGTGGCCAAGTGGAGGAGACACGTGTGGAAGAAGTACCGGACGAAGATCTTGGTGCCGCTCCTCCTCACCGGCATCGCGGTTACGGTGTACTACGTTCTGTCCTAAGGTATAGGCGGTGACAACATTGCGTAGTTGTAAGTTATGTGAGTGAGATGAACACTTGTGAAATATACTTGTACACTTATTCGGTTCTAAGTGATGTGATTGATGAACACTTGTGAACATTCGTGCTTGTTGATGTATTATATGTGAACTGGAACATTTGTACTGCTGTGTGCAGCTTTTCTGTGAATTTCTGTTAATTTTTGTGTATTTCCTGTAATATACCTGTTATATACTATATTTGTACCAGATTCTGAAAATTTCAAAATTCTAAAAAAAAAGATTCTGTGGCGCATATAGCTTTGGAGAATTATGTGACGCATATGCATATGCGCCACAGAAATGTAATTTTAGTGGTGACAATTTAGTGGCGACTGCTAGATGCGTCACAGAAAGTTGTTTTGGTGCGCCACTGATAACGTTTTTCCTAGTAGTGTACTAGTTGACATGTTGTTATGGCGTTGAAAGTTTCCGGACGCCGTTGGTATTTTCGGTAGTAGCGACGTTTAGTTATGCTGAACGCCTAGGATATTTTGGTCACAGCTCGCATCGTGGGCCCCACTCAGTGTCGGTGTTCACAATTCCTCGAACACCGGGACTACTAATTAGTGATGGCGTTCGGCTTTTGTTGAACGCCATGACTATTTTGCCCTGGAGTGGTGACGCCCATATTATTCCACATACCACTAGTAATAAATGCTATAAGCCTTTTTCTACTAATGTACCAAACATATTAGTAAAGCTATGAGGAGAGAATAAGTTAAACGCTACTTGAACTACACGCCATGCGGCATGGAAATGATACTCAAAATTAGATGATCAATTGACTATCGAGATTACAAAAGAAATACTAAGTGGCCCCTTGTCAATTTGTGTAATGAGATTATCCTATCTTTACTATTAAAGTTGATTTGGTGGTTTATCCCACCGATCTTCTCACAGAAGTAAGGCAAGAAAAAAAATGAAAGAAATAAAAAGTTGTCATTCATTTTCTGTTTGAAGGAACCAAATAATTAGAATAAATCGGGAATCTTTACTATTAATGTGGAGTTGGTTGTATATCCCACCTTCATAACGTCCCATCTCCTCGCACAAAGTATAAGAGAAGAATAAAAGAAAGAAATAAAAAAGTTGACATGCATTTTCTGTTTACGAAGGAACAAGTAATTAACAAAGTCTGGAAACATAGATAAAAAGAGTTTTCTCCCGAAACAAGGTACGTTGTTTAGCTAGTATTAATATTACGTCCATGTGCCAAGGTAATATCATGGTTTCCACTAGAATCCTCTTGTTAGGATCAAATACAGGTAAACCACGCCAAATCACAACCGTTGATACTAAAAGTGTGCTAAGGGATTAGAAGAACATCACCAGCGTATTCTTGGACACGACGGCAGTATCGATGGTCACCACTACATCACCGATGTTGCCACCTATCTTCCCCCACCCAAGTCTTCACCGTTGGAACCCCACGACCACATATGGGAACCACACTAGCGGTTACTTTCAATGTTTCTGCGTCATGTTTTAGGTGTGTCCAAATGTTCTAGGTTTCTGATCATCGATGCAAAGTTCTTTACAGCATCATTAATCCCATCATGCTTAGCGATGCAAATGAATTTGGTTAAGTTTGTTTGTGTGTGGTTGGGTGTGTGGATGCGTGTGTGGTGGTGTAGTGTGTGAGTGCGTCTATATCGTGCTCGACGATTTTTAAAAAAAAAAACTGATTCATAATTAACAAAGTATTGAGTACTTCCTTCCCAACGAAATATAATGGTCGGGGTACGCTCATGAGTAATTTTGCGGTTGTTTACTCATCTGCCACTCTTTTTAGATGCTTATTAAATCTCTACCTCGTGTTCTAGAATTTGTTCTGAATCAGTTGACCGGTTCAGTAGGTTCTGGACAGACAAATATGCTACTATCCGGTGTATGCTCGAATTGTGTCCTCAGCAGCAGTGGAACTTGAAGTCGCGGTAGCCAAATTTTCTATATAATGGAATGTTGGCATATGTGGAGCTATATAGTGATAGTCGGATCGCTTGACCTCTTCTCCGATCGCTCAGTTACTGGAGCTCGCAACTTACTCTCCCAATTTACCCAGTCATGTTTCAGGCTTTATGTATCGCAATTTACAGTCCAGTTGTTCCTTTTTTACCTGCCTCGACGTGTCCAAGTCGACTCGCGACAAATGTGCCCAAGATGCTCGGGTGACGTACGTGGGTGCAAACGCGTGATCGACCTTGTAACAGGACGTACTACGTAGGTTTGAATGTTTCGTCTCCGTTACGGTGCATCTACGAGCGGTGCTTCCTATCAGGTCACACGCCCGACACGATGCATCTACGACGACGGGGAGGAGTCAGAGACCAGCAACTTGGTTGGGTTGGGTACCAGCAGCAGTCAGTCGGTGCGATCCTCACCACCGCCGGAGCTAAAAACTTTCTGGGAAACTGCCTCCCGGGGGGGAGCAGAAACGTGCCGGCTGTGCAGTGCAGCACGTTCTTCTCTCTTCAGAGGGAGATTCTCACGTCAAACTGGTTGAACCGATGGAGAAGTTCCCGGCGAGAGCGAGACGAGAACCGGTCCCGACTCCCGACGGACGGATGGCAGCCATCTTCGTCTGCTACGCTAGCGAGATCTTTGGCGTATGATGTTGGGAGGTGGCTCTCGTTGACTCGGCAGGGTACCGGAGATGTGTCGAGTTTCTCAACGCGAGATGATGGAGTGAAACGGATCGACGTGCTGAAGATGTCAAACATGGTGCGTGGCGTGTCTCGGGATCAAGATTTCGATGCTGGATCTGGAGGCGAAACGGTCGACAGATCCTCATGTTTGTGATTATTAGTGAGCAAAAATAGGATAGTAACCGCATGTTTGACGCAGCAAGGTTACTTTTACTATTGCAAGTAGTAGTACCTGAAAGAGACTAGCAGAAGCATGACGAGGCGCAACCAGTCAGGCATGAACTCTCAGGCCAAATATATTACCGAACATGCTGTGAAGATGTCAAACATAGTATGTATGTTCATGATTGGTGAGCATGAAATAGGCAATCCACGATATGTTTGACACGGCAAGGTTACTTCTACTACTGCAAGTACTGAAACAGACTGATAACAGCATCATCATCACAGAGCCACCAACTCTCTAGCAAAATATACTTAGTCCTAAACATCTGGAGGCCAATCACGGCAATTTACCTCAAAACCAAGTTTGCATTGCAGAAATCTACAGGAGTACGTAACATGGCAGAACCGAATTCTTTTGCAAGTGTCTCTGTACATCTCTTAAGGAAGAGCGATTGCACACCAAAAAAAAATCAGCCGCGGATGGACAGGGCGGACCATGGTAGTTTTCTTTTACAACACATATACAGGCTTGTCTTCACGGCGGCGTGGACTCATGATGAGTGAATTGCTGGGTTGCCACCTTCTCTGTGTAAAACAGATGGAGCAGGCGCCTTCATCACCCTGTCGCCTGTTGTCGGCGAGCCGCCGAGAGGGGTTGCTGCATCGGATGACCTCCGTGGAGCTGATGGACTCTCCATAATGAAAATTGACTGACCCGGTGGGGTTGACTTGAAAAGTGGCAAACCGTCTTCAGGAGGCAATGGGGACATCACACGCTGACTTTCGCCGGTTGCTTGCCCTCCTCTGTGTGACCTTTCCTCTGCGATATCGTAGTAATCAGCGGTTCTCACCTCCTGAGCTAGAGAACATGAACAGCAGCACAGCCACTGGAAGCAATCGGTGACATCGGGGTTACGGCAGCAGAAAGTGTTCCCAGGGAGGTTAAATCTCTTTCTCATCTGTATTCTCCAAAAGCCACCATACAGCAAACCAAGAAAGCAAAGCGCAATTCCAGTGAGCCCCAGTGCTTCTCGCAGCATTTCGTTGTCAATATTGACAGCTGCCAGGTTGAAGATGAAGAATGGAGCTAGGCAGAACAGCAGAAATGTTGCGATGTGGACATACATGTTGCCGAATCCAAGCCTCTGAACATTCCACCCGAAAACGCAGCAACTGCAGAAAATCGACAAGTACGCAATAGTTATACTGTCCCAGAAATCAGCCAGTCCGCCAACCCACTCAGGCCTACTCTCAACAAAACGGCGCTCTTCACTCTGAAGGAAAGAGTATCTCCTCTCAAGAGAGTTCCGTGAAGTTGCTGGCTTGGTGGTGCCTTCAGTTGAGGTGACCTCAGATTGTGCTTCTGGATCAGCTTCTCTCAGCTCTGCATCTTCATCATAATCCTTCCCAAGAGGACTGACAATATTATACACACTGGCGAATGCCGCAGCACCAATTGCAACAGAAATAGTCACAGCAACACCGAGAGGAGGCCTTTCAGATCTGCGGTATCCTATGTTGAGACCACACAAGGCATACTGGGCAAAGCAGTTCAAATTAAGAAAGACTACAACCAACATCATATGCTTCCACTCATTAGGCTTATATGTCCCATTTTTGCAGAATACTTTCCTAAGCCTTAAAATGTCCTTTTCGTCCCATCGACACAAAAGTACAAAGTAATGGATCCGCATTGGGTGTTGATAAAGGCACATGAGTGTGAACAATGCATTCAAAATTTGGTTGTTCACTTCAAACCATGTCTCTCTTTGTGATTTGCTAGGCAAAGCATGATTCAGCATTCCAACCATAACCATGAAGAGTATTGCGCCAGATACAGCAACACAAACAATCCAAACAAAAAGTGCCATGTTCATAGGCTGCCTTATCCAATCCTTACCCATAACCCACAGATGGCCCCAGTTAATTTTCCTGATTAAATGGAAATGCTCATGATTACCATGGTTATCAGAATGGACAGAACGTGAAAACTCATCCCGCGCAAGTGTGAGCTGTCGAAACTTGACTGAAGGGGAAGGACCCAGCTTCCTTAAGTGGGAACCTGAAAAGCGATTCACAAAGTTCAGAAACCCAGTCCGCTCATTTCCCTGTCGTGAAACACCGTGAGTGGAAATATTATTGACACCTGTGGCTCCCGGTTCACTTTCTGAAGTTCTTGATTCTACTTGTTGAACATCAGCTTTGACGTTTCCATTACCATTTGGAGCCATTTTGTTCAGCTGGAGCCGTTTGATGGTAAAAGCAATCTTGACGTCTTTCAAATCTTCTTCACAACATAACGGCAACCTAATTAACTTTCAGACTTGAAGGCCCATATTCCACAGAAATAGTTGGTGTATCGTATGTCTTTGTATACTGACCTACATACTATTGGCCACCCAGTTCTGCACAAACAGAAACAGGTCCAAAAGAAAACAAACGATCATTACTCAAATTTAGATATAAGGTACTCCAAACTCATACTTACTGATGCACGAACTACAGAAAGTAAATAATTTCGCCCAATATTGAAAATACAGAAGAAAGGGCAATGGAGAAGAGAACATGTCATTTTACATAAATAAACTTGTCAAAAACAAAAAACACAAATGAAACTGAAGATAAACATAAATGAATGAAGCACATCCCTAACTGAAATAATAACAGAATGATTTCCAAACTGCACCATTTATTTCTGTTAGTTTTTATCCAGATTAATGTAACGCCATTTTTTTTACTGAAATGTAATGGCATTAGTCTCTTATGATATTATCTCATTTCAGTCTTTGCACTATTCTGGAAATAAAGCTTTGATAACTTTTACACAAGCATCTTAATCATCCAATTCTGCAGTCAGGTGTTCTACATATACAGTAAATAAAAGGGGATATAACAGTGGAAACGTGTTTCCTCTAGAATAATAGAGTTCAGCGACCAACAACACAGCCATGGTCGATCATTTATAGCGTTGTCTATCTAGGGCGAGTGCCATGAAATCAACACCTGAAACCTCAAAGAGATCGAAGTTGCTTTCCGAACAAACTTCGTACTAGCACTAGTAGTGTAGAATGTCAGGCCCTAACAACAAACACATTTTTTCCGATAAATAACAAATTGGCTCTCATAAGAGTTTAAGCGTCACGAAGGACAAACCAGATACAGGCATTAATTACTCTGCACAATATATCCCATAAACACAACCCACAACGTTATACTAGTACAGTGTTACATGTAAGCCTGTGCATCGACGGGCTAAGCGGTTTTAGCTGGTTTGTCAACTCGGTGAATATTTTTCCGGTTTCAATTGGGCTGGTTTGGTTTCAGCTGGTTTCTCTAAGATATGTACGCGGTCTCTCGGGCTGGTTCCACGGTTTGTACAGTTTGGCACCGTAGAGCGATCTGCGTATGATTCCGCGACATGCACGTTTTGTAACAGCCAGATGAAAGCTTGAAGCTCAGCTAGCTCCCTCCGCGACCATGTCGAGCAACGGCCAGAAACAGCATAGAAGCCACAAGCACCGGCAGCGGGCACGACACGCAGATCAAGAAGGTCTTCTCCCGCTTCGACGCGGACGGCGACGGGAGGATCTCACCGTCAGTGGCGGAGCCAGGATGGAAACAAGCCCCGGGCCAAAAATGAATTACAAAAATCTAGTACTCCCTCCGACCCATATTATTTGACTTTAATTTGTCTAGATTCGGATGTATCTAGGCATGGTTTAGTACTAGATACATCCGAATCTAGATAAGTCCAAGTCAACTAATATGGGTCGGAGGGAGTACTAAAAACCCTAACGCAATAGCACTTTTTTGGTAGATTGCATAGATGAGCATGTCATTTTAAGTCGATTTTCTATTTTTTTTTGGCCAAAAAGACATTGGGGTAGTTGATAAAATCTAGGCAATTACTTTGGTTTGAGGAGTTGCTGATTGGTTCATTGGTTGGATGTTGGGACCAACAAATCAGTTTAATTCTAGACAATCCACAAATCAATTCAATTGAATACCATGATATTTGATCATTTGAACATATATTAGCTTAGCTCGGAGGAGATCAGGGTGTATAGATGAGTAGAACCTGGACTAGGAGAAGCAAAGCTGCAGAAGAATAACTCAAACCTAGCACGGACACCCAGTTATTTTGGACCTGGAGATGAAAAAAACTGCAGAGTCCCACTCCAGCGACCAGTAGAACCTGGACTCGAGCAACGACGGCGGATGGTCGCACTCACACGGAAGAGAGCCGAGGCGAGTAGCGGTGGAGGAGGGCACGACTGGTGGGACGGGCTTTGGCCGTCCGGCGAGCAAGGATTACGAGTCGACGAGTCGAGCCGAGTCGTCAGGGTACCGACTCATAGACTAGTCTGGACTAGTCTAGACTCATACTAGACTAGTCGAACTACTAATACCTAGTATATATAACATTATACAATAATATTGAAGGCATGTGAAGTGGTCTGAATCATAAGACAGTAAATAAATATGTTCCATAGGCCATAGCAGAAAGCATAAGATGAACATAAGTGGTCTAAATCACAAAATAAAGCAAGTCTAGCAAAACTTTTTAGGGAAAATTGAGTCGATCGACTCAGAAAATAGGACTAGTCTATCGACTCGATCGACTCAAGTTAGTAGTCAAATTGACCGGTTGAGTCGACCTTCAATTTGCGACTTGTGGACTAGTCTAGTGACTAGTCTAGACTAGTCGCTCGACTCCTAATCCTTGCCGGCGAGTCTGCGGGAGTAGCCTGGCGGCGCACGCGTTCCTGCCACTACGAGGGTACGGAGCCGATCGGTGTTCTGCGTAGCTAGTTTCCTCCTCGTTACGGGCTGGGCATCACTGGGAAGCCAAGATGGGTTATTGCATCCTGGACCAAATTGAAAATACATGTACGTAACAGGCTAGACAAATTGCTGCGCCCCGGGCCATGGCCCTGGTTGCCCAGGGCGTGGCTCCGCCCCTGCTCACCGTCCTAGCTGGCCATGGTGGCGCGCACTATGTCAATGCCGCTGAGCGAGCCCACGGCGGGGCGGGAGGTGTTGGCGATGCTGGAGGAGCTAGAAACCGACCGTGATCGTGATTGGACATCGACCTGGGCCTACGCGAGTTTGCTGCGTTCCACGCCCATGGCGGGCACGAGCTGGGGGAGCAAAAGATTTTCTGCTCGCGGTTTCAAACCAGAAACCAGCGAACCTGATACAAACCGTAAACCTGGTCTGGTGCGGACTGGTTTCTTGGTTTAGCCGGTTTGAGACCAAATCCTGAACAGGCTTAGTTACATGACACCAGTGCAGGCTATGAGCGTGCATTAGGCCAACCCCAATGACTTGTATCTATAGTTGTATCTAGAATTCCAGAAGCATTAAGTAGTTGTGTGGATACAACTCTCCCAATAGCATTGTATGTATGTTGATTTCTTTTGAGTCTTGCCGTTACATGAATTGTGCTCAACCCTAACATCTTAATCTTGTGGCATACCTGGGGGGGGCTTGTGGTGGCGCTAACAGGGGAAAACCTTGCCAAACATACGCTTCAACAGCTATGGCTATCGAAGTTAGTACACATTTTATCTATGGAAACCAACTGAAGTGAACCGATATGAGTCTGAATCTGTAATAATATAGTTAAATAAGTCGGGCCTGACTTTCTTGGAGCATCAGAAGGAGTAATACCAGACTGACACAAAAAATACTTGCTACTCCCCACATCTGAAGACGCGCCTATTTCAGAATCGCCTAAGCATATCTCAGAATCGACTAACGCATTGCAATACATGGGGAAATATAAAACCTAGTGGTTTTTACCAAAATGGCGTGTTGGTGTTCCTCACCACTCGATGTTGGATGCTAAATCTCCGAGAAGCTGATACTACTCCAATCGACCACGAGCAAGTAGACCTGGCCGCCGACGGACACAGCTCGCGAGCTCGCGGCTGCCCTGTGCGGATGGGGAGGCGGCGCGGGTACTATATTGCCTTGACTACTAAGGAATAAGGATAGAGCGGAAACCGTTGGAGCAGACAAGCGGAACCACTCGAAGGAAATACGCGTTCGAGTCTTCCAGATCTACCAGAACGGTGCGGCGAGGAGGAGGAGGAGGAAGAAGGAGCCGCTCACCTGGCGCGCAAGCAAAGGGGTTGATTCTTGCCTTCGTCCCGCCGCCGCCACCGCCGCGGTGTCGGCTGCTGCTGTGCTAGGCTGGGGGCAGGAGAGACAGCGCGGAATGGAAGGTATGGTTCGCTGCCTCGCAGGGGGTGGGGCGCCTGTTGTTCGAGGCCATGTGCTCCGGGGGTGGGAAGGAGCCTTGGGAGGAAGAGTCAACATGACCGTTGACGGAGGCGGCAGACGTGTTGGCCAGACTCACCGTTACGGCCGCGGTTTTTATTGAATTCACGCTATGATGACTTTCACAATCTAGGGTCTCTTAACACGTTTTCACAGGACTACTTAAAATTTAAGAAACAACTATGACAATGGAGTGTTTCTTAGTTAGTGTTTCTTAGAAGGGTTGCATTTAATGATTGTAGTCTCATGCATGTGTGTGATTGTTCTAGCCAAGTTTTTTGCCTATGATACCGTGCAAGAGGTGTAGCTTAGCTAAGATACAACAACACTCTCTTTCTTCATTAAATGATATGCCACATAGGCAAAACACCTAGGATACTGCGCTAAGAAACACTTATTGTGAAAGGCCTGAGTTCGGAAAAACACCCCCACCGGCCCGCCGCGGCACGGAGAATGCGACCGTAATTAACAGTAACCGTGCGCTGGTGCCCTGCTCGGCTGCTTCCATGGGAAAAGGAAAATGATACTGCTCCCCCGGGGATCGATAGATTTGATCCCGGGTCGCAGCTCGCGTCCGCGCGTAGTTAGGCCATAAAAAAAATGCAGTACCTTATCGCTTCACCAATCACCAACAACAAAAAGGATCATGTACGTCAGGCCGTTCTGTCCGCGCCGCCTAAAATCTCTAAACGGCTAAGCGGCTGGGCCGCAGAAATTGAGCGGCCCTAGCGGAAAACGCCCGCAGAGCCGCCAAGGGCCACGTCCGCATCACAGCCTCGCGCAGCCTCGCAGTCTCTCTGTATCGCCGCCGACATCGCCTAGCAGCTCGGCGCCGCTCATCTCCCCGGCCATCCCGTCTAAGATCTCTTCGGCGCCGCTCATCTCCCCGGCCATCCCGTCTAAGATCTCTTCGGCGCCGCTCATCTCCCCGACCATCCCGTCCAAGATGTTTTCGGCGCCGCCCATCTCCCCGATCCCCTCTAAGATCTCTTCGGCGCCGCCCTCTCCCCGGCCATCCCGTCCAAGATGTTTTCGGCGCCGCCCATCTCCTCGGCCATCCCCTCCAAGATGTCTTCGGACTTCGGCACCCTCCCCGCCACCCAGGACGCAAGGGCGGAACACGCAGCAGTGGAGGTGGGAAGAAGCCACCAGAGGAAGAGGAGAGAATCCGGCGGCGGAGCAGAAAATAATTTAGGCGAGGGCGGCGACACCTACCTTAATTCAGAGCACAAGCAGCTGGTAGTTCCTTCTTTCCACCTCAATTCAGATGTAACACCTACCCTTGCTAGCAGTAGAATCATATCTTATCGGCTGGGTTGGATCAAACATAGATGTAATTCTCTAAGCCAGGATCTATACACCACGACAAGCTACCCGTGTCTACAACTTTTTTTTCTTTTTGATCCATGTGAAGCTAATACTATTAGATGCACTAGATGGAGTGGCGTAGAATTGATTAGTTTGGACCGAAAACGCAAGGTTCTATGTATCTCTGGACTGTTTCTAGGTGATATGTTGCTAGTTCTTGTCATCAGCTACCCTAGAGGGAATTCTCTGATGCGTTACTCAGTAAGTCTTGTTGTCTGAATTTTACAAGCCATGGGTGCTCCTATGTGTTCTATGTATCTCTGTACTAATTTTATTCATGCCAAACAAACTTATATAGTGAAACAGTACAGATTTATTTGGAAGAAACACATAACTGTTGGAATAATTAGCTGTTTTAGTTCAGTTTCGACAGTCGAACACTTTCAGTTTCGACAGTCGAACACTTTTTCTAGACACCGACGAAACAGTCATTGACATCTATCACCTCAAGGAAGAAGAATATTTCGTAAGTTGGTTAGCTAATACTGAATACGAGTAAATATATCATATTAATGTTTGTATTTTTCTCACCTGCCTCAAAGTACCTAGCAGATGTCCTACCAAACAAGTGAGTGAGGAAGAAACTGATGTCCCTCAAAGCCAAAGGTCTGTGCATTTTATATGTGAAAAGAATTCTGAAAAACTTGCATGATTTGATTATATTGTGATTCCCATTGAATAACTTTCAGTATGCTAATTACTGTTGTTCCAGATTGAATAACTTTTGGTATGCTTACTTTTGAATTGCTTTTTAGGTGCCAGTAAATGAAGCTAGCTCAGATGCTACTTTTGAAAACCAACTGGCATGATGCAGGCTATAGTGCTTAAATGTTGAATGGACCACTAGGATGCAAGAAAACCATCTGCATTGTGTATGGTTGCCTGTACCATCCATTGCACTTGATATCACAGATTGCATTGTGTATGATTGATTGTACATTTGTACTCCCTCTGTCTCATTTGTCAAACTTTGGACGTATTTAGACACTATTTAGTATATAGATACATTCAAATTTAGACAAATTTGCGACATCTATTTTGAGACGGAGGGGTAGAATATCAAGATTTGTACTAGTACTACTTTTATTTTACTGGTGTTATTCGTGTGCTCCCTAGTTGATGTTTACGTGCTATCAGCATATTCCTTTTTTTGCTATTATTCTTATGCTAGTCAGTACGATCGATCGGCTAAATAGAAGTTCTTATGATTGAAATTCACGCGCATGTAAACGAAGCTAGCTCAGAGCAGCTGCTGTGAAAAACTGCTATATAGCGGCGGCGGCTCGCCCGCGCATGCCCGCTGGACCGAGCGGTCAGCCAAATTAGCGGACGCGGGCACCGCTAATCCTGCAATTAGTGCTGGCGGAGCAGAGTGGCCGCCGCCTCCTCCGGAGCTCCGTTGCCATGGAGCGCTGCCATGCCGGGCTTCTGCTGGACCGCCGTCGCGCCGCTGCGCTGGAGCACCGCCGTGCTGGGAGCGCTGCCGCGCAACAGCCCCTTCCGTTAGAGTGTCATCGCGCCGTCGTGCTGGAGAGCCGCCGCGCCGGCCGCCCCTTCCGCTAGAGCGCGGTCGCGCTGGAGCACGGCCGCGACCACCGCACTAGAGCGCCGCCGCACCGGGCTGCGTTGAGCTCCGCCATGGCTACTTCGCTCCACTCCAGCTCCGCCCGTCCTCGTCCTGCTACGGTGCTGCCATAGGAACAAGGCCACGATGGACATCGGCTGCTACACGCGGCGATGACAGCGACGACTGCTACACGCGGTTTTGTGACGGCGGTTGCTACAAGTGGTCGCCACCGTTGCGCTCATGTTGTCTTTATCCTTGCTACATGCGGCAAACGTCCTTGCTACAAGCTGGCGTTGGGTCTGCTACGTGCGGCCGGAGGTGGCGCTATGAGCGGCTGCGCTAGGTGCTACCTTGGGCGAAGCAGACACTTCTATTTTTGCTACATGATTGTTTTTGTTTTGCTATGTTTTTGTTTCGCTTTTGCTACATTGATGTTCTCTATATGCTACACAGTTTTCGGTATAAATTTTGGGCTATGAATTCCGACGATGTCTCCGGCAAAGTCGTCTTTGCTACAATAGGACAATTTTTTTGCTACAACCGATTTGTGTTATTGCTACAATTACGTAATTTTTTTGCTTCAACGTCTCAGGCGAGGTTTTTCCCGACGAGGCTCCGGTGATGTTTCTCCTGCGAGGTCACCGGCGAAGTTGGATTTGCTACAATAGGATTTTTTTTGCTACATAGTTTTCTGGTTTTGCTACAATAGCGTAAAGTTTTTGCTACAAGGTCTTCGGCGAAAGTCTCCGGCGAGGTCTATTTTGCTACATTAGCATACTAACTTTTTTACTACACGATCGTCGGCGAGGTCTGCGGCGAGATCTCCGGCGAAATCCAGTCAATTTTTGTATTTTCTAGACCGAACCGTTTTTGCTACATGTAAACGTTGGATTTATTATAGCAAATATGTGTGATTTTATAGTAAAAGCGGAATTAAGGTGTTTTCTAAGAACACGTGGCGGCCTGTCGACTCGGGGATCGGGGAGAGTTATCCCCGGAGGGACGCCTAGCACGTCCCATGGGAAAAGGCAGCCGCCGTACGTGGCTTGGCTTCGCGTTCAACGCGTATTGGAAGTTTGGAACTGTCTTGCTCAGCAACACAACGGGAGTAGGTTCGTTTGGCTGAATAATAGTTTTCTCAACTTAACCAATAACATGCACGGATGCACCCACCCCGGACAGACACCCTCCCTTGTCTCACTCTCGACTTTACAGATTTAGTATTATGAACAATGATGAGCTTTGAGTTTGCTTTCTCGCTAAGCCTTGCATACGTATGCTGAAAATATAATAATCCCATTGTGTACAAAAGGAATTACATAGCATAAAACTAACACTTTATAGTTCAAATTTACCGTATAGTACCGTTTTGTGTTGGCGGAACAAAAACAAGAACATTTGAGTTATTTTTTTTTGCCAAAAATGCTAAGAGTGAACTGAACGAAAATTGACACCGAATCTGATAAGATGGGCCCACTTTGTCAAGTCTAATTAGCTTAGGTGGACTGGGTGCCACCCGTCAGACCAATTAAAAAAAATCATAATATATATTTAACAAAGAAAAAAAAAGTGGGAGAGCTTGACCACTTGACCCCATCAAGTGTCCCGTGTGGCACGGCACCACCACCACGAGGACTCCGTTGACGCCATGCCCCCATCCCCGCTACCGCCGCACTTTGGCAAAACCATGTCGCCCGCCCCCCACCGCCCTATCCTCCACTCCCTTTCCTGCCCGCCATCCGCCCCTACTTTCCTGCCCTGCTCCACCCACGACAGCCTTGCTCATCGGCGCTGCCCCTCTATGTGCTCTTGCCTGTCGAGAATGGCGGCCGGGGAGCTTGCACCGGAGCTGAGGAAGTCATGGAGGAACTAGTTGTTGAAAATATAAGCAATAATCCAAATGATTTAATTCGAATAATAAACTGATAAAACATGATCATACAGACAGTACCAAAACTAATCATGCAGATCAACAAAGTAGATGAACAGATTACATCTAAATAAAATAAACCTATCACATCTACACCGAACGCTAGAATAACGAACTTTAGCAGAATCTAAAATAAGAAGTTCAATATTACGTACGGTAGAGTAGCGGCGGCAGCAGCCGCGGCGGTAGCTGCAGCAGTGGTAGCAGCGTCGTCAGCCATATCATCGATGTGGAGGCTGCTGATGTCCGGGAAGAAGTCCTCGTCGGGGAAGCAGTCGTCGGAAGACGTTGTGGAAGCCAGTAGTCGCGCTTGAGCGCTCCCCAAAACCTGACCGCCCCTCACCCGTACAGGTTCACAAGAGCGGGGGTTCCGGAGGCCTACTGTCCCGATCTGCAATGCACGCCGCACAGGATGGGGAAGACGAAGGCGACGGCGCAATAGACTGGAAGGAGACGCGTGCGGTAAGCAATCCGATTAGGTTTAGCGCATGCGTTTATATAGAGCAAGTCAGGGAGACCGTGAGACTCAGCCCACGTCCGAGTCGGTAACAGCCCACGTCCCATAAAGACTGGAAACGGCTGACCAATTAACGCGTATGTTAATGACTCGTAATTAATCTATGATTAATTTTCCTGACTAGCAAAAATAAAGCTCGGCTCGGCGAGATTCACGCAACACGGGCGCGCGCGTGTCGTGACGAGGCGAGGCGTGGCGAGGCGAGGCGGGCGGCGTCGGAGGAGGAATGCGCGAGAGCTGCTCTTCTTCTCACACCTTAGTGAGTGGTGGAATAGCCTAGTATATAAGGAGGTGTAACTCTCACTCAACTAGCGAGACTAAACTTTGACACCACTTGCACAGCCATATGCTGCCATGCACAAATAGGCCAAAGAGAATTTCAGAATTTGTCTAATGGGCCAACAACCCAAAACTCACCAAATTTCAACAATCCTCCACAAAGTCTCATTGGCACATCACCTCATTTCCATTTCAGAATATTGTTTTATATACCGGTGTATAGTGGAGACTGTTAAGTTGAACTTCCACATTAAACTTCATGCTACATTAGCGAGCAACTTGAATAGTGGATTATGCCTTGAACTACAAGTTTTTTGCACACTAGTTTCACACAAAATCTAGACCAGTACAGGACTGCCGCAGGGCTTTCCCATGATTTGGAGCTTATGCGTCATACTCCAGGACCTTTCATGAGTTTATTAGAGAGCACCCAACTCTCACGGACTGCAACGGTTAACAGTCAGACTCATATAGGTATGTTCCTCAATAGATGTTCTGCAGGACAACATCTCTGCTTAGAAAAGCCACTTGGAACACATTAAGATAAATATCAACCTGCCATGCAGAATAAGAGAGTATTGTATCTTTATGGAGATATAAATATAACTAGATCATGATGGCGCGTGTTACCGCGCCCATCAATTTAACACTCAAATGTTAGGAATTTATAAAATGTTTCAGAGGTATGCAGCATGAGTTTTTAGTGCTTCTAACCATTCAATATTATTAATAACAAGCTCATATAGAACATGCCAAGGTGTTAAGGTTACAGGGAAGAAGGCATAAACATATCAGCCAAATATATGGTCTACCAGCCCAAAAAGATGTTATGCTATATGTATCATGCGAACACAAACTTCATATAATAACAAGTTAAAAGAAGATTATGTACATAGATGATCTTAGGGAAGTAAGTCAATGAACCAACTCTGTTGGTATATTAATTTCAAGCCGGTCTTGAGACATTTTGGCACGTGGAGACAAATAAAAAAATACCAAGCAATAAATTTGGCAAACGTAATAAGTTATCTTATTTTAGACTTCAGACTATGTGACACTAAAAATATGTAAACGATCAGTAGAAAAAAATGGCTGACATGACTCGCTTGCAATGCTATGTTCCATATGGTTTTTCTATCAAGTACATCATAACCTTTGAGAGAATGACAATAAATAGTTCAACACCATTCCTATTCGGCAGAAGATTTCAGTGCACCATAGGTTTACTCCTCTATTTCTCATCTTAAGTTCATCATGAGCAAATAGAGATTATGCTAGCCTTTTAAAGACATTTTCGAGGCATCCAGAACACATCCTATCAAATTTAGTGATAGGTAAAAATCCAGTGAGTGAGATTTAAAGATCAGCATCATGCAAATAATTGTCCACAAAGTGCAGCAACTTGTCATTTAGTGAGACCACTTAAAGTTGAAGTTAAACGGAAGGTCTGCCTCAGAACACATAACTGTTATGTTACAATTTCTCCCAAAGCAATTGTAAATTTTGTTAGTAGCTGAAGCGGAGGGGCGTTGGGGAAGATATCAACAGGGTTTTCCTCTACAACGTAACAAATGATCATCATCATTGCATTTAAAAGGCAGTCAAGAATATAGCTATCTATGTGAAAATAATCATTAACTATACATGGTATCATCGAGCTTGGACCATAAGCAGTTCGCATTTGAGATGCATAGATAAAATATATCCTAAATTTGGAAGAATGCAAACTTAATAGTTCAGTTCAATATCAGAAAGCTAACTTGTAATTTAATTGTCATCTAATCATAACGAATTGCATACTGTAGCAATCAGGCTGATCGGTCCAAAACTACAAAATTGCACTGGTTTGTCAGGCATACCTTACCATGCAGCCCTAAAAATATCCACACACACCCCTCATAGATATTGGTAGAGAAATACTAAGAATTAAATGGAAAGCATACCTGATGAAGGCACAACTGTCATAGAGGGAGTGCTCAAGTGCATCAATCGGCGAGGTAGTGCTGAAGCCCGACCACTGTCTTGGAAGGACTCGCGACTGTGGATGCAGATGCACTTGTGGTGCCAAAAATGGCTGTTGTGTAGCGATTGGAGAATCCAGTGGAGGTACTTTTAGTTTTAGCGGAAAATTTAACAACGTCAGTTTCCCTAGATGATATGTAGAAGCTGATAAACAAATACCGTACGTACCCTACAATCTAAAGAGCAACGCTAATATACTCGAAACCAGCTCAACCAATAGTACTCGAAGGATAAATCTTTGATTTGCCTGCTATTTGTCCCCTTGTTCCAACAAACTTAGATCTCTAAATTCAACGCAATAATTCCTCAATTCATGGCTCCTCACTCTCCTCCGAATCTGCAGCCCTTATCCATCACGATGAATGCCAAGACCGTGAGAAATAGAGGGAGGGGAAGAACGAAAGAAGGAGGGTCACCTGGGAGAGGGGGCTCGGCGGCCGCATCGGGGTGGCCAGGGAAATCTCCGGTTCCTTCGCAGTTGCTGCTATCACCTGCAGTGAGGGAGAGACGATCTTCGATGGCCGCGTGCCTGCAGATGCCGGGAAAAGCTACCGTGCAGGGGTTAAGAAATCTGGCGCTTGAGTTCACGTCCGCCTGCAGTGGTGTAGAACATCGGGAGAGGCGCTCGAGATCGCTTCACGATGCAGGCAGAGGTGGAGGTTGCGAGGAGAGGTTTTTTTTACGGGTTCGCTTGGTCAGTCCAGTTAGTAGCTGCGTTATACGGGCTTTATTTGGTTATTAGGCCTAATTTACCGCGGCGGGCCAATTTGATGCGCACAGCAACGTCCCCTAGGGGTATCTGGACAGACGTGGGATACAATAATGGAGATCGGATGGCCAAAAATTTCTGGGCAGCGTGATCTAATGGTGGAAATAGTCCAGTTCGTGAGAGCGCTCCTAAATGGCTCAGTTATAATATCCCTAACTAGATCATGTAGGCGCGTGTTGTTGTGCCCGTCAATTATGTAAGTAGATTGCTATATAATTGGATACTAACATTTTTCATAGTGTTGAATCAAGTGTTGGTTGAGCCCGTGAGCTACAGTTCTATGTTTAGTTTGAACATTTATCTTACCACCAAAACACCTCATCACACGTCCATTATGTATCACCATGTACATGCTTAAACTGACAAAAAAAACGCGATATTGGCCAGCAATAAAGAAAGAAATCTTAATCGGCTTGTATGTAGTAGTAGGTGGTGGTTCTTGCAAGGTCAGTACTAGTCCGATTTTCAGTTTTAGAAGGTTGATGTTCAACTCAAACCACCATCATCACAAGGTAAGTTTAAAAGTAAACCGATTCTTGTAAAAATAAATAAATGCTTCACATATAAATTGCATGATGGTCATCTGCATACTTCTTCCATCCTTGGTTAAAATCAAACTTTCATAAAAAAAATTGCCAAGCTTTTCCCACAAGAATGTTGCCAATATAACGGTTGTCGCATGTTGAATTTCCACAAGTTGGGAATGGATATGAGTATTGTTCACCATCTTCAATAGGCTTCTCCCTCATGGTTTCCACTTCAACCTGACATGCCAAGATTTTTAGCAGTGAAGTGTTTTTGTCTATTATATGACTAATGTAAAAAAATTGCATGAATGTGCTAAGTAACTTGTAAGCCAACCATTATTGTGATATGCAAGTCATAGAAAAACAATTGGTGCATCCAAATTCAAATTCATATAGAAAATGAAGACAAGTCATATTCGTAAGTTTCCTTAGAAAGAAACGAATGTATCAGGTCATTTCTTGTGCATTGCATTCATGGAAGACGAGTGATGAAAAAGGAAATGAAATAAGCAATACAATCTGTTGTGGAGTTCTGTAGTAATTGGGGTTTTGTTCGTCTGTCTGTTAGAAAGTAATCTGACTGAAAGCTCTATGTAAAGAAGTTGCAGGCCTGCAGCTCTATTTGATACGTGAAGAGGCTGTAAAAGTATAACCAACATGGAAAAGTATGACGGTCAAATAAGGTCCAAAATGTCGATCAATCAGCACCTCATTATCCCATGCTTCATAAAAAATGAGAGCTCCCGGTTACAAATGAATATCATGATAGAATAGATAACAATATGCACAGGATGAAAATATAGATATTATATTAGAACAGAAGTTATAACCTATCACAATCCATGAGCTACCTCCTGATCTACATTAGCCAGGGGCGGACCTAGGTATAGCTGTCCCCATTCAAATTTATCAAATCCAATAGAATTTACTCTTATTTGAACAAAAAATGCACAAATTCTGTGAATGTAAACCAAATGTGCCCCCACTCAGATGTTTTGCCCCCACTCCAAATTCTTTCTGGGTCCACCCGTGATTAGCCTCTTTAGATGCAAGAAGAAACTTGTAAAATTATTTTTTCTTACACTCCCATGTGCCATTGGAATACCAAGTTGAGAACCATACTGAACACAATCAGCATGTTTCATTCAAATGACAATTAGGAAGCTAACATAATGTGCTAATTTAATTAGTTCAACATAATCAATATATGGAAACTTGATCACATGACCTCTCATGCACCAATACCCGTAACTAACCTTGCAATATTATATTATTCAGGTAATAAGAAATTACCAATCCATCTCACCTAGCATTTTGAAGAGGAAGCAGATGGCAAGCAAACTAAAATCAGTGATTTAACCACAGTGGGATAAGTTGATGTCCAGAGTAGCGTTCTTAGGGACAATTGGCCCAGTACGGGATCTGGTAGAAATCCGATGGCAGAAAACATCCAGACAACCCAATCCAACGGACGAAAATGTCTAGTTCCTGAGATTGCTTCTTCTTGTCCCAGTTTTAATATCCCTAATATGGGCATACTCTCCTCTCAGCTGATCAACAACTTGTCTTCCAGCTCTAATTCACGGGATCTCCGATCACATAGAGTGGGTTGCCACTGCGAACAACTCATTGTGTGGGTCTCAAGCCCATCTCCCTCGATGCATTATCTATCACATTACGTGATAAACCCTTTGTGAAAGGATCTGCCAAGTTCTTAGATGTTTGGATATAATCCAACGCAATAACTTCAGAGTTTCTCAGTTTTCTGACAGATTTCAATCTCCTTTTCACATGCCTTGATGACTTCATATTATCCTTAGAATTGTTTACTTTGATGATCACATTTTGATTATCACAGTTCATCGGGATGGCGGGTATAGGTTTTCCAACCACAGGTAAGTCCATCAAAAGCTCACGAAGCCACTCTGCTTCAACAGTGGTTGTGTCTAATGCTGTGAGTTCTGCTTCTATAGTTGACCTCGTTAAGATGGTCTGCTTGTAAGACTTCCAGGAAACAGCGCCACCACCAAGTGTAAACAAATAACCACTTGTGGCCTTAATCTCATCAACATCAGATATCTAGTTTGAATCACTATACCCCTCAAGTACTCGTGGATACCCAGTATAGTGAATGCCATAACTCGCAGTGCCTTTCAGGTAGCGCAAAACTCTTTCAAGAGCATGCCAGTGATCATCTCCAGGATTTGACACAAATCGACTCAGTTTGCTTACAACAAAGGAAATGTCAGGCCTCGTAGCGCTGGCTAAATACATGAGCGAGCTAATAATTTGAGAATATCTCAACTGATCTTTAGCATTTCTTCGATTCTTTTGAAGTATCACACTAGGATCATAAGGCGTTGGAGAAGACTTGCAGCCGCTATACCCAAAGCGGCTCAATATCTTTTCCATATAGTGGGACTGAAGCAGTGTAATCCCACCATTATCATCCTTCAGTAGCTTGATGTTTAAGATTACATCAGCCACTCCCAAGTCCTTCATCTCAAAGCAGCGAGATAGGAACTCTTTGACCTCCTCAATAACAGTGAGGTTGGTTCCGAATATCAATATGTCATCGACATAGAGACACATAATAACTCCCTCGTCCCCACCATGGCGGTAGTACACACACTTATCAGCTTCATTTACAACAAAGCCTTCAGCGGTTAAAGTTCTTTCAAGCTTCTCGTGCCACTGCTTAGGAGCTTTCTTAAGACCATATAAAGACTTCACTAACTTACACACCTTTCCTTCTTGACCATCTACTACAAATTCATCAGGCTGCTCCATATAAATTTCCTCATCTGGCTCTCCATTTAGAAAAGCTGTCTTAACGTCCATTTGATGAACGAGAAGACCATGTGAGGCAGCCAAGGATAGTAGTACTCGAATAGTGGTCAATCTGGCAACATGTGAGTAGGTATCGAAGAAGTCTTCACCTTCTTTCTGAGTATAACCCTTGGCCACAAGACGTGCCTTGTACTTTTCAATAGTACCATCAGGTCTAAGCTTTTTCTTGAACACCCACTTACATCCTACAGATTTGTACCCATAAGGACAATCAGTGACCTCCTAAGTTCCATTAGCTAAGATGGAATCCATCTCACTACGGACAGCTTCTTTCCAGTAGTCAGCATCTTGAGATGCATAGGCTTCTGAAATAGAGGTGGGAGTATCATCCACAAGGTACACAATGAAATCATCACCAAATGACTTTGTAGTCCTTTGTCTCTTACTCCTTATAGGAGTTTCATTGTCGTCCTCCATAGGATCATCATAGTGTTCTATCGGCATAGTGGGTTCCGGAATTATAGCAAATTCCTGACTAGATGAACTAGTCATCTCCTGATTTGATGAGCTAGACATACCTTTCATTGGAAAGATGTCCTCAAAGAAAGTCGCATCATTCGACTCCATAATCATACCAACATGCATGTCGGATACTTCAGCTTTTACTATCAAAAATCTATAGCCAATGCTATGAAAAGCATATCCCAGAAAAACACAATCCACGGTTTTTGGTCCAAGCTTTCGCTTCTTGGGTATTGGAATATTGACTTTCGTCAAACATCCCCAAGTTCGTAAGTAAGAGAGTTTAAGCCTTTTCTTCTCCCATTCCTCAAAATGAGTCATGGTTTTATCCTTTACGGGAACACGGTTTAGGACATGACACACAGTCATTAGCGCCTCCCCCACCATTCCTTGGAAAGACCCGATGTATCTAACATGGTGTTAACCAAATCAGTTAGAGTGCGGTTCTTTCTTTCGGCCACCCTATTTGACTGAGGTGAGTAGGGAGGTGTCCTCTCATGAATAATACCATGTTCCGTACAGAATATATCAAATTCATTTGAAAAGTACTCTCCACCATGATCTGACCTTAACCGCTTGATTCTAAGGTCAAGTTGGTTTTCTGCTTCAGCTTTATAGTTTTTGAAGTAACTCAAAGCTTCATCTTTAGATTTCAGAAGATAAACATAGCAGTATCTAGTGGAGTCATCAATCAACGTCATAAAGTATCTTTTCCCACCTCGTGTCAACACACCATTCATCTCGCAAAGATCTGAATGTATAAGTTCTAGAGGTGCTAAGTTTCTCGGTTCCGCAGCCGTATGAGACTTGCGGGGGTTGCTTTGCTTGCACACAAACTTGACACTTAGAACCTTTGACAGTGGTAAATTTCGGAATTAAACTCATTTTGGCTAGGCGCGTCATGCAACCAAAGTTAATATGACAAAGTCGTGAATGCCAAATATTGGACTCATTATCATTGCAAACATGATTAATAACTTTAGTACATGAGTCTGACAAAGATAAGCGGAACAGACCTCCGCACTCATAACCCTTTCCAACAAATTGTACATACTTAGAGATTACAACTTTATTGGACTCAAACACCAACTTAAAACTATCTTGACATAGGAGCGATCCGCTGACGAGATTCTTATTGATGGACGGAACGTGCTGCACATTCTTCAGCTGTACGGTCTTCCCCGAAGTAAACTTCAGATTTACCGTACCAACACCATGAACAGAAGAACGTGAGCCGTTTCCCATCACCACGGAGGAAGTCCTTGCGACCTGATAAGAAGAGAACATGGATATATCAGAACATACATGTGTATTAGCACCCGTGTCAATCCACCAATTAGGAGAATGACATACTGAAAGGATAGTAGGTAAAATACCATACCCAGCGTCCTTCATCTCAGTATCGCTAATAACAACATTAGCGGTCTTGCCGCTGTTCCCATGTTGTCGCTTGTCAAAGCGATTAGGGCAGCTAGGAGCCCAATGATCAGGATCACCACAGACGTGACAAGAGCCTTTCTTCGTATCATTCTTCCTCTTAAAGTTGGTGGAGTGAGTGGTTGTTCTTGCCATCAAACTTCCCTTTGCCATCAGACTTGTTCTTATTCTTGAACTTGTGGGATTGGAAGTTTTTCTTCTGTACCAAATTGGCACTAGAAGCTCCCTCAAGTACTCGAGCACGTGTGTCCTTTGCTCTCGCCTTCTCTTTCATATGAAGAGACCAAATGAGATCCATAACGGAAAACTCTTGTCTCTTATGTTTCAGAGAAGTAGCAAAGTTCCTCCACATGGGAGGAAGCTTGGCAATAATGTCTCCGGCCACAAACTTGTCCGGTAAGATACACTTGAACTGCTCGAGTTCTTTGGCAAGTGATTGTATCTCATGAGCTTGCTCAACGACGGAGCGCTCATCAACCATCTTGTAGTCATAGAATTGCTCCATGACATACAACTCAGTGCCAGCGTCCGAGACCTCAAACTTGGCCTCGAGCGCATCCCACGCCTCTTTGCCATTATCAAATGACATATATGGGTCAACAATGTTGTTCCCAAGAATACTGAACAGAGCCGCCATAAACATATTATCAGCTTTCTTAAAGGCCGCTTCCTGCTCAGCAGAAATATCTCCTTCAGGTTTGCCAAGAATGGCGCTATAGCAGTTTAGGTTTTTAAACCATAGAATTGCTCTCGCGCGCCATCTCTTATAGTGCATACCATCAAACGAAGGAGGCCTAGTAGCCGCGGGTACACCAGTGGAATTCAGTTGCCTATAATCAGGTTTTTTGGATTGTTGAAAATATAAGCAATAATCCAAATGATTTAATCCGAATAATAAACTGATAAAACATGATCATACAGACAGTACCAAAACTAATCACGCAGATCAACAAAGCAGATGAAAAGATTACATCTAAATAAGATAAACCTATCACATCTACACCGAACGCTAGAATAAGGAACTCTAACAGAATTTGAAATAAGAAGTTCAGTATTATGTGCGGTAGAGCAGCGGCAGCAGCAGCCGCGGCGGTAGCTGCAGCGGTGGTAGCAGCGTTGTCAGCCATGTCGTCGATGTAGAGGCTGCCGATGTCCGGAAAGAAGTCCTCGTCGGGGAAGCAGTCGTCGGAAGACGTTGTGGAAGCTAGTAGTCGTGCTTGAGCGCTCCCCAAAAACCTGATCGCCCCTCACCCGTACAGGTTCACAAGAGGCGGGGTTCCGGAGGCCTACTGTCCCGATCTGCGGTGCACGCCGCAAGTCAGGATAGGGAAGACGAAGGCGGCGGCGCAATAGACTGGAAGGAGACGCGTGCGGTAAGCAATCTGATTAGGTTTAGCGCATGCGTTTATATAGAGCAAGTCGAGATTCCCGCAACCCGCGGCGCGCGCGTTGTGACGAGGCGAGGCGTGGCGTGGCGAGGCGAGGCGGGCGGCGTCAGAGGAGGAGTGCACGAGAGCTGCTCTTCTTCTCACATTTTAGTGAGTGGTGAAATAGCCTAGTATATAAGGAGGTGTAACTCTCACTCAACTAGCAGTATGAGAGTAAACTTTAACACTACTTACACAGTCATATGCTGCCATGCACAAATAGACTAAAAATAATTTCAGAATTTGTCTAATAGGCCAACAGCCCAAAACTCACCAAATTCCAACACTAGTTGTCCTTGATCGCGGCGCCCTCCTTCTCCCGGCGAACGTTTGCTAGAGAATTGGAGAAGAAGGATGGCGCACGGCTCGACCTCGAGGAAACGATGCTCCGGTGGACTCCACGCTCGCTAGAGCGACGTGGGAGAATCTACACATCTATATGGTTATCTGCAGATGGTCAGCTCGGCTTGAAAGCTGTAAAACTTTGCTAGGACGCACGAACCCTCGAGAGGGAATGGACATATATTTTATTGGCCTAGGTGCACGCGTTTGTTCTCGTCGACGCAAAATTCCCGTCTGCACGTGCATTGGAGGACTTCTTCCAAACGGGCAGGGGAGAGCAGGCCGGCTGACGGTGAGCTGGGTGGGGTAGGGGTGAAGGGAACGGTGCGTACCAACAGATGGCTGTGAGTTCATGGGGGCAGGGGCGCAATGGCGCTGCTATGACCATGGGATTGGGTCCACGATGCAGCTCTCGTGTCGTGTTATCATGGAAGGAGACGACCTCCCAGGCTCCCACTCCTTTTTAGGGAATTTTGGATCTTTTTGAAAAATTACGGATTACACGTCTGCTGTAGTTAATAGTTATTTCTGACATTTTATTTCTTTTAGATATTTTATTTTTTTAAGTGTGTTGATAAGTGGGACCCAGTGCCATCTCATGGTGGGTCGCACTGTCAGAAAAATTATCAATTTGAGATTGTTAGCACTTGTTTTGCGCTTATAGCTGACCAATGATGATACACACTCGTAAAACTTTACTCGAAAGATTATTAATCATGGTTAATAATCTTCCGAGTAGACCTTTTCAGATACATTATACCATCGCAGATTGCAGCCTCGTGACGACGTTCTCTTGTAGCAAGAACAGGCTGGAGACCGTTCAAACCTTTGTCCCCAGCAGAGTCGTCAAAAAGTGTGTTCGCACACGAACACGTCACCGTGTACCCTCGACACCGAGCACGATGCGCGGCAGCACGCGCCGAGGGCGGCTCGCCAGAAACGCGGTATGCAAGACAGTCCAGCAAACGCTTTTGTAGACCCGAAACCCCGCTCGTCCGGGAGGGACCCGTCAGGGCGCCGAGGCTACTATGGGCTGCCCTAGGTCATCCTGACCGCCCCTAGGGCCTCGTGGATTCGTAGCTTCCAAATATTGAAGAACGACGGAGAACGAGAAGAAAGATACAAGGGAGACGGATGAAAAGTAGATGAACACGAAAAAGTAATAGATGTGTTTGTTCGATTGGTGTTGGTTCAATCGGCCTTCACCCCTCATGTATATAAGGAGTGGCTGGATTTTCTGTTCAAGAAAGAAGGTTGGATTCACATTCAAAACCCTAGTTAGGGTCAACTCGAACAAGCAAAACCGAAATTTGCGTAACTGTTCGGTCAAAAACTTGCCTGTAGTTTCCGGACCACTTTTAAGATAGTAAATGAGCTCAGATCAAAATGTCATAAAAATAAAAGTTGTTTGTCTCAAAAAATCGAACCGCATTGATGTTTGCCACTTTTCCATCTGACCTGATCTGGATGGTCTTTTCCCTTTATTTTTCGTATCAAATTCGAATTTTAACCGAACAATTTTAGTTCTGTTCGGTCGTATTTTAATTCTGGAGGTTGTATACTTACTCATTTGAAGATAGCTCCAAAAGCAAAGTTGTTCGTCTCACAAAATTGAAGAATTTTTTTGTTTTGCACTTTTCCATACGAATTGATCTTGACTCTTTAAATTAAGTCGTAAACAGATTGACAAAATTAGGAGTTTATCTTGGACGCCCGGATCAATTGCCCTACCCTAAGACATTGTCTAGGATAGGGCGACCCCAGTTCGAATGGCCAATAATTCAGCTTTCTGTAATATTTTGGATCTCAAATTTGCATACTAAGTCGGATCGAGATGATTCAAAAACTAAAATTGCTTGTTTCAACGAGTCGCATAATTTTCATGTTCGACACTTTTATATCTGAGGTCATTTAAAAAAATCACAGTGGAAGCCTTCATATACTAGTCTCCAAGTTTTCTCTAAACGCTAGCATAATCGGCTATTAAATCTGATCATGGCTTGATTTTGTATGAAGCCTCTACGATACTAATTAATAATCTTCACAAACAACCAATTAGAATATCGTGGGTTTTTATCACGCAAACGCAAAGTGATACAATTCAGTGAATTCGAACTGTAAAGTGTGGTGGTTTATGCTATATACTTGTCGAATAAGGGGAAGCTGCACGCGAAATATGTGCAGGGAGGGGGGAGGGGGGACTGCTAGAGTCATATAGAACAGTGCCCCAGCTAATCAAAGGCCTCTCATGTTTTGACGGGTCCCACCCACGTGGGAGAGTAGCAATACTAGTTTTGTAAGTTACAACATACTGAACTAAGTTATATCGATTGACGATTAAGTTACGAAAACGGCGGATCTTCCTGTGGGCCTCCCAGCCGAATCACCAACAAAGTCCAGCGATTTCTGGGTTCTTAAAATTCCGGTTAGAGCTGCACGTGGCACGTAAAGAAGGATTCCAGAGAGTGCATAGTTTTGAGAACCGTCCTCTATAGAGGACTTCTTCGAAATTTTCAAAAAAATCAAATTTAAAGTTTTGAAAAAATATAAAGAAATATCAGGTTGTAGTCAATAATTTATTCTACCATTATGTAAAACTTTAATATGAAATACCAATATTCTAACATAGGTATGACAAAAATGCAGATTTGGGAGCGTGAACAGTGCAACTTCTATATCAACCAAAAGTTGTCCAATTTATCTTTTTTGCTGAACCTAAAATACAAAGTATTTTACATTAAAATTTTGCACGACCATAGTGTACACAATTTACTACATCCAAGTAGTTTTTAATGAATTTTTTGAAACTTTAAAATCAAGTTTTCGATTTTTTAAAATAAAGTCCTTCATGGAGCTCTCGTGCCAATGCCATTTTCCAGGTTCCAGAGACTCATTATTCGGAGTTTAATTGGGAGCAGAGTCCATCCATGTGAACTTATGGGCTAAATCTATGCTCCGAAGTTGAACTGCCTGCGTGGCCCATCTTAGCTCAATGGACCCATTTATAGCTGGCCTCACGCAGACTAAAACGGGAAACGCTATATCTTGCTTATAGCCAGCGTTTAGTGCCCAGTCGCTCGAAGTTGTTCCCCTCATAGGCGGGCCCACTATCGCTTGGGTTTTTCTTTTCATTTTTCGCTTGTAATTACTGTTTCTTTTTCATTTTCTTCTTCTCTTTTTAGTGTAGACATGAATTACTTATCAGAGACTCGCGTGCAATGCACATCTGTATAATCCTCAATAACGCTTCTTGTATTTTTCATCCCATGTGTTCATCCTAACACCCTTTCCCCTCTCTAGAATCGCTAGCCTTTACTTCGTTGATGCTCTTAGCCAGAATAAGTTATGCAATTCCTTGATCCGTTTTCACCCACCTAAACGAGGTGGCAACGTCGGCACCGGTGTCCGTTCCCAAACCTGGTGGCTGGTGGTGAGGCACGAACAATTAATTTGCACGCACAATCACCATAGCCGTCACAAAGCTGCTACGGCAAGTCCATTTCCGCCTTCTTCCTCATGTGATGTAGATGGTACAATAAAGCCGAGGTTCAAACACAGTATCGTCTTTACAGCTAATTACATTGTCTAGGAAAATTTATTTGGACAGGTCACATGTATTTTTCATTTCTTTTTGCCATCCTTCACGACACCTCAAAAACAAATGCGAGATCATCCCAAGAAATTCTTGAGCATTATTCGATGAGTGTGTTGTTCCAATACGCGGGGTCTACTAATCACTTTCGAGGGCATATAGGTACCAGGAAAAACATCTGAGGTTCAAAAATGTGTTACTACTAGTTTATCTGTACTTTAGCACTTTCTATACTTGTTCATAAATCTAAGATCTTGCCGTTCCGGAGCTATTTCATTGTATGAAATCGGAGGAGCTACAATTTTTATGTCTTAATCGCATTATTAGTTACTGGTAGTTCATCTCGGCGTGATACCATACTGAGTTGTGTCATATATGCACCAGCCAAAAAGCACCCGCTGAGATGGAAAGAGGAGCTAATAATTCCTTGGCGTCGACACATTCTCATCGAAGTAGACGTGTCTGAAACTTCCTTATCCGACTGTACTACTAGGTATTCTTCCGGGATTTTTCCTTCATCCGAAGGAACTACTATAGCACACGCACGAGTTGTAGACTTCACCGGTAATAAGTGCACATCGGCTTCTGACGAGATATCACCGAAGAATTTTCTGCCATGAAACGACATAGCCGTATCTTGTTGAAAGAAAAAGACGATGAGACTGCCGATGTAACCTGACATTGTGCGAGCCTAGCTATAGCTAGCATTGTATAGGTACTACTTACACAGTTGGATTTGGCACCACCACAATCACCGCCTCCGCTCCTGGAAGCAGGTGGATTGTCGCGGTAGAGTAACAAAGCCAACATGTTTTCGTTTTGCAGAAACTCTGACTCGATCCATCCCTAGCTACGTGCTCCCTCCGTTTCAAAATATAAGATGTTTTAGCTTTGTGAAGAAGTATATCTAAACTCCTTTTAGTGTATAGGTTTATCTAGACCTATCGTGTGTCGTCGTGATCGTCGCTCGCGCGGCCATTAGTTAAAACGGACAGTACGTACTAGTTCCACTGTCAGAGAAATGGAAGGACGCACGCGGCACGCGCAAGTGGGGTAGCTGGCCAGCAGCGTGCCCCGTCGCGTACGTTGTTCCGGTGCACTCTGTAGCTCGGTCTCCTGCCCGCCTGTACGGCAGCACGTACGGTGTGATCGCGGCGGAGCTGTCCCGTTGCTTTCCCTCCCTTATCGCCGGGAGTCTTTACCAAATCTGTGTGCCGCCCTCTTTGGCGCTAGCGTGGGCGCTAAAACTTGCTCTTAATGTCCGTCGCACGAAGCTAGGCTAGCGTGACTAGTCTTTTTCAATCGTACGTCGTCGTCGCGACACCATGTGGTCGAGTAGGTTGGACATCGTGCGTGCGTGTTGGCTGTAGCTTTTCCACACTCGTGCGTGTTGTCATCGTCGATCCATCCATCCTTTGTTCTCTGTGAACAGTAGAGTAGATGGTCGAGTAGAATGGTCTGGCGATGGCATTGACGGGAGGAGTACTCCACGGGTACGAACGTGAAAGTTGTGCGACTGGCCGGGCGCCCTAGCTAGCTCGGTCCGGACCATCTGCTCGAGTGCTCGAGCATATGCCAGATGGCGGAAATTAATAATGGCCGCCTGTACCTGTGCAATTGTACTCCGCACATACTTGCATGGTCTCGTACGTAGTTGTAGGTACGCTACAACGCAGTACTTGCATGGTCGACAGACGCCCATCCCTCGGTCCAACACGGCCAGCTGCTACTAGCTTGGTATTATTAGGTCGCGGCGGCCAGGCCCAGGAAATTGTTGGCGCGCCGTGCGTCGTCCCCACGCACCATGAGTACTTACTAGCTCATGTGCACCACGCGCGATCCGATCGGAGAAGCACCACCGGTCGATCGGTGCCGCGAGCTAGACCGCCGTGTCGTCGGTCCAAAGGGTTAGTGCTCGTCAGTGATGGTCCGGCCGCGTAAAAGTGTGGGCCGGCCGGTAGCTCGCGCGCGTGCGTAGGTAGGTGCAAGTGCAACGTGGTTCCCCGGCACCAGCCAGGCGGTAGGGCTCCGACCTCCGATCCGATCTACCCATCTACATGCGCTCGCCGGCCGGGGGATGAGTTGCACGCAATTTACTGCTACTGCTACTGCTACTGATCGGTGGGATTTTTCACTGCTATACTGCTAATAGTGCAGGAGGAGTTGTGCGTGCGGCATTGAATTGCGCTGCGCCCGCAAGGGACCGATCGGCGGTTTAGGGTAACCATAGACGGACCTAGCATCCAACATCTCGGGCTGTCCAGACTTACCGATTGCGCAATGGTTACAATTTGTGATTTTCTATAGTTATTTTTGTTCAGAATTTAACAACTTAAACTCATTTGTCCATACTTCTAGAAGTTTCTGGGTCCGCCACTAAGAGTAACCATCAATGCTGGTGCATACGGTCACCATAGATCAGCTATAGAATCAAGCATCACGCATAACAGAACGATCGGTGGACTAGTATTTAGCGAGATCTATGCATTTAGATGCCTGCAGGATCCCGTTCTTTACCCAGCGCAAACGTTAAAACAGCCCTGAGCTAGACCCAAAGATAATCTTCGAATCGGCCATTTGTGGGACCGGTCTCACGATGTATTTTCGGTGGGTGTTTTTTCTTGTGTTGGTCCGTGGGGGGTGCGGGATCGTCTCCCCTGGTATTTCCGGTGCTTTGACCTGGTTGACGGTTTGAGTTGTTCGCGGTGATGGGCGGTTGGACGTTCCAGTATCACCCCGACTCCTCCTTGAAGGTGAGTTGTTCGCATTGATGGGGGCTCTGCTGGGTCGTAAGGAGAGATCGCCCATGGCTCTCTCTTCTCCGCTATCGGCCTGCTCACTCCATCATGTTGAGGTTCTTCTGCGGGCGACGAAATAGGAGAGGGAGGGGTTCGCCATCCACGGTGAGTCATCGATCCTCTGTCATCCGTCTCCAAATTAGCCACGTGAGTCGTTTAATACCAATTGGCTAGCCCTGCATCTGCTAATTTATTTCTTTCCAACTGATTCCCATGTGACTTTTCAGTTTGGTACTGTGGTAGCGTTGTCTCAAGCACGGGGATAAATTGGCATGCCACATGTGCAAGACCATTTGTATACTACCTTGTAGATGTTTGATGGATGTCCCATATGTGCTAAGGTTCAGATATTTTTTGCTCTTTTCCTCTATTTTAATTTTTTACTTAAATAATCATCTCTAGATGAATTTTTCACACAGTAGTGTATCATGCATGGATATTGTGCTTGCTGGAAGAAGAACGGTATTATTATCTTCGGGGAGGTAGAC
This sequence comes from Avena eriantha, assembly GCA_910589775.1. Classification (NCBI taxonomy): domain Eukaryota; kingdom Viridiplantae; phylum Streptophyta; class Magnoliopsida; order Poales; family Poaceae; genus Avena; species Avena eriantha. Next base: position 367,381,829 of record OU342740.1, on the reverse strand, counting down.
GTTCTTTGAATTATTCCCGAGGTCTATTTTTAAATGGGGATCTTAACTTCTTTCTTCATGTATAAATGGTGAATTACAGAATCCATGGACATTGTAAATTTAGAGTCTTTTATTTACACCCGAGATTCCTAAATTTCACTTTTAGGTATGATATTTGCAGCCTTGCGAACTATCCGTTATTAAAAAAATACATGCTTCTGATGTTGATTTTCTTGTTCTGTTTAGATTAATTTGACGTCTCAATGCTAGGCTATGTGCAGATGTGGATTTGGACTTCCAAAAAAATGAACAAGCAATTTGCAGTATCACAGAAAAAGCAAAGCACCTTCTGTTTATCGAGGTAGAACGTTCATAGCTATGCACATCTAATTTATTGATGTACACCAGACCCTAATCTAAGAATATGATTACCAAGTCATGCATTCATGCATTCAAAAAGTGCATCCATGCAACCTTCTAATTCATATATGACACATAATTATGGTGGCGGTAGCTCTAGGAGGTGGTCTAGCACGAGCTCATTGTTTAATATTTTTCAAGCTCTCCATAATCACACATATGATTGAGGATCCACTCATACTTGCGTGAGGTGCCAATTAATAGCGCTCGAGGTTTATTGTTCATCTCTCCGACCCAACTACATACAAGTATATGAGAACACCAATTAAGAGTCCGTCTTAATCCTTTCTGAAACATCAGTAGCCATCATTTCATCTCAATAATTGATCTCACCATTGGTTTGTGCATGGTGATGCCAATTTTAGGATATACCCATTCTTATTTGAGAGAGGCATGCCACATTAGTTTTTTATCTGCGTTAGAAGAAGCATCATTGTGTGCGAGAGTGCGTATGCACGTAAAGTTGATTTCTGTTAGTGCATGTCGTTTGTGATTCCTCTCTCTTTTTTGCTACGAATCTGATGTCGGGTAGTTAGTATGGACAAAAATACAACTTTGGTATTTTAGATAAGTTTTCTTACTAGGTGTTGGCTTTAGACTTAGGCAAAACCGTGTCGGGCACTATTGTTGAGGTTATAGAGGTAGAGATTTTTGGTTTGCAAGTTCATGGTGACACCATCTACTTTATTGTTCTTGAATGAACCAACAAATCACCTCTATATTCCACCAAATGAAATGTTTGAGGTCGGATGTGGAGTTCATTATTTGTAGACCAAGTTATATTTATTGTATCATCTATCAATTCTTGAATATATCTTCTGATATTTATGGTGCATGTAGTTTTGTCACATGATTTGCATGCAATGAGCAGTATTAGATCATGCTAGCACCGTGCTTGAAGTGAATGATCAAACTATCAAGTGAATATGAAGGAGCTTACATTGTAAGTTCACCTACGCTCTTAATAATTCGTATTGTCATATAGAATTTGCTCGCTTCCAAAAATGTATTATAATATAGGAACTGAAGTGTCTTGAATTGTTTCTGCATGTATATTTCACTTAATACAACATCATAGTCATTACAGTATAGATATAGGTGCTTCACTCTTTTTAAAGTTATTGGCTTTAAGCATGTTGGTGAAGTGGTTTTTTGTGGTTTCCATTCACCGTGGGCAAAACGAGGACTAAACTGACAACCTATCTTGCCCACCGAAATCATCTCTAAGCGCAAAATAAAAACCGTGTTTCCATGACAGACGAACAGAATACTGCGTTATGGCACAACACACTATACAACGCATGACGAACATCGCGGCGAAGCGGTCTAGTTACCATTCACCTCTGGCACTGCATGTCCACCTGCATCTTGCTATGATGGGGAAAAAGAGTTAAAATACACTAACAATACCTGTGCTTGTCGGACTGACTCGATTTAGTCCCCGTACTTGGAATTTGATGAATTTTGCCCGCATACTTGTGAATTGGGCTCGATTTGGTTTTAATCCATGGTTGGTGTTGAAATTGTGCTGATTTGGATGCCACGTGGACTGGAATCTTGCAGAAACACTGACATGGACATACCCTACAGGTACTCGAGCTTGGTATATACGTCCCAGATACGATGGAAGCCCACGGTGTTACTAGGGCCCAATACAGGATTCGAGTGACCCACGGAGACCCCGATTGCTTGTAGCGCAAGACGAAGCTTAAGATAGAAAGTTTAAAGGGACAAACCCTAATCTGTAACCAACTCGACCTGCTACCTGAGACCTAGCCTATCTATATAAAGGCTAGGAGGGGGCGGCAAGGAGGACAATCAGAACCCTAGTTTCCACAACCATTGCTAGATTGCATCTGCGCACCCCCTTTAACTTTCGACTCCCTCGATAATTCCAAGAGCAGACAAGGAGGAGTAGGGACCTCTACGAGGCCTAAACCTGGGTAAACCTTGCGTCCCCCTATGCTTGTTTGCTAGCCGATTGATGCCTCCAGCGCTCCCTCCTTCTCCAAAACCCAAGTCCATAACAATGGGCATTGACGAGTTAAACCCTCGTAAATTGGCGCCGTCTGTGAGAACTGTTTAACATCCCAGTATTAGGATCCAACGAAGCGTAGAATTAGGAATCTAAGATTGTGCATGCATACATCTGGAAAAATCAGGGTAAATTTTTCGCTAAACAAAAACCTAAAGGGATCAGAATTTCTTTCGCTAACTGGAGGTAGGAATAGCTCTTGTTAGTGATTGCTATGAATTTTGACATGACCTTTAGGCATTATTAAGATTTTGGGGAAGTTACTTTGAATTCAAAATCGAAATTTAAATCAATTTGAAAGAATTTGAAAATTAGAAGTTTGTATTATTGATTTGATTTCCAAAATTCCTTATTAATATTATTTGGTTAAATTATAGATATAATAGACAATAATAAGGATTTAAGACAAGGAAAATTAAATAAGAAATGGAATCGTACTTCCTGATTAAATAATAATAATACAAATGGTGATAAATACACCAAAACACTGAATATTACATAAGATAGAAACAAACTTTATTAACTTATAATGATATCTTTACAAGATTCTTTACAAAAAGGAATAAAAAGAAGATTACAATTGAAACCTATACTACATATCTACTCCTATACTAGATCTTGTATATCCAGATCTTGTTCCTACAAATAAGAAAAACAACTAAATGAAATAAAGGGTTAGTGGTTAGTTAAGTTTACTCTCAGTGGTGAACAGTGAAGTGCACTGTTCATATTACATCATTGAGTAAATAATAAAGGGGCAAGTTTTACCAAAGGTGTAGTATCTGTTCTTTTAAGTAAATAGCCCAGATGCCACTTTAAAAGCTAAGTAGAGAGAGGTAAGTTTCAGCAGGTCAATAACAAGTAAACAGGTAAAAGTGAAAGCCAGATTACTTGAGCTGATCCACATGAACAGCTCACATAGACACACAAGTGAGTCACCTAAATGCATGCTATGTGCTGTCCAAATAGCAGCAGCGGTACAAACACTCAAACAGGGCACCCTGTCGAAGCACAGCTACATGAAGCTCATTTCACCTTCTCAAGCACACACCAGGAGCTCAGTGAGCTTGCCAAAAATAGACAAATCCACCAGCTAATTCACCAAAATAACCACCAGTTCATCATAAAATGGTGACTTAAGGAGGGGGTGGTACAGGAGGATAGCAAGAGCAAGTTCAAGATCACAGGAGACTGGGAGGAGCAGGACAACACCAGGAGGTGCAAACCAAGATCAACACAGCACTAGCAAGCAAATCGTGTGGTGAGTTGATATCAAACCCTCACATGCTAAATCTATAATTAGCATGTGTTGTTTCATATAGGATCTTCTCAGAGTGCACCCTAGTGGGGTGTATCCATCACAGAAGAGATTAAAGAGGGCCAAACTAATTATCTTTGCAAACTACTCCAAGATTCCAGCCTATGCATCACTGATCTTGGAGAATCAAGCATATTTTTTTACATCCACATGTATGGCAGCTCTAACTGAATGCTTCTAGGAACATCCAATGGATGGTAGCACCTCAGAAGTGGTTCACCTTACAACTCTATACTACACAACATGGTTACCAAAGTATTTTCTTAAAATCTATGTGAATAATTGTCTTAATCTTATTACCAAAATCCAAAGATGGTTTCAGACCAGCATCATAAACCTGTGGATCTATTTTTAACTAGATCAACACATATCACACTGCTGGTACATGGCACATCCACAACTGGGTAGCACCTCTGTACCAACAAGTTCAAAAGTAGCTATTTAACCAAATCTGTAATCACTTTCCAAAATTAATTAGGAATCATACTTGGCACTTTGTGCCAGATGAGCCAGTAAACATCACCACTATCAATCACAAGTTACTGATCATCTTCCTATAAAGCCAATAGGAATCAATCATATTTCTAATTATCTCTGCAGCACATCACTATTTCAACAGCAAATGCTAACAACATCACCTTAACAGAGAACATTCCAACTCTAGCATAATAGTGAGTTTCAATCCAATAAAATGAAACCATCACAGATGCAACAAGGGTGATCACATAAGGTTCAGTATACCTTCATAGAGGGTTCTTTGATAGAGAACAAGGTGGTAACAAAATTCAGCAGAGTACCAACTGGCAGAAGGGAGAGTAATTGGTTAGAACCAGTAACGTGCAACAGATACCACTAGCACAATAAACTCTAGAAGGATACCACTTATAGGATGGACTAGAGAAACTAACTCAACATCTTTGCATAGGGATGAACCCTAGACAGGGGGCTAACCTGTAATCATGCCAGAGAAGAATAGCTAGAGCACAAGAGAGGAGCACAAAGGGGAAGAACCCAAACTTACTCGAGGTCCTCGCAAAAGTAATTGAAGAGGAAGCAGAGGAATGGCCGACGGCGGTGCAGAAGCAGCGGCACGGGGAGCACCCCGAAGGGGCGCTGCAACCCACGCCAGCAGCACGTCAGAACCCGCCGGAGATGAAGGGAAGCACACCGTGAGAAACCTCGATGGTCCATCACCGAAACTCCAGGGCGACCGAAACTCCAGGGCGACCAAACCCTAACCCTAGTTTCGGGCAGGGGTTAGCGCGACCAGGAGAGGACACCATCGACAAATCTGCTCAGACAAAACTGAGCAGCGTCATCGACTTAGCCATTCTGCACCGTGGTAGTGGCAACGACGGCCGGACCTGGCCGGAATCGTACACGGTGGCAGCAACAAGCAGAGGAGGTGACCGTGTGAGCGAGAGAGTGAGAAAGGGGAGAGGAGAGTGAGTGCGTGGGGGGGGGGGGGGTACTGGGTTGGGTTAGTGGCAGCCTAGTACCATCTGGTGGGCTTAACCAGGCCATGTAGACCGGGCCAGCCCAGCGGGCTAGGCCCATATTTCAAGAGAGTTGTTTAAAAGAAATATTTACAAATATGCCCCTGAAACAAAAAACAACTCTAGAAAAATAAATAAAAATCTTAAAAATATAAATAATATGTCTATGAACTCAGAAAAATATTCCCTATTAAATAAAAATAAGCAATAGAATTTTTGGTAACTAAAATTTAGTTCTATTATTAATATTGTGCCAATTACTTTTGAATTTTATAAAAATATATGAAGCACTTAAAATTGAATAAAATTCATTTTTAAGATCCTAAGTGGATATACTATTAACTATTATAGAAAAATACTAGTTGGTATTCTTGAAAAAAAATTAGTGTGATAAAAATAAAGTTTTATTTCCTTAAAGGAATTTTAGTAAATATTTAAAAGAATAATAAAATAAAATAAATTCATATTTTTAACTCTTAGAATAATACTTTTCTTTTATTAATTAAAGAAAATAGAAAACTATTACTAAGAGGGTAAAACATGGAAAGAAGCAGATAATAAACCATTGGATGACATTACTATGCATTGCATATTGCTTCTTTAAATATTGTTCTTACCGGGCAATAATGGTTCTTTGTAGACACCGGAGCTCAAGGTCAGGTGGAAGCATCCGACTTCACTACCTTGCAGTCACAAGGCAAGTTCATAACTTGCTCATGTCCTTTGAAGAGTCTTTATCAAAGATATTGCAAATTGTGTGTTATCATCTATGATTTGGAGAAAGAAATATTATATTCTCTAATAAATAAAATGTAGTTATCATCCTAAGTGATGATAAAGTTTAGCAATGGAACTAAGGATTCCAATTGCACCAGTCACCTTAGGTTTAACAACCCATGACATCAGTGATTCTAGCGCCGTGTATTACGCGTTAACCATGAGATTTGGAATGAGATAGAGAAGTCAGCTGTATCTTCTTCCTTTCATATGGAGGCAAGATGACCTTATCGTGACGTTGGGATTCTCGGTGTGGATCCAACATATGGGTGGGCACCCTTAGGCCCCATGATTTTGGTGTCTAGATTATTTATGAGTAGCTGCCGGAGGTATAGTCGGGCCTTTATGGAGCTTACCAGGGGCATCACCAGCTCATAGATTCTTCGGGAACTCACCAGGTTGTAGCTTGCCCAAAGTGGGGGCTTAACGAAGGTGGAGTCAGCCCCGGAGGATCGTGCAGACACATGTGGTCGCGGAGTGGGCAGCGATTGGCTTGGATCACCTACTGGGCCCCACATCACGGAATTGTGGACGGGAAAGTATGCCTGGTTGTGCAACAAGGAGATGGTATCTCATGGGTAAAGCAACGCACCTCTGTAGAGTGTAAGAATTGTGACATGTTACTCCCTGTTCCGGGAAGGAGCTACGAACGCGGCAGGAAAGGAACTCCATGAAGTTTTGGTCAAGCTGTGAAGGCTGATGGGCATAGTTTTTGATAATAAAATCAATCTTTGAAGAAATGTTTATGAAAACTGCATAGTACCAAGGACGTATCGCCCGAGGTGGTAGATAGAGCATCAAACTTCCCACCATGCATATAATGAACTTGCTGGGTAACGCTGTTACTCACTCTTTCTTTTGAACCCCTGCTTAGACTCTGAGAATCCAGAAGACCCTTCGATGTACGCAGATGAAGGACAAGAGGATGTCTGCTACGAAGAGCCAGACCTGTCCAGAGGAGTTGAAGGGGTGGACTACGAAATACGCTATGGAGTGGTGGGCAACGAGTCCGAGTAGTTGCCTTAGTTATTAGTAAAACAATTGAGCCGAGCAGCATAACGTTTATAAAATAAGTTGTTGAGCTCAATTTGGAGTATGAGTTTGAATCTTATGTTTTCCGCAGAAAATACTTAAGTTTGGTTTGTAATTTGGAACACTTGAAGTTTGGAACTTCTGGTTTGTAATAATAATGAGAGTATGTTTGTATTATGGACCTGTAATGTTTCTGTTGTGCCACTCTACAGGATGTGATATTTACAGAACGGTGTTCTATGGATGTCATGTCAACGACTATAGTATACTACACATGAAGTGGTATGCTGGGTCACTGGAGCTGGTATCAGAGCAATTGCTTTGACCTTAGGTTGGAAACCTAGTAAAGGGAAATAACTGTAGGAGTCTAGGAGCAACGGTAAAGAGTTCTCTAGATTATATGATGAGTATTCAATTGTGAATATTTTGTTATATTTCTTTAGAGCGACAATTCTTTATTATGATGCATCATTAAAACTAATGGATACTAATATTTATTTCTGTAGAGAGGAAATGGCACCAAAGTTTCCAAAACAGACTTTGGCAAGAAAAGAAGAGACTCTCGATGACTACCATGGGGCTTTAACTGAACAACTTCGAGAACTTCTGAGGGTTTTTGGTTGCACAACTAATATCCCAGTCAATACCATGACATAGCATGATGGGCGAATGTTAGCCAAATATCGTGTTAGCATCCAACTACCAAAGAAGCTTGGTTTATATCACAATTTACCTATGGGGGAAGGTAGAAGTCACCTAGCAGCATACCATGTTGCTATTGTAGAGGCGATAGCCAATGTTCGGGAGCACAAAGCAGAAGAGTTAGCTAGAAGCACATATTATGTGATTCCTCATGACTCTATAGATGAGGAACCAGAACCGGATCATCTTACTTTAGTAAGGAAGCGTCCAAAACTAGCTTCTAAGTTTATGGATCTGTATCGACTGATGGTTGGGTCTTTGTATAATACACACCAAGTTATCGTAGAAGATCAGGTTGATATGTTAGAAGATTTAACAAATCCTGAAAGAAGGGAGAAATTAGCATCTAAACTAGAGAATGAAGCAGTGGATAGGGATAACCCAATTTTTAAGGATATACCTATAGATCGATCATCTTTTACACCATATCATTACTCACCTATACCAGAAACTACTAGATATCCTGATGAGGGCACTAGTCATCCAGTACCACATAGTTCTTGGGGAACTGAGGACTCGGAACTACCTATTGGTAATTCTGAGGGATGGAGGTATGGATCGGGACGGATCTACCGGGAATCCTATTCATGTGGAAGATTCAGTTGGAGATACCGGGCAAACTAGTCGCATGGGCGTAAGATCTTATTCGGTTGATGGAAGAGATGTCCATGTGGAGGATGTAGAGTCCGAGGAGGAAGATCCTGAAGAAAGGGTGTTCGAGTCACTAGAAAATTATCCTACCCTAGACAACGTGCATTATCCAATAACATTTGAGGACTATTGTACCCAGCAGAGTACTTGGGGAGCACCGGAAGAGCAATACTTTGTTGATTCCTCTAGAATCGGGATGCAGGAGATGGATGAAGAAGATAGTGATGAGGATGATTCTGAAGATACTTCAGACGAGTTGGAAGGTATGGATGCACTTCAGCTGAATGATGTGTCAATTCCAGAGACTTCTGATACTGAATATCGTCCGTCGAAGAGGCAAATCATTCCACAGATGGTGCGTCGTACTTCACGTCAGCACGGTTGTACTCTGGGTATGTACGATGAGCGACGCAACTTTTGGGGGGTGTGACTTTGACTTGGAGTATTTCTGTAGGATACGGGAGTGAGAGTCCGAGGACTGGATGTAAATAAATAAGTGGGATAGAATCCACATGAGCTTGTAATGCTTAATTAGTAAGGGCTTGTAATCATGTTGTATAAACTATATTGTTTGTAATGTATAATTTGTGTGTAATGCATATTTGGTTCTTATTTGATCTTGTTTTCCATTGTGTGACTAGTTATGTGCATGAAATTGAGCTCAGAACACATATGCATGATGTAATTATGAGTATTTGCTTTATGTTACAGGACTAGGGGTATGTTAACGGGTTTAGAAAACGAGACTGAGCAGCAGCGCATGGAGCGCGAAGTCAAAGAAAAGGCGGATGAAGACGCCAAAATGCAAGTAAATTTACGACCACCACCACGAATGAGGCCATTGATGGAGCAGAACTTTATGCAGTACATGCAAATGATGCAAGAGTCCCAGAACAAGTTCATGGAGGGGTTAGTAGACCGAGTGGGACAACATAGGGCACCTAAAGGACGTGGTGTTAGACTTTCGGATTTCCAGGATACCAGGCCTTTACCTTTTGCATCCGCTCCAGAACTAATGGATGCAGATGATTGGTTAGCAGATACCGAAAGAAAGTTAAAAACTGTAGGATGCAATGAGGAAGAAAAGTTGAGGTATGCAATGCATCTATTGACCGGACCTGCAACGTCATGGTGGGAGGGTTAGTTAGATATGCAACCTCCAGGAAGAGAGTACAACTGGGAGGAGTTCAAACAAAGATTCCATCAATACCATGTTCCGGAGAGTATCATAGAATTAAATCATAGGGAGTATGAAGAACCGCAACATGGTTACTCCAGTGTCATGAAGTATATTCAGGAGTTCAGTGATTTATCTCGTTATTCTACTGAAGAAGTTAGCATGGAGGCGAGATTGAAGAAGAGGTTCATGAGTGGACTAAATCCATTTGTGAAGATGCAGTTGAGGCTTGCCAAGACTCAAACTTTTCAACAGATGCTTGATGCAACTATAACCTTTGAAGATGATTACAAGAATGTCCAAGAGGAGCGCAGGAAGAGAGCAAAGAAGGAAACAAAGAGGATTCAGGAAAGTAAACCCAAAACCAATTTGGAATTCCAACCTAGAAACAAACCCTACAACAACAATAACAGGAGTAGCAACAACACCGGAGGACAATTTAATCCAAGAAGGAATGTTATATGTCACAATTGCAAACTTCTGGGGCATATTAGCAAGGACTGCAAGATGCCAGTGATTATTTACTTTGGTTGTGGACAAAAGGGTCATATTAAGTCTGATTACCCAAACAAACCACCCGATGGTTGGCCCACAAAAGGTGGATGACAAGCAAGTGGAGGCGCAGGTGGACAACCTAATAGAGGTGGAAGATATGCCAAAAACAACAATGGCAAGAGAGGTAGACCTACTAGAAAGCTGAATTGCGCAACCTTGGAGGAGGTGGATAACTCGGATCAAGCGGTGATAGGTACGCTCAATATTCTCACAAATCCCGGAAAAGTTTTATTTGATACGGGTGCAATACTTCTTTCATATCTGAAGAATTTTGTGATAAATTCGGGATTAGAAGGGCACCGTTGGAAAAACCTATGACCGTAGTTACCGCTGGAGGGATCATGGTAGTTAGAAACATTAAAGAAAACCAAGTCATTTCCATTTGTGGTCAAACCTATTATGCGGATCTTTATGTGATCCCATTAAAAGGAATAGCAGTAGTGCTGGGAATGGATTGGATGACAGACTATGGAGCTCAGATCAATTGTGAGGAGAAAACCGTTTCAATCAAGTCTCCAAGTGGAGGAAGAATAGTCTATCAGGCTGATAAACATAGTCATATCATGGTAGATCTGCAGCTGAATTCAATGAAGGAAGTCAAATTGGAAAATATTCCCGTAGTGAAGGAATTTTAAGATGTTTTTCCAGCAGAGTTACCAGGAATGCCACCTGATCGGGAAATAGAGTTCACTATTGACCTGATACCCGGTACAACACCAATAGCTCAAGCACCATATAAAATGGGGCCAAAAGAATAAAAGAGCTTAAAGAGAAAATTGATGAGTTAGGCAGAAAAGGATTTATTCAGGAGAGTGTATCTCTGTGGGGAACTCCAGTAATCTTTGTAGATAAAAGAGATGGTGGACGAAGAATGTGTGGGGATTATAGAAATCTCAATAATGTCACTATCAAGAACAAGTACCCATTACCAAGGATACAAGATCTATTTGACCAAGTCAAGGGAGCTTGAGTATTCTCCAAGATTGATCTAAGATCAGGATACCATCAGATAATAATTAAACCTGAAGATGTTCCTAAAACAACATTTGTATCAAGGTATGGACATCATGAGTATTTAGTCGTACCTTTTGGCCTGACCAATGCTCCAGCAATATTCATGAATTTGATAAACAAAATCTTCATGCCTTACTTGGACAAGTTTGTCATAGTATTCATTGATGATATTCTGATATACTCCAAACATAAAAAGAGCATGCAGAACATTTGAGAATAACATTGCAAATCTTAAGAGAACATAAGCTATATGGTAAGTTCAGTAAGTGTGAATTTTGGTTGGACGAAGTAGAGTTTCTTGGGCACGTGATCAGCAAGGATGTAATTGCTGTAAATCCGTCCAAAGTTCAATCAGTATTGAATTGGAAGGCACCAACCAATGCGAAGCAAATCAGAGGTTTCTTAGGCATGGCCAATTATTATCGGAGATTCATAGAAGGTTTTTCCAAGACAGTTGAACCAATGACCAAATTATTAAGAAAGAATACACCTTTCATATGGGATGAGAAGTGCGAAGCGAGTTTTCAAGAGTTGAAAACCAGATTAACTACAACACCAATCCTAGCAATTCCAGAACCAGGAAAAGATTACACAGTATACTGTGATGCATCTAAAGAAGGATTAGGTTGTGTGCTTATGCAAGACCGTAAGGTAATTGCTTATGGATCTAGACAATTGAAACCACATGAAGTGAATTATCCAACTCATGATTTAGAGTTAGCAGAAGTAGTCTTTGCTTTGAAAAGGATGGAGACATTTTCTCTATGGGGCAAGATGTGAGTTATACAATGACCACAAAAGTCTCAAATATTTCTTCACTCAAAAGGAATTGAATATGAGACAGAAGCGGTGGCTGGAGTTGATTAAAGATTATGATCTAGCAATCAATTATACTCCTGGAAAAGCAAATGTTGTAGCAGATGCTTCAAGTCGGAAAAGCACGGATACGCAACCTATGAATAGACAATAGCCAAAAGAACTACAGATGGATTTGGAAAGGATGGAAATACAATTTATAAGTACAACAGTTCTTGGAGGATTAGCTACGATGCGGGTAATTGAAGAACGAAGTAGTGATCTTCGGCATGAAATCTTTAGACATCAAGGCGAAGATCCTTTTATTGATGAAGAAGTTCGAAGAATCTCTCAAGGTCAAACATTAGTTTTTCATCTAGGAGATTATGGATCTTTATGGTTTTAAAACCGCCTTTGTGTACCCGATGTGCCAGAAATTCGAGAAGTGATACTTCAAGAAGCCCATGAAACACCATATTCCATACATCCGGGTAGTACGAAGATGTACATGGATTTAAAAGAGTTGTTCTGGTGGAATAATATGAAAATAGATATTGCAAAGTATGTATCTGAATGCCATACTTGTCAAAGGGCAAAAGCACAACATCAAAGTCGAACAGGACCATTAGAACCTTTGGAAATTCCAAAATGGAAGTGGGAAGAAATTGGTATGGATTTTATCATAGGATTACCCATGTCACCGAAGCGGAAGGATATGATATGGGTGATTGTGGACAGAATCACAAAAGTGCGCATTTTATTCCAGTAAACCAAAAGGATAATGCTGAGAAATTAGTGGAAATCTATGTCAAAGAGATTGTGAGTAAGCATGGGGTACCCAAGAAGATTGTATCAGATAGAGGATCTGTGTTTACATCGGCATTTTGGAAGCAATTACATACAACACTTGGTTAAAAGTTGGATTTTAGGACGGCTTATCATCCAGAAACTGGAGGCCAGACAGAAAGGACTAATCAAATCTTGGAAGACATGCTTAGAGCTTGTGCATTAGATTTTGGAGGTTCGTGGGAAGATCATCTACCATTGGCAAAATTTTCCTACAACAATAGCTATCAGAGTATCCTGAAGGCAGCACCTTATCAAGTACTATACGGAAGAGACTGTAGATCACCTATCTGCTGGTATGAACCTGGTAGTAGCAAGGAATTTGCACCAGATTATATCAAGGAAAGGCAAGATATCATCGATATCATTAGAGGTCGGTTGAAGATAGCTCAGAGTCGACAAAAGAGTTATGCCGATCAAAGTCGTAGATCATGGCATCCAGAAGTGGGAGATATGGTTTATCTCGAAGTAAGTCTGATGAAGGGAGTGAAGAGATTCGGAGTCAAAGGGAAACTAAGCCCAAGGTACTTTGGACCATTCAAGATATTGAGCCAGAATAGAACAATAGATTATGCTCTTGAGTTACCAAAAAGGCTAGCTCAGGTTCACAATATGTTCCATGTATCACAACTCCGGAAATGTCTTAAAGTTCCCGATGATGCTATCACACATCAAGAGATTGAGTTACAAGCAGATTTGACTTATGTCGAGAAACTGATGACCCACAAGTATAGGGGGTGTATCGCAGTATTTTCGAGGGAAGTGAAACCCAATTTATTGATTCGACACAAGGGGATCCAAAGAATATTAATAAGCCTTGACAACTGAGTTGTCAATTCAGCTGCACCTGGAAACAATCTTGCTCACAGCAGTTTATTAGTAGCAACAGTTTTGTAGTAGGAATAGTAAAGTAACAGCGGTAGTAAAGCAAGTACAGTAGTAACAAAAGCAGTAAACAGTGGGATTCGAGTGCGGTAGGCATAGGGATGGATGGACGGGCGTTGCATGGACAAGACAATTCACATAGCAATCAGAACATAGGGCAATTGCAGATAAATAAGATAAAGCACCCAAGTACTAGACAATCCTAGGCATGTGTCCCATATATAGTCATACGTGCTCGCAATGAGAACTTGCACAACATCTTTTGTCCTGCCAGCCCATTTGCAGTGGGGCCTCTAGGGAACTACTGGCAATTAAGGTGCTCCTTTTAATAGAGCACCAGAGCAAAGCATTAACGCTCTGTGAACACATGTGATCCTCACATCAAAGCCTTTCCCTTCCGGTTATCCCGATTTCTGTCACTTCGGGATCATAGGTTCCAGACAATAACGTGTGTATACAACTTGCAGATAAGACCAAGAACAATACTATCATAATGAATCAATAATAAGTTCAGATCTGAAATCATGGCACTCGAGCCCTAGTGACAAGCATTAAGCACAACAAGCCGCAACAAAGTCATAAAGCACTAATAAAATATACTAGACACTATGCCCTAACAATCTGATGCCATTACATGAACGATCTCATCCAATCCCTACCATCCCCATAGCCTACAGCGGGGGATTACTCGATCATAGATGGGGGAAACATGGATGGTCGATGGAGATGATGGTGACGATCGATGGAGATGGCTCCGGGGGCACTTCCCCGTCCCGGTAGGGTGTCGGAACAGAGACTTTCTGTCCCCCAAATCTCCCCTTCGGTGGCGGCAGTGCAGGGGAACTTTTCGTGGAAAAATGTCGAATCCCCCGAAGTTTTAAGGTCAGAAGGCTTCTTATAGGCGAAGAGGGAGACCGAGGGGGTGCCTAGGGGGCCCACACCACCCCCTGGCGCGGCCTGGCCTAGCCCGCGCCACCAGGTGGTGTGGCCACCCCTGGCTCTTCTCCGTCTCGTATTTTAGCTCCTGGAGTCTACTGGAAAAATAGGCACTTTGGCTTTTGTCCCGTCCAATTCCGAGAATATTCATTTTCTGACTTTCCTGGAACCAAAAACAGCAGAAAATAGGCAGTTGGCACTGTGGCTCTTGTTAATAGGTTAGTCCAAGAAATCATATGAAAAGTACTCCAAAGTGTGGACAAAACACAAGAAAGTGGATAAAACTAAGCATGGAGCATCAAAAATTATAGATACATTTGCAATGTATCAACATCCCCAAGCTTAACTCCTGCTCGTCCTAGAGTAGGTAAGTGATAAAAAGAAAGAATAATTTTCGAGGTGACATGCACCATCATAAACTTGAGCAAAGCATTTGTAAAACATTCAAAGCTGGGATCATAGTACTTCAATCATAACATGAAAGACAAAGTTCTAGCAATAAGACAAAGAAACTATGATGCAACATGAAAAGGCACAAACAAAAGATTCATGAATAACAATGCTTTGCAAGACATTTGTTTGTTTCACATAAAGAAAACATACCATAGTGGCATTCAGCTTGTCCCTCATAGAGTAGCAAACATAAATGCATTGGAAACCTTCAAAGTTTACAAGAGTGACTAGATACAAATAGTTTAAAACAAGCAATATCAAGGTATGCATCAATCAACAAGTCTTGGGACAATGCACATAGAACTAAGAATGGCCACTATGCTCTCAAGAAAGTGCTCAAAGAATAAGTGGAGACTCAACAAGTAAAAGAAAAGGTTTTGCATAGTTTGAAAGGCTTCCAAATGCTGAAAGTATGGTACTCATTAGCTTTGAGCTCTCATTGCTCCTATCATAAGCATCTTTAATGTGGTTAAGGTGAAAGTGAGGTCCAATCTGAGTTATATGCTTGACAGACTATAAACTGGAAATCCCAAGCCCCTTGAGTACGAGGGCCGCTCCTCATGCTACTCAACTTTAGTTACCGGTAAGTTCTTGTCATCGTAAGTATGTGCGTATCATTGAGAACCGTCAATGGGGTACCCCTTGCCCGATGATACGGAAGAATCCCCATATCAAAATGACAAGGCAAGCATACAATGATTATCTCAGCAATCTTCTTATTTAACATGAGAAAATGGTGCTTTTTTTTTCTCTCTTTCCTCTTTTCATAAATCTCTTTTTTTTCTTTTTCTCAATAGCTATCTCTCTTTTTTATAAGAAGAATGCTTCATAGATATCATTATGGTTACGCTGCAGGTTTCCACCATGTCAGAATGGATTAGACCAGCATCCCAGGCGTTTCTCTAACACACATACATAACTCCATGGACTTACAAGCTCCCCTTTTATTTCACACCGACGAAATCCGCAAACAAAAGCGCAAGGTATCAACTGGGTATATATTTACAAGTGTTGAAAGTGTTCCCCGTGACAGCACGGTTCTGCTAATCCCCAGCCTATAATTTGTAAGCATATAACTTTCATGGAGAGTTCACAATGGTTCAGGTTTATTAAGTGTAGCAAATAAAGTGTGCCATCAAGTTGTGAGAGCTTTACTAACTAACTTTCTCATAACAAGCAAACATTTTATTCGGAAGAAAACAAGGCATAATGAATGTGCACGGAAGTAGCAAATGATGCTAATAGGTAGGTATGGTGGACACTTTGGCAATATTTGGTTTTGGGGAGTTGGAAACATGAGTAAAACATACTCAGTGAATGTGAAGGCTAGCAATAGAAAGGGAGCGACAAACAAGAGAGCAATAATGGCCATAATCATGCAGAGCGACAAAACATCATTGATCAAAGCATAAAGTGATACTACAAGTTGAAAACTAAAGGATCATAAAGGCTTATGGTGACTTGAGATAGTCATAACATGGTGTGAGCATGTGTAGAGTCAACCCAAATAAAGCATCAAAGGAGAATACCACTATACTATGCTTTAATATGCTAAAACAACACATGATTCATCCAAGGCACATTTAAGCAATGCCAATTGTTTATAACAAGTCATGCTACAGCAAATAATACTAAGCATAGAGCCAAACAATATCAGGAATGGCATGACAAAGCATAGGCCACAGTCAAAAACAAGCTCTCTTTACCACTTAAGCATGAGCTTTCCTACTCTTTTCCAAACGAACCCAAACCAAACGATCTGAACAACAATGCACGAAAGAGGGGGTCCAACTAATTTATTCAGCAAACTAAGCAAACCACGCAAACTAAAAACCAAAACCAAAACAAAAAAGAAGACGCTCCAAGAACAACACAACTGTGCATGAAACAATAAAAATGAAGTGTTTGGAAGAAACCTGGGATTTTTATTGATGAAGAAGGGGATGCCTTGGTCATCCCCAAGCTTTGACGCTTGTACTTCTTGGATATTTCTTGGGGTGACACGCGTGGCATCCCCAAGCTTGAGCTTTAGTCCATTCTTCATCTCATTACTCATTCCTTCCATACACCTGAAATTTTTCCTTCATACAAAAGTTCACACAATCTTTATTAGCAACATTAGTGCATTTAAGATAAATAAGTCTTAAGGTTCAGTTATAACACCAAATAAACTTCTATTAGAACACTAGCTACTGTAGAACTTCCCTCAAAAAGCTCAATTCCCCAAAAGAACTCAAGAAGGAACTAACAAGAAGCAAATGCAGAAAATGGCAGAAATCTGTCAAAACAGACCAGCAGGTAAAGACCAATTTTTGCGAAGACCTTATGTTGCTCAAATAAAAAAGTATTGAACTAATGAAAATTAGATAACAAACTGGGGCAGAAGCACAAAAAATTACAGCTCAATCAGACGTACAGATCTCTCTCAGAAATGTTTACGGTGAAGCACAGAAATCTGTTTCGGGACAGCAACTTTCCCAATCATTACTTCTCTCTCATTAGAGGTTACTCTTGGCACAAAAAGCAAATAAAAAGGATAAGGAGAGGTTATTACAGAGGTAAAAACTTCCAAGACTTAACTAAAACTCTTGGGTTATCTCCCAACAAGTACTTTTCTTTAACGCCTTTAAGTTAGGCATAAGAAGCAAGAACTAAAATGGATAGAATAGAAGTAAGCGGAGATAATCATGGTGAAAACATTGTTTTGTTCAATAAAATCCTTTTGTTAACAAGGTTGATCAGGTCTTGTTACCAAAACAATTTCATATGAGACAAAACTTTGTATCCCACTAATGATTATGTTACCTCAACCTTGATAGCAATGGTCCCAATCATAATAGTTTCAAATCTTCTCTTCGTATGGGACAATATATTTCTCCAACTTGAATGCCCTCAACATGTTCAATTGAAGTCAAACCATAAGTCCTTTCAATCTTCTTGAGGAAATAGACAATGTGTTCATTGAAGGTCACCTTCTCTTGATTACAATTAATAACAGCTCCTGCAGTATTTAAGAAAAGGTCTCCCAAGAATAATAGACATATTATCATCCTCATGCATAAAAGTTTGAGAGGATGCTCTCATAAGAAATATGAGTTGAAGTAAAAGAGAGCATCAAGGAGCAAATTCAAAACACATTTAAGTCTAACCCACTTCCTATGCATAGGAATCGTGTATGCAAATAAATTTGAAAGAACAAAGTGACAGGCATAGGAAGATAAAACAAGAGGAACTTCAAAACTTTCTGCACATAGAGAGGTGTTTCAATACCATGAAAACTTCTACCACCATATTTTCCTCTCTGAAAATAATTTTCAGTAGCTTCATGAATAAACTCAACAATATAACTATCACATAAAGCATGCTTTTCGTGATCTATAAGCACTAGAGCCTTATCATAAACATTTTCAAAGGAAACCTCGGGAACATAACATTCATCCTCCTTTAGTAAGCATGGAGGACAATCAAATAATGTAAGGGATAAAGAGTTACTCTCATTAGAAGGTAGGCATGGGTAGCTAATCCATTCTTCCTCCTTTTGTTCATCACTCTCCTCCTCTTTTTCATCTAATGAGATTTCAGGTTCATCAATTTCTTCTTCCATAGGAGCCTGCAAGGCATTAGTCTCTTCCATAGGGTCCTGCAAGGCATTAGTCTCTTCCATTTGTGGAATGCATCTATTAAAATAATCAAGAATAGGGCCATTTTCATCCTTGTAATTATCAAAGCAAAATTTAAGTATACCATAAACCTCATACTTATAAGGTGAATCATCAATATTTTCAAGCAAATTAGCAAGTTCAAAAGCACCCTTCCAAGCAATAAATTCTTCAATTTGTTCCGCATCATAAAAGTCAGAAATTCCTTTAGCATAGGAAGATATGGTATCATTATCATTATACTAACATTGAAAAGGGAGGTGTTTATACCTCTTTCTGCAACGAGACTCATCACAGCAATAAGTAACATTATAAGTAGAGCACACGTTTCTAGCAATGGTATACAATCTATCAATTTGTCCCCATAAGTGTTTCCCTTTTTGTGACAAGCGGTGTTCCTTATAATAATATTTTTGATCTTCCGTGAACCCACCTTGCCAATAAGCATCAGTTTCAAAGAAACCAACAATTGACAACAAGCATGATAAGGCAAGACAATAACGGACCAATCAAAATAACAACTAGAGTAGGAACTAATTTTTTTTGTATTTTTTGATAAAGAAACAAGCAAACAAGGATAAAGATAAACTTAGCTTGAACAATAGTAGATCCAAGTGAACTTGATAAATAAAGCTATGCTCCCCCGCAACGGCGCCAGAAAATAGTCTTAATGACCCACAAGTATAGGGGGTGTATCGCAGTATTTTCGAGGGAAGTGAAACCCAATTTATTGATTCGACACAAGGGGAGACAAAGAATATTTATAAGCCTTAACAACTGAGTTTTCAATTCAGCTGCACCTAGAAACAATCTTGCTCATAGCAGTTTATCAGTAGCAACAATTTTGTAGTAGGAATAGTAAAGTAACAGCGGTAGTAAAGCAAGGACAGTAGTAACAAAAGTAGTAAACAGTGGGATTCGAGTGCGGTAGGCATAGGGATGGATGGGCGTTGCATGGACAAGACAATTCACATAGCAATCAGAACATAGGGAAATTGTAGATAAATAAGATAAAGCACCCAAGTACTAGACAATCCTAGGCATGTGTTCCATATATAGTCATACGTGCTCGCAATGAGAACTTGCACAACATCTTTTGTCCTGCCAGCCCGTTTGCAGCGGGGCCTCTAGGGCACTACTGGAAATTAAGGTGCTCCTTTTAATAGAGCACCGGAGCAAAGCATTAACACTCCGTGAACACATGTGATCCTCACATCAAAGCCTTTCCCTTCCGGTTATCCCGATTTCTGTCACTTCGGGGCCATAGGTTCTGGACAACAACGTGTGTATACAACTTGTAGATAATACCAGAAACAATACTATCATAATGAATCAATAATAAGTTCAGATCTGAAATCATGGCACTCGGGCCCTAGTGATAAGCATTAAGCACAACAAGTCGTAACAAAGTCATAAAGCACTAATAAAAGATACTAGGCACCATGCTCTAACAATCTGATGCCATTACATGAACGATCTCATCCAATCCCTACCATCCCCATAGCCTACAGCGGGGGATTACTCACTCATAGATGGGGGAAACATGGATGGTAGATGGAGATGATGGTGAAGATCGATGGAGATGGCTCCGGGGGAACTTTCCTGTCCTGGCAGGGTGCTGGAACAGAGACTTTCTGTCCCCTGAATCTCCCCTTCGGTGGCGGTGGCGCAGCGGAACTTTTCGTGGAAAAACGTCGAACCCCCTAAGGTTTTTAGGTCAGAAGGCTTCTTATAGGCGAAGAGGGGGACCGAGGGGGTGCCTGGGGCCACCACACCATGCCCTGGCACGGCCAAGCCCAGCCCGCGCCTGGGGGTGGTGTGGCCAGGCCCTGACCCTCCTCCGTCTCGTATTCTGGCTCCATGAGTCTTCTCGAAAAATAGGCACTTTGGCTTTTGTCCCGTCCAATTCCCAGAATATTCATTTTCTGACTTTCCTGGAACCAAAAACAGCAGAAAACAGGCAGCTGGCACTGTGGCTCTTGTTAATAGGTTAGTCCAAGAAATCATATGAAAAGTACTCCAAAGTGTGGACAAAACACAAGAAAGTGGATAAAACCAAGCATGGAGCATCAAAAATTATAGATACATTTGCAATGTATCAACATCCCCAAGCTTAACTCCTGCTCGTCCTCGAGTAGGTAAGTGATAAAAAGGAAGAATAATTTTTGAGGTGACATGCACCATCAAAGACTTGATCAAAGTATTTGTAAAACATTCAAAGCTGAGATCATAGTACTTCAATCATAACATGAAAGACAAAGTCCTAGCAATAAGACAAAGAAACTATGATGCAACATGAAAAGGCACAAACAAAATATTCATAAATAACAATGCTTTGCAAGACGTTTGTTTGTTTCACATAACGAAAACATAGCATAGTGGCATCCAGCTTGTCCCTCATAGAGTAGCAAACATAAATGCATAGGACACCTTCAAAGTTTACAAGAGTGACTAGATACAAATAGTTTAAAACAAGCAATATCAAGGTATGCATCAATCAACAAGTCTTGGGACAATGCACATAGAACTAAGAATGGCCACTATGCTCTCAAGAAAGTGCTCAAAGAATAAGTGGAGACTCAACAAGTAAAAGAAAAGGTTTTGCATAGTTTGAAAGGCTTCCAAATGCTGAAAGTATGGTACTCATTAGCTTTGAGCTCTCATTGCTCCTATCATAAGCATCTTTAATGTGGTTAAGGTGAAAGTGAGGTCCAATATGAGTCTCATGCCCCTTAAGGTGAAAGTGACACAACTAAGAGGATATGCTTGACAAGTTATAAATCGAAGTCTCATGCCCCTTACTTACGAAGACCGATCCTCATGCTACTCAACTTCAGTCACAAGTAAGCTCTTGTCATTGTAAGTATATACGTATCATAGAGAACCGCCAACGGGGTACCCCTTGCACATGATACATGAGCTATCCCATAATCAAAAAGACAAGGCAAGCAGACAATGAGCATCTCAGTGATCTTTTTATTTACTATGTCCATAGATTTTTATTGAGGATGCTTCATAGAATGCTCATCATGGTTATGCTGCAAGTTTCCACCATGATTAGGCATGGCTTAGGCTAGCAGCCCAGGTGTTTCTCTAACATACATACAAACTCCATGATCTTACAAGTTCCACTTTTATTTCACACCGCCGGGATCCATAAGCAAAAGAACATGATATCAACGAGGTACAAAGTACCAGTGCAATGTTGAAAGCATTCCCCATGATACATGGTTCTGCTAACTTCAACTTATAAAGCGCAAGCATATACACAACAAAGAAGGACGCAATGGTTCAGGTTTATTAAATGCAAGAAAATAAAGTGTGCCATCAAGTTCGTGAGCGCTTTACTGTCTAACTTTCTCATAACAAGCAAACATTTTGTTCGGAAGAAAACAAGGCATATTGAATATGCACGGAAGTAGCAAATGATGCTAATAGGTAGGTATGGTGGACACTTTGGCAATATGTGGTTTGAGGGAGTTGGAAACATGAGTAAAACATACTCAGTGAAAGTGAAGGCTAGCAATAGTAAGGGAGCGACAAACGAGAGAGCAATAATGGCCATAATCATGCAGAGCGACAAAACATCATTGATCAAAGTATAAAGTGATACTACAAGTTGAAAACTAAAGGATCATAAAGGCTTATGGTGACTTGAGATAGTCATAACATGGTGTGAGCATGTGCCAAGTCAACCCAAATAAAGCATCAAAGGAGAATACCACTATACTATGCTTTAATATGCTAAAACAACGCATGATTCATCCAAGGCATATTAAGAAATCTCAATTGTTTATAACAAGTCATGCTACAGTAGATAATACTAAGCATAAAGCCAAAACAATATCAAGCATGGCATGACAAAGCATAGGCCACAGTCAAAAACAAGCTCTCTTTACCACTTAAGCATGAGATTTCTTACTCTTTTCCAAACCAAACCATTTGAACACCAATGTATGAAACAGGAGGTCCGACCAATTTATTCAGCAAACTAAGAAAACCACGCAAACTAAAAACCAAAACGAAAACGAAAAAGAAGACGCTCCAAGAACAACACAACTGTGCATGAAACAATAAAAATGAAGTGTTTGGAAGAAACCTGGGATTTTTATTGATGAAGAAGGGGATGCCTTGGTCATCCCCAAGCTTTGACGCTTGTACTTCTTGGATATTTCTTGGGGTGACACGCGTGGCATCCCCAAGCTTGAGCTTTAGTCCATTCTTCATCTCATTACTCATTCCTTCCATACACCTGAAATTTTTCCTTCATACAAAAGTTCACACAATCTTTATTAGCAACATTAGTGCATTTAAGATAAATAAGTCTTAAGGTTCAGTTATAACACCAAATAAACTTCTATTAGAACACTAGCTACTGTAGAACTTCCCTCAAAAAGCTCAATTCCCGAAAAGAACTCAAGAAGGAACTAACAAGAAGCAAATGCAGAAAATGGCAGAAATCTGTCAAAACAGACCAGCAGGTAAAGACGAATTTTTTCGAAGACCTTCTGTTGCTCAAATCAAAACGTGTTGAACGAACGAAAGTTAGATAACAACCCGGGGCAGAAGCACAAACAATTACAGCTCAAATCCGACATACAGATCTCTCTCACGGATTTTTACGGTGAAGCACAGAAATCTGTTTCGGGACAGCAGCTTTCCCAATCATTACTTCTCTCTCATTAGAGGTTACTCTTGGCACAAAAAGCAAATAAAAAGGATAAGGAGAGGTTATTACAGAGGTAATAACTTCCAAGACTCATCTAAAACTTTTGGGTTATCTCCCAATAAGTACTTTTCTTTAATGCCTTTAAGTTAGGCATAAGCAAAAACTAAAAATGGATAGAATAGAAGTAAGCGGAGATAATCATGGTGAAAACATTGTTTTTTTCAATGAAATCCTTTTGTTAACAAGGTTGATCAGGTCTTGTTACCAAAACAATTTCATATGAGACAAAACTTTGTATTCCACTAATGATTATGTTACCTCAACCTTGATAGCAATGGTCCCAATCATAATAGTTTCAAATTTTTCTCTTGGTATGGGACAATATATTTCTCTAAATTGGATGCCTTCAACATGTTCAATTGAATTCAAACTATAAGTCCTTTCAATCTTCTTGGGGAAATAGACAGTATGTTCCTTGTCATTAAAATTGAAGGTCACCTTTCCTTGATTACAATTAATAACAACTCCTGCAGTATTTAGAAAAGGTCTCCCAAGAATAATAGACATATTATCATCTTTAGGCATAAAAGTTTGAGAGGATGCTCTCATAAGAAATATGAGTTGAAGTAAAAGAGAGCATCAAGAAGCAAATTCAAAACACATTTAAGTATAACCCACTTCCTATGCATAGGAATTGTGTAAGCAAATAACAAAGTGACATGCATAGGAAGATAAAACAAGAGTAACTCCAAAACTTTCAGCACATGGAGAGGTGTTTCAATACAATGAAAACTTCCACAACCATGTTTTCCTCTCCCATAATAATTTTCAGTAGCCTCATGAAGAAACTCAACAATATAACTATCACATAAAGCATGCTCTTCATGATCTACAAGCACTAGAGCTTTATTATAAATATTTTCAAGAGAAACCTCAGGAACGTAACATTCACTCTCCTTTAGTAAGCAAGGGGGACAATCAAATAATGTAAGGGATAAAGGGTTACTCTCATTAGAAGGTAGGCATGGGAACATAATCCATTCTTCCTCCTTTTGTTCATCACTCTCCTCCTCTTTTTCATCTAATGAGATTTCAGGTTCATCAATTTCTTCTTCCATAGGATCCTGCAAGGCATTAGTCTCTTCCATTTGTGGAAAGCATCTATTAAAATATTCAAGAATATAGCCATTTTCATCCTTGTAATTATCAAAGAAAAATTTAAGTATACCATACACCTCATACCTATAAGGTGAATCATCAATATTTTCAAGCAAACTAGCAAGTTCAAAAGCACCCTTCCAAGCAATAAATTCTTCAATTTGTTCTGCATCATAAAAGTCATAAATTCCTTTAGCATAGGAAGATATGGTATCATTATCATTATACTCACATTGAAAACGGAGGTGTTTATACCTCTTTCTGCAACGAGATTCATCACAGCAATAAGTAACATTATAAGTAGAGCACACATTTCTAGCAATGGTATACAATCTATCAATTTGTTCCCATAAGTGTTTCCCTTTTTGTGACAAGCGGTGTTCCTTATAATAATCCTTTTGATCTTCCGTGAAGCCACCTTGCCAATAAGATTCAGTTTCAAAGAAACCAACCATTGACATCAAGCATGATAAAGCAAGACAATAACAAACCAACGAAAACAACAACTAGAGTAGGAACTAATTTTTTTTGTATTTTTGATAAAGAAACAAGCAAACAAGGATAAAGATAAACTTAGCTTGAACAATAGTGGATCCAAGTGAACTTGATAAATAAAGCTATGCTCCCCGGCAACGGCGCCAGAAAATAGTCTTAATGACCCACAAGTATAGGGGGTGTATCGCAGTATTTTCGAGGGAAGTGAAACCCAATTTATTGATTCGACACAAGGGGAGACAAAGAATATTTATAAGCCTTAACAACTGAGTTGTCAATTCAGCTGCACCTGGAAACAATCTTGCTCACAGCAGTTTATTAGTAGCAACCGTTTTGTAGCAGGAATAGTAAAGTAACAGCAGTAGCAAAGCAAAGGCAGTAGTAACAAAAGCAGTAAACAGTGGGATTCGAGTGCGGTAGGCATAGGGATGGATGGACGGGCGTTGCATGGACAAGACAATTCGCATAGCAATCAGAACATAGGGCAATTGCAGATAAATAAGATAAAGCACCCAAGTACTAGACAATCCTAGGCATGTGTTCCATATATAGTCATACGTGCTCGCAATGAGAACTTGCACAACATCTTTTGTCCTGCCATCCCGTTTGCAGCGGGGCCTCTTGGGAACTACTAGCAATTAAGGTGCTCCTTTTAATAGAGCACCGGAGCAAAGCATTAACACTCCGTGAACACATGTGATCCTCACATCAAAGCCTTTCCCTTCCGGTTATCCCGATTTCTGTCACTTCAGGGCCATAGGTTCCGGACAACAACGTGTGTATACAACTTGTAGATAAGACCAGAAACAATACTATCATAATGAATCAATAATTAGTTCAGATCTGAAATCATGGCACTCAGGCCCTGGTGACAAGCATTAAGCACAACAAGTCGCAACAAAGTCATAAAGCACTAATAAAAGATACTAGGCACCATGCCCTAACAATCTGATGCCATTACATGAACGATCGCATCCAATCCCTACCATCCCCATAGCCTACACCGGGGGATTACTCACTCATAGATGGAGGAAACATGGATGGTCGATGGAGATGATGGTGAAGATCGATGGAGATGGCTCCGGGGGCACTTCCCCGTCCCGGCAGGTGCCGGAACAGAGACTTTCTGTCCCCTGAATCTCCCCTTCGGTGGCGGCGGCGCAGCGGAACTTTTCGTGGAAAAACGTTGAACCCCCTGAGGTTTTTAGATCAGAAGGCTTCTTATAGGCAAAGAGGGGGACCGAGGGGGTGCCTAGGGCCACCACACCATGCCCTGGCGCGGCCTAGCCCAGCCCGCACCTGGGGGTGGTGTGGCTAGGCCCTGGCCCTCCTCCGTCTCGTATTCTGGCTCCATGAGTCTTCTGGAAAAATAGGCACTTTGGCTTTTGTCCTGTCCAATTCCGAGAATATTCATTTTCTGACTTTCCTAGAACCAAAAACAGCAGAAAACAGGCAGCTGGCACTGTGGCTCTTATTAATAGGTTATTCCAAGAAATCATATGAAAAGTACTCCAAAGTGTGGACAAACACAAGAAAGTGGATAAAACCAAGCATGGAGCATCAAAAATTATAGATACATTTTCAATGTATCAGTGCAGACCAAGATCAACACAGCACCAACAAGCAAATCGTGTGGTGAGTTGATATCAAACCCTCACATGCTAAATCTATAATTAGCATTTTTTGTTTCATATAGGATCTTCTCAGAGTGCACCCTAGTGGGGTGTATCCATCACAGAAGAGATTAAAGAGGGCCAAACTATTTATCTTTGCAAACTACTCCAAGATTTCAGCCTATGCATCACTGATCTTGGAGAATCAAGCATATTTTTTACATCCACATGTATAGCAGCTCTAACTGAATGCTTCTAGGCACACCCAATGGATGGTAGCACCTCAGAAGTTGTTCACCTTACAGCTCTATACTACACAACATGGTTACCAAAGTATTTTCTTAAAAGCTATCTGAATAATTGTCTTAATCCTATTACCAAAGTCCAAAGATGGTTTCAGACCGGCATCATAAACCTGTGGATCTATTTTTAACTAGATCAACACATATCACACTGCTGGTACATGGCACATCCACAACTGGGTAGCACCCCTGTACCAACAAGTTCAAAAGTAGCTATTTAACGAAATCTGTAATCACTTTCCAAAATTAATTAGGAATCATACTTGGCACTTTGTGCCAGATGAGCCAGTAAACATCACCACTATCAATCACAAGTTACTGATCATCTTCCTATAAAGCCAATAGGAATCAATCATATTTCTAATTATCTCTGCAGCACATCACTATTTCAACAGCAAATGCTAACAACATCACCTTAACAGAGAACATTCCAACTCTAGCATAATAGTGAGTTTCAATCCAATAAAATGAAACCATCACAGATGCAACAAGGGTGATCACATAAGGTTCAGTATACCTTCATAGAGGGTTCTCTGACAGAGAACAAGGTGGTAACAAAATTTAGCAGAGTACCAACTGGCAGAAGGGAGAGTAATTGGTTAGAACCAGTAGCGTGCAACATATACCACTAGCACAATAAACTCTAGAAGGATACCACTTATAGGACTGACCAGAGAAACTAACTCAACATCTTTGCATAGGGATGAACCCTAAACAGGGGCTAACCTGTAATCATGCCAGGGAAGAATAGCTAGAGCACAAGAGAGGAGCACAAAGGGGAAGAACCCAAACTTACTCGAGGTCCTCGCAGAAGTAATTGAAGAGGAAGCAGAGGAATGGCCGACAACGGTGTAGAGGCAGCGTCATAGGCAGAACCCCGAAGGGACGCTGCAACCCAGGCCGGCAGCACGTCAGACCCCACCAGAGATGAAGGGAAGCACACCATGAGAAACCCCGGCGCACCATCACCGAAACTCCAGGGCGACCAAACCCTAACCCTAGTTTCGGGCAGGGGTTAGCACGGCCAGGAGAGGACACCATCGACAAATCTGCTCGGACAGAACTAAGCGGTGTCATCAACTTAGCCATCCTGCACCGTGGCGGCGGCAACGGCGGACGGATCATGCCGGAATCATACGTGGTGGCGGCAGCAAGCGGAGGAGGTGACCGCGTGAGCGAGAGAGTGAGAAAGGGGAGAGGAGAGTGAGTGTGTGTGTGGGGCGGGGGGGGGGGGGGTACTGGGTCAGTGGGCGGCTAGTACCATCTGGTGTCTTAACCAGGCTGTGTGGGCCGGGCCAGCCTAGCGGGCCATGCCCATATTTCAAGAGAGTTTTTTAAAAAGAAATATTTACAAATATGCCCCTAAAACAAAAACAACTCCAAAAAAATAAATAAAAATCTTAAAAATATAAATAATATGTCTATGAACTCACAAAAACATTCCTATTAAATAAAAATAAGCAATAGAATTTTTGGTAACTAAAATTTAGGACTATTATTAATATTGTGCCAATTACTTTTGAATTTTATAAAAATATATGAAGCACTTAAAATTGAATAAAATTCATTTTTAAGATCCTAAATGGATATACTATTATAGAAAAATACTAGTTTGTATTCTTGAAAAGTAAATTTAGTGTGATAAAAATAAAGTTTTATTTCCTTAAAGGAAATTTACTAAATATTTAAAAGAATAATAAAATTAAATAAATTCATATTTTTAACTCTTAGAATAATACTTTTATTTTATTAATTAAAGAAAATAGCAAACTATTACTAAGAGGGTAAAACATGCAAAGAAGTAGATAATAAACCATTGCATGACATTAGTGTGCATTGCATATTGCTTATTTAAATATTGTCCTTACCGGGCAATAATGGTTCTTTGTAGACACCGGAGCTCAAGGTCAGGTGGAAGCATCCGACTTCACTACCTTGCAGTCACAAGGCAAGTTCATAACTTGCTCATGTCCTTTGAAGAGTCTTTATCAAAGATATTGCAAATTGTGTGTTATCATCTATGATCTGGAGAAAGAAATATTATCTTCTCTAATAAATAAAATGTAATTATCATCCTAAGTGATGATAAAGATTAGCAATGGAACTAAGGATTCCAATTGCACCAGTCATCTTAGGTTTAACAACCCATGACATCAGTGATTCTAGCGCCGTATATTACGCGTTAACCATGAGATTTGGAATGGGACAGAGAAGTCAGCTATATCGTCTTCCTTTCATATGGAGGCAAGATGACCTTATCGTGATGTTGGGATTCCCGGTGTGGATCCAACATATGGGTGGGCATCCTTAGGCCCCACGATTTTGGTGTCTAGATTATTTATGAGTGGCTGCCGAAGGTGTAGTCAGGCCTTTATGGAGCTTACCAGGGACATCACCAGCTCATAGAATCTTCGGGAACTCACCAGGGTTGTAGCTTGCCCAAAATGGGGGCTTAACGGAGGTGGAGTCATCCCCGGAGGATCGTGCAGACATATGGGGTCGCGGAGAGGGCAGCGATTGGCTTGGATCACCTACTGGGCCCCACATCACGGAATTGTGGACAGGAAAGTACGCCCAGTTGTGCAACAAGGAGATGGTCTCTCATGGGTAAAGCAACGCACCTCTGCGGAGTGTACGAATTGTGACATGTTACTCCCTGTTCCGGGAAGGAGCTATGAACACGGCAGGAAAGGAACTCCATGAAGTTCTGGTCAACCTGTGAAGGCTGATGGGCATAGTTTTTGATAATAAAATCAATCTTTGAAGAAATGTTTATGAAAACTGCATAGTACCAAGGACGTATCGTCCGAGGTGGTAGATAGAGCATCAAACTTCCCACCATGCATGTAATGAACTTGCCGGGTAACGCTGTTACTCACTCTTTCTTTTGAACCCCTGCTTAGACTCTGAGAATCCAGAAGACCCTTCGATGTACGCAGATGAAGGACAAGAGGATGTCTGCTACGAAGAGCCAGACCTGTCCAGAGGAGTTGAAGGGGTGGACTACGAAATATGCTATGGAGTGGAGGGCAACGAGTCTGAGTAGTTGCCTTAGTTATTAGTAAAACAATTGAGCCGAGCAGCATAACCTTTATAAAATAAGTTGTTGAGCTCAATTTGGAGTATGAGCTTGAATCTTATGTTTCCGCTGAAACTACTTAAGTTTGGCTTGTAATTTGGAACACTTGAAGTTTGGAACTTCTAGTTTGTAATAATAATGAGGTGTATGTTTGTATTATGGACCCGCAATGTTTCTGTTGTACCACTCTGAGGGATGTGATATTTACAAAACAGTGTTCTGTGGATGTCATGTCAACGACTATAGTGTACTACACATGCAGTGGTATGCTGGGTCACCGCAAACTGGGAGTGCTGATGTCGCGGCTTCTTCGGCCCTGTCAACCGCGATCTACAACTCCGCAACAGCGGAGATTTGCTAGCTCTTCGGTGCTTTCGACTTCACCGTCCACACGCCAACCACTCGTCCGGATTTCGAGTCCATCGGCGATAGAATCGGCTTGGCGATCGGGAGCTTATGCTTCCAGGTTGGTCACCTGGGCACACTTCGCCTTCCTGATCAGCCGATAGCTCCCGCGGTTGCTCCAGCATCATGGTTTCCCCACCAATCGGCACCCTGAGCAAGCTCAATGCCCCGACAACTGTTGAGGATACGGACAGCGACAGCAGTCGCAGATCCGATATGGGTGACCTGGCCACAGAGGATGGAGCCTACGGCTCTAGTTCTGAGAGTTGTGGGAGCAACAGCTTCCCCAATCACTTTATGTGTGCCGTCATCAATGCAGGCAACACCAGTGTCACTCGCGACAACACCGGCACTGGTCCGTCCAACGGCGAGAACAGTGGCCCCACCAACAGTACCCCCACCAACGACGCGCCCACCAATGGCGCACCCACCAATGGTGCACCCGTCAATAACGGAACAAACGGGAATCCAAACCGCACAGTGGATGGGCACACCGCGGAGTGCATGCTGATCAAGCTCAACGACAACGAGTGGGCCCGCCGCCGCGAGGCTTTGCAAGGTAATCCTCTCCCCCTAGGCGCATTGCAACAGATGTTGATGGGCTACCACTGGCTACTCAATGAGGAGTTCAAGCGCCATCAGCAAGTAGTCACGCAACTCGACAAGCACAGAAAAGTAGTAGATGAGTCGAGCCTTCGACGGGCTCAACTCTCCTCCATGAGAGGATCCTCTTCCAGGGGCAATGACTACGTGGCCGCCAAACGTTGATCTCGACTGGCCCACCTCACCGATAAGGAGCGCGAAGAAGCCGCGAAAGTCCTCGACTTCGGCTCTATGACAGTGGATACGTGGGGCAACATGCTCTCGAAGACACCACAAGCGGTAGTGACAGCGGCCACCATGTACCTCCTCAACAACCAGCCACCAGCTGGAGATCCACGAGCTTCCATGCATCAATCTACGGTCGCAGGCCTGGGGCTAGTCGAGGCTACCCTCGTCAAGGAGCCGACACCAGAGCCGAAGAAAGGCAAAACCCTGGAAAAATACTACTACTCGTACTCCTCCAGTGACGACAGCCACGACCTGCCATGTCGACGTCGCTCACGGCGGCAAGACCATGACTATGACGCACGTGATGACATCACACAACGCAAGGTGGACAAGATGCGGTCAAGGTGCACTCGTTCGACTAACTCGGAAGATGATGAGGTGGAGCTCTGCAGCGCTAGATGCTTCAGTAGGGCCATCATGCAGAAGCAAATGCCTAAGGGGTTCAAACTCCCATCGGAGAACCCAAAATTTGACGGCCTGCAGGAGCCGAAAATCTGGCTAGAAGATCACATCTCCTCCGTCAGGCTACACGGCAGAAGCTCAAGCACGGCAATGCAATGCCTGCAGCTATAGCTGCAAGGCGCTGCCCGCGCATGGATCAACAATCTCCTGCGCGGATCAATTTGAAGTTGGGAAGAGCTAGTCTACAACTTCGTGCGCAACTTCAAGGGCACTTACAAAAGGCCCGCGTCAATCGAAGAACTAAGAGGCCGCCACCAAAGGTCTGGCGAGTCGCTGCACTCATACATCCAGCGGTGGTCCATCATCAAGAACTAAGTAGAAAATATCTTGGAGGACCGCGCAATCGACGGGTTCAACGGCGGTGTTCACCGTATATTGCTTAGGGAGGAGCTGGGCCGCTCGAAGCCCAAGACAATCGACCACATGATGGAGATCGCGAATCGGTGGGCGGACGGTGAGGGCTCGGTGAAAAACCGTACCTACTCCTACGATGACGACGACCTTGGGCGCAGACGCGACCGTCGAGGGAAATGTCGAATGCACATCTAAGAGGACCGCGACAAAGTTAACATGGTCGCAGCTGGCTACACCGAAAAATGTGACGACAACTGCAACAGCGGATACTGAAGTGGTGGATACCGCCACAGCAGAAAAACCATGCAAGTGTGGCAACACCGCATTCGCAACGACCCGCCTGGGCAATCCATCCAGGACAAATTGTCCGGACCATGCACTGTACACTTCTACATCGACAAGCATGACGGCAAGAAAAAATCCAGCCACCTCCTCAAGGATTGTCGCGAGTTCCTCAAACTCCACGAAGGCCTGGCCCAGATGAATCGTGAAGCAATTAACCAAGGATACAGAGCTGCCCCGGGCGTCGTGGCTCATGGAGCACCACCACCACCACCTTGATCACCACCACCCGCGACTGCACCAGCCCAGAACCATGGAGGTGAGCAGTACCCACGAGCGCTGGGCAATATGGGGATGATCCAAAAGGGGCGTCCCTCAAATCGAGTGCAGAAGGCAATTACTCGCCAAGTCAATTTGGCGATAAACTCTCCACCTTCCACCACTAAGTACCTAAGTGGAAGCGAGTCCTGCATCACCTTCGACAAGCGTGACCACCCGCGGAAAGTACCTTGCCCAGGCCACTGTCCCCTCGTACTCGAGGCATAGATCGGGGGCTTCGATATGAGTCACGTCTTCATGGACGGCGGAAGCGACATCAACCTCATATTCGCAAGTACCTTATGCGCGACGCAAATTCCTCTAACATGTCTAGAAGTTTCACACACGACGTTCCACGACATCTTCCCAGGGAAGGGAGTGTACCCCTAGGCAAAATCAACCTCGATGTCATCTTCGGCACACCAAAAAATTTCTAGCAAGAACGCATCAACTTCGAAGTCGTCGACTGGCCCTCACAGTACCACTGCATCCTCGGACGTGTCATGTTCGCGAGGTTCATGGCGGTGCTGCATTATGCTTATCTGCAGATGAAGATGCTAGGCCCAAACGGCGTCATCACAATCAACGGAAGCTTCGAGAGGTCCGATAGCTGCGACAGGGAATTCAACAAAATCTCCCAGTCCTTCGGCATGCAAGAGGAACTCGCAAGGTTGAAGGAGTCGACAGAAAACAATCTGCCTCCCCTAATCGAGCAAGCCAAGCCCACCCAACCTCTCCTTCGACTTGTCGGTGCACACCAAGTGTTGGGTTTGCAGCATAGAAAACCAAAATTTCCTACGATGGGAACTATACGCCAAGATCTATCAACTAGATACAAGCAACGGGTGGATATACATCCAAGGAGAACTTACCCTCGAAGACAACAAAGCTTTGTTAACGAGTTGGAACTCGTGGATGATGTAGTCGTACGCTTTCCGATCTCAAGATTGTGTGGAAGTCCTAGCGCCACAAATTAGTAGCGCATCCGTCCTCGCACGCACGTTCAGACCACTGAACAACCTCCACCTCCTCGCTCCAGCGAATCAGCGGAAGCAGCAACTCCTTCCAGACGAAATGCCACCGGGAACATGTATCTCGCTAATCCGAGACCATGGGTAATATATCTAGAGGGGGAGAGAGATCCTTCACGAGGAGGTGTACTTTGTGAGGGAGGAGAGGGGGCTTTTATAGGAGAGGGGGCTCCTCCCCTCCCATGGCCAGCACCCATGGGGAGGGTGCCCCCACCTCTTCCTCATTCATGTGGTGGAAGCTCCACTCACATCAATTTAGCCTCCACCCAAAGTTCCACTCACATGCATTAAATTTCCACCAAATTTAATGCAACTCTCATTTAATAAAACTCTTTTATTTATTTTATTCAGAATTTTGTTAATTACATTAATTAACAAACATTCACATAAAACCCCTTGTAACATTTCAATATCACATGTAGAACGAGTTTCTGCAATTTCACCCGAAACAATTCCGGTTTCCATCGAAATAATTCCAGCGCTTTGCAATTCTTTTGTCTGAAATATATGTGCTCCAAATTGGTGTTTGGCAACCCTTAAGTGTGTCACCCTACGGTTCGCGAATAATGCAAACATGATTGAGACCCCTCTCAAATCAATAATCAGAAGCAGGACCTGGAGATCCATTCTGACTCCTGCACATTCAACGATGAATTCTGTGATTGTGAGAACCTTTAACGCTAGTAATTTAATCCCTTTATCTCGTGTTATATTACATGTCCGAGATTCGATCATCGACATCCGAATACCTAGTTTGATCTCGTTACTGGCATGCACTCTTTTCTCGTTCCCGTGATATAACATTCTAGTGATCACATCACTTGCTTGCAAGCTATCTTAACATGATATCATCGAGAGGGCCGAGAGTATATCTATCCGTCATCGGGATTGACAAATTCCACTCTTGATCCATGAGCCTCAATATAACATCTTCGGAGTATCTAAACCCACCTTTATAGTCACCCTTTTACGGTGTGACATTTGATGTTATCAAGTTACTCTTCCGATGTTAGCAATTAACATGATCTCATGGTCTAAGTTCTAAGATTACTTCCTATGATGTTACAACAATATAAACATAATGACTTTGATCGTAATGTTATACTTCGGATGAATGTTCATCACATCATTTCACAAATGTTGTGACCTCGTTATTAACAACATCCAATGTCCATGATCAGGAAACTTTAATCTTCTTGTTAATCAACGAGCTAGTCTATAAGAGAGGCATAACTAGAAACCTTTTATTCGTTTATTAAACACACATGTATTGAAGTTTACAATCAATATAATTATAGCATGCAAAATAAATATCTATCATATACAAGGAATACATAATAACAACTTTATTATTGCCTCTCAGGGAATATTTCCTTTAGTCTCCCACTTGCACTAGAGACAATAATCTAGTTCACATAGTGGTCAATCTAACACCCATGGAGTTCTAGTGTTGATCATGTTTTGCCCTAGGGAGAACTTTAGTCAACAGAACTGCTACATTTAGGTCCGTGTGTACTTTACAAATCTTTCTATCTCCATCCTTGACATGCTCGCGGATGGAGTGAAAGCGGCGCTTAATATGCTTGGAATTCTTGTGAGACCTTGGTTCCTTGGCATTGGCTATGGCTCCATTATTGTCACAGTAGATCACCATTGGGTCCAATGCACTAGGAACCACACCTAGTTCTGTTATGAACTCCTTCATCCAAACCGCTTCCTGCGCCTCTTCTGAAGCAGCAACATATTCCGCATCCATTGTTGATTCAGCCACCATAGGTTGTTTGGAACTCCTCCAACTAACTGGTGCTCCATTCAAGAGAAATACATATCCGGATTGAGACTTAGAGTCATCCGGATCGGTGTCAAAGCTAGCATCGACATAACACTTAGCGACTAGATCTTCTTCTCATCCGTATACAAGAAACATATCCATAGTTCTTCTTAAGTACTTAAGGATATTCTTGACCGCTATCCAGTGTTCCAAACCTGGATCAGATTGGTACCTACTAGTCAAACTAATAGCATGTGCCACATCCGGTCTTATACATAGCATGGCGTACATTATAGAGCCTACGACTGAGGCATAGAGGATCTTATCCATTACCTCTCTTTCTTCCGCTGTAGCCAGACTTTGAGTCTTACTCAATGCCTTGCCTTGCAACATAGGTAAGAACCCCTTCTTACTTCCGTCCATATTAAACTTCTTTAATATCTTATCAAGGTATGTACTTTGCGATATCCCAATTAGGTGCCTTGATCTATCTTTATAGATTTTAATGCCTAATATATATGAAGCTTCACCAAGGTCCTTCATCGAAAATTTGTTGTTTAGATATCTTTTAACACTGTTTAAAAGATCTATATCATTTCCAATCAATAATATGCCATCCACATATAATATCAGAAATTCCACATTGCTCCCACTCACTTTCTTGTAAATACAAACCTCTCCATAAGTTTGGACAAAGCCAAACTCTTTGATCACCTCATCAAAGCGGAGATTCCAACTCCGGGATGCTTGTTTCAGTCCATAGATGGATCGCTGAAGCTTGCATACCTTATCAGCATCCTTAGGATCGACCAAACTCTTAGGTTGTATCATATACAACTCTTCTTCAATATTACCATTGAGGAACGCAATTCTGACATCCATTTGCCATATTTCATAATCAAAATATGCAGCAATTGCTAACATAATCCTAACCGACTTTAGCATCACTGCGAGAGAGAATGTCTCATCGTAGTCAACTCCTTGAATTTGTCGAAACCCTTTTGCGACAAGTCAAGCTTTATAGATGGTCACATTACCATCAACATCAGTTTTTATTTTGAAAATCCATTTATTCTCAACGGCCTTTCGATCGTGAGGTAAGTCCACCAAGGTCCAAACCTGGTTTTCGTACATGGATTCCATCTCGGATTTCATAGCTTCTAGCCATTTGTTGGAATCTGGTCTCACCATCGCTTCTTCATATGTCGTAGGGTCATCTATTTCATCAATCATGAAATTTATAACAGGATATCCGTACAGTTCAGGAGCTACACGTGCCCTGCTTGACCTGCGAGGTTCGGTAGTGTCCTCTTTCAGAGTTTCATGATTATTATCATTAGCTCTCTCTTCATTAGGTGAAGTCAACTCCAAAACAATTTCTGGTGCTGCGCCACTCGCCATTTCATGAAGAGAAGGTTCAATAACCTCTTCAAGTTCTACCTTCCGACTACTCACACCTTTCACGAGAAACTCCTTCTCAAGAAAGGATCCATTCTTGGCAACAAAAACCTTGCCCTCGGGTCTGTGATAGAAGGTATACCCAATCGTTTCTTTAGGGTATTCTATGAACACGCATTTTTCCGCTTTGGGTTCGAGTTTATCTGGCTGAAGTTTCTTCACATAAACATCGCATCCCCAAACTTTAAGAAATGACAACTTAGGTTTGTTTCCAAACCATAATTCATATGGCATCGTTTCAACGGATTTAGATGGTGCCCGATTTAAAGTGAATGCCACGGTTTCCAGTGCATAACCCCAAAATGACAGTGGCAAGTCAGTCAGAGACATCATAGATCGAACCATATCCAATAAAGTACGATTATGATGTTCTGACACACCATTACGTTGTGGTGTTCCGGCAGGTGTGAGTTGTGAAACTATTCCACAGTCTTTCATGTGTGTGCTAAACTCGTAACTAAGATACTCTCCTTCACGGTCGGACTGCAGAAATTTGATCTTTTTGTTATGATGATTTTCCACTTCATTCTGAAATTCTTTGAACTTTTCAAAGGTTTCAGACTTATGTTTCATCAAATAGATATACCCGTATCTACTCAAATCATCGGTGAAAGTAACAAAATAACAATATCCACCTCGCACCGACACACTCATTGTTCCACATACATCAGTATGTATGATTTGCAATAAATCTGTCGCCCGTTCCATTGAACCAGAAAACAGCGTTCTAGTCATCTTGCCCATAAGGCATGGCTCACATGTATCAAATGATTCAAAATCAAGTAATTCCAAAAGTCCATGAGAATGGAGTTTCTTCATGCGTTTAACACCAATATGACCTAGACGGCAGTGCCACATATATGCAGATATATCATTATCAAGTTTAATCCTTTTAGCATCAACATTATGAATATGCGTAATACTACTATCGAGATCCAATAGAAATAAACCATTCATCACAGGTGCATGACCATAAAAGATATCATTCATATAAATCGAACAACCATTGTTTTCTGATTTAAAGGAATAACCACTTCGCATTAAACACGATCCGGATAAAATGTTCATGCTCAGTGCAGGCACCAAATAACAATTATTTAGATTTATCACTAATCCCGACAGCATATGGAGAGGCAGCATTCCGACGGCGATCACATCAACTCTTGATCCATTGCCGACCCCCATCATGACCTCATCCCTTGCTAGCTGTCGCTTGTTCCACAGCCCCTGAATCGAGTTACATATATTAGCAACCGATCTCGTATCAAATACCCAAGTGCTATTTTGAGTACTAGTCAAGTACACATCAATAACATGTATATCACATATACCTTTGTTTTCCTTGCCGACCTTCTTGTACGCCAAATACTTGGGGCAGTTGCGCTTCCAATGGCCAGTCCCCTTGCAATAGTAGCACTTGGTATCAGACTTAGGGCCAGCTCGGGATTTCTTTTTAGGTGTGGCAACAGATTTGACGCCCTTCTATTTGCCTTTCTTGTCTTTCTTGAAACCGGTGGTCTTATTGATCATCAACACTTGATGTTCTTTCCTAATCTCCACTCTATAGTTTTAAGCATTGACAGAAGCTCGGGAAGAGACTTCTTCATGCCCTGCATGTTATAGTTCATCACGAAGCTCTTGTAGCTAGGTGGCAGAGATTGGAGAACACGATGTATGCCTAGGTCAATGGGAATCATTATTCCCGAGGACAGAAGCTTATCGGCCTACCTAGACATTTTGAGTACGTTGATGGCCTAAAATATATCGAGCTCGTTGGGGAACCCCAAGAGGAAGGTATGATGAGCACAGCAGCAAGTTTTCCCTCAGTATGAAACCAAGGTTATCAATCCAGTAGGAGCAAGGAAACACCCCAAAGGTGTAGCTAGCTGAACATTGGCAGGGCGCACTACCGGTGCCAGCAGCAACATGGAAACCTGCACACCACAACCATAGAACTTTGCCCCAACTTGCGATGAGGTTGTCTATCTCACCGGTTTTGCTGAAAACAAAGGATTAAACGTATCGAATGGAAGGAAGTAATAGTTTGCAGATTGTATGTAAAAGAAAGGACCGTGGTCCATAG
Organism: Avena eriantha; assembly: GCA_910589775.1. NCBI lineage: Eukaryota > Viridiplantae > Streptophyta > Magnoliopsida > Poales > Poaceae > Avena > Avena eriantha. Next base: position 367,342,788 of record OU342740.1, on the reverse strand, counting down.
TTCACTAGAGGTGGCTCTCCTTAAGATAGATAACATGTTGGGTGAATATATTACAGTGGGGCAATTGACAAACATCGAGAAAGCATACACGCATATACTAATCATCTTGGCTCCTTTGAGACTTGATTGGGCATTACAACATTATACATAGACCACCATCCAACTACATCTATGACTAATAATCCACCTTCAGGTTATCATCCGAACCCCCTCTAGTATTAAGTTGCAAGCAACAGATTATTGCTTTACGAATGCGTGTAAAGTAAACAATACGATTGTTCTATGAACAAAGGATTTGTTGTTTTCTCCCTAGTAGTAATAGCACATCTAGTACCTTAGAGATTTCTGTCACTTCCCTAGATTACCAAAGGCATGAACCCACTATCGAGCATAAATACAAACTCTTGGATTTGCTAGCATCTACTTGGCCAAGATAGCTACTAACAACAGAAAGCATGCAAGATCACAAATAACAAAGACATGATAGAATCAATAATCAATCTGAAATAGCATATCAATATCCATCAGATCCCCGCAAACACAACATGCAGAATTACAAATAGATGATCTTGATCATGAACGGAGCTCACAAGATCTAAACATGAAAGCACAAAGGAGGAGAACCAGCCATCTAGCTACTACATGGACCCGTAGTCCAGAGATGAACTACTCACGCATCACACCGGAGGCTTGCATGATGATGAAGAAGGCCTCCAGGGTGAATTCCCCTCTCCGGCAGGGTGCTGGGAAGAGCTTCAGATCCCTCCCGATCTAGGGATGGAGATGACGGCGGCAATAGACTCTTTCGTGGAATTTTGATCGGGTCCTTAGGGTTTTGGTATCGGAGGCATCTTATAGGCGGAAGGAGAGGGCGAGGGGGTGCCTGGGCTGGCCACACCACCCCCTGGCGCGGGCCAAGCCTAGTCGCGCGGCCAGGTGGTGTGGCTGCCCTCTGGCCCTTCTCTGTCTCGTATTCTAGCTCCAAGTGTCTTCTGGTAAAATAGTGACTTTTGCTTTTGTTCCGTCCAATTCCGAGAATATTCATTTTCTGACTTCCTAGAACCAAAAACAGCAGAAAACAGGCAGCTGGCACTGTGGCTCTTGTTAATAGGTTAGTCCAAGAAATCATACGAAAAGTACTCCAAAGTGTGGACAAAACACAAGAAAGTAGATAAAACCAAGCATGGAACATCAAAAATTATAGATACATTTGCAATGTATCATATGTGCTCACTAACAGAGCTGTTCTCCTCCATCATGCAGCTAAAGAACTTTTCAGAAGCATTATAACTCTCTACGGCAGCATGGGTATCGAAAATCATTTTCAGTTCTCCCATGGTATCAAAAGCATTGCCATTTTTGAAACGCTTTCGAAGTTCTGGCTCTAGCCCATACAGTATGCCGCAATGAACTAAGTTGTGGTCCTCCTAATGAGTTATATAGACACTCTTTTCCTTGTCAGGGGCATCAGGAGCTAGTGGGGGGCCTAGCGGCGCTTCTAGCACATATTGCTTTTGTGCAGCAGAGAGGAGAATCCTGAAATTCATAGCCTAGTTGGTGAAGTTGCTACCATTCGCAGCAAGTTTCTCTTTCTCCATGAACACATTGAAATTAAAAGTAGGTGGTGCCATCTATAATAGAATTTGTAAAGTTTATTTAGACTAAGTTTATGATAGATTGAGTTCAACTCATCCAAATTACTAATGAACTCCCACTCAAAAACGACATCCCTCATGTCCTTTTGGTGATTACATGACCAAATCCACTACACCAAGTCCGATCATCACGTGAGTCGGTATAGCTTCAAAGGCGAGCATCTATATAGGCATCATATCAACTATATGACTCATGCTTAACCTTTTGGTCCGTGTTCCGAGGCCATGTATGTACATGCTAGGCTCGCCAAGTAAGAACCTTAGTACTCGCGTGTGTAAAACTGTCTTACACCCGTTGTATGAAAGCGTGGAGTCGAGTACACCCGATCATCACGTGATGTCTCAAAACACGATCCATAGAACGGTGCATACTTAAGATAGAACACATTTTATCTTGATATTTAAATTAGGGATCATCTTACAATGCTATTAAAAGCGCCAAACTAGCAATATAAGATGTAGACATCAAATGTGTAAAGTGGGATGATATGGTCCATGCATTTGATCACATCATATGCATCGTGGTATTATCTCTATCATTCCTTTGTGTGTAAGGCTAAGGTCTATGGAACTTACACATTAAGTGTGTTGTAAGGGTATCTACTATACATCAACTTACAACATTACAATATCATGACACTAGCCCAGCAACAATCTAAACTAGACGTGTCGTGGTGGTGTCACGACAGCTTCCCGGTATAGGCTAAAGTTCGGGCCGACGGACGATGGAGGAATCCGGGGAGGGATGATGAAGTGAAGACCTCACATGGAAGAACTCAGAGAGACACGATATACCCAGGTTCGAGGCTCTCCTAGTGATATAGCACCTCTACTCCTGCATCTAATCTCATATATCTTGCCATGCTTGTGGCTACAATGGTGCTCCTTGAGCTGTACTTTTATGCCTCTCATGGAGTGAGCAGAGGAAGAAGAAACCATGCTCCTAGTGAGCAGAGGGAGAGGAGCCCTCCTGGGAGCCTCTCCTATAACGTTACCCCTGGTGCTCCTTATAAAGGGGAGCCCAGGGGACAAGGTATGTCATCTAAAGTACTCCTATGAGCTGTCTTGTGGGGCTTGCCTAGTCACCTTGTCCTTGGTTGAGTCATCAGTCTTATCCCTTCGGCATATTCCTTAGCATCTTTAGGAGATGCTTGCCATATTCCCTAGAATCTCCCAAGATGCCCAGCATATTGCTTAGCATCTTGGACCAAAGGGGCCAGTCTGAGCCAGGGGCGTCCCAAGACTGGCACCTGACGTAGGCTTGACTTGACTTGGCAGCGTGGCGATGTAGAGGTCACTGGTGGGTCTAGGTATGAGAGAAATGACGTACGGGGACGAAGTAATTCGGCCCGGGGAAGTGAAATTCAGCCAAGGAGGAAAATAACTCAGCCTAGGGGAGAAATGGGGCCCACCTGGGCCATGAACAGTGCCCGAGCCGGATTATCTTTGTCCCAGCCGAATTATCAGTTAATTCAGCATGGGCGGTGGCGCTTTGAGGGCCCAACCGGGGTTGGGGCGAACCCGGCCTAGGGCAGCCCAACCGGGGTTTTGCCCACCTCGGCCCAGGAGGCTGTGGTCCGGGGCAGCGGCCTTGGGGGAGCGCTGCGTAGTCCCGCGGTGGGCCGAGTCTAGCTCGTGCCGGCCCACCCGGGGATGAAGGAGAAGCGGCGGTGCTGGAACTTGACGTTGGGGCGGCGACCCATGGTGGGCCGAGCTGCGCCTATGTTGGCCCACCCGGGGAAGCTCGGCAGTTTGGCGACGTTGGCGGGATGGCGAGGCATTGACCCGACGTGGGAGCGGGAGCAGTGGCGCCGGGAGACTCGGCGGGGAATCGTTCTAGCGGGAGAGACGAGGTGGCGCAAAGTGGAGATGGCGTGGTGCAGCCCCGTGGTGGGCCGTGTTGATCTAGGTCGGCCCACCCAGGTGGAGATCCATGGCCCAGCTGGCCGAATTATTCTTAATTCGGCATATATAGAGGCAGTTCGGCCTACAAATATTCAACACAGGCCGAATTAGCCATAATTCGGCCCAGCTTACTTTCTTTCTCCTTTTCCTTATTCTTTTCTCTTTATCCTTCGTATTTTTGTCTTCATGTATTTCTCTTATGGAATCACTTATTCATCAACTCTGGGGTACCTGGGGTTACATCCCCAACAAGACGCCTCTAATTTATCCATTGCAAGTTTTACGTGGCTTAGGGCTTTCGGAGACAGAATCGGTCTTACCTACAAACATGGAACCACAACGATGATAACCAAGTTATTAGCAACTCGTTGTAAATCAGATATTGACTATAGTAGGAGAGACAGACACCCGCCAGCCACTTATGCAAAACTAGTTGCATGTCAGTCGTGGAACCGGTCTCATGTGCGATGGCATGTAAGGTTGGTCTGGGACGCTTCATCCCACTATGCCACCAATATCCAAAATACATGAAAGAAGCAATAACATGATCATCATCGCCCACATATAAACATATGTGTACTACCCGTGCAAAGCACCTATGCATAGATCAGGCTGTGATACCACTGTTGGGTTTGCAGCATAGAAAACAAGAAATTTCCTACGATGGGAACTTTACGCCAAGATCTATCTACTAGATACAAGCAACGGGTGGATATACATACAAGGAGAACTTACCCTCGAAGACAACAAAGCTTTGTTAACGAGTTGGAACTCGTGGATGATGTAGTCGTACGCTTGTCGATCTCAAGATTGTGTGGAAGTCCTAGCGCCGCAAATCAGCAGCGCATCCGTCCTCGCACACACGTTCATAGAATCGTGCATAGGATTTAAAAGTAGTTTCTCTAGAGTTGTCTTTGACCTATAATCCTTTTTGTTCATTTCGATATATCCTTGGCATGAATTGACTCAGATCGTCATATAGCCTTCATGGGCATTCATCATCTGACCCTCTTTGGGTAAGTTTTTTGACTTGTGGCCCGCTTTGGCTCTGGTCTTAACCCTTTTGGGTAAGTCTTTCAGCTTCTGGCCGAATTTGGCTCTAGCCTTAACCCATTTGGGTAAGTCTTTTGGATTCTGGCTGAATTTGGCTCTGGCCTTAACCCTTTTGGGTAAGTCTTTTGGCTTCTGGCCTGATTCGGCTCTGGCCTTAACCCATTTGGGTAAGTCATTTGGCTTCTGGCCGAATTTGGCTCTGGCCTTAAGCCTTTTGGGTAAGTCTTTTGGCTTCTGGCCTGATTCGGCTTTGGCCTTAACCCTTTTGGGTAAGTCTTTTGGCTTCTGGCAGAATTTGGCTCTGGCCTTAACCCTTTTGGGTAAGTCTTTTGTCTTCTGGCTGAATTTGGCTCTGGCCTTAACCCTTTTGGGTAAGTGTTTTGGCTTCTGGCCTGATTCGGCTCTGGCCTTAACCCTTTTGGGTAAGTCTTTTGGCTTCTGGCCGAATTTGGCTCTGGCCTTAACCCTTTTGGGTAAGTCTTGTGGCTTATGGCCGAATTTGGCTCTAGCCTTAACCCTTTTGGGTAAGTCTTTTGGCTTCTGGCCGAATTTGGCTCTGGCCTTAACCCTTTTGAGTAAGTCCTTTGGCTTCTGGCCTGATTCGGCTTTGGCCTTAACCCTTTTGGGTAAGTCTTTTGGCTTCTGGCCGAATTTGGCTCTGGCCTTAACCCTTTTGGGTAAGTCTTTTGGCTTCTGGCCGAATTTGGCTCTGGCCTTAATCCTTTTGGGTAAGTCTTTTGGCTTCTGGCCTGATTCGGCTCTGGCCTTAACCCTTTTGGGTAAGTCTTTTGGCTTCTGGCCGAATTTGGCTCTGGCCTTAACCCTTTTGGGTAAGTCTTTTGGCTTCTGGCCGAATTTGGCTCTGGCCTTAACCCTTTTGGGTAAGTCTTTTGGCTTCTGGCTGAATTTGGCTCTGGCCTTAACCCATTTGGGTAAGTCATTTGGCTTCTGGCCGAATTTGGCTCTGGCCTTAACCCTTTTGGGTAAGTCTTTTGGCTTCTGGCCGAATTTGGCTCTGGCCTTAACCCTTTTGGGTAAGTCTTTTGGCTTCTGGCAGAATTTGGCTCTGGCCTTAACCCTTTTGGGTAAGTCATTTGGCTTCTGGCCAAATTTGGCTCTGGCCTTAACCCTTTTAGGTAAGTCTTTTGGCTTCTGGCCTGATTCGGCTTTGGCCTTAACCCTTTTGGGTAAGTCTTTTGGCTTTTGGCCGAATTTGGCTCTGGCCTTAACCCTTTTGGGTAAGTCTTTTGGCTTCTGGCTTGATTCGGCTTTGGCCTTAACCCTTTTGGGTAAGTCTTTTGGCTTCTGGCCGAATTTGGCTCTGGCCTTAACCCTTTTGGGTAAGTCTTTTGGCTTCTGGCCTGATTCGGCTCTGGCCTTAACCCTTTTGGGTAAGTCTTTTGGCTTCTGGCCGAATTTGGCTCTGGCCTTAACCCTTTTGGGTAAGTCTTTTGGCTTCTGGCCGAATTTGGCTCTGGCCTTATGAATTGTAATCCGAGTTATCTCATCCGAGCTATACTTGTCAAGTTATAGGACTCAAAATTGACATGAGCCTCTGTTTAGAGTTACTTGACTCAGAATCCGAGTTACTTGACTCAAATCCGAGTTACCTGATGGGAGTTTGAGTTGCTTGACTCGAATCTGACATAAGTCTTAGATCCGGGTCATTTGGTGTAGACATGATATGGTCTTATGATATGCTGGCAAACTGCCCTAGATTTTGACCTGAGACATTGATCCGAGATATGATTTTGAGTTATGACATAACTTTATGATATGATGGCATACTTCCATAGATATTGATCCGAGATACTGATCCGAGATTGAATATGATGAGTTTTCGATACGATTTTATGATACGATGGCATACTTCCATAGATATGGAACAAATTGATTTGAGGTATAAGATAACCTGGTAAGCTAAGTTAAAATCCGAGTTACCAAGTAACAAGCTGAAATAAAATCCAAGTTACCCTGTAACTAGGAAATTGAAGCAAATCCGAATTACCCCTGTAATTAGGCAAACTGAGGTAAAATCCGAGTTACCATGCAACTAGGAACTTGAAGCAAATCTGAATTACCCTATAATTAGGCAAAACTGAAGTAGAATCCGAGTTACCATGTAACTAGGAAAACCGAGGTAAAAATCCGAGTTACCATGTAACCTGGAAACCTGTAATTAGGCAAACTGAAGTAAAATCCGAGTTATCAGGTAACCTGGCATGGTGATTTACACACCAATATGAGTTACGGATGACCTGGTAAGCTGAAAACAGCAATCCGAGTTAAATCTGAATTACCAGGTAATTTGGCTGACTGAGTCAAATCCGAGTTACAAGACAACTAGGCAAGCTGAAGTATAACTCTAGTTACTATGTAACTTGGTGAGTTGAGTTAAATCCGAATTATAAATGACTCGGTGAGCTACTTTTTAGTCCAAGGCAGCTTAAAGACACAAAGCAGTGGATACACACGAGATCATGGCACATCTAAAGTCTTTTCTGAGTTATTGTTCTATGCACGGAGACACCGAGTCCCGGAGTTACTTTTTCTACCCTTAGGTGACTCAAAAGGCAAGCATGCTAGTCCCCGGGTTGAGTTATCTCATCCTTGGGGTGAACAACTAGGTGATAGTCCCTGAGTGACATCTAGGGTATCTCATGTGCATGTTGGTTGAGTTATCTAGTTGAGTCACATCCGATGGGTCAGCCAACACATACTGTATAGTTGGTGAAGAGGTTGAGGAAGGGGTTGAGATATCTCAACAAGGGAGGCTTGTATGCAAACTCCCCTGCTCTCTGTACGTTGAGGAAGAGGATGCAGAGACCTTTGATCGATGGTGAAGCAGAGCTTGATGAAGACGTTCCCGTCCGGATGGTAACCCAACCAACGCCGCTTATCAGCCCCATGGTGGGCGCCAACTGTCGTGGTGGTGTCACGACAGATGCCTGGTATAGGCTAAAGTTGGGGCCGATGGACGATGGAGGAATCCGGGGAGGGATGATGAAGTGAAGACCTCACATGGAAGAACTCAGAGAGACACGATATACCCAGGTTCGAGGCTCTCCTAGTGAGATAACACCTCTACTCCTGCATCTAATCTCATATATCTTGCCATGCTTGTGGCTACAATGGTGCTCCTTGAGCTGTACTCTTATGCCTCTCATGGAGAGAGCAGAGGAAGAAGAAACCATGCTCCTAGTGAGAAGAGGGAGAGGAGCCCTCCTGGGAGCCTCTCCTGTAACGTTACCCCTGGTGCTCCTTATAAATGGGAGCCCAAGGGACAAGGTATGTCATCTAAAGTACTCCTATGAGCTGTCTTGTGGGGCTTGCCTAGTCACCTTGTCCTTGGTTGAGTCATCGGTCTTATCCCTTCGGCATATTCCTTAGCATCTTTAGGAGATGCTTGGCATATTCCCTAGAATCTCCTAAGATGCCCAACATATTCCTTAGCATCTTGGACCAAAGGGGCCAGTCTGAGCCAGGGGCGTCCCAAGACTGGCACCTGACGTAGGCTTGACTTGACTTGGCAGCGTGGCGATGTAGAGGTCGCTGGTGGGTCCAGGTATGAGAGAAATGATGTCCGGGATGAAGTAATTCGGCCCGGGGAAGTGAAATTCGGCCAAGGAGGAAAATAAATCTGGCCTGGGGGAGAAATGGGGCCCACCCGGGCCATGAACAATGCCCTAGCCGGATTATCTTTGTCCCAGCCGAATTATCACTTAATTCGGCCTGGGCGGTGGCTCTTTGAGGGCCCAACCGGGGTTGGGGTGAAGCCGGCCTGGGGCAGCCCAGCCGGGGTTTTGCCCACCTCGGCCCAGGAGGCTATGGTCCGGGGCAGCGGCCTTAGGGGAATGCTGCGTAGTCCCACAATGGGTCGAGTCTAGCTCGTGCCAGCCCACCCGGGGATGAAGGAGAAGCGGCGGTGCTGGAACTTGACGCTGGGGCGGCGACCCATGGTGGGCCGAGCTACGCCTATGTCAGCCCACCCGGGGAAGCTCGGTAGTTTGGCGACGTTGGCGGGATGGCGATCCGTTGACCCGGCGTGGGAGCGGGAGCGGTGGCGTCGGGAGATTCGGCGGGGAATCGTTCTGGGGGGAGAGACGAGGTGGCGCGAAGTGGAGATGGCGTGGTGCAGCCCCGTGGTGGGCCGTGTTGATCTAGGTCGGCCCACCCAGGTGGAGATCCATGGCCCAGCTGGCCGAATTATTCTTAATTCGGCATATATAGAGGCAGTTCAGCCTGCAAATATTCAACACAGGCCGAATTAGCCATAATTCGGCCCAGTTTACTTTCTTTCCCCTTTTCCTTATTCTTTTCTGTTTATCCTTTGTATTTTTGTCTTCATGTATTTCTCTTATGGAATCACTTATTCATCAACCCTGGGGTACCTGGGGTTACATCCCAAACAAGACGCCTCTAATTTATCCATTGCAAGTTTTACGTGGCTTAGGGCTTCCGGAGACAGAATCGGTCTTACCTAGGAACATGGAACCACAATGATGATAACCAAGTTATTAGCAACTCGTTGTAAATCAGATATTGACTATAGTAGGAGAGACAGACACCCGCCAGCCACTTATGCAAAACTAGTTGCATGTCAGTCGTGGAACTGGTCTCATGTGCGATGACATGTAAGGTTGGTCCGGGACGCTTCATCCCACTATGCCACCAATATCCAAAATACATGAAAGAAGCAATAACATGATCATCATCACCCACATATAAACATATGTGTACTACACGTGCAAAGCACCTACGCATAGATCAGGCTCTGATACCACTGTTGGGTTTGCAGCATAGAAAACAAAAAAATTCCTATGATGGGAACTATACGCCAAGATCTATCTACTAGATACAAGCAACGAGTGGATATACATACAAGGAGAACTTACCCTCGAAGACAACAAAGCTTTGTTAACGAGTTGGAACTCGTGGATGATGTAGTCGTACGCTTGTCGATCTCAAGATCATGTGGAAGTCCTAGCGCCGCAAATCAGCAGCGCATCCGTCCTCGCACACACGTCTAGGCCACTGAAAAATTCCACCTCCTCGCTCCAGCGAATTAGCGGAAGCAGCAACTCCTTCCAGATGAAATGCCACCGGGAACATGTATCTCGCTAATCCGAGACCATGGGGAATATATCTAGAGGGGGGAGAGATCCTTCACGAGGAGGCGTGCTTTGTGAGGAAGGAGAGGGGGGTATTTTATAGGATAGGGGGATCCTCCCCTCCCATGGCCAGCGCCCATGGGGGGTGCCCCCACCTCTTCCTCATTCATGTGGTGGAAGCTCCACTCACATCAATTTAGCCTCCACCCAAAGTTCCACTCACATGCATTAAATTTCCACCAAATTTAATGCATCTCTCATTTAATAAAACTATTTTATTATTTTATTCAAAATTCTGTTAATAACTTTAATTAACAAACATTCACATAAAACCCCTTGTAACATTTCAATATCACATGCAAAACCAGTTTCTGCAATTTCACCCGAAACAATTCTGGTTTCCATCGAAATAATTCCAGCGCTTTGCAATTCTTTCGTCTGAAACATATGTGCTCCAAATTGGTGTTTGGCAACCCTTAAGTGTGTCACCCTACGGTTTGCGAATAATGCAGACATGATTGAGACTCCTCTCAAATCAATAATCAGAAACGGGACCTAGAGATCCATTCTGACTCCTACACATTCAACGATGACTTCTGTGATCGTGAGAACCTTTAATGCTAGTAATTTAATCCCTTTGTCTCGCGATATATTACATGTCCGAGATTCGATCATCGGTATCGAAATACCTAGTTTGATCTCGTTACCGACATGCACTCTTTTCTCGTTCCCGTGATATAACATTCTAGTGATCACATCACTTGCTTGCAAGCTATCTTAATGTGATATCACCGAGAGGGCCCAGAGTATATCTATCCGTCATCGGGATTGATCAATTCCACACTTGATCCATGAGCCTCAACATAACATATCGGACTATCTGAACCCACCTTTATAGTCACCCTTTTATGGTGTGATGTTTGATGTTATCAAGTTACTCTTCCGATGTTAGCAATTAACATGGTCTCATGGTCTAAGGACTATGATTACTTCGTATGATGTCATAGCAATATAAAAATAATGACTTTGATCGTAATGCTATACTTCGGATGAATGTTCATCACATCATTTCACAAATGTTGTGACCTCGTTATTAACAACATCCAATGTCCATGATCAGGAAACTTTGATCATCTTGTTAATCAACGAGCTAGTCTATAAGAGAGGCATAACTAGGAACCTTTTATTTGTTTATTAAACACACATGTATTGATGTTTCCAATCAACACAATTATAGCATGAAAAATAAACATCTATCATATACAAGGAATACATAATAACAACTTTATTATTGCCTCTCAGGGCATATTTCCTTCGCCAAGAAAGTCTAGGTCCACCCAACACATCGAGCCAAAACAGCCATCGTCACGAACAACTTGAGTTCCGCATAGGAACTCGCACTCGTCGAGTTCCTCCATGAGCACTGTGAAATCTTCGCCTGGTGTCTAGCAGACATGCTAGGAGTTCCCAGGTAATTCGCCGAGCACTCACTCAACGTGAATCCAGACACAAGGCCAGTCAAACAGACAATACGACGACTGTCTGAACCAAGAGCAAAAGCGGTCAGTATGGAGATCAATAGACTCCTCGACTCAAATTTCATACGTGAGATCAAGGAAAGCACCTGGCGCGCAAATACAGTGCGTGTGCCTAAAAAGCACATGGATATCCTGTGGATGTGCGTGGATTTCACTTCCTTGAACAAGCACTACCCGAAGGATCACTTCCCGTTGCCACGGATCGATCAAATAATCGACTCCAATACGGGATGCGAGCACCTCTGCTTCCTCGATGCCTACTCAGGCTACAACTAGATTCAAATGAAGGAGGAAGACCAAGAGAAAACGGCGTTCACAACACCCTTTGGTGTGTTCTGCTACAACATGATGCCTTTCAGGCTAAAAAACGCCGGAGCTAACTACTAGTGGTGCATACAGGCCTGCCTGAAGAACCAACTTGGTCGCAATATCCAAGTATACGTCGACGACATCGTCATCAAAACCAAAGAGGAGACCATGTTAATCGAAGATCTCCGCGAGACGTTCGATAACCTCGACCGCTATCGGATCAAGCTCAATCCGGACAAATGCGCCTTCGGCATACCATCTAGGCAATTACTCGGGTATGTCATCTCTGCGAGAGGGATCAAAGCAAACCCGAAGAAAATAAAAGCCATACTGGCCTTGGAGAAGCCGAAGAACGTAAAAGGCGTCCAATAGCTGGCTGGGTGAATCGCGACGCTCAGTCGATTCATCAGTCGCATTGGCGAAAAGGCACTGCCCTTCTACCAGCTTCTCCGCAAAGCTGACAAGTTTGAGTGGACAGACGAAGCGCAAGAAGCATTCGAGGACCTCAAGCGTCTACTATCCACCTTGCCAGTATTGGTCATGCCTCGCGAAAGGAGCCGCAGTTGCTATGAATTGCCGCCACCAACTAGGTAGTTAGCACCATACTTCTGGTGGAGCGAGCCGAAGCAAATAAGGTCCATGGGGTTCAGTGCTCAGTATACTACCTCAGCGAGGTGCTCACACCAAAAAAATAGCAGTACCCGCACTACCAGAAGCTGGCATATGGTGTCTTTATGACAGCCAGGCGATTGCGCCACTACTTCCAGAGCACCCTGCTGGGCCACGCAGAGATAAACAGAACTTTTTCCCTATGCGGTGATCCCAAGATCCAGCTCAGGTAGAAGGCCACGAAAATTACAACTAGACATGCAGTTGCGGAATCGATGAAGCACGTCGCTTGATGCAGTGCAGTCCTCACGATCCGTTCCGGTTCCACGATCATCGAAGTGCTGAACTGATATATTGCAAATGTATCTATAATTTTTGATGCTCCATGCTTGCTTTTATCCACTTTCTTGTGTTTTGTCCACACTTTGGAGTACTTTTCATATGATTTCTTGGACTAACCTATTAACAAGAGCCACAGTGCCAGCTGCCTGTTTTTTGCTGTTTTTGGTTCCAGGAAAGTCAGAAAATGAATATTCTCGGAATTGGACGGGACAAAAGCCAAAGTGCCTACTTTTCTAGAAGACTCCAGGAGCCAGAATACAAGACGGAGAAGAGCCAGGGGGTGGCCACACCACCTGGTGGTGCGGGCCAGGCCAGGCCATGCCAGGGGGTGGTGTGGGCCCCCCAGGCACCCCCTCGGTCTCCCTCTTCGCCTATAAGAAGCCTTCTGACCTAAAAACTCCGGGGGGTTCGACGTTTTTCCACGAAAAGTTCCGCTGCACCGCCGCCACCGAAGGGGAGATTCGGGGGACAGAAAGTCTCTGTTCCGGCACCCTGCCGGGATGGGGAAGTGCCCCCGGAGCCATCTCCATCGACCTCCACCATCATCTCCATCGACCATCCATGTTTCCCCATCTATGAGTGAGTAATCCCCCGTTGTAGGCTATGGGGATGGTAGGGATTGGATGAGATCGTTCATGTAATGGCATCAGATTGTTAGGGCATGGTGCCTAGTATCTTTTATTAGTGCTTTATGACTTTGTTGCAACTTGTTGTGCTTAATGCTTGTCACTAGGGCCCGAGTGCCATGATTTCAGATCTGAACTTCTTATTGATTCATTATGATAGTATTGTTCTTGGTCTTATCTGCAAGTTGCATACACACGTTGTTGTCCGGAACCTATGGCCCCGAAGTGACAGAAATCGGGATAACCGGAAGGGAAAGGCTTTGATGTGAGGATTACATGTGTTCACGGAGTGTTAATGCTTTGCTCCGGTGCTCTATTAAAAGGAGCACCTTAATTGCCAGTAGTTCCCTAGAGGCTCCGCTGCAAACAGGCTGGCAGGACAAAAGATGTTGTGCAAGTTCTCATTGCGAGCACGTATGACTATATATGGAACACATGCCTAGGATTGTCTAGTACTTGGATGGTTTATCTTATTTATCTGCAATTGCCCTATGTTCTGATTGCTATGTGAATTGTCTTGTCCATGCAACGCCCGTCCATCCATCCCTATGCCTACCGCACTCGAATCCCACTGTTTACTGCTATCGTTACTACTGTCTTTACTTTACTACTGCTGCTACTTTACTATTCCTACTACAAAACTGTTGCTACTGATAAACTGTTGTGGGCAAGATTTTTTCCAGGTGCAGCTGAATTGACAACTCAGTTGTTAAGGCTGATAAATATTCTTTGGCTCCCCTTGTGTCGAATCAATAAATTGGGTTTCACTTCCCTCGAAAATACTGCGATACACCCCCTATACTTGTGGGTCATCAAGACTATTTTCTGGCACCGGGGCCGGGGAGCATAGCTTTATTTATCAAGTTCACTTGGATTCACTATTGTTCAAGCTAAGTTTATCTTTCTCCTTGTTTGCTTGTAGCTTTATCAAAAAAATACAAAAAAAATTAGTTCCTACTCTAGTTGTTATTTTTGTTGGTTCGTTATTGTCTTGCCTTATCATGCTTGATGTCAATGGTTGGTTTCTTTGAAACTGAATCTTATTAGCAAGGTGGGTTGGAAAAAAGGGAAACACTTATGGGAACAAATTCATAGATTGTATACCATTGCTAGAAACGTGTGCTCTACTTATAATGTTACTTATTGCTTTGATAAATCTTGTTGCTGCAGGAGGTACAAACACCTCCCTTTTCAATGTGAGTATAATGATGATGTTACCATATCTTCTTATGTTAAGGGAAATTATGACTTTTATGATGTGGAACAAATTGAAGAATTTATTGCTTGGAAGGGTGCTTTTGAACTTGCTAGTTTGCTTGAAAATATTGATGATTCACCTTACAAATATGAGGTGTATGGTATACTTAAATTTTGCTTTGATAATTACAAGATGAAAATGGCTATATTCTTGAATATTTTAATAGATGCTTTCCACAAATGGAAGAGACTAATGCCTTGCAGGATCCTATGGAAGAAGAATTTGATGAACCTGAGATCTCATTAGATGAAAAGGAGGAGGAGAGTGATGAACAAAAGGAGGAAGAATGGATTAGCTACCGATGCCTACCTTCTAATGAGAGTAACTCTTTATCCCTTACATTATTTGATTGTCCCCTTGCTTACCAGAGGAGGATGAATGTTATGTTCCCGAGGTTTCCTTTGAAAATGTTTATGATAAGGCTCTAGTGCTTATAGATCATGAAAAGCATGCTTTATGTGATAATTATATTGTTGAGTTTATTCATGAGGCTACTGAAAATTATTTTGAGAGAGGAAAATATGGTGGTAGAAGTTTTCATGGTATTGAAACACCTCTCATGTGCTGAAAGTTTTGAAGTTCCTCTTGTTTTATCTTCCTATGCCTGTCACTTTGTTCTTTGCAAATTTATTTCGATACATGATTCCTATGCATAGGAAGTGGGTTAGACTTAAATGTGTTTTTGATTTTCTCCTTGATGCTCTCTTTTACTTCAACTCATATTTCTTATGAGAGCATCCTCTCAAACTTTTATGTCTGAAGATGATAATATGTCTATTATTCTTGGGAGACCTTTTCTTAAATACTGCAGGAGCTGTTATTAATTGTAATCAAGGGAAGGTGACCTTCAATGAACACATTGTCTATTTCCTCAAGAAGATTGAAAGGACTTATGGTTTGAATTCAATTGAACATGTTGAGGGCATTCAATTTGGAGAAATATATTGTCCCATACGAAGAGAAAAATTTGAAACTATTATGATTGGGACCATTGCTATCAAGGTTGAGGTAACATAATCATTAGTGGGATATAAAGTTTTGTCTCATATGGAATTGTTTTGGTAACAAGACCTGATCAACCTTGTTAACAAAAGGATTTCATTGAACAAAACAATGTTTTCACCATGATTATCTCCGCTTACTTCTATTCTATCCATTTTAGTTTTTGCTTCTTATGCCTAACTTAAAGGCGTTAAAGAAAGTACCTGTTGGGAGATAACCCAAGAGTTTTAGTTGAGTCTTGGAAGTTATTACCTCTGTAATAACCTCTCCTTATCCTTTTTATTTGCTTTTTGTGCCAAGAGTAACCTCTAATGAGAGAGAAGTAATGATTGGGAAAGTTGCTGTCCCGAAACAGATTCTGTGCTTCACCATAAACATTCCTAAGAGAGCTCTATATGTCGGATTGATCTGTATGTTTTTGTGATTCTGCCCCAGATTGTTATCTAACTTCCGTTCGTTCAACACGTTTTGATTTGAGCAACTGAAGTTCTTCGAAAAAATTCGTCTTTACCTGCTGGTCTGTTTTGACAGATTTCTACCATTTTCTGCATTTGCTTCTTGTTAGTTCCTTCTTGAGTTCTTTTGGGGAATTGAGCTTTTCGAGGGAAGTGCTACAGTACCTAGTGTTCTAATGGAAGTTTATTTGGTGTTAGAACTGAACCTTAAGACTTATTTATCTTGAGTGCACTAATGTTGCTAATAAAGATTGTGTGAAGTTTTGTATGAAGGAAAAATTTCAGGTGTATGGAAGGAATGAGTAATGAGATGAAGGATGGACTAAAGCTCAAGCTTGGGGATGCCACGCGTGCCACCCCAAGAAGTATCCAAGAAGTACAAGCGTCAAAGCTTGGGGATGCCCAAGGCATCCCCTTCTTCATCAATAAAAATCTCAGGTTTCTTTCAACCACTTTATTTTTATTGTTTCATGTAGAGTTGTGTTGTTCTTGGAGCGTCTTCTTTTTCGTTTTCGTTTTCGTTTTTAGTTTGCGTGATTTTCTTAGTTTGCTGAATAAATTGGTTGTACCTCCTCTTTCATGCATTGGTTTCCAAATGGTTTGGTTTGATTTGGAAAAGAGTAGGAAAAGCTCATGCTTCAGTGGTAAAGAGAATTTGTTCTTGAATGTGGCCTATGCCTTGTCATGCCATGCTTGATATTTTTTTGGATTTATGCTTATTATTCTTTGTTGTAGCATGACTTGTTATAAACAATTGAGATTGCTTAATGTGCCTTGGGTGAATCATGCGTTGTTTTAGCATATTAAAGCATAGTATAGTGGTATTCTCCTTAGATGCTTTATTTGGGTTGACTTGGCACATGCTCACACCATGTTATGACTATCTCAAGTCACCATAAGCCTTTATGATCCTTTAGTTTTCAACTTGTAGTATCACTTTGATCAATGATGTTTTGTCGCTCTGCATGATTATGGCCATTATTGCTCTATCGTTTGTCGCTCCCTTACTATTGCTAGCCTTCACTTACACTGATTGTTTTACTCATGTTTCCAACTCCCTTAAACCAAATATTGCCAAAGTGTCCACCATACCTACCTATTAGCAACATTTTCTACTTCCGTGCATATTCATTATGCCTTGTTTTCTTTCGAATAAAATATTTGCTTGTTTTGAGAAAGTTAGTTAGTAAAGCTCTCACGAACTTGATGGCACACTTTATTTTCCACACTTAATAAACCTGAAACATTGTGAACTCTCCATGAAAGTTATATGCTTGCTAATTATAGGCTGGGGATTAGCAGAACCGTGATGTCACGGGGAACGCTTTCAACACTTGTAAATATATACCCAGTTGATACCTTGCTCTTTTGTTTGCGGATGTCGTCGGTGTGAAATAAAAGGGGAGCTTGTAAGTCCATGGAGTTATGTATGTGTGTTAGAGAAACGCCTGGGCCACTGGTCTAATCCATGCTGACATGGTGGAAACCTGCAGCGTAACCATAATGATATCTATGAAGCATTCTTCTTATAAAAAAAGAAAAAAGAAAGAGAAAGATAGCTATTGAGAAAAAGAAAAAAGAGAGAGATTTATGAAAAGAGGAAAGAGAGAAAAAAGCACCATTTTCCCATGGTAAATAAGAAGATTGTTGAGACACTCATTGTCTGCTTGCCTTGTCATTTTGATATGGGGATTCTTCCGTATCATCGGGCAAGGGGTACCCAGTTGGCGGTTCTCAATGATACGCACATACTTACGATGACAAGAACTTACCGGTAACTAAAGTTGAATAGCATGAGGAGCGGCCCTCGTACTCAAGGGACTTGGGATTTTCAGTTTATAGTATGTCAAGCATATAACTCAGATTGGACCTCACTTTCACCTTAACCACATTAAAGATGCTTATGATAGGGGCAATGAGAGCTCAAAGCTAATGAGTACCATACTTTCAGCATTTGGAAGCCTTTCAAACTATTCAAAACCGTTTCATTTTTTTTGAGTCTCCACACATTCTATGAGCACATTCTTGAGAGCATAGTGGCCATTCTTAGTCCTATGTGCATTGTCCCAAGACTTGTTGATTGATGCATAACTTGTTATTGCTTGTTTTAAACTATTGTATCTAGTCACTCTTATGAACTTTGAAGGTGTCCTATGCAATTTATATTTGCTACTCTATTGAGGGACAAATGGAATACTATTATGCTATGTTTTCTTTATGTGAAACAAACAAACGTCTTGCAAAGCATTGTTATTCATGAATCTTTTGTTTGTGCCTTTTCATGTTGCATCATAGTTTCTTTGTCTTATTGCTAGAACTTTGTCTTTCATGTTATGATTGAAGTACTATGATCCCAGCTTTGAATGTTTACAAATACTTTGGTCAAGTCATTGATGGTGCATGTCACCTAAAAAAATATTCTTTGTTTTTATCACTTACCTACACGAGGACGAGCAGGAGTTAAGCTTGGGGATGTTGATACATTGCAAATGTATCTATAATTTTTGATGCTCCATGCTTGGTTTTATCCACTTTCTTGTGTTTTGTCCACACTTTGGAGTACATTTCATATGATTTCTTGGACTAACCTATTAACAAGAGCCACAGTGCCAGCTGCCTGTTTTCTGCTGTTTTTGGTTCCAGGCAAGTCAGAAAATGAATATTCTCGGAATTGGATGGGACAAAAGCCAAAGTGCCTATTTTTCCAGAAGACTCTAGGAGCCAGAATACGAGATAGAGAAGAGCCAGGGGTGGCCACCCCACCTAGTGGCGTGGGCCAGGCCACGCCAGGGGGTGGTGTGGGCCCCCCAGGCACCCCTCGGTCTCCCTCTTTGCCTATAAGAAGCCTTCTGACCTAAAAACTTCGGGGGGTTCGACGTTTTTCCACGAAAAGTTTCATTGCGCCGCCGCCACCGAAGGGGAGATTCGGGGGACAGAAAGTCTCTATTCCGGCACCCTGCCGGGACGGGGAAGTGCCCCCGGAGCCATCTCCATCAACCTCCACCATCATCTCCATCGACCATCCATGTTTCCCCCATCTATGAGTGAGTAATCCCCCGCTGTAGGCTATGGGGATGGTAGGGATTGGATGAGATCATTCATGTAATGGCATCAGATTGTTAGGGCATGGTGCCTAGTATCTTTTATTAGTGCTTTATGACTTTGTTGCGACTTGTTGTGCTTAATGCTTGTCACCAGGGCCCGAGTGCCATGATTTCAGATCTAAACTTGTTATTGATTCATTATGATAGTATTGTTTTTGGTCTTATCTGCAAGTTGTATACACACGATGTTGTCCGGAACCTATGGCCCCAAAGTGACAGAAATTGGGATAACCGGAAGGGAATGTCTTTGATGTGAGGATCACATGTGTTCACGGAGTATTAATGCTTTGCTCTGGTGCTCTATTAAAAGGAGCACCTTAATTGCCAGTAGTTCCCTAGAGGCCCTGCTGCAAACGGGCTGGCAGGACAAAAGATGTTGTGCAAGTTCTCATTGCGAGCAAGTATGACTATATATGGAACACATGCCTAGGATTGTCTAGTACTTGGATGCTTTATCTTATTTATCTGCAATTGCCCTATGTTCTGATTGCTATGTGAATTGTCTTGTCCATACAACGCCCGTACATCCATCCCTATGCCTACCGCACTCGAATCCCACTGTTTACTGCTATCATTACTACTGTGTTTATTTTACTACTGCTGCTACTTTACTATTCCTACTACAAAACTATTGCTACTGATAAACTGTTGTGAGCAAGATTGTTTCTAGGTGTAGCTGAATTGACAACTCAGTTGTTAAGGCTGATAAATATTCTTTGGATCCCCTTGTGTCGAATCAATAAATTGGGTTTCACTTCCTTCGAAAATACTGCGATACACCCCCTATACTTGTGGGTCATCATGAACGTACAACACCTCCGCCAGTATCCACACGTACGAGGAGGAGCACCGACGATGGGCTGCTAGGTCCGGTATGGCGGCGATAGGATGGACTGGGGCTAGGGTTTCCAACACATGGAGTGACCTAACCTTGTGCTCTAAGCACCTGCGCCCCAGCTTATATTGGGAGTGAAAGTGGACTCCACTCACTTGTGGCCCATTCACTAAAAGGCCTATTGATACATTGCAAATGTATCTATAATTTTTGATGTTCCATGCTTGGTTTTATCCACTTTCTTGTGTTTTGTTCCAACTTTGGAGTACTTTTCTTGTGATTTCTTGGATTAACCTATTAACAAGAGCCACAGTGCCAGTTGTAAGTTTTCTGCTGTTTTTGGTTCCAGGAAGTCAGAAAATGAATATTCTCGGAATTGGACGGGACAAAAGCCAAAGTTACTATTTTCCCGGAAGACTCACGGAGCCAGAAGGAGAGTCGGAGAGGGGCCATAGGGTGGCCACACCACCCCTAGGCGCGGGTCCCCCCAGGCCGCGCCAGGGCATGGTGTGGCCCCCCTGGCTGCCCACCGACCTTGCCCTTTGGCCTATAAGAAGCCTCCCGAGGCATAAACCCTAGATCGTCAACAAGAAATCCACGAAAAGTTCCGCAGTGCCGCCGCCACCGAAGGGGAGATTCGGGGGACGGAAAGTCTTTGTTCCGGCACCCTGCCGGGACGGGGAAGTGCCCCCGGAGCCATCTCCATCGATCTCCACCGCCATCTCCATCACCATTGCTGATTCCCGTGATGAGGAGGGAGTAGTTCTCTCTCGAGGCTAAGGGTTCTACCGGTAGCTATGTGTTCATCTCTCTATCTATGCATGATCTTGTTGTGGTCATGAGCTTGTAATCTATAGATCTACCTTGCTACTCAAGTGCTTTAATGAATGTATGCTCTCCCCATGTGTGTGAAAGTGACAGCATGCTCACCATGGTGGCACTTAGGCTAGAGATTACAAATACTTGTTATGAGTTATATTTGGAGTTGGATGTTTCTATGAAATTGTGGTGTTTGTTGGACTCATCTAGTACTCAAGGTGACAGTGTGGGGTTTTCTAGATGGGAAAGTCTTACTTTGAGGAGTGCTGTTATAGCCCTACCAATGATTAGAGTGTTCAACCGGAGAGTAGTTAAGAGTAGTATCATAAAGAGAGGATATATTTATGAGAGAGTGTTCACTAGTGAAATTATGATCCCTAGGCCTTGTT
This sequence comes from Avena eriantha, assembly GCA_910589775.1. Lineage (NCBI taxonomy): Eukaryota > Viridiplantae > Streptophyta > Magnoliopsida > Poales > Poaceae > Avena > Avena eriantha. Next base: position 367,321,778 of record OU342740.1, on the reverse strand, counting down.
TCTAAGCATTGATACTTCGTTTGCTACTAGATCTGTTACATGTTTGCTTGCTTCCATCTTTATTTCAGTTTGCCTTTAGTCTCTTTCACGTCATCAAGCTATTTTCTAGCACCATTATCTTATATCCATACCACTTGTATTTTACTATCTCTTCGCCGAACTAGTGCACCTATACACCTGACAAGTGTATTGGGTGTGTTGGGGACACAAGTGACTTCTTGTATCTTGATTGCAGGGTTGCTTGAGAGGGAATACCTTTGACCACTTCCTCCCTGAGTTCGATAAACCTTGGGTAATCCACTTAAGGGAAACTTGCTTCTGTTCTACAAACCTCTGCACTTGGAGGCCCAACAACTGTCTACATGAATAGAAGTGCGTAGACATCACCTATGTTATCCACTGCAAGTCCAACTTGCTGACTAAGTCCATGTCTCTATTAGCGTCCAACCCAAATAGATTTCATGTTTGGGTCTAACCCAAACTTGCTCCCGCTCTTAAGTGTGTGACCCGACAGGCTCATGGTAACCCGGACACGATTCCGAGTCTCACTCGTGATCGATCACTCGGTAGCGGCTCCTAGCAGAACGTGCCAACTCCCAAGTACCAATAAGTCATGACGACATACCTTTCCAATGCGACTTTCGTCTAAGTCCCTTTTTCCTCACGATATACCTTGTCGGACTATAGGCGAATGATCGTCATCCCTTAAATAGTCCGACTCTCTTTCTTGATCCGAGATAAGTGATTCATCCGACTAACTCTTAGTCGGTTGCCTCGGTTAACACTTAACCGAGACGCGCATGGCCATGCTTTCTGAATCATATCTTCCGAGAGGGTCTAGAGAATATCTCTCCAAATGGAGGGGCAAAATCCCATCTTGGTCATTCACATCACGCATCTTGATTCACAGTCGACCCGAACTCTGCCTTTATAACTGCCCATTGACGGAACAACGTTTGACAGAACCTAAGTCGGTGATCCTCAACTCAGACTATGCAATAACCTCAGGTATAAGGATTACATTGATTGAGACATGCAAATGACGACTTGTTCATTGCATCTCAATATGGGTTAGTCCGACTCGCTAAACTCTTTAGCTAAATCCATGTAAGTCGGAATAGCATCTCCATGCCCATGACAAGTGGAACCTAGTCATCTGACGACTTTCACGTTGGTCTAAGTTGTTTGTCCAGCACAACCTCAATGACCAAGGACAACTAGTATGAACAACATGAATATATAGTTCCACAATCGAATCACATATTCGATGATACATATCAGCAGTTCATACATGGATCATAACTCTATGAATACATTGGGAAATATCATCAATCATGATTGCCTCTAGGGCATATTCCCAACACACCCAATCGTGGTGGTGAACGACGCCCCACTCAGACATATACTCAATAATCCTGACGGTACTGGGCGAGTCGCGCTCTGGGGCTTAGAGTTGTCGCCACGCGACATCACATACGAGAAGCGTGTTGACTCGTGTAATAATGAGCTCGTTGGGGAACTCCAAGAGGAAGGTATGATGAGCACATAAGTAAGTTTCCCTTAGTTATGAAACCAAGGTTATCAATCCAGTAGGAGCAAGGAAACACCTCAAAGGTGTTGCTAGCTAGACTTTGGTAGGGCGCACTACTGGTGTCAGCAGCAACGTGGAGACCTGCACAACACAACCACAGAACTCTGTCCCCAACTTACGATAGGGTTGTCAATCTCACCGGTTTTGCTAAAAACAAAGGATTAAACGTGTCGAGTGGAAGAAAGTAATAGTTTGCAGAAAGTAAACACAAAGTAGTAACCAGTTGATTGTAGATTGATGGTAAAAGAAAGCACCGGGGTCCATAGTTAACTAGTGGTGGCTCTCCTTAAGATAGATGACATGTTGGGTGAACAAATTACAGCGGGGCAATTGAAAAACACCGAGAAAGCAATCATGCATATACTACCCATCTTGACTCCTTTGAGATTCGATTGGGCATTACAACATTATACATAGACCGCCATTCAACTACATCTATGACTTATAATCCACCTTCAGGTTATCATCTGAACCCCCTCCAGTATTAAGTTACAAGCAACGGATAATTGCATTATGAATTGCGTGTAAAGTAAACAATACGATTGTTCTATGAACAAAGGATTGTTGTTTTCCCCTAGTAGCAACAGCACATCTAGTACCTTAGAGATTTCTGTCACTTCTCCAGATTACTAGAGGCATGAACCCACTATCGAGCATAAATACTAACTCTTGGAGTTGCTAGCATCTAATTGGCCAAGATAGCTACTAACAACAAAACGCATGCAAGATCACAAATAACGAAGACATGATAGAATCAATAATCAATCTAAAATAGCATCTCAATATCCATCGGATCCCCGCAAACACAAGATGTAGGAATTACAAATAGATGATCTTGATCATGAACGGAGCTCACAAGATCTAAACATGATAGCACAAAGGAGGAGAACCAACCATCTAGCTACTACATGGACCCGTAGTCCAGAGATGAACTACTCATGCATCACACCGGAGGCTTGCATGATGATGAAGAAGGCCTCCAGGGTGAATTCCCCTCTCCGGCAGGGTGCCGGGAAGAGCTTCAGATCCCTCCCAATCTAGGGATGGAGGTGACAGCGGCTACAAACTCTTTCGTGGAATTTTGATTGGGTACTTAGGGTTTCTGTATCGGAGGCAATATATAGGCAGAAGGAGAGGCCGAGGGGGTGCCTGGGGTGGCCAGACCACCCCCTGGCGCGGGCCAGACCCTGGCTGCGTGGCCAGGTGGTGTGGTCGGGCCCCAGCCCCTCTGCGTCTCGTATTCTGGCTCTGGGTGTCCCTCGGTGAAAAACTGACTTTGGCTTTTGTCCCGTCGAATTCCGAGAATATTCATTTTCTGACTTTCCTGAAACCAAAAATAGCAGAAAACAGGCAGCTGGCACTGTGTCTCTTGTTAATAGGTTAGTCCAAGAAATCATATGAAAAGTACTCCAAAGTGTGGAAAAAACATAAGAAAGTAGATAAAACCAAGCATGGAACATCAAAAATTATAGATACGTTTGCAACGTATCAAAGCGCGACGCGATCAAGTCGCAAGTTCTCCCGTACATCCTCGTGCACTGGATGGAGAACCAGCTCCTCGACAAACCAGATATGTCCTACCTCTGGACGATGCACTTCGACGGGTCCAAGCAAAAGGACGGAGCTGGCGCAGGTGTCATACTGACATCGCCCTAAGGAGACAAGATGAAGTATGTTCTGCGAATGTAGTTCACAGCCTCCAATAATGAAGCTGAATACGAAGCCTTGATCCATGGAATGAGGATGGCAAAAGCCTGCGGTGCCAAGAAGCTCATCATATACGGCGAATCCAAGATGGTGGTCAACCAAACGATGCACGAGTGTGATGCACTAAGCGACAACATGATCGCCTATCGTGACCTCTACGACACACTCGAGGGAGACTTCAACGGCTGTGAGCTGCGACACGTTGACCGCGAAAGTAATGAGGAGGTAGACATACTGGCCAACATCGGCTCCACCTGCGCCCCAATACCACCTGGTGTATTTCTAGAGCGCATTTGTGAATGCTCCATCAATCCCAAGGCTCCAGAAAAGAAGGCAAGCACGTCAACGGACTCGGGGGCTACGCCACCTAACGACGAAATAGCACTCGAAGACACGGAGCCTGATACAGGACTCGAAGGCCCAATGGAGGTCATGATGATCGAACCATCATGGACGCAGCCATATATCACATACCTGCTCAGCAAAAGCCTACCAGATGACTGATGTCTACGCACTTCTATTCTTGTAGACAGTTGTTGGGCCTCCAAGTGTAGAGGTTTGTAGAACAGCAGCAAGTTTTCCCTTAAGTGGATCACCCAAGGTTTATCGAACTTAGGGAGGAAGTGGTCAAAGGTATTCCCTCTCAAGCAACCCTGCAATCAAGATACAAGAAGTCTCTTGTGTCCCCAACACACCCAATACACTTGTCAGGTGTATAGGTGCACTAGTTCGGCGAAGAGATAGTGAAATACAAGTGGTATGGATAATTATAAGTGGTAACAGTGCTAGAAAATATCTTGATGGCGTGGAAAAGACTAAAGGCAAACTGAAATAAAGATGGAAGCAAGCAAACATGTAACAGATCTAATCGCAAAGGGTGTATCGATGCTTAGAAACAAGGCCTAAGGATTATACTTTCACTAGTGAACACTCTCATATAAATATATTATCTTCATGATACTACGCTGAACTACTCTCCCATTGGACACTCTAATCGATGGTAGGGCTATAACATCACACCTCAAAGTAAGTCTTTCCCATCTAGAAAACCCCACACTGTCACCTTGAGCACTAGTGAGTCCAACAAACACCACAATTTCATACATCCAACTCCAAATATAACTCATAACAAGTATTTTTAATCTCTAGCCTAAGTGCCACCATGGTGTGCACACTGTCAACTTCACACACATGGGGAGAGCAGAGATTCATTAAAGCACTTGAGTAGTGATGACCCACAAGTATAGGGGGTGTAGCGCAGTATTTTCGAGGGAAGTGAAACCCAATTTATTGATTCAACATAAGGGGAGCCAAAGAATATTTATAAGCCTTAACAACTGAGTTGTCAATTCAGCTGCACCTGGAAACAATCTTGCTCACAGCAGTTTATTAGTAGCAACAGTTTTGTAGTAGGAATAGTAAAGTAACAGAAGTAGTAAAGCAAGGACAGTAGTAACAAAAGCAGTAAACAGTGGGATTCGAGTGCGGTAGGCATAGGGATGGATGGACGGGCGTTGCATGGACAAGACAATTCAAATAGCAATCAGAACATAGGGCAATTGCAGATAAATAAGATAAAGCATCCAAGTACTAGACAATCCTAGGCATGTGTTCCATATATAGTCATACGTGCTCGCAATGAGAACTTGCACAACATCTTTTGTGCTGCCAGCCCGTTTGCAGCGGGGCCTCTAGGGAACTACTGTCAATTAAGGTGCTCCTTTTAATAGAGCACCGGAACAAAGCATTAACACTCCGTGAACACATATGATCCTCACATCAAAGCCATTCCCTTCCGGTTATCCCGATTTCTGTCACTTCGGGGCCATAGGTTCCGGACAACATCGTGTGTATACAACTTGCAGATAAGACCAAAAACAATACTATCATAATGAATCAATAACATGTTCAGATCTGAAATCATGGCACTCAGGCCCTAGTGACAAGCATTAAGCACAAGAAGTCGCAACAAAGTCATAAAGCACTAATAAAAGATACTAGGCACCATGCCCTAACAATCTGATGTCATTACATGAATGATCTCATCCAATCCCTACCATCCCCATAGCCTACAGCAGGGGATTACTCACTCATAGATGGGGGAAACATGGATGTTCGATGGAGAAGCAATGGTGATGATGATGGCGATGATCTCCTCCAATTCCCCGTCCCAGCAGGGTGCCAGAACAGAGTTTCTTGTGATGTTTCGTGGAATCTGGTGGTGGCGGTGGAGCGGAACTCCTTCTAGAAAAACATCGAACCCCCAAAGTTTTTAGGTCAGAAGGCTCCTTATAGGCAAAGAGAGAGGCCGAGGGGGTGCCTCGGGGGCCCACACCACCCCCTGGCGTGGCCTAGCCTGGCCCGCGCCACTAGGTGGTGTGGCCACCCCTGGCTCTTCTCCGTCTCGTATTCTGGCTCCTGGAGTCTTCGGGTGAGATAGGATTTTTGGCATATTTTCCAGGATTTTTCCTGATAGTTGGTTTTCTGCACAAAAAGTAGACACCAAGGCAATTCTGCTGAAAATAGCGTCAGCCCGCGTTAGTTGCATTCAAATTACACAAGTTTAGAGGAGAAATTATAGCAAAAGTGTTCGGGAAAGTAGATACGTTTTGGACGTATCAACTCCCCCAAGCTTAGATTATTGCTTGTCCTCAAGCAATTCAGTTGAAAACTGAGTGCGATAAAAGAACTTTCACGAACACATTTGCTTCATATGATGTAAATATTCTCAGCAATGTGATCAACTACTTGGACAATTCATAATAAAGAGTACGCAACCAAGTCTACTTAATAGTCTTTGCAAGCTATGAAGAGATTCCAACTCAAGAATAATAAGTAGTATGAAGCACAAACATAAGCAACATTACAATTCTCATAAAAAGGTATGATAGAGTGGTATCTCGCTTGCCTTTGATTATGAATGCCAAGGCACCTCTGAAGTTCAAGTGATGACTAGAAGTAAATATATCAAGAATACAAGCATCAAAGTCATAACACAAATAATCAAGTAATGGAACAAACACAAAGAATAACAACTATGCTCTCAAGAAGGTGCTCAAAGAATATGTGGAGACTCAACAAGTAGAAGAAAAGGTTTTGAATAATTTGAAAGGCTTCCAAATGCTAAAAGTATGGTACTCGTTAGCTTTGAGCTCTCATTGCCCCTATCATAAGCATCTTTAATGTGGTTAAGGTGAAAGTGACACAACTAAGAGGATATGCTTGACAAGTTATAAATCGAAGTCTCATGCCGCTTACTTATGAAGACCGATCCTCATGCTACTCAACTTCAGTCACAAGTAAGCTCTTGTCATTGTAAGTATATACATATCATAGAGAACCGCCAATGGGGTACCCCTTGCACATGACACGGGAGCTATCCCATAATCAAAATAACAAGGCAAGCAGACAATGAGCATCTCGGCGATCTTTTTATTTACTATGTGCATATATTTTTATTGAGGATGCTTCATAGAATGCTCATTATGGTTATGCTGCAAGTTTCCACCATGATTAGGCATGGCTTAGGCTAGCGGCCCAGGCGTTTCTCTAACATACATACAAACTCCATGATCTTACAAGTTCCACTTTTATTTCACACCGCTGGGATCCATAAGCAAAAGAACATGATATCAACTAGGTACAAAGTACCTATGAAGTGTTGAAAGCGGTCCCCATGATACATGATTCTGCTAACTTCAACTCATAAAGCGCAAGCATATGCGCAACAAAGAAGGACGCAATGGTTCAGGTTTATTAAGTGCAAGAAAATAAAGCGTGACATCAAGTTCGTGAGAGATTTACTAACTAACTTTCTCATAACGAGCAAACATTTTATTCGAAAGAAAACAAGGCATATAGAATATGCACGGAGGTAGCAAATGATGCTAATGGGTAGGTATGGTGGACACTTTGGAAATATTTGGTTTAGGGAGTTGGGAACTTGAGTGAAACAAACTCAGTGAAAGTGAAGGCTAGCAATAGTAAGGGAGCGACAAACGAGAGAGCAATAGCTGTCATTATCATGTTGCAACAAAACATGACTACTCATGGCATGAAAGTGATTCAAGATCCTCGAGGCAAAATAATTCATCAAGGCTTAACTGATTATCACAGTCATGTGCATCCGTGAGCATGTGCCAAGTCAATTCAAATGAAACATTTAGAGGAGGATACCGCGGTGTCATACCAATTTATGAATAGAGAAATGCAAGCAAACATTCATAAGACATGCTACAAACTATTAGCGAGCTGGAGCTAATCATAAGAAAGCAAGAACTACTAAGCATCCAAGGATAACATACACCCTACTTGAACGGACTAAGCAAGCTCACAATGATGAGTATATGTACAAAATGAAAACAAATAGAGTTTTCATGGCAACAAGGTCAAGCCTCTGTGGTGCCATCATAGCATCATAGGGATCCACTGAAAGACCTAATGCATTGACTATACGCGAGGCAATGATGCCCCCATAGATAGGCCCCCTAGCAGCTAGGCGGCGAGCAATAAGCGAGCCAAGATTGTACCGAGTATCATTGTTAAGCGCAGAAGCAAGGAATTCTAAATGATAGTTGGAGATATTACTTGTGTTCTCCCTACCCAGTACACTAGTAGCAAGATAATATTCAAAGTATCTAAGAGCGGGGAGTTGGATATTTCTTATCTTTCCGCGCTGCGCCACGCGGTCATCATCATTGGTCACCCCTCGGTAAAGCTCCAACAAATCAGCGGGTTGCCCTTGAATTTTCTTCACGGTCCCTGTCGTGCGCACACCTACAATACTGCAAAATCTCTCCAAAGGCATGGTGAAGGGCAGATCATAGATTTTAAAAGAGACAGTAGACTGATAGGGTATGTTAGTAAACGTGAAGCTCTCAACAAAAGTTTTGGTGAGTAAAGCGTATTGCGCACTCTCATCTTGCATATATGAGGTCAAACCAACCCTCCCAATCAGTAGCAAGAAATCATCAAGAATACCGGCAGCTTGTAAGAAAGTAAAACAAGGAAAAGCGGATGGGTGAGCATCCCCATCATCCCTTTCACTGCCAATACGAGTTGCAATGAGATCTTCATTGTATGATGGCCTAGATCGAGAGGCTGTTCTTGAGGGCCTCGACCTCCTAGGTGCATCACTCTCAAATATCTCTCAAAAAGTATGGTTGTTCATGCTTGGTATTCTGAAATTTAAACACCTATTAAACAAGTGATTGCAAAGTAAATATAATGAAGGATTCTACTCATAGGGACTTGCAAGAGGCCTAATCATGCATCAAAACTATATCTCTAAGCATCAAACAAGCTTACAAGACCTCATAACCAGTCACCTACAGCAGCAAAATACTCAACATATAATCCACTAAACACAAATCTACTTGGACAAGGGGAGGAGTCACATACTAGGGAACAAATGCTCCAAATTTCAGCAAGAAAGATGGGCTGAGCAAGGAGATCGAAAAAATCGAGAGCAAGCACAGCAAGAACACGATTTTGAGATATGAACTGGAGCTTACTCAGGAGAGAGAAGAAAGTGGCAGGTGAGAGAGTTAGTGGGGGGCCAGGGGTGGCCCACACCAGGGCATGGCGCCACCCAAGGCTGGCCGCACCACCATGTGGTGTGCCTGCCTGGTGGGCCCCCCTGGTACCTCCTAGGTACTCCTCTGCCCCTTTTTTCACGTAAAAATTTAATATGAATTTTCTGGAATTTTTCGAGACACTTTATTTTTTGGGAAATTTTCAGAAATAGAAGAATGATTTTTCTGACAGATAGATTTTTTTCTTTTGGAAACATGATGCAAGGACAAAACAAGGCTAGAACTACAGAAGTTCTAACATGCAAGCAACTAACAACAAAAAGAAAACTAAACGAAAGAAAAAAGTAAAATGCAAAGGATAGAAATAAACGGAGATAATCATAATGAAAACATTGTTTTGTTCAATGGAATCCTTTTGTTAACAAGGTTGATCAAGTCTTGCTACCAAAACAATTGCATATGAGACAAAACTTTGTACTCCACTAATGATTATGTTACCTCAACCTTGATAGCAATGGTCCCAATCATAATAGTTTCAAATTTTTCTCTTGGTATGGGACAATATATTTCTCCAACTTGAATGCTTTCAACATGTTCAATTGAATTCAAACCATAAGTCCTTTCAATCTTCTTGTGTAAATAGACAGTATGTTCCTTATCATTAACATTGAAGGTCACCTTTCCTTGATTACAATTAATAACAGCTCCTGCAGTATTAAGAAAAGGTCTCCCAAGAATAATAGACATATTATCATCTTCAGGCATTTCAAGCACAACAAAATCAGTTAATATCAAGCAATTGTGAGCCACCTGAACAGGTAAATCCTCACATATACCCACAGGAATAGTGGTAGATTTATCAGCCATTTGCAGAGATATATCTGTTGGTATTAATTTTTCAAGTTGAATCCTCTTATGGAGAGAGAAAGGAATAACACTGACTCCAGCTCCCAAATCACACAAAGCAGTTCTAACATAACTGTTCTTAATAGAGCAAGGGATAGTTGGAATCCCTGGGTCTCCAAGTTTCTTAGGAACCTTACCATTGAAGGAATAATTAGCAAGCAAAGTAGAAATTTCTTCATTAGGGATCTTCCTTTTATTCGAGACAATGTCCTTCATATACTTTGAGTAAGGAGGCAATTTAATAGCATCAGTCGAAGGAATTTGCAAGAATAAAGGATTCATCCACTCACAAAACTTATTATAGTGTTCATCTTCCTTTGACTTGTGTTTCTTATCAGGGAAAGGCATAGGTTTTTGGACCCAAGGCTCTCTTTCACTACCATGTTTCTTAGCAATAAAATCTTCTTTGGTGTATTTAGTATTCTTAGTGTGGTTTTCAGGTTCTTCTTCAACTTTTTCTTCATTAGGAACTTCATTTTCTTCATTACCACTTTCAGTTTCAGCATCAGAGATAGATATACTATTAGGATCTATAGCAGGTTCAGAGGGTTCTACAACAGTTTTATGTTTCTTTTTCCTTTTCTTACGAGTAGAGCCACTATTTTCAGCTTGTTGAGAATCCTGCTCAATTCTTTTGGGATGCCCCTCAGGATATAGAGGATCCTAGGTAGCGGCTCCACTTCTAGTTCTAGTTTCATAAGCATGTTTTTCTTTAGCAGCATTAACTAGCAAGTCGTTTTGCACTTTAACGAGTTGATCTATTTGAGTTTCAACCATTTGAAAGTGTTTAACAATCATTTTAACATCATTAGAGGTTCTTTCCACAATATATTTCAACTCAACAATAGCTCTAGTGTTTTCCATTAGATGATTTTGCACCCTTTTATTAAAGTTATCTTGCTTAACAATAAAGATATCAAATTCTTCTAAGCATTGATCAGGAGGTTTAGAGTAAGGGATATCACCTTCATCAAAGTGTTGGAGAGAGTGTACCTCAATACTGGATGAGTGGGAAATAGTCTTACATAATTCTTCTGTAGGGGTAAATTCTTGACATCTGCAGCTTTAATTCCCTTCTCCTTAAGACATTTCTTAGCTTCCTTCATCACTTCATCATTTAATTCAATAACTCCCCTCTTCTTTGATGTTGGAATAGGCATGGGAATAGATGGTTCAGGTATAATTACTTCAGGTATAGCTTGTTTAGGAGAAGTCCAATCTTCATAATTCTTGCTTATTTTAGCCATTAATTCCTCAGCTTCCTTAGGAGTCCTATTCCTGAAAACACAATCAGCACAACTATCTAGGTATGTCCTAGATTCTTCGGTTAGTCCATTATAAAATATATCAAGAAGCTCATTCTTAGGTAGTGGACTTGCATCCTATGCATGAATCAAAGCACAAAACCTTGCCCAAGATTCGGGCAATCCCTCTTTTTCTCCCTGTTTAAAATCAAAAAGTTCCTGCAAAATAGCATGTCTAGCACTAGGAGGAAAATATTTCTATAGGAAAGTACTAATCAAGCACTGAGGGCTATCAATAGATCCAGGAGGTAAATTACTAAACCAAGTTTTAGCTTCTCCTTTCAGTGAAAAGGGAAAAATCTAGGCAACAAAGTAAGTACGCATCTTAATATCATCAGAGAACAAGCCACTCATGGTAGAAAGTTCATTCATATGTGCTACCGCACTTTCATTCTTAGTCCCACAAAAAGGTTCTTTCTCGACAATAGCTATGTAAGATAGACCGAGAGAGAAATCATAATCTTCATCTATAATGTTTATGGGAGAAGCAGTAAACTTAGCATCATGAGACAATTTGGGTCTAATATTATGCCTCTCAAGGAGACTCTTAGCAGCGCTCCTATCATGGGTGTTTTTACATTCTTTAATAAACTCATCGGCCATCTCAACATAACCATCTTCAATATCATAACTCTCACTAGACTCAGGTGAGCTAACAGGTGTGGTAGTGTCTTCAGTAGGAGTTTCGGTATTTCCAGCTATAGTTCTAGCAACCGTAGCATCTAGGAAAGGACCTAATGAACCACTCTTATCAAGCACAGTAGAAGCAGCATCATAAGCATCAGAAGTTTCAGATTTAGCACTAGTAGCAGTGTGTGTAGCATGTGTATGTGGTGGTCCTCGAGTAGGTAAGTGATACATTTGCAATGTATCAACATCCCCAAGCTTAACTCCTGCTCGTCCTCGAGTAGGTAAGTGATAAAAAGGAAGAATAATTTTTGAGGTGACATGCACCATCAAAGACTTGATCAAAGTATTTGTAAAACATTCAAAGCTGGGATCAGAGTACTTCAATCATAACATGAAAGACAAAGTTCTATCAATAAGACAAAGAAACTATGTTGCAACATGATAAGGCACAAACAAAAGATTCATGAATAACAATGCTTTGCAAGACGTTTGTTTGTTTCACATAAAGAAAACATAGGATAATAGTATTCAGCTTGTCCCTCAATAGAGTAGCAAATATAAATGCATAGGACACCTTCAAAGTTCATAAGCGTGACTAGATACAAATAGTTTAAAACAAGCAATATCAAGTTATGCATCAATCAACTAGTCTTGGGACAATGCACATAGAACTAAGAATGGCCACTATGCTCTCAAAGTAGGTGCATAAAGGTAGAAGGTGGAGACTCAATATAATGGTGGAAGAAAGGCCTTCATAGAAAGAAGTAGGGATTCAAGTCTCATAAAGAGCTTCCAAAAATTATGGTACTTATAGCTTTCAGCTCTCATTGCCCCTATCATAATCATCTTTATGGTGATTAAGGTTAAAGTGGACAAACTATGGTGTACATGCTTGACGAAGTATAAGTTAGTAATCTCATGTCCCTTGTATACGAGGGCCGCTCCTCATGCTACTCAAGTTTAGTCACCGGTAAGTTCTTGTCATTGTCAGTACATGTGTCTCATAGAGAACCGCCAATGGGGTACCCCTTGCCCGATGATACGGAAGAATCCCCATATCAAAATGACAAGGCAAGCAGACAACGAGCATCTCAGCAATCTTCTTATTTACCATGGGAATATGGTGCTTTTTTCTCTCTTTCCTCTTTTCATAATCTTTTTTTTTCTTTTCTCTTTTTTCTCAATATAGGACTCTCTTTTTTTATAAGAAGAATGCTTCATAGACAAGTCATTATGGTTACGCTGCAGGTTTCCACCATGTCAGCATGGATTAGACCAGCGGCCCAGGCATTTCTCTAACACATATACATAACTCCATGGACTTACAAGCTCCCCTTTCATTTCACACCGACAACATCCATATACAAAAGAGCATGATATCAACTAGGTACAAGTACCAAGTGCAATATTGAAAGCGTTCCCCATGAAAGCATGGTTCTGCTAATTCCCAACAAATAAGTGGAAGCATGTACAACATAGACGACACAATGGTTCAAGTTTATTAAGGGCAAGAAAAGTAAAGTGTGCCATCAAGTTCATGAGAGCTTTAATCACTAGTTTTATCATAACAAGTTTAATTTGGAAGGTAAACAAAAGCATGAATATACTTGGAATAGCATAAGCTAGTAGGTAGGTATGGTGGACTCTTTGGAATAACTTGGTTTAGGAAGTTGGATGCATGAGTGGAACTCATACTTGGTTGTGGAGGCTAGCAAAAGACTGGGAGCGACAAACTAAGAGAGCAATAATGGCCATAATCATGCAGAGCGACAAAACATCATTGATCAAAGCATAAAGTGATACTACAAGTTGAAAACTAAAGGATCATAAAGGCTATGGTGCCTTGAGATAGTCATAACATGGTGTGAGCATGCGCCAAGTTAACCCAAATAAAGCATCAAAGGAGAATACCACTATAATATGCTTTAATATGCTAAAACAACGCATGATTCATCCAAGGCACATTAAGCAATTTCAATTGTTTATAACAATTCATGATATAGCAAAGAATACTAAGCATAAAGTCAAAACAATATCAAGCATGGCATGACAAAGCATAGGCCACAGTCAAAAACAAGCTCTCTTTACCACTTAAGCATGAGCATTCCTACTCTTTTCCAATCCAAACCAAACTATTTGCAAACCAATGTATGAAAGAGGGGGTCCAACCAATTTATTCAGAAAACTAAACAAAGAAAGCAAACGAAAACGAAAACAAAAACGAAAAAGAAGACGCTCCAAGAAGAACACAACTGTGCATGAAACAATAAAAATGAAGCGTTTGGAAGAAACCTGGGATTTTTATTGATGAAGAAGGGGATGACTTGGCCATCCCTAAGCTTTGACGCTTGTACTTCTTGGATATTTATTGGGGTGACACGCGTGGCATCCCCAAGCTTGAGCTTTAGTCCATCATTCATCTCATTACTCGTTCCTTCCATACACCTGAAATTTTTCCTTCATACAAAACTTCACACAATCTTTATTAGCAACATTAGTGCACTCAAGATAAATAAGTCTTAAGATTCAGTTCTAACACCAAATAAACTTCCATTAGAACACTAGCTACTATAGCACTTCCCTCAAAAATCTCAATTCCCCAAAATAACTCAAAAAGGAACCAACAAGAAGCAAATGTAGAAAATGGCAGAAATCTGTCAAAACAGACCAGCAGGTAAAGACTAATTTTTTCGAAGACCTTCTGTTGCTCAAATCGAAAAGTGTTGAACTAACGAAAGTTATATAACAACCTGGGGCAGAATCATAAAAATTTACGCCTCAAAAAGACGTTCAGAGATTATACACGAATGTTTACGGTGAAGAACAGAAATCTGTTTCGGGACAGCAACTTTCCCAATCATTACTTCTCTCTCATTAGAGGTTACTCTTGGCACAAAAAGCAAATAAAAAGGAGAAGGAGCGGTTATTACTGAAGTAAGAACTTCCAAGACTCGTCTAAAACTTTTGGGTTATCTCCCAATAAGTACTTTTCTTTAACGCCTTTAAGTTAGGCATAAGAAGCAAGAAAGAATCAAGTGTTCTCAAATGAAGAAGCATTAAGATTAATACCAGAAATATATTCAACAAGGCAAGGTATATCATCCAAATAAGTTCTAGAGGATCCTCTCTCAATGCTCTTAGGTTCACTATTTTCATCAAAAGGGTTTTCAGGAACAATCCAATCAAGATTATTTTCTATGGCTTCATGTATTGCTGCTAGTTTAAAGGGTATTGGTATCTTAGGTTCCTCCCCATTAGGTTCAGTTTTGTTCATATTTTCTCGTGTACCAACAACATCTACACATGAGCCTAGCATATTGAAACGTTCAAAGACTTTCCTAGCTTCCTTGGCAACATCATAGAACTCCTTAAACAAAGTTTCTAGAATAAAATCCCTCTTTTCAGGGTCCTCAATCTCTTTAAGCTTAAGAAACATTACTTGCATTAAGGGGTTGAGGTTATCAAACCTAGCTTCTAACATCTGAATTAAAGAAGCTGCATCAATCTCATAGCTTGGAGCAAGTTCTGCAAGGGATCTATCTTCAGTATCTTCATGCTTACTAACATGATTAAAGAATTCTTCAATATTATCTTTCCCAAATATAGAACCACTACCAATTGAAAGGTCTTTCAGGGTGAATTTAGGGATCAACATGGTGAGCTAAGGAAGAGGCAACAACTAAGGGAGACTTAATTTTTTAGTGTTTTTGATAAAGAAAGCAAACTTGTAAAAACTAATTTTATTGTGTTTTTGATAAAGAAACAAGCAAACAAAGCAAAAAGAAACTAAGCAAAACAAAAATTACAAAGTAAAGAGATTGGTTATGAGGGACTCCCCTTGTGAAGATGTCCTTGACTCCCTGGCAACGGCGCCAGAAAAATGCTTGATCGCTCGTGTTGATGTAGAGCTCGTTGGGAACCCCAAGAGGAAGGTATGATGAGCACAGCAACAAGTTTCCCTCAGTTATGAAACCAAGGTTTAACTGAACCAGTAGGAGCAAGGAAACACCTCAAAGGTGTTGCTAGCTGAGCCTTGGCAGGGCGCACTACCGGTGCTAGTAGCAACGTGGAGACCTGCACAACACAACCATAGAACTTTGTCCCCAACTTGCGATGAGGTTTTCAATCTCACCGTGTTTTGCTGAAAACAAAGGATTAAACGTATCGAATGGAAGGAAGTAATAGCTTGCAGAAAGTAAACACAAAACAGTAAATAGTTTGTATATTGTATGTAAAAGAAAAAGGACCGGGATCCATAGTTCACTAGAGGTGGCTCTCCTTAAGATAGATAACATGCTTGTCATCGGATTGAGGACAAGTACGCCATGAGGGGGTCCTCGAGGCGTGCAGAAGAGAGGGGTGTGAGACGTACGGTATTCCGGGACGGTGAGCACACAAGTTTACCCAGGTTCGTATCCGCCGGCTTTGGACGAATCCTACTCCTGCTAGCAATCCAGTAATACGGCAGAGCCGTAATATGGGTCACAAGGGTATCGCCTGTGCGAGTTGAGGGTCTAAAGTAATGGGTAGTGCCCTAAAGGCTCTCCCTAGGATGGCTTATATAGATATCCGACCTAGGGTTTACAGGAGAGATCAATCCGGCTATGACTAAGAGTTGGTTACAGAGTACATCTTGAACGACAAGTAACATTATGGGCCTAAGTCGGTAAGTATTCTGGGCCTTCCCGTAGCCGGATTGGACTCCATCTTCTCTCCCTGACTGGGCCGCCCGTGAAGCAAAGCTCTAACCTGAAGTGGGCCACACTGGTCAGTGAGGAACTATGAGGATACCCGGAAAGTATATCCCCAACAGTAGCCCCCGGAGGACTCCAAGATCCAAAGTCGGATTTTATCATCGTGTAGCTTGATCTTCGGCTTGTAGAATCTTGAAGGGTTCCTGAAACTTTACAACAAAAAATACAATCTGGGTCTTAAAAACAAGTCGGACCTATCAACAGGTTACTCGGATTTTCCAGCTTGATTTCAAACTAAGCCGAAACTTGGTCTCTAACGCCACCTGTCACAAGCATGGTCAAGTCACGTCATCTGACAGGCGTGTCGTCAGCACGACCGTTGGTGGGTCCACGGTTCGCGGAACCGAGGCGCCGTTTCATTGCGTGCATGGAGATCGAGGAGACGCAATCATCGCGTGGGTCCTTCCCAGTTCTTTCCACGACGCGTGGCGGTTACACTGTAGCATTTGCACGAATCTTGGCGCGGTTAGGTGGATATAAGGGGTTTGGATTTCTCCTTCTCCTTTCCACCAATCCTTTGCCGTTTCCTTTCCTCCCAATCCTCCTGCGCGCGCAGAGCCTTCTCGCCCTTCCCCCACAGAACTCCCAGCGCTGCCACTTTCAGGTCATCTTCTCACCAGAGAAATGGCTTCATCCTCTTCCTCTAGTTTGGCGGCAGCAGCGGCAGCGGTGACAGCGGAAGCTGTAGCGGAGGAGAGCTTCCGGGGAATCTGGATCCCCTGCACCCTCATCGAGGAGGGCCTCAAGAACGTGGAGAAGGAGGGGCTTCTCGTCGCCGGTGACTAGCGGAGCGGCTCCGGCGAAACCGTCCCCAACCCACGCGACGGTGAGCGGGTCCACTTTAGCACCCATCTCGACCGAGGTCTGTCTTTTCCTCCCTCGGAGTTCTTCTCCGAGGTGATAGATCATTACAGAGTTCAACTCCACAATCTTCCTCCCAACTCTCTCTTAGAGATGAGTGTGTATGCATCGCTTTGCGAGGGCTTTCTCGGCATTAGGCCAAGTTTGCTTCTCTTCTGGTACTACTTTCATGTCCGGAGAAATTCCATCACTGCCGGTGTTCCTTACATCACTGGCACTATTAGCTTTTCACTTAGACGTGACCGGGCATATCCCAAAATTTCTGCCAATGACTCGGTCAAACAATGGCCAGCCACCTTTTTCTATGATAGGGATATTCCGGCTCCCGGCAAAGCTACTGCTTTGCCGGCTTTTGTCGACGGAGCCGCAACGGCCCAACCTTCTTGGGACGAGGCTACTCCGGCTCTCACCGATGATCTGATCCTCGCTAAGAGGCGGATCGAATATTTGATCAAACACAAGGATCTGAAGGGATCCGACTTGGTCCAGTGCTGGGTCTCACGTCGGATCCAGCCACTTCAGTATCACGGAGATAGACTGATGCACTCCATCACGTCATCCAAAAAAGACTCCCTCCGCATCAGCCCCAAATCCTACACCACTCAAGGCTACATCAGCCAGATCAAGTGGCTGATCAAGGAGCGGATCGAGAGGAGAATTCCGGAGATTTCTCTGGATATGCATACGGCGGAAAAGCCCGTGGTGCCGGTAAGCTTCCATCAATACACCTTTTATGTGTTTCAATCTTCAAGTTACACTGCAATACTGATATGCTTTCTTGTTTTCAGCTTGCTGACCTCGCCGAGTCGGAACTTGCTCCGCTCGAAGGATATCCTCCTGAGTTTTCTCAGGAGACAGAAGTGGTCCAATTGCCGGATCTTGCGCTCAAGAAGTGCAAAGCTCCGACAGTGGCTGTTGTCACAAAGGAGGTGCCTGTTGTCAAGAGGTAACTTTCATTCACAATTTCCGCCTTTATACCTTTCTCAAATTTCTTTCTGAGACGTAATTTTTCCGACTTTACTACATTCTCAGAGCAAAGCCCCTCATCAAGGGCAAGGGGAAAGGGATTCCTTCGAAGCCCCTGCGACAGACGAAGCTAACCATAGCTTCGCCTGCCGTAGCTCCTCCGACTCCTGCCCCTCAACCTTCTGCAACTCCAGCGATCATTCCTTCTCCGGTGGTTACAGAAGATCCGGCTCCTTCAACGGAGCCAGCGATCCTTGGGTCGCAAACTGACGTCACCGTGGGTGCGTCAGATCAAGATAAGGGTGAACCGTCTTCGGGTAATGATCCCTCGGCTGAAACCTTCGCCGAAAACCTCCTCAGCAATCCGGGACTTGCCAAGTTTGGCCTGTCCCGAAAATCTGCAGAGGAAATCCAGCGGCTAGCTAGACAAGTCCTGGACAAAAGCCATTTATCCCCCAAAGAAGAAGCGCAAGAAGAAGAGGACGTCAAGTTCTCTGACCTTCTCGCTCAAGTCCGCCTTCACGACGAGAGGATTACGACTGGCGAGCTTCCAACAGCCCCAGTGATCCCTCTTACTCTTGCCGAGAAGGTGGCAGCTGAAGTAAACGCGGGTTTAGATAAACTCACCCGCGAGCAATATGTAAGTCAGAATTCCAACTCTTGTTTTTACATTATGTTATATCATATCCTCTAGCCCCCAAGCATGAAGTAGGATACATAATCCGGGTTTATGCTTCATTAGGATGCCAAAGAACGAACTAGTGTAGCCCCCAAGGCTCGTGCTGATATTTAGCAAAAAATATTAGCCCGAGTCTTAAGTAGCTTTCTGACTTTGGGTATTCTGACTTACAGAAAGTATGTTCCTATAACCAGGAATTACTGATCAATGTCTGCAATAAGCAGAGAGAGATCAAGGCTCTCCGGCTTAAAAATGCTGAACTTAAAGTAGCCAAGGATGAAGCCAAAGGTAAACATTCCGAGATTCAAACCTTGCCTTTTGCTTTTTCAATGTCGATTTTTTCTGAACTGTTATTCTTTTTGACTTATAGCGCTGGTGAAACAATCCATCGCTATGATTGAAGAGGCCGAGAACCTCAAGACCCTGGTGGTGGAGAACAAGGGACTTCGCCAAGAGCTGGATAAGCTCAAGGCGAATCATGAAAGGAGCATAGCTCAAGTCCTTGAATCCTCCTTCATGGCCACCGAAGAGCGTGATCGAAAGATTGCTGCTCAAGATAAAATAATCTCGGACCTCAAGAATGAGCTTGGTAGAGAGAAGGACATCTCCCAGGCGCTCCGGGCTGAACTCTAGAGTCTCTGGGAGGAGAAGACCAAGATTGACGACGTCATTCTCGGTACGTTCCATCTGTCTGACTTATCTTTTCTTCAACTTTTATCAATGTCGGATTTTTTCTTGACTTGTTTTGTGTATAGGTCCTCTGAACTTGATGGACTCTTCCTCCTCCGAGCCCCACACCCACCGGCTTACCCAAGTCGGTGATCTTCTTCATGACTTCCGCCAGTCCCTTGAGGACATTGGCGAGTCTCTCAGGATTTCGGACATGCCAAGCATGTCGGATTTTCAGGTGCGGGTCAAGGCCAAGGAGATGCCGCAGCTTGTTCGGGACTGGAATATGTCCTACGCGAGGACTGCTGCGCAGAACGCTCTCACCATGGTCATGAGCCACCATGGAAACATGGAGATATGGCAAGTGACTAGAGGGTACTGCAAAGTAGGCGAAGACGGCCAGGAGCAGGACCTTCAAGCTATCATGCACTCCTGCGCCGGATACGGGTGTCACGTGGCTGATCTGACCAGCTATGAGATCCCCTTCTTCACCCGCGTAGCTACTCCGCCTCCTCCTCTAGAAGAAACCAAAGAAGTTTCTGACGATGAACGGACCACCTCAGATCTGGACATCTCGGAACGATATCAAGGCGGAGTAACCAGCGAGCCGGCAGCTCCTTCATCTCCTCCTGCATCATAGACCAGAAACTATGCATTATTCCGGAAAGAACATGATGCGTTTGTAAATATTAAGTACTATTTATTTTGCTAGTGCTAAGCTTGTGATCTATTCAGCACTTTTGGCTTCTTTTTTTTGTGTGCCTGAAATATTTTTCATATGCACTTGAATTTTTCCGTCTCTACTTATCGTTTATCTGGCTTTCCGCCTCGTCCCTTTCGTGAGCCGGCTAAACCTTCAGCCGGAAACTTTGCCGAGCAACGGAGCTCACTTGCTAAACCAGTTTAAACTTGGAAACAAAGTCGGCTTCCAGTACCAACAATTCACTACTCGGAAAATACCCGCATCCAGCAATCAGACAAATAACCAAAGTAAAGACTAGAAATTTTAGAGTTATACCCAAAGGTAGCAGTTTTAGAATCAGAAATCTAGACCAGAACGAACATGAGCATAAAATACTTTCAAGCATTCTGGGATTTTTGACTATAACATGATCATTTGGAAATAAGATGGTAAAAACTTCTTAGAAAAACTTGAGGCAACCAAAACTTTTATTTCTCAAAGAACATGTAAATATATATGATTACAAAGAGGGATAAACTAAGAATAAAAGGGACGTAGCTGAGAAATATTCCACAGTCCGTCTAACTCATCCGGATTTGTACTGCCTCCAGCTCTCTTTCTCTTCTTAGTAGCAGGTCTTTCTTTGACTGGCCTCATGTCAGTTAAGTAGTATGATCCATTGTGCAATACTCGACTAACTAAAAAGGTCCCTTCCCATACTGGGGAAAGTTTGTGCTTTCTTTGTTGCACAAGCCGGAGAACCAAATCACCTTTATTGAAAGACCTATTTCGGACTCTCTGGCTATGATACTTGCGTAACTTCTGCTGATAGGCTGTAGATCTCATTTCAGCAACGACGCGAACTTCTTTGACTAAGTAGAGATCATTTTGTCGAGAAATCTCGGCATCCTCTTCAATATACGCGGCCACTCTAGGAGAAGTGTGAATTAAATCACTAGTAAGAACTGCTTCTGCGCCCTAGACCAAGAAGAAAGGTGTGTATCCTGTTGACCTGTTCGGAGTTGTTCTTAAACTCCAAATTACAGAGGGTAATTCCTCTGCCCAAGCCCCCGCAGCACATCGTAGTGGTGCTTCGAGTCTCGGTTTCAGGCCTTGTAAGATTAGACCATTTGCTCTTTCGGCTTGTTCGTTAGCCTGTGGATGTGCGACTGGCGCAATGTCAAGCCGGATATTTTGCTCATCGCAGAATTCAGCCAATTCTCCCATGGAAAAGTTACTCCCGTTGTCCGTGATAATGCTATTCGGATAACCATACCGGATTATAACATCCTCGACAAATCTTTTGGTTGTTGCTTCATCACAACTAGTGATAGGTTTAGCCTCGATCCATTTGGTAAATTTATCCACCATCACTAAGAGGTGAGTAAATCCACTTGGAGCTCGTTTAAATGGTCCTACCATATCAAGCCCCCAGACCTCTAAGGGCCATGTTATAGGTATTGTTCGCAGCTGATCAGCCGAAACATGAGCTTGCTTAGCGTAATTTTGGCAGCCTTTACCGTCTTGACTAATCGTTCGGCATCTGCCTGAGCTGTAAGCCAGAAAAATCCGTGTCTAAAAGCTTTTGCCACTAAAGATTTGGCTGCAGCGTGGTGACCACACTCGCATTTGTGGATTTCCCTTAAGATTTCCACTCCTTCTTCCGGAGATACACAGCGCTGAAAGACCCCAGAAACACTCCGTTTATGGAGCTCACCTTTAACAATAGTATAGCCTTTTGCTCATCGGATGATCTGCCGGCTCAGCACCTCGTCTTCGAGTAATTTGCCATCTACCAAATAATCGAGGTAGTGTTGAGTCTAGCTGGGAATTACAGGCAAAACTGCTATCAAAGGTGAGTCGGATTTGGTCGGATATTCCTCATCTACTCCCTTTATTGAGGGAACTTTGAGGTGCTCTAAAAAAGCGCCATCCGGGACCTCTTTCCGCGCAGAACCTATCCGAGATAGTGCGTCTGCTTCCTCATTTTCTGCTCGAGGGATGTGTTGAACTTCAAACCCTTCGAACGATTTAGATAGATCATCCACGACATCTTTATATGGTGCCATGTGTTTATTTGCATTACAAATATCCGAGACTTGCTGAGCAACAAGATCCGAATCTCCGTAACACATCAAACGTCGGATGCCATTATCCTTAGCAATCCGGATTCCATGCAGCAGTGCTTCATACTCGGCAATGTTGTTTGTCACTGTGAAGTGGATCTTCAGCACGTATAAAAGTTTATCTCCTTGGGGTGATTTGAGTACCACGCCAGCCCCCGAGCCCCCTCGAGCCTTGGACCCATCGAAAAAGAGTGTCCAATATTCCGACTCAGGGAGGACCATGTTCTCCTTCGTCTCTGTCCAATCAGCGACAAAGTCAGCAAGGATCTGGGATTTGATTGCCGTTCGAGGTTTATACTCAATGTCGAAAGTTGAGAGCTCTATTCCCCATTTGGCGACGCGTCCTGTGGCGTCACTATTGTTGATTATGTCTCTCATGGGAGCTTTGCTCACCACGGTAATTGGATGCTCCTGAAAATTGTGTCGTAACTTACGAGAAGCTAGAAAAACACCGTAACCCAATTTTTGATAGTGCGGATACCGCTGCTTTGATTCTGTCAGGACCTCGCTAACAAAGTACGTCGGACGCTGCACCAGGTGTTCCTGATTTTCCTCTGGTCTCTCCACCACCATGACGATACTGACGGCCTTATTTGTCGCAGCAATGTAAAGAACATCGGTTCCTGAGGTTTCGGTGCTGCAAGGATAGGAGCAGATGAGAGTACTTTCTTCAGATCTTGTAGTGCGGCTTCGGCTTCGTCAGTCCAGACAAAATCCTTGGTCTTTTTCAGGAGTTTATACAATGGTGTGACTCTTTCACCAAGCCGGCTTACAAATCGACTGACCGCAGCAATGCAACCAGTTAATCTTTGTACGTCCTTCAGGCGAGTTGGCCTGGAAATATTGAGAATAGCCTTGATTTTGTCTCGATTCACCTCTATACCTCTTTGAGACACGATGAAACCTAACAATTTTCCGGCTGGTATTCCAAAGAAGCATTTCTTCGGGTTAAGCATGATGTTGTATTTTCGTAGATTGGCGAATGTCTCCTCCAAGTCGGAAATCAGCGTTTCCTCCTTTTTGGACATCACCGCGATATCATCCACGTATGCATGTACATTGCGTCCAAGTTGGTCATGGAGGCAACGCTGCATCATGTGCTGGTACATAGCTCCTACGTTCTTCATCCCAAAGGGCAACGTAACAAAATAGAAGGTTCCGAAGGGGGTTATGAATGAAGTTTTGACTTTGTCAAATTCCTTCATCCGGATTTGGTGATAACCGGAATATGAGTCGAGAAAACAGAGGAGTTCCGAGCCTGCCGTAGAATCGATGACTTGATCAATTCTAGGAAGAGCCAATGGATCTTTTGGACAAGCCTTGTTCAAGGCAGTATAATCAGCACACATCCTTAAATCAGTGGTGTCCTTTTTAGGGACCATCATAGGATTGGCCGACCACTCAGTGTGGATGACCTCTTCTATGAATCCGGCTAACTCGAGCCGTGCTAGTTCCTTAGCTATTGCCTTACGCTTTTCATCGTCAAACCATCGTAAGGACTGTTTGACGGGTTTAGCGTTCGGGTTTACATTTAGAGAGTGCTCGGCAAGTTCCCTAGGTACTCCGGTCATGTTAGATGGCTGCCATGCGAAGATATCTTGATTTGTTTGGAGGAACTTGACGAGCGCACTTTCTTATGTGCTACTTAGGCCTACGCATATCTGGGTCACCTTAGAGGGGTCATCATCCTTCAACGGCGTCGTCTTCGTCTCTCCTGATGCCTTGAACTCCGGATTTGGCTTTGTCACCTCCTTCTTTGTTGTGGGCATCTCGGACGGATCTATGCTCTTCTTGATCTCCTGGTACTCCTGGGCGTGCAGCACGGCTTCGGCAAAGGCGGCATTTCCATCCTTGCACTCTCGCTCTTTCTTCGGGTCTCCCCTGATGGTGATCACGCCGTTGGGACCTAGAATTTTCATCATATTGTAAATGTAACACGGACGAGCCATAAAAGCCCAGTAAGCCGGACGTCCGAATATAGTGTGGTATGCGCTCTTGAACGGGACCACTTCGAAAGAAAGTGCCTCCGTCTGATAATTCTTTGGTGTTCCAAAGGTAACATCCAAAGTAATCTCTCCTAGGGAATTAGCTTGTCTTCCTGGGACAACTCCGTGAAAGATCACAGAATCAGCTGTGTTTCCGAGATCTTCATCCGGCGTAGCGTTTCGACATAGAGAATATTGGTACTGCTACCACCGTCCATGAGGGTCTTGGAGAAACCATAACCATCAATAAGTGGGTTGACGATTAAGGCATATTTTCCTCGCATGTGTAGCTTAGGCGGATGATCAGCGTGGTCAAATGTGATTGCCACCTCCGACCAGTCCAGATATTGAGGGACAGCCGGAACTATTGCATTGAGCTCGTGGAGAACTGCTTTCTTGACCTTTGCTAGTTGAGATCCGAGGAAGGTGACGTAAGTGTCCTTCTTGGTGGGAAAAGTTTTCTTCCCTTCCGACTTGGGATTTGAAGCATCGGCTTCCTCCATGTCGGAATCTTCCTTGGTCTCTTTGTCTTTGTCGGAATTTTTCTTTCCCTTCTTCCGCTTAGCTTTGTAGCCCGTGGTATCGTCTCTCTTGATGTCGTCATTAAAACGACATTCAGCGTTGGTGTGGGACGAGCCCCCATTGGTGTCCAAGTGATGCACACATGGGTTATTGGCAATGTCGGCCCAAGTGTAAGTTTTTCCTGGTTGTTGCTCTCCTCTACCTTGGACCCTTGATGTCCCACGGCCACACCCGCGGCCTCCGCCACGTCCTCCTCGTCCTCCAGACCCGGAAACAGTAGTAACCACTGCTGTTTCCACGTTGGGTTTTTCTTCCGAGGTATTTTTGCGCTTCTGAGCTTGTTGCTTTGGTTGTTTTGCCGACTGAGGCACAGCCAGGACATTGAGTAATCCCTCTACATCATCATCAGCATCTGCATACTTGCTCATTGTTTCTATCATCTCTCCCAGATCAGTGACCTTATCACACTTCAAGCGGTGACGTAGTATACCAATTAGGAGTCCTGCGATGAAGGCTTCAATCGCGGTTTGATCGTTTACTCCTTCACAGGAGTTCTTGGTGTCGATCCATCGTCCGAGGTAATCTCGGCAAGTTTCTCCGGCTTTCTGGGTGCAACACTGTAGGTCTCCAACCGTACAGGGCCTCCGATATGTGCCTTCGAAATTCCGAAGGAACGCACTTTGCATGTCATACCAGTTGTGGATGGTGTTCTCCGGAAGTTCATGAGCCATGATCGCGTCATCTTCCGCAACATAAGTGGGAGATATCGGGTTGCGACCATGCTATTTCCGCCTTTGGCGATGCAGCAAGCTTGGAAGAAATCCTGTAGCCAGGTATCTGGCGGAGCAATGCCGTCGTAGGCTTGGATGTGCCTTGAGATAGCAAATCCTTCCGGGAATTTTGTAGCTCTGACGCGTGGTCCAAAACACTTTGGGCCCACATAGAAATCGTCGTTTTTGTAGCGCCGCGCCTCTATATTGGAGTTGATCATGTGCCTTGCGTCGTTCAGGGATAGAGATCGTCCCGAATGTCGGTTGTGGCTGCGGTGCCTTGGAGCCGGACTTCGGCTTCTGCCACCACCTCCTCTGCCATGTCGTCCTCTTGCCCTCCTTGGGGGTCGTTGTGATAACTGCCTGGTGGAGGGGGTGGGGTAGCTGAATTGTTTTCGGTTGATCGCCGGCCTCCGCCCGGAGCGTCATTATTCCGGGTCCGGGGAGGTTCTTGACTATGACGAGCCCCCTGCCGGCTTGTTCCAGCATGGTTTCCGTCGTTCCTTCGTCCGTCGTTCCCACCATGGTGAGGCTCAGCCAGACGGCTCTCATGTCTAGGAGGTGGCATTCTCTGACGATCCTCCTCCCGACGTTTCTCCTTATCTTCTCCCTTTCGATCGTTAAACTCTCGCCGGGGAGGATTCCTCGGATTCAGTGCAGCGATTGCGTCTTTCTCGGCCGCTGGAGCGACATTGCTCCAGTTATGCGTAGTTCTGCGATGTTGTCCTGATGATCCGGTTTTTGAATAATTGTCTTCCCTACGTTCGGGGTGATGATACTGCGCCCGAACAAAATGGGATCTTACGTCAGCCCATGCCGGATCCGTGCGACATTGGTCAGAATCCGAGACCAGTTTTTGACTTCCGGACAGGGCGACCTTCTGCTGCTCCAGTCCCTTGATGAGTAGCTTGATACCCAAACGGATCTCCTCTGGTCCTGGATTAGCCGATAGAATTTCTCGAGCTGCCATGGTATTCTGTACTGGGGTTGGGTATACCCAGTCTCCGTTGCTGTCTTTCCGTGGCTTCCCCATCTCATCCCCAAAAAGGACGGCACGGACACGTGGGAATTGGTCATCATTGGTGTGACGCTTCCGTGTCTTCTGATGCAACCGAGACATGTATTCCTTGGTTGACATGCATTTCTTCTCCACCTCGATGTTTTTGGCTTCATCGAGGAGTTGTTGACGACGTGCTTCTAGGGCTTGGGCCCTTTCGTCCAGCTCATCTGCGGTGAGTTCTGTAGCTGTAGGGATAGGTGTGGTTAATGCGGCATCGATGAGTTTATGCGCACCCACTGTGATCACATGTCCATCCACCGATGCTTCTTTTTTCGGATCGTCTGGGATAAGTGCTTCATCCGAGTCTTCCTCGTATTCCTCGGTAATCACCTCTTCTGTGAGAGGGTCTTTTGACGAGGTCTTGTTCTTCGTCTTTGCCTTCTTGGCAGTGCCGGTAGCAAAGACGGCTTTGGGTCCGTTTCCCGGAGTCAAGCTCTAATCGGTACTTTTGGACATCTGGACTTCAGGATTATCTCCGACGTCCATATCATCTTGCGCTTTGGGAGAGTGTTCCTCGGATCCTTCATCCATGGCTTCTCCTTCTTCTGCAGTTTTGGAGTTGTATTCCTCTTCATATTCCGCGGAGAACTTTCGTAAATCTGCCGACATCATAGATTCATCCGAGGATGCGGGAACGTCGGTGTTTGTTCCAATTTCCTCCAGCACCGAGTCGGTGTTTTCTCCAGCATCGGCAGAGCCAGATCTAGATCCCACGTATCCGACAAAGTGCGATGCGTGTTTCCTGAGGTACCCGCGGCTTTCGTGATCAGCCATATCGAAACTTTTAATGGTCTCGAGGATTGCATCTGCGCTTTCGCCTTGCAGTATCATACGTCTTAATGTGTACCTGAGGAAAGGCATGTCTGTCCCGGCATCGTCAGAGCCGGAATCAGTGTCGTTGATATGCTCCTCCTGGATTTCGACTTCCACGGGTGGGTCAATCTGGGATCCGGCTTCTCCAGGGAGATCCACTCCAGATTCGACTTGGACCGTGAGGTCTTCTTCAGGGTCAGATTTCTCCACTATCTCCGCAACTGGTGCGGGCTGGGTGGGTTTTGGGTTTTCTGAGATCCGGAACTCTGCCGCCTCTACGGACAAAGGTGACCCAGAAGATTCTTCCGCCTCAATCATCACCGCTTGGGTGGGTTAGGCAGGTTCAGCGAAACCAATGTAAACATCGATCTCACCAAAAGACATGATTGTATAGGCAGTCACGGCCTCCCTAGCCGGAATCCAAGTCTCATCGAGAACGATGAGAGGGACGTCGTTGGTGTAGATGCGACCGACGGCGATGGTCTCACCGATTCCGATTCTTGCAGATTCCGCCCGGAACGTAGATCTGAAGCTCACTTCCCCCATGGTGGGCGCCAACTGTCGTCGGATTGAGGACAAGTACGCCATGAGGGGGTCCTCGAGGCGTGCGGAAGAGAAGGGTGTGAGACGTACGGTATTCCGGGACGTTGAGCACACAAGTTTACCCAGGTTCGAATATGCCGGCTTTGAACGAATCCTACTCCTGCTAGCAATCCAGTAATACGCAGAGCCGGAATATGGGTTACAAGGGTATCGCCTGTGCGAGTTGAGGGTCTAGAGTATTGGGTAGTGCCCTAAAGGCTCTCCCTAGGACGGCTTATATAGATATCCGGCCTAGGGTTTACAGGAGAGATCAATCCGGCTACGACTAAGAGTTGGTTACAGAGTACATCTTGAACTACAAGTAACATTATGGGCCTAAGTCGGTAAGTCTTCTAGGCCTTCCCGTAGCCGGATTGGACTCTGTCTTCTCTCCCTGACAGGGCCGCCCGTGAAGCAAAGCTCTAACCCGAAGTGGGCCACCCTGGTCAGTGAGGAACTATGAGGCTACCCAGAAAGTATATCCCCAACAATGCTGGGTGAACAAATTACAGCGAGGCAATTGACAAACATCGAGAAAGCAATACATGCATATACTAATCATCTTGACTCCTTTGATATTTGATTGGGCATTACAACATTATACATAGACCGCCATCCAACTGCATCTATGACTAATAATCCACCTTCAAGTTATCATCCGAACCCCCTCCAGTATTAAGTTGCAAGCAACAGATTATTGCTTTACGAATTGCGTGTCATGTAAACAATATGATTGTTCTATGAACAAAGGATTGTTGTTTTCTCCCTAGTAGCAAAAACACATCTAGTACCTTAGAGATTTCTGTCACTTCCCCAGATTACCAGAGGCATGAACCCACTATCGAGCATAAATACTAACTCTGGAGTTGCTAGCATCTACTTGGCCAAGATAGCTACTAACAACGGAAAGCATGCAAGATCACAAATAACAAAGACATGATAGAATCAATAATCAATCTGAAATAGCATCTCAATATCCATCGGATCCCCGTAAACACAACATGCAGAATTACAAATAGATGATCTTGATCATGAACGGAGCTCACAAGATCTAAACATGAAAGCACAAAGGAGGAGAACCAGCCATCTAGCTACTATATGGATCCGTAGTCCAAGGATGAACTACTCACGCATCACACCGGAGGCTTGCATGGTGATGAAGAAGGCCTCCAGGGTAAATTCCCCTCTTCGGCAGGGTGCCGGGAAGAGCTTCTAATCCCTCCTGATCTTGGGATGGAGATGATGGCGGCTACAGGCTCTTTCATGGATTTTTGATTGGGCACTTAGGGTTTTCGTCTCGAGGGCATCTTATAAGAGGAAGGGGAGGCCGAGGGGGTGCCAGGGGCCACCACACCACCCCCTGGCACGGGCCAAGCCTGGCCACGCGGCCAGGTGGTGTGGCCGGCCCCTGGCCCCTCTCCGTCTCGTATTCTGGCATCTGATGACTTCCGGAAAAATAGGCAATTTGGCTTTTGTCCCCTCCAATTCCGAGAATATTCATTTTCTGACTTTCCTGGAACCAAAAACTGCAGAAAACAGGCAGCTGGCACTGTGGCTCTTGTTAATAGGTTAGTCCAAGAAATCATATGAAAGGTACTCCAAAGTGTGGGCAAAACACAAGAAAGTGGATAAAACCAAGCATGGAACATCAAAAATTATAGATACATTTGCAATGTATCACTCCTATCGCCTTAAAGATTTCGAGAGCGGAGTTGCATACTCCAACACCTGGAACATCGCACAGCTGCGCTGTTTCTACCCCTAGATGTTTTTACTTTATAGATAAGGCTATTCAGCCAAGCTACTTAGCCACACATTGTACCTCGTACTATTCTGCGAATAAATAAAGCTAAGAGCCCCAAAACTGTGTGTCTTTTCTGTTTTTCTCGCAATTTTATCACTCGGGGGCTGAGCCCCCTTTATACCTTTATTCCACGAACGAATCGCAGTATCCTAAGTAGCTGACACATTACCAATCGAACCCTTGATAAAAACAACCCAGCTGCAACACCTGATAGGTTGGCAAGGTGCTCAGATAAATACACGTCAGGCTAGCGAAAGGGAACTGCAGAGTACAACACACTCACAAATATTACAAGCTAGCAAGCTCTTCATATATTAAAGGGTATTAAATACACCCACCACAATAATATGAACTTTACAACACTTATGCATCTATGTGTTGGATAAAATTACACTATGATACATTGCAAATGTATCTATAATTTTTGATGTTCCATGCTTGGTTTTATCCACTTTCTTGTGTTTTGTTCCAACTTTGGAGTACTTTTCATATGATTTCTTCGACTAACCTATTAACAAGAGCCACAGTGCCAGCTGCCTGTTTTCTACTGTTTTTCGTTCCAGGAAAGTCAGAAAATGAATATTCTCGGAATTGGACGGGACAAAAGCCAAAGTGCCTATTTTTCTGGAAGTCATCAGATGCCAGAATACGAGACGGAGAGGGGCTAGAGGACGACCACACCACCTGGCCGCGCGGCTAGGCTTGGCCCGCGCCAGGGGGTGGTGTGGTGGCCCCTGGCACCCCCTCGGCCTCCCCTTCCGTCTATAAGATGCCCTCGGGATGAAAACCCTAAGTGCCCGATCAAAAATCCACGAAAGAGCCTGTAGCCGCCGTCATCTCCATCCCTAGATCGGGAGGGATCAGAAGCTCTTCCCGGCACCCTGCCGGAGAGGGGAATTCACCCTGGAGGCCTTCTTCATCACCATGCAAGCCTCCGGTGTGATGCGTGAGTAGTTCATCCTTGGACTACGGATCCATGTAGTAGCTAGATGGCTGGTTCTCCTCCTTTGTGCTTTCATGTTTAGATCTTGTGAGCTCCGTTCATGATCAAGATCATCTATTTGTAATTCTGCATGTTGCGTTTGTGGGGATCCGATGGATATTGAGATGCTATTTCAGATTGATTATTGATTCTATCATGTCTTTGTTATTTGTGATCTTGCATGCTTTTCGTTGTTAGTAGCTATCTTGGCCAAGTAGATGCTAGCAACTCCAAGAGTTAGTATTTATGCTCGATAGTGGGTTAGTGCCTCTGGTAATCTGGGAAGTGACAGAAATCTCTAAGGTACTAGATGTGATGTTGCTACTAGGGAGAAAACCAAGATCCTTTGTTCATAGAACAATCGTATTGTTTACTTTACACGTAGTTCGTAAAGCAATAATCTGTTGCTTGCAACTTAATACTGGAGGGGGTTTGGATGATAACCTGAAGGTGGATTATTAGTCATATATGCAGTTGGATGGCGGTCTATGTATTATGTTGTAATGCCCAATCAAGTCTCAAAGGAGTCAAGATGATTAGTATATGCATGTATTGCTTTCTCAATGTTTGTCAATTGCCTCGCTGTAATTTGTTCACCCAGTATGTTATCTATCTTAAGGAGAGCCGCCTCTAGTGAACTATGGATCCCGGTCCTTTTCTTTTACATATAATCTACAATCTTTTACTCCTTTGTGTTTACTTTCTGCAAACTATTACTTCTTTCCATTCGATACGTTTAATCCTTTGTTTTCCGCAAAACACGGTGAGATTGACAACCTCATCGCAAGTTGGGGACAAAGTTCTGTGGTTGTGTTGTGCAGGTCTCCATGTTGCTACTAGCACCGGTAGTGTGCCCTGCCAAAGCTCAGCTAATAACACCTTTGGGGTGTTTCCTTACTCCTACTGGTTCGATTAAACCTTGGTTTCATAACTGAGGGAAACTTGCTGCTGTGCTCATCATACCTTCCTCTTTGGGTTCCCAACAAGCTTTACATCAACATCACACCAGCACTTTTCTGGCGCCATACACAGAGCCATCAAGCATTTTTCTGGCGCCGTTGCCGAGGAGTCAAGGACATCTTTACAAGGGGAGTCCCTCATAAACAATCTCTTTACTTTGTTATTTTTGTTTTTCTAAGTTTCCTTTTGTTTTGTTTGCTTGTTTCTTTATCGAAAACACACAAAAATTATTATTTTTACTAGTTTGCTTTATTTATTGAAAACACACACAAAAAATTAGTTCCTTTCTTAAGTTGCCACTATGTCTAGCCTTGCTCCAATCACTATGTCACCCGACGAAATGATTTTAACTTTTAAACAAGGAATTGAGGACCCTGAAAAGAGGGATTTTATTCTAGAAACTTTGTTTAAGGAGTTCTATGATGTTGCCAAGGAAGCTAGGAAAGTCTTTGAACGTTTCAATATGCTAGGATCATGTGTAGATGTTGTTGGTACACGAGAAAAGATGAACAAAACCGAACCTAATGGGGAGGATCCTAAGATTCCAATACCCTTCAAACTAGTAGCAATACATGATGCCATAGAAAAGAATCTTGATTGGATTGTTCCTGCAAACCCTTTTGATGAGAATAGTGAACCTAAGAGTATTGAGAGAGGATCCTCTAGAACTTATTTGGATGATATACCTTGCCTTGTTGAAAATATGTCTGGTATTGATCTTAATGCTTCTTCATTTGAGAACACTTGATTCTTTTTCTTGCTTCTTATGCCTAACTTAAAGGCGTTAAAGAAAAGTACTTATTGGGAGATAACCCAAAAGTTTTAGATGAGACTTGAAAGTTATTACCTATATAATAACCGCTCCTTATCCTTTTTATTTGCTTTTTGTGCCAAGAGTAACCTCTAATGAGAGAGAAGTAATGATTGGGAAAGTTGTTGTCCCGAAACAGATTTCTGTGCTTCACCATCAAAATTCGTGTAACATCTCTGAACATCTTTTTGAGGCGTGAATTTTTGGGCTGCTGCCCCAGGTTGTTATTTAACTTTAGTTAGTTCAACACTTTTTGATTTGAGCACCAAAAGGTCTTCGAAAAAATTCATCTTTACCTGCTGGCCTGTTTTGACAGATTTCTGCCATTTTCTGCATTTGCTTCTTGTTGGTTCCTTTTTGAGTTATTTTGGGGAATTGAGCTTTTTGAGGGAAGTGCTACAGTAGCTAGTGTTCTAATGGAAGTTTATTTGGTGTTGGAACTGAACCTTAAGACTTATTTATCTTGAGTGCACTAATGTTGCTAATAAAGATTGTGTGAAGTTTTGTATGAAGGAAAAAATTTCAGGTGTATGGAAGGAATGAGTAATGAGAAGAAGGATGGACTAAAGCTCATGCTTGGGGATGCCACACGTGTCACCTCAAGAAAGATCCAAGAAGTACAAGCGTCAAAGCTTGGGGATGCCCAAGGCATCCCCTTCTTCATCGATAAAAATCCCAGGTTCCTTCCAAACACTTCATTTTTATTGTTTCATGCACAGTTGTGTTTTTCTTGGAGTGTCTTTTTTTCATTTTCGTTTTGGTTTTTCGTTTGCTTTGTTTTGCTTAGTTTGCTGAATAAATTGGTTGGACCCCCTCTTTCATACATTGGTTTGCAAATAGTTTGGTTTGGTTTAGAAAAGAGTAGAAAGTTCATACTTATGTGGTAAAAAGAGCTTGTTTTTGACTGTGGCCTATGCTCTGTCATGCCATGCTTGATATTGTTTTGGCTTTATGCTTAGTATTCTTTGTTGTAGCATGACTTGTTATAAACAATTGAGATTGCTTAATGTGCCTTGGATGAATCATGCGTTGTTTTAGCATATTAAAGCATAGTATAGTGGTATTCTCCTTTGATGCTTTATTTGGGTTGACTTGGCGCATGCTCACACCATGTTATGACTATCTCAAGTCACCATAGCCTTTATGATCCTTTAGTATTCAACTTGTAGTATCACTTTATGCTTTGATCAATGATGTTTTGTCACTCTTCTTGATTATGGCCATTATTGCTCTCTTAGTTTGTCGCTCCCAGTCTTTTGCTAGCCCCCACAACAAAGTATGAGTTCCACTCATGCATCCAACTCCCTAAACCAAGTTATTCCAAAGAGTCCACCATACCTACTTATTAGCTTATGCTATTCCAAGTATATTCATGCTTTTGTTTACCTTCCAAATTAAACTTGTTATGAGAAAACTAGTGATTAAAGCTCTCACAAACTTGATGGCACTTTTCTTGCCCTTAATAAACTTGAACCATTGTGTCGTCTATGTTGTATATGCTTGCACTTATTTGTTGGGAATTAGCAGAACCATGCTTTCATGGGGAACGCTTTCAACATTGCACTTGGTACTTGTACCTAGTTGATATCATGCTCTTTTGTATATGGATGTCGTCGGGGTGAAATGAAAGGGGAACTTGTAAGTCCATGGAGTTATGTATATCTGTTAGAGAAACGCCTGGGACGCTGGTCTAATCCATGCTGACATGGTGGAAACCTGCAGCGTAACCATAATGAGCTGTCTATGAAGCATTCTTCTTATAAAAAAGAGTCCTATATTGAAAAAAAAGAGAAAAGAGAAAAAAAGAGATTATGAAAAGAGGAAAGAGAGAAAAAAAGCACCATATTCCCATGGTAAAATAGAAGATTGCTGAGATGCTCGTTGTCTGCTTGCCTTGTCATTTTGATATGGGGATTCTTCCGTATCATCAGGCAAGGGGTATGATGACCCACAAGTATAGGCGGTGTATCGCAATATTTTCGATAAGTAAGAGTGTCGAACCCAACAAGGAGCAGAAGGTGCTGGCTAGTGGTATGGATCAGGAATTCTCTACAAATACTTAGCAAACGGATTTTTAGGGGTTTTCGATAAAGCAAGTAAACAAAGTACGAGTAAATAAAATACAGTAGGAATAAATGCAGCAAGTGGCCCAATCCTTTATGCAGCAAAGGACAAGCCGGTTGTATTTCTATAGATGATCAAACGTTCTCGAGGACACATGGGAAGACTGTCAAGTGCTTTCGCTTCATATAGTCGATTAATCTTCTCTAGCTTGCTAAGTATTGTGTGGGTGAACCTGTGCTAATGTACGGTCCCATCCAAGACTTAATACATACTTTTGATTAAACCCCCTTGTAAACATTCGTAAGTACAAGAAAGTAATTAAGGTAAAAACCTAACCACAGCTTTACACTCTAAGACCCTTACGTCCCTTGTGCAATGGTTTCCTAACGGGGGTTCAGGTTTCTGTCACTTCGGCAACCCCTACGATTAGTAGCCAAATACACAATGCATTCCCCTAGGCCCATATAGGTGAAGTGTCATGTAGTCGACGTTCACATGACACCACTAGAAGAAGTACACCACAACTTCAATAACAATCTATTGAATCTTTCTCAACGCAACTCCACTACTAACAACAAGACTTCTCCCATGTCCTCAAGAACAAAACGAACTACTCACAAGACATCATATGGATCATGATCAGAGATGGAATAATGATGTATAACAATCTGAACATAAACAATAATTCAATGGTTCACTCAATAGCATCAATTACAAAGAGTAATCAACACCGGGAAAGTTTCCCCTATGAACTATAGCAAGATTCAACGCAATTGTTACAGCAATATGGAGATGGTGATGAGGGTGTTGATGGTGATGATGGTGGTGGTGATGATGATGATGATCCCGATGAAGTCCAGCTTGATGGTGGTGTTGATGGCGACGATCTACCCTCTCCGGGAAGGAATTCCCCCGGCAGAAATCTGTCTGCCGGAGAGATCTTTCTCTCTCGGTGTTTTCCGCCCCGCGGAGGCGGCGGAATCTTTCTGTGGTCGCTCCCCCAGTCTTAGGGTTTCGGGAGGAAGATATACGCCAGAGGGGAGAGGCTGGAGTGGGCCAGGGTGGCCACACCACTCCCTGGCGCGGCCTAGGCCTGCCCGCGCTATGGGGTGGTGTGGGCCCCCTGTGGCCCATCTCCACTCCATCTTCTGGCATCCTTAATCTTCTGGAAAAATAGTATTTTCCGTATATTTTCCCGGATTTTCTGATCTTCGTGAATTTTGCCTCAAAACAACACCTTTTCCATCAGAATCCTGACTGCAGCGGTCCATGCTCCAAAAGTCATCAACCATGCAAAAACAGATGAAATAACATAAGTATCACCTCTCAATATGAAATATATCAATGAATAATAGTGAATTAAGACATAGAATAGTGATGCAAAATGGACGTATCAACTCCCCCCAAGCTTAGACTTCGCTTGTCCCCAAGTGAAACTGAGCTCAATAAACATGACCTCAAGTTTATGGAGTGAAGAGTCGATAAAAGAATACGGACAAGAAGCATCACATTCATCAAATACATAGATCATAATAGAAGACAACTCACTATTATACAACTCAACTTGCAATGAGTAAAGGAAACACAATAAAGATACATAAAGTGAATCATAATTGGTAATGGCAAACTTAGCTCTTGGTCGAAGAATAGTTGATAATTTGCTGGAGTTCACAAATAGCTGGTTTTCCAAAGAAAGCTTTCAAAGTAGTAAACATCAATATAAGAGCAATGTGCAAAACAAGGAACATAAGAAACATGAATGCATAAATCATCGTATGAATGAATGAAACACATCAACTCAAAATACTTGCCGAGATAGAAGGGAAGAGGTTTACTGACTCAACTACAAAGTAAAAGAAAGGGCCCTTCAAAGAGGGAAGCAGGGATTACAAGTCTCATAAAGAGCTCCCAAAAATTATGATACTTACTAGCTTTCAGCTCTCATTGCCCCTATCATAGGCATCTTTAGGTGATTAATGTTAAAGTGACACAACTAAGAGGATATGCTTGACAAGTTATAAGTTGAAATATCATGCCCCTTACTTATGAGTACCGATCCTCATGCTACTCAACTTCAGTCATGAGCAAGCTCTTGTCATTGTAAATACATGTGTATCATCGAGAACCGCCAACGGGGTACCCCTTGCACATGACACAGGAGCTATCCCATAATCAAAATGACAAGGCAAGCAGACATTGAGCATCTCAGCAATCTTTTCATTTGCTATTTGCATAGGTTTTTATTGAGGATGCTTCATAGAATGCTCACTATAGTTATGCTACAAGTTTCCACCATGATTAGGCATGGCTTAGGCTAGGGGCCCAGGCGTTTCTCTAACACACATATAAACTCCATGATCTTACAAGTTCCACTTTTATTTCACACCGCCGGGATCCATAAGCAAAAGAACATGATATCAACTAGGTACAAGTATCAATGAAGTGTTGAAAGCGGTCCCCATGATACATGGTTCGGCTAACTTCAACTCATAATGTGCAAGCATATACGCAACAAAGAAGGACGCAATGGTTCAAGTTTATTAAATGCAAGAAAATAAAGTGTGCCATCAAGTTCGTGAGAGTTTTAATCACTAAATTTCACATAACAAGTTTAATTTGGGAGGTAGATAAAACAAGAATTTACTTGGAATAGCAATAATGCTACTAGGTAGGTATGGTGGACACAAATGGCAAATGTTTTGGTTTAAAGGAAGTGGATGCACGAGAAGAATTTCCTCACAGTACAGGTTTTTGGCTAGCAAGGCTGGGTAGCAAGTATAAGAGTTGAAGGAAACAAACAAACAAACAAATGGTAAAGACAAACATGCAATCTTCCTTGGAAGCACAAAAGATCTTAACTAGAGAAAACTAGACTTATGAGCAAATCAAGAAAGAAAGATGATGAAATTATTTTCCTCTAGAGTACTTCTATCGTTTTATTTTAAACTCCCAAAAAGGGTGTTGCTACTGACTGAGCCAGGTTTGCTAAAACCAACTGAATTAACTCAATGATCCCAAAGTGCTACCAATACTAACAACAAGATCAATCATATAACCACGAATTGAAAACTATCATAAGCTATGCAAAAGAGTGAATGATAGAACTTCTCATTAGTACTCCATAATGGAAACTCACACCAAGGGATACAAATCTAACGAGAGAGGGGACACTTCCATAATGCAAACCATACGACAAAATAACTCCTCTATTCATGATATGACTATACTAATAAGGTAAAAAGATAGAAGATAGTGATATGATACCGCGACACTCCCCCAAGCTTGGAACAAACCAAGGGGATGCCAAACCTGATGACGAATTACTCCTTAGGTGGTGGTGGTATCTTCTCATCTTCGTCCGTCTTCCAGGGTAAAGGCTTCCCATCAACAAAGGAC
Organism: Avena eriantha; assembly: GCA_910589775.1. NCBI lineage: Eukaryota > Viridiplantae > Streptophyta > Magnoliopsida > Poales > Poaceae > Avena > Avena eriantha. The sequence goes on along the minus strand of OU342740.1, from coordinate 367,283,620 downwards.
ATCGTGGTTTCCAACATCCTGAAACTTGCAGCAGCACTTATGCGTTTAAATCTAGCCTCATACTCACAGTTTTGATTTTGAACGTCATAGAATTGTGCTTGCAGTTCGTTGGTTGTTTGGCGGAGTGAAAAGACTTCATCTTTGAGTTCATAAGTCTCCTTTTGGTGCTCGGCGATGAGTTCGGAACAAATCTTGTGGATGATGTCCACTTCGCGCTCCGCCATCTTCCTTCACCTAAAGACTTCATGCTCCAATGCTTCCATCCTGTCCTCCAGATTTCCTTCACCTTTAGGGCCTTGAACCTCCTTAATCCGGACCTCCCCACCTTCGAGCAACAACTCCTTGGAATGAATCTTCAATTCTCTCATATATGGGTTGATGATATCTTCTAAGGGATCTCCCTTGGATGTTCCAGGGGAAGCCATTGTAGCTCCAAATCTGAGATTACACCTGGCAGAAACAGATCGAAACAAAAACATAACGAAAACACGATATACGAACCTCGGAAGATCCGGGGGGTTATATATTACAAAGTTCCATATCAAAAGGAAGGTACTGGGAGAAAACGGGTCGGAGACGGAGTCCTGGGTGGCCTCACCACTTGGTGGCGCGGCCAGGGGTGGGCCCGCGCCATGGGGTGGTGTGGGCCACCCTGGCTCTGGTTCCGTCCCTTTTTCGCTTCATAGCTTTCCTTATTGACTGAAAACTACAAAAATATAGTTGGATTGTATTTTCGCGGAACTTTTCTTACCAGAACTGTTACCTAGTTGGAAACGGACTCTGCAGGTCTCTGAATTTGGTCCTCAATGAATTTCTCTGGAGTTATAACTTGAAAGGCATCAACATCTTCATTGTAAGAATCTCCAGCAATATAGTGTTTGAGTTGCTGTCCATTCACTACTTGTGTAGTATTATCTTTTAGAGAAGAAATTTTTATTGCTCATGAACGGTATACTTCTTCAATGATGAAAGGTCCTTCCCATTTTGATAGTAGCTTACCTGCAAAAAATCTGAAACGAGACCTATACAATAAAACTTTCTCACCAACATGAAATTCTCTCTTAAGTATTCGCTTGTCATGCCATTTTTTAACTTTTTCTTTAAAGAGCCTAGCATTCTCATAGGCTTCACTCCTCCATTCATCTAAAGAGCTTAAGTCAAAAAGTCTTTTCTCGCCAGCTAGCTTACAATCTCTATTTAGTTCTTTCACTGCCTAGTAAGCTTTGTGTTCTAATTCTAAGGGTAAGTGGCAAGCTTTCCCATAAACCATTTTATAAGGAGACATTCCCATGGGATTCTTATAAGCAGTTCTATAAGCCCATAAAGCATCATTCAACTTCTTAGCCCAGTTTTTTCTAGACCTATTAACAGTCTTTTGTAAGATAGATTTAATTTCTCTATTTGATAACTCTACTTGCCCGCTAGTTTGGGGGTGATAAGCTGAAGCAATCCTATGATTAACATCATACTTAGCGAGGGTCTTCCTAAAACCGCCATGAATGAAATGAGAACCCCCATCAGTCATGAGATACCTAGGCACTCCAAACCTAGGAAAGATAACATCCTTAAGCATTTTTAGAGAGGTTTCTCCGTCAGCACTTTTCGTAGGAATGGCTTCTACCCACTTAGTAACATAATCAACGGCAACAAGAATATGAGTGTAACCCTTTGAAGGAGGGAAAGGACCCATAGAGTCGAATCCCCCAACAATCAAAAGGTTCAATTACTAGAGAGTAATTCATAGGCATTTCATTACATCTAGAAATATTACCAACACGTTGACATTCATCACAAGATAAAACAAATTTTCTTGCATCTTTAAAAAGGGTAGGCCAGTAGAAACCTGATTGTAATACCTTTTGTGCAGTTCTATCTCCTGCATGATGTCCTCCATAGGCGCTCCCGTGACATTTATGCAATATCTCTTTTTGTGCATACTCTGGAACACATCTTCGCACAATACCATCAAACCCTTCTTTGTATAAGTGTGGGTCATCCCAAAAATAATGCCTCAAATCATAAAAGAACTTTCTTCTTTGCTGAGCTATAAAAGTTGGAGGCAAATACATGGAGACAATAAAGTTAGCATAATCAGCATACCAAGGGCTTCCTCGCGAGTTCACCCCTACTGCGGCTAATTGCTCATTTGGAAAACTATCATTAACAGGCATAGGATCAAAAGAGATGTTTTCCAAGCGAGATAAATTATCAGCTACAGGATTTTCAGCACCCTTTCTATCTACTATATGTAGATCAAACTCTTGTAAAAGTAGTACCCATCTAATAAGCCAAGGCTTAGCGTCCTTCTTTGTCATAAGATATTTAATAGCAGCATGATCAGTATGAATAGTTACTTTTGAGTCCACAATATAGGGCCTAAACTTATCACAAGCAAAGACAACAGCTAGAAATTCCTTTTCAGTAGTAGCATAATTCCTTTGAGCAGCGTCTAGAGTCTTACTAGCATAATGGATAACGTTCAGCTTTTTATCAATACGTTTCCCAAGGACAGCACCTACAGCAAAATCACTAGCATCACACATTATTTCAAAGGGTAAACTCCAATCAGGTGGTTGAACAATAGGAGCTGTTGTTAAAGCATTTTTAAGAGTTTCAAAAGCTTCCTTACAATCGTCATCAAAAACGAAGGGTACATCCTTTTGAAGAAGATTAGTAAGGGGTTTTGATATCCTAGAAAAGTCTTTAATAAACCTTCTATAGAAACCAGCATGACCAAGGATACTACGAATACCTTTTATGTCTCTTGGGCATGGCATCTTCTCAATTGCCTCAACCTTAGCTCTATCAACTTCTATTCCTCTTTCAGAAACTTTATGCCCAAGAACAATCCCTTCGTTAACCATGAAGTGGCATTTCTCCCAATTAAGAACAAGAGTAGTTTCTTCACATCTCTGCAAAACTTTATCAAGGTTGTGCAGACAACTATCAAAAGAAGTTCCATAGATAGAAAAGTCATCCATGAACACTTCTACAATTTCCTCACAAAAGCCATGAAAGATAGCAGACATGCACCTTTGGAAAGTAGCCGGAGCATTACATAAACCAAAGGGCATACGTCTATAAGCATAAGTCCCATAAGGGCAAGTAAAAGTAGTTTTTTCTTGATCTTGTTGTTTAACAGCAATTTGAGAGAAACCAGAATAACCATCAAGAAAACAAAAATGGGTCTTTTTAGACAACCTTTCCAACATTTGATCAATAAAAGGAAGCGGGTAGTGATCTTTCTTAGTGACTTTATTGACTTTCCTAAAATCGATGCACATCCTATAGCCTACTACTATTCTTTGAGGAATAAGCTCATCGTTATCATTAGGGACAACGGTAATACCTCCCTTTTTAGGAACACAATGAACAGGACTAACTCATTCACTATCAGCAATAGGGTAAATAATACCAGCATCAAGGTGTTGGGTCCGCAGCGTAGAAAACAAAAAAATTCCTACGATGAGAACTATACGCCATGATCTATCTACTAGATACAGAGCAACGGGTGGACATACATCCATGGAGAACTTACCCTCGAAGACAACGAGTTTTGTTAACGAGTAGGAACTTGTGGTTGATGTAGTCGTACGCTTGCCGATCTCAAGATCGTGTGGAAGTCCGAGCGCCGCAAATCAGCAGCGCATCCATCCTCGCACACACGTTTAAGCCACCGGACAACCTCCACCTCCTCGCTCCAGCGAATCAGCGGAGGCAGCAACTCCTTCCAAACGCAAGGCCACCGGGAACATGTATCTCGCTAATCCGAGACCATGGGGGAATATCTAGAGGGGGAGACAGATCCTTCACGAGGAGGTGTGAGGATAAAGGAGGGAATGGGTGGCCTTTTATAGGAGGAGGGGGGTGCCCCCTCTCTCCATGGCCGGCGCATGGGGGGTGACCCCTCACCTCCCCCATTCATGTGGTGGTAACCCCTCCACATTAAAATGCCTCTTCACATTCCCTTTTAAAGTCTCCACTTTAAATGCATTAAATTTCTCCAAATTTAATGCTCTCTCATTTAATAAAACTCTTTTATTTATTTTATTCAGAATTTTGTTAATTACTTTAATTAACAAACATTCACACAAAACCCCTTGCAACATTTCAATATTACATGCAGAACCACTTTCTGCAATTTCACCCGAAACAATTCCGGTTTCTATCGAAACATTTCCTGCGCTTTGCAAACCTTTTGTCTAGAACATATGTGCTCCTAAATAGTGTCTGGCAACCCTTAAGTGTGTCACCCTATGGTTCGCGAATAATGCAGACATGATTGAGACTCCTCTCAGATCAATAATCAGAAGCGGGACCTGGAGATCCATACTGACTCCTGCATATTCAACGATGACTTCTGTGATCGTGAGAACCTTTAATGTCAGCAATTTAATCCCTTTGTCTCATGATATAATACATGTCCGAGATTCGATCATCGGTATCCAAATACCTAGTTTGATCTCGTTACCGACATGCACTCTTTTCTCGTTCCCGTGATACAACATTCTAGTGATCACATCACTTGCTTGCAAGCTATCTTAATGTGATATCACCGAGAGGGCCCAGACTATATCTATCCGTCATCTGGATTGACAAATTCCACTCTTGATCCATGAGCCTCAACATAACACCTTCGTAGTACTGAACCCGTCTTTATAGTCACCCCGTTACGGTGTGACGTTTGATGTTATCAAGATACTCTTCCGGTGTTAGCAATTAAAATGATCTCATGGTCTAAGGACTCAGACTACTTTGTATGATGTTATAGCAATATAAACATAATGACTTGATCGTAATGCTATACTTCGGATGAATGTTCATCACATCATTTCACAAATGATGTGACCTTGTTAATAACAACATCCAATGTCCATGATCAGGAAACTTTGATCATCTTGTTAATCAACAAGCTAGTCTATAAGAGAGGCATAACTAGGAACCCTTTTTGTTTATTAAACACAAATGTATTGATGTTTCCTATCAATACAATTATAGCATGCAAAATAAACATCTATCATATACATATAATAACAACTTTATTATTGCCTCTCAGGGCATATTTCCTTCAGTCTCCCACTTGCACTAGAGACAATAATCTAGTTTACACAGTGATAAATCTAACACCCATGGAGTTCTGGTGTTGATCATGTTTTGCCCTAGGGAGTACTTTAGTCAACGGATCTGCTACATTTAGGTCCATGTGCACTTTACAAATCTTTATATCTCCATCCTTGACATGCTTGCAGATGGAGTGAAACCGGCGCTTAATATGTTTGGAATTCTTGTGAGACCTTGGTTCCTTTGCATTGGCTATGGCTCCATTGTTGTCACAATAGGTCACCATCGGGTCCAACGCACTGGGAACCACACCTAGTTCTATAATGAACTCTTTCATCCAAACTGCCTCCTGCGCCGCTTCTGAAGCAGCAACATATTCCACCTCCATTGTTGATCCAGCCACCACTGGTTGTTTGGAACTCCTCCAACTAACTGCTGCTCCATTCAAGAGAAATACATATCCGGATTGAGACTTAGAGTCATCCGGATCGGTGTCAAAGCTAGCATCGACATAACACTTAGCGACTAGCTCTTCTTCACCTCCGTATATAAGAAACATATCCTTAGTTCTTCTCAAGTACTTGAGGATGTTCTTTACCGCTATCCAGTGTTCCGAACCTGGATCAGATTGGTACCTACTAGTCAAACTAATAGCATGTGCCACATCCGGTCTTGTACATAGCATGGCATACATAATAGAGCCTATGGCCGAGGCATAGGGGATCTTATCCATCATCTCTCTTTCTTCCGCCGTAGCCGGACTTTGAGTCTTACTCAATGTCTTGCCTTGCAACATAGGTAAGAACCCCTTCTTACTTTCGTCCATATTAACCTTCTTTAATATCTTATCAAGGTATGTACTCTGCGATAGCCCAATTAGGCGTCTTGATCTATCTCTATAGATTTTAATGCCTAATATATATGAAGCTTCACCAAGGTCCTTCATCGAAAATTTGCTGTTTAGATAACTTTTAACACTGTTTAAAAGATCTATATCATTTCCAATCAATAATATGTCATCCACATATAATATCAGAAATGCCACATTGCTCCCACTCACTTTCTTGTAAATACAAGCCTCTCCATAAGTTTGGACAAATCCAAACTCTTTGATCACCTCATCAAAGCGGAGATTCCAACTCCGTGATGCTTGCTTCAGTCCATAGATGGATCGCTGAAGTTTGCACACCTTATTAGCATCCTTAGGATCGACAAAACCCTTTGGTTGTATCATATAAAACTCTTCTTCAATATTACCATTGAGGAACGCAGTTTTGACATCCATCTGCCATATTTCATAATCGAAATATGCAGCAATTGCTAACATAATCCTAACCGACTTAAGCGTCACTACGGGAGAGAATGTCTCATCGTAGTCAACTCCTTGAATTTTTCGAAACCCCTTTACGACAAGTCGAGCCTTATAGATGGTTACATTACCATTAGCATCAGTTTTTCTTTTGGAAATCCATTTATTCTCAACGGCCTTTCGATCGTGAGGTAAGTCCACCAAGGTCCAAACCTGGTTTTCGTACATGGATTCCATCTCGGATTTCATGGCTTCTAGCCATTTGTTGGAATCAGGGCTCATCATTGCTTCTTCATACGTCGTAGGGTCATCTATTTCATCAATCATGAAATTCATAACAGGATTGTCGTACAGTTCAGGAGCTGCACGTGTCCTGTTTGACCTGCGAGGTTCGGTAGTGTCCTCTTTCGGAGTTTTATGATCAATATCATTAGCTCTCTCTTCATTAGGTGAAGTCAACTCCGAAACAACTTCCGGTGCTGCGCTACTCGCCATTTCATGAAGAGAAGGTTCAATAACCTCTTCGAGTTCTACCTTCCGACTACTCACACCTTTCGCGAGAAACTCCTTCTCAAGAAAGGATCCATTCTTGGCAACAAAGACCTTGCCCTCGGATCTGTGATAAAAGGTATACCCAATTGTTTCCTTAGGGTATCCTATGAAGACGCATTTTTCCGCTTTGGGTTCGAGTTTATCCGGTTGAAGTTTCTTCACATAAACATCACATCCCCAAACTTTAAGAAATGACAGCTTAGGTTTGTTTCCAAACCATAATTCATACGGTGTCTTTTCAACGGATCTAGATGGTGCCCTATTTAAAGTGAATGTAGCGGTTTCCAGTGCATAACCCCAAAATGACAGTGGCAAGTCAGTCAGAGACATCATAGATCGAACCATATCCAATAAAGTACGATTACGACGTTCTGACACACCATTACGTTGTGGTGTTCCGGCAGGCGTGAGTTGTGAAACTATTCCACACTCTTTCATGTGTGTGCTAAACTCGTAACTAAGATACTCTCCTCCACGGTCAGACCATAGAATTTTGATCTTTTTATTACGATGATTATCCACTTCATTCTGAAATTCTTTGAACTTTTCAAAAGTTTCAGACTTGTGTTTCATCAAATAGATATACCCGTATCTACTCGAATCATCCGTGAAAGTAACAAAATAACGATATCCACCTCGCGCTGACACACTCATTGGTCCACACACATCAGTATGTATGATTTTCAATAAATCTGTCGCCCGTTCCATTGAACCGGAAAACGGCGTTCTAGTCATCTTGCCCATAAGGCATGGCTCACATGTATCAAATGATTCAAAATCAACTGATTCCAAAAGTCAATCAGAATGGAGTTTCGTCATGCGTTTAACGCCAATATGACCTAGACGGCAGTGCCACATATATGCAGATATATCATTATCAAGTTTAATCCTTTTAGCATAAACATTATGAATATGCGTAATACTACTATCGAGATCCAATAGAAATAAACCATTCAACACTGGTGCATGACCATAAAAGATATTATTCATATAAATCGAACAACCATTGTTTTCAGATTTAAACGAATAACCACTTTGCATCAAACATGATCCAGATACAATGTTCATGCTCAGTGCGGGCACCAAATAACAATTATTCAGGTTTATAACTAATCCCGATGGCATATGGAGAGGCAGTGTTCCGACGGCGATCACATCAACTCTTGATCCATTGCTGACCCTCATCATGACCTCATCCCTAGCTAGTTGTCGCTTGTTCTGCAGCCCCTGGACCGAGTTACATATATTAGCAACCGATCCCGTATCAAATACCCAGGTGCTACTGCGAGTACTAGTCAAGTACACATCAATAACATGTATATCGCATATACCTTTGTTTTCCTTGCCGGCCTTTTTGTCCGCCAAATACTTGGGGCAGTTGCGCTTCCAATGTCCAGTCCCCTTGCAATAGTAGCACTCGGGGTCAGACTTAGGGCCAGCTCGGGGTTTCTTTTCAGGAGCGGCAACAGATTTGCCGCCCTTCTTTCCCTTCTGCTTGCCTTTCTTGTCCTTCTTGAAACCGGTGGTCTTATTGATCATCAACACTTGATGTTCTTTCCTAATCTCCACTTCTGCAGTCTTAAGCATTGACAGAAGCTCGGGAAGAGACTTCTTCATGCCCTGCATATTATAGTTCATCACGAAGCTCTTGTAGCTAGGTGGCAGAGATTGGAGAACACGATATATGCCTAAGTCAATGGGAATCGTTATTCCCAAGGACACAAGCTTATCGGCGTACCCAGACATTTTGAGTACGTGCTCACTAACGGAGCTGTTCTCTTCGATCATGCAGCTAAAGAACTTTTCAGAAGCATTATAACTCTCTACGGCAGCATGGGTATCGAAAATCATTTTCAATTCTCCCATGGTATCAAAGGCATTGCCATTTTCGAAACATTTTCGAAGTTCTGGTTCTAGCCCATACAGTATGCCGCAATGAACTAAGTTGTGGTCCTCCTGACGAGTTATATAGAAGTTCTTTTCCTCGTCAGGGGCATCAGGAGCTGGTGGGGGGCCTAGCGGCGCCTCTAGCACATATTGCTTTTGTGCAGCAGTGAGGAGAATCCTCAAATTCATAGCCCAGTTGGTGAAGTTGCTACCATTCGCAGCAAGCTTCTCTTTCTCCATGAACACATTGAAATTAAAAGCAGGTGGTGCCATCTACAACAGAATTTGTAAAATATATTTAGACTAAGTTTATGATAGATTGAGTTCAACTAATCCAAATTACTAATGAACTCCCACTCAAAAACAACATCCCTCGTGTCCTTTTGGTGATTACATGAACCAAATCCACTACACCAAGTCCGATCATCACGTGAGTCGGTGTAGCTTCAAAGGCGAGTATCTATATAGGCATCATATCAACTATATGACTCATGCTTAACCTTTCGGTCCATGTTCCGAGGCCATGTCTGTACATGCTAGGCTCGTCAAGTAAGAACCTTAGTATTCGCGTGTGTAAAACTGTCTTACACCCGTTGTATGAAAGCACAGAGTCGAGAACACCCGATCATCACGTGATGCCTCAAAACACGATCCACAAAACGGTGCATACTTAAGGAAGAACACATTTTATCTTGATATCTAAATGAGGGATCATCTTATAATGCTACCAAAAGCGCCAAACTAGCAATATAAGATGCTAACATCTAATGTGTGAAGTGAGGTGATATGGTCCATGCATTTGATCTCTATCATTTGCATCGTGGTATGATCTCTATCATTCCTTTGTGTGTAAGGCCAAGGTCTATGGAACTTACACGTTAAGTGAGTTGTAAGAGTATCTATCATACATCTACTTACAACAATACCATATCAAGACACTAGCCCAGCAACGATCTAAACTAGACGCCTCTAATTTATCAATTACAAGTTTTACGTGGCTTAGGGCTTTCAGAGATAGAACCGGTCTTACCTACGAACATGAACCACAACGAGGATAACCAAATTATTAGCAACTCGTTGTAAATCAGATATTGACTATAGTAGGAGAGACAGACACCCGCTAGCCACTTATGCAAAACATGTTACATGTCAGTCGTGGAACCGGTCTCATGTACGATGACATGTAAGGTTGGTCCGGGCCGCTTCATCCCACTATGCCACCAATATCCAAAGTACATAGAAGATGCAATAACATGATCATCATCGCCCACATATAAACATATGTGTACTACCCGTGCAAAGCACCTACGCATAGATCAGGCTCTGATACCACTGTTGGGTCCGCAGCATAGAAAACAAAAAATTTCCTACGATGAGAACTATACGCCAAGATCTATCTACTAGATACAGAGCAACGGGTGGACATACATCCATGGAGAACTTACCCTCGAAGACAACGAGTTTTGTTAACGAGTAGGAACTCGTGGTTGATGTAGTCGTACGCTTGCCGATCTCAAGATCGTGTGGAAGTCCGAGCGCCGCAAATCAGCAGCTGTAACTACCTCGGTGAATTACACTCTTAGTTAATGCCTGGATGAACGAAAGTGGTTAAAATAGTACGGTGGGGCCCAGGGCCACTCACGGTAGACCTTTCGGCCGTCCTAACCACTCTCAAACAACGGGACAAGAACGAGCGGCGTAATCGGCAAGCGAAGGGATCAACTACATACACAAATGAGTATGTATGCAAGCCACATACAACAGTCCTCAGAGCCATTCCATCTAAAAGAAATAGAAATATTGCAACGCCATACGGCAAGATCCAAATGTCCTAGATAGATATAATAATTTAGGATAGCTCCTCATACATCACACATCAGAGTATCAGGCGGAAGCGGAAAACAAGATCCGAGTACAGATAAGAAGCAAATTGGCATAAGATGCCCCATGAATAAGCACATCCCGCCCACAGATCACACGGATCCCCGTTTCCGGAATCTCTACACCGAATGATCGTTGCCAACATCATCTGTCTCTTCCACCCAGTATCCATCTTGCGGGTACACCTGTTCATCTGAATCAAACAATTTATCGAGTGAGACCCTAGGGGTACTCAGCAAGTCTTTATGCCACTAAAGGGGACACAACCTGGGGTGACGCAATTGCAGCAAAAGATAATACCTAACAATTCTACAGAGACTCGCTAACCTTCCGCCTAACCAATGATGGACGGAAGTCCGTGAATTAAGAACAACAGTTATAACAGTATAACTAACAGATCCATCCTCCTCCTCGCTTACCAACGAGGAAGCGGACGAACATCCCCATCATCCGTTGGCAGTTTTATTAACCATTCCATGAGTGTTGCACTATTTACTAGTCAAGTACTTAGTCAAATTAAAAGCGGTACTTTAATTATACTTGGCTATGATCGAGAAACTGTGCTCCAAGTCGTCCATATCCGTGGACACGGCTTTCAGAAAGATTTACCCTGCAGGGGTGCACGAATAGCAACACACACTCGATCAACCTCGGAAAAACCAAACCAAAACCCAATGAGGCATTCACGACAAAGCAATCACAGGATTCAGAAACATTTCAGGGGGCCACCCCATTAAGCTACCCGCAACGAAGTTGGCCGGCTCCGAGACGGACCCAAGGTTTGTGTGGACGGCGGTAAACGACTAGGAACCTGAAAATGTGACTGGGCTTGTCGATACAGCGAAAACGTGTCACGATCCAAAACAGTACAGGTGCTACTCGCACAATTTTAAATAAAGCAGTAACATGGCATAAGTACAAAATAGTAATAAAGCCCCAAACTAATTGTGGCCCCAAGAAATAAGAATGAATCAAGCTCTGGCTCAGGGGGGTCCATAAGGCCTCCCGGATGTGGATAGTGCGAATAAACAAGGAACAGGAATCAAGTACTCGGGGTCCTACGGGACACAAGTGAGCATGAAAAACCAAATAGCAGATATTGCTCACCGGTGCCTCTTTCATTAGTTATCCCACTACTACTCAGGTTATGTTGTTTAGGTACCTCATTATTCATCAGACACTCACATACCCTACTCATGCTTTTCTACGACTCGCATGGCTCAAACAACTCCTGTAGTAATGGCTCATGGGACCGGAACAGGCTTGGTGTGGTTTAAAGTAAAGGCTATGCAGTACTTGGGATTCAATTTAATGCAATCGCGACTCAATGATGCAAGAATAAGATAGAGGCAATAGGTACTGTATGTATGCAAGCATGTGTTAGTGCTTGCCTGGCAGCTCAGTTGAAGCGAGAGATGGATCTGGGTAATACTCCTGTGATTCCTGGTAATTCTCCTGCTGGGCATCTATTCGAAGAAGAACCAAACAAACAAGGGCCAACATAAATAAAGTGCACAAGCATATGAATTAAAATGCAACAAGCAACCAAGCATGCCATGATGAATGATGCACAATTTCATGGCATTAAAGTAGCATGGCAGAGGTGAGGTGTGGATACAAGAAATAAAGCCTTTTATTATTTATTTAACCAAGTTTTATTGTCATAAACAGTTCAGATTTTAAATGACAACATGATGCATGCTTCAATTCACAACAAGGACTTCGTAAATAGAACGGGCTCGTCGCGCTGATCGATTTAGACATATTATTTGTCAAATTTGGAGTTATAAAACAAAAGTTATTAATTAAATAAGGAAAAGGGCATTTTTATTGTAATTTTAATCATCTCGAAATTTAAAGTGTCCAAAATATATTTTGAAGGGCATAATTGAATTCCTCACATTTTTCTGATTCCAAAACATATATTATTTGTATTATTTGGATTTGTATTTTAAAAATTATTTAAATCTGATTTGAATTTGAATTTAAAAACAATTTGGAAAAGTTTAAATAAAAACAGACAGCCGGAATTACTTTTCTCACTCAGGCAATTCTAGCCACAGACACTGACAGGTGGGCCTTTATGCTGACTAGGCCACGCGCAGGAAAAACTTTTGTCACCGCGGGCTCAGCTAGCCACTAAGGCTGCGGGGTGGGCCAACTAGCGCAGGCCCGCGTGTCAGCGGAGAGCGAGACAGGGGCTGACAGGTGGGCCGGGGGTTGGAGCGCGGGTTGCGGCCGTAAAAAGCCGAGGGGTTTTCCGCAAGATGGCCAGGGCGACTGACAGGTGGGGCACTAGGAGCGCGGGTTGCGAGAATTAAAAAGGTGGGGGGCTTTTTGCAAATCGACCACGACCCCGGGTTACTGTTTTTCTTCCTCTCGCGTCTGACGGCAACTCGTGCGCGCGGCGCGAGCGGGGTTCGATCCTGGGACGCGGGGAAGCGCGCAGAGGGTGCTAACCGCTGCGGCGGGCTAGGGGAGCTGACAGGGAGGTGGGCGCGGGCTAGATAAGGGGCTGTGCGGCGCGGAATATCTGCAGATGCCGGCGAGCTCTGGCGCGCGGTGGGTGTTCGACGAAACGTACGGTGGCGTTAGGGCGGTACGGCGAGGCGGACCATGTCAGGGAGGAGAGGATGCTCACTGCGGGCTCGACGGCAGGCTCGGATCGGACGGGGACGCGGCGGATCGTCGGGGATGTAGGCGCTCCGGCGGCTAGGGTTTGGCGTCGGCGGCGATGTACTGGCGGTGCTGGGAAGCTCCTCGTCCAAGACAGCGTGTACGGGGCAACGCAGAGGGATGTCCTCGAGCTCCCAGGCCTCTTCCACGTCGAGCTCGGCGGCTGGAAAGAAGAAGACGAGGTGGTGCTGGCGGCGACCGGCGTCGGCTGCTGGTGGTCGGAGAGGAAGACGGGGAAGGAGGGGGCGGCTCGGCCAGATCTGGGAGAGGCCAGAGAGGCTTGGGGAGGAAGGAAAAAGGAGGGAGAGGAAGGAGGAAAGCAGGCGAAGCACGGCAGAGATAAGGTGGCCTCATGCCACCTTTCTCTCCTTTTCTCCCTCGAGCACGTGCTCGGCCGGCTGGAGCTGGTCCTGGGGCTGCAGGTGGGGCTTGGTCGAGAGGGAGGGACAGCCAGGTGGGGCTAGCTCAGCCAGGAGAGAAAGAGAGAGAGAAGAGGGAGTAGATCGGGCTAGGGTTAGGTGGAGCTCGGGTTAGGCATGGGCTAGGGTTTGGGTGTGGGCCAGGGAGTGGGTGGCCAGGTGGTGCTCGGCAGGCTAGAGAGAGAGGGAGAGTAAGAGAGAGATTTGGGAGTAGGTTAGGGTTTAGTAGAAATAGGGTTAAAAGAATAATGAAGAGAAAACTAGGTTTAGATTATTATTAGGTGTTTAGTTGTTAATTTTGTTTATGAGGACATCTCAAGAAAGATTATGGGGCTTGGACTAACTTGAGCTAGAAGGAATGGAAACAAGAAAGAAAGAGGAAGAAAAGAAATTAGGTGGAAAAAGAAAAGCTCATATGATCATGCATGTAGAAAATAAATTTAAAGAAAAGAATGTGGGAGAGGATATGAGAATGGTGGAGTGGTAGGAGATGTTTTCCACAAGATAGGAACCAACAAAACCAAAGAATGGTGGAGAGGATATGAGAATGGTGCATGTCACCTCAAAAATTATTCTTTCTTTTTATCACTTACCTACTCGAGGACGAGCAGGAGTTAAGCTTGGGGATGTTGATACATTGCAAATGTATCTATAATTTTTGATGTTCCATGCTTGGTTTTATCCACTTTCTTGTGTTTTGTTCCAACTTTGGAGTACTTTTCATATGATTTCTTGGACTAACCTATTAACAAGAGCCACAGTGCTAGCTGCCTGTTTTCTGCTGTTTTGGTTCTAGGAAAGTCAGAAAATGAATATTCTCGGAATTAGACGGGACAAAAGCAAAAGTGCCTATTTTCTCGAAGTCATCAGATGCCAGAATACGAGACGGAGAGGGGCCAGAGGCCGGCCACACCACCTGGCTGCGCGGCCAGGCTTAGCCCGCGCCAGGGGGTGGTGTGGTGGCCCCTAGCACCCCCTCGGCCTCCCCTTCCGCCTATAAGATGCCCTCGGGACGAAAACCCTAAGTGCCCGATCAAAAATCCACGAAAGAGCCTGTAGCCGCCGTCATCTCCATCCCTAGATCGGAGGGATCTGAAGCTCTTCCCGGCACCCTGCCTGAGAGGGGAATTCACCCTGGAGGCCTTCTTGATCACCATGCAAGCCTCCGGTGTGATGCATGAGTAGTTCATCCTTGGACTATGGATCCATGGAGTACCTAGATGGCTGGTTCTCCTCCTTTGTGCTTTCATGTTTAGATCTTGTGAGCTCCGTTCATGATCAAGATCGTCTATTTGTAATTCTGCATGTTGTTTTTGCGGGGAGCCGATGGATATTGAGATGCTATTTCATATTGATTATTGATTCTATCATGTCTTTGTTATTTGTGATCTTGCATGCTTTCCGTTGTTAGTAGCTATCTTGGCCAAGTAGATGCTAGCAACTCCAAGAGTTAGTATTTATGCTCGATAGTGGGTTCATGCCTCTGGTAATCTAGGAAGTGGCATAAATCTCTAAGGTACTAGATGTGTTGTTGCTACTAGGGAGAAAACCAAAATCCTTTGTTCATAGAACAATCGTATTGTTTACTTTACATGCAGTTCGTAAAGCAATAATCTGTTGCTTGCAACTTAATACTGGAGGGGGTTCGGATGATAACGTGAAGGTGGATTATTAGTCATATATGCAGTTGGATGGCGGTCTATGTATAATGTTGTAATGCCCAATCAAGTCTCAAAGGAGTCAAGATGATTAGTATATGCATGTATGCTTTCTCGATGTTTGTCAATTGCCTCGCTGTAATTTGTTCACCCAGCATGTTATCTATCTTAAGGAGAGCCACCTCTAGTGAACTATGGATCCCGGTCCTTTTGTTTTACATACAATCTACAATCTTTTACTGCTTTGTGTTTACTTTCTGCAAACTATTACTTCTTTCCATTCGATACGTTTAATCCTTTGTTTTCTGCAAAACACAGTGAGATTGACAACCTCATCGCAAGTTGGGGACAAAGTTCTGTGGTTGTGTTGTGCAGGTCTCCACGTTGCTACTAGCACTGGTAGGGCGCCCTGCCAAATCTCAGCTAGTAACATCTTTGGGGTGTTTCCTTGCTCCTACTGGTTCGATTAAACCTTAGTTTCATAACTGAGGGAAACTTGCTGTTGTGCTCATCATACCTCCTCTTGGGGTTCTCAACGAGCTCTACATCAACATCGCACCAAGACTTTTCTGGCGCCATACACAGAGCCATCACACTACTGCTGCAAAAGAAGAACATTTGTCTGCTCCTCAAAGAAATCGACGATGTCCTCCGTAGGCCGATCAACTACCTGATAGTGCGGAACCATGTCCCAAGTTTTCCCTTCTGGCGGAGGCGGCGGTCCAGTAGGAACAGACGTGTTGTCCACATCTAGCCTATACAGCCGCACCAGCGACAACGCAACTTTGGCACCAGCGACCAGTTGCTACCGCACGCACTCGTGGACCGCACTTATATCCTGAAACTTCGCCAATAGAGCCAATAGGCTTCAGGGCACCATGTCGAGAGGAAACATTGCTTGGAAGATATGCCTAAGACACGACTGCGCCTTCTTCAAGCAATGATGTACTCGCGAAGAGCGATCCTGCAGGGTCACTAATGCGACTGCACAGTCGTGGTCCACCCAAAAGTACCCACTAGCCTGTAACTGCTCCTAGGTCAAGTCATTCATTCAAATAGCCACCTGGTCATTCTCATCTTGTGGATGACGAGCGCTAACAACTACACCAAGCAAGAAGCAAAGTGTAAGGACAAGGCATCACCGCGACTAGCTAAAACACAAGATGAGAAGACATAGAGCTAACATTTAAACTGCTCGTTCAACTGCGCCACTTCATCCAAGAGATACTTCTTGCGGCCAGTGGCCTTCTCAGCTTTCGACTTCCACACATCTGCCTTACCGCAGATGATGGGAAACTCATGCTCCAACTGCTTAATACGATCGCGCAGTCGTTAAATCAACGCCAATTCCTCCACCTATGAATGCGGCTGCGCCAAGGTTTCATCAGTGGGAGGAGAGTCATGAGGATCACTCAAAGGACCCTAGTTACAATCAAGCAATAGGAAAATGAGACCAATCATACATTGATAAAAAGGAGGATTGCATTCAAATTTGATAAAAGTATCAAGGGGGCACCCCCCACAAAATGCGGATCAGCAAAAGAAAGCTACAACTATTACAAAGGGAAGCTACGGAGCAATATGCTTCCTCGACTTGGACTTCGGCTTTGGGGGCTTCCTCAAATCCGTGGCAGTCTCCAATGCCACAGACTTCTCGGTGGTAGCCCCAGACGCCGACGCCTTTGCCGCCTTCACTTGCGGCAACTCTTTAGAATACTTGGCGGCTGTCTCGATGAGACGAGGCCTATATTTACTGCATTTAGTGGCGAAGGGAGCAAACACTACCTGCTAGCCTTTCGCGTCGTCAGGCACTGCCTCAGATATTGCGCTCGGGTCCAGCTCTGCACCATGTGCTTGCGCCATCACGAGTGCCATGGTAGCGCCGAGAGACCGCTATGCATTCTTGAAGTCTATCGGGATGCCTTCTGCGAAGGACTCCACCAAGCCATCAAGGGTCTTGATTAAGCTAGCCTTGGGGAACATATCTGTTGGGTCCGCAGCATAGAAAACAAAAAAATTCCTACGATGAGAACTATACGCCAAGATCTATCTACTAGATATAGAGCAACGGGAGGACATACATCCATGGAGAACTTACCCTCGAAGACAACGAGTTTTGTTAACGAGTAGGAACTCGTGGTTGATGTAGTCGTACGCTTGCCGATCTCAAGATCGTGTGGAAGTCCGAGCGCCGCAAATCAGCAGCGCATCCGTCCTCGCACATACGTTCAAGCCACCGGACAACCTCCACCTCCTCGCTCTAGCGAATCAGTGGAAGCAGCAACTCCTTCCAGACGCAAGGCCACCGGGAACATGTATCTCGCTAATCCGAGACCATGGGGAAATATCTAGAGGGGGAGAGAGATCCTTCACGAGGAGGTGTGAGGATAAAGGAGGGAATGGGTGGCCTTTTATAGGAGGAGGGGGTGCCCCCTCTCTCCATGGCCGGCGCATGGGGGGTGACCCCTCATCTCCCCCATTCATGTGGTGGTAACCCCTCCACATTAAAATGCCTCTTCACATTCCCTTTTAAAGTCTCCACTTTAAATGCATTAAATTTCTCCAAATTTAATGCTCTCTCATTTAATAAAACTCTTTTATTTATTTTATTCAGAATTTTGTTAATTACTTTAATTAACAAACATTCACATAAAACCCCTTGCAACATTTCAATATTACATGCAGAACCACTTTCTGCAATTTCACCCGAAACAATTCCGGTTTCTATCGAAATAATTCCTGTTTCTATCGAAACATTTCCTGCGCTTTGCAAACCTTTTGTCTAGAACATAGGTGCTCCTAAATGGTGTCCGGCAACCCTTAAGTGTGTCACCCTACGGTTCGCGAATAATGCAGACATGATTGAGACTCCTCTCAGATCAATAATCAGAAGCGGGACCTGGAGATCCATACTGACTCCTGCATATTCAACGATGACTTCTGTGATCGTGAGAACCTTTAAGGCCAGCAATTTAATCCCTTTGTCTCATGATATAATACATGTCCGAGATTCGATCATCGGTATCCAAATACCTAGTTTGATCTCGTTACCGACATGCACTCTTTTCTCGTTCCCGTGATATAACATTCTAGTGATCACATCACTTGCTTGCAAGCTATCTTAATGTGATATCACCGAGAGGGCCCAGAGTATATCTATCCGTCATATGGATTGACAAATTCCACTCTTGATCCATGAGCCTCAACATAACACCTTCGTAGTACTGAACCCGTCTTTATAGTCACCCTGTTACGGTGTGACGTTTGATGTTATCAAGATACTCTTCCGGTGTTAGCAATTAACATGATCTCATGGTCTAAGGACTAAGACTACTTTGTATGATGTTATAGCAATATAAACATAATGACTTGATCGTAATGCTATACTTCGGATGAATGTTCATCACATCATTTCACAAATGTTGTGACCTTGTTATTAACAACATCCAATGTCCATGATCAGGAAACTTTGATCATCTTGTTAATCAACAAGCTAGTCTATAAGAGAGGCATAACTAGGAACCCTTTTTGTTTATTAAACACACATGTATTGATGTTTCCTATCAATACAATTATAGCATGCAAAATAAACATCTATCATATACAAGAAATATATAATAACAACTTTATTATTGCCTCTCAGGGCATATTTCCTTCAATATCCTCGCGGAGGCGTCTCAGCATGTTCTTGGCCTTCCCCAGTGTATCTTGGACGGACACACTACGCTCTTCGACTGTGGCTACGACGCCAGCCAAAGCATCTGCACGGTACATGGCCTGGGCGTCAAAGCTTACGCCGACGGCATCTGCAGACATAGAGTATCAGCACAGTGACATGAAATCAAATAGGGAAAAATACAAGTGTAGCTGAACAATACCTGATAGAGCCTTCGCAATCGAGAAAAGTTGTTCTTCGAACATGTGGCATCCTGCTAAAACCACTACTAGAAAATCGCGGTGTTTTTGTGCATTGCATCATCATGACTACATGCTCATGTCATCATGCCACATTGCATTTGAGCATCGTCATTCATCTTGCATTTGTTTGTCTAAAACTATTTTCGAAAAGCCTATGTTTGTTTTCTAAATGTCCCCTGTCTTTATTTCAAATCAAAACTCCGGGCTTTTCCGGGTCTTTTTATTTTTTTGTCTAAAGACGGATTACAAAAAGCCTCGTTTTTAATAAATAAAATATTTAAATTATTTTTGGGAGGCAGCCAGCCAGGCCCGAAAGCCCAGTCGGCCACCTCCAGATAAAAACCCTACCTACCCCAGATCCTTACCCAACCCTAACCCTACCCCACCGACAGCCACCACACTCCCTGGCCCCTGCCCCTGTCACGTTACACAGCATGACACACGCGCGCCGTGCATGCACAGCACGCCACCCCCGCTCGCCTCCACCTACCTCTGGCCCCACCTTCTTTTTATTTTCCCGCCTGTGCGCGCAGCCAACCACCCGCTCCCGCCCAAGACCACCTACGCGCCCCTCCCCAGGCGACGCACGCTCCCGCCCACCTGCGCTCTTCTCCACACCCACCTGGTCGCCACCCACCCCGCTTGGTGCCACTCCCCAGCCTGCTCTCCTGACCGCGCCTCGATCCCATCGCCACAATCCCCAACCCCTGCACAATCCCCCACCCCGTGTGGCCCCGCGTGGACACCACCCCGCCTCCTCCCTCATTTCCCACCCACCACCGACAGCCACCCTACCTACCCCACTCCTCCCCAGATCCCTCACCGCCGCCGCCGGCTCGTCTCGCCACCTGCGGCCTCTGCTCTGAACCGTCGCCATGCCAGCGGGTCCTGGCCGCCCTCGACCTCGTCCCCGGGCGCCGCCTCCTCCCTCCGTGCATAGAGCGCCGCCGCCCGCAAGCGCAGTCCCCGGCTCTTCGCCTCGTCGCCGCCGATAGAGTCGGTCGTCCTCCCGCGTTCGGTCGCCTTCCGCCCCCAGCCGGCGCATCTCCGGCCCCGCCATGTTTCTCCCTCGCTTGCCTCCTCGACCAGATCGGGACCGGCCTCACCGGAGCCCCGTCAGCGCCGCCGTCAAGTGATGCAGTGCGCCCTGCCGCCAGAAGCCGCACTGCGTCGCCTCCTGCAGCCTCTGCTCCTGTCTGCTTGAACCCCGGCCGCCCCTCCCTCAGCTCCGCCGACCGAACGACCCCAAGCCGCTCCGCCTCTGCTCGCCGTCGTCGGGCCCTGCATCGGCTCGGCCTCCATCGCCTCCTCGCGGTATCCCTACCGTAGAGCTCCAACCGCCGCCACGAGCCCCGCCATCGCGCTCCTCCTCTCCGAGTTTGGCCCGCTCCCTGAGCCGGCGCCTCCAACACGTCCCCACGCGAGAGCTCACCGTTGTGGGCTCCCATCTCTGTGCTTTGCGTCCGCTTGAGCCTCAAGCTCGCCTCCGTCTGTACGTGCTCCTGGCCGTGTTGGCCTCGATGTTGTAGTTGTTTGTACTTTACCATGACCAAGTGGCGATGTGGTACTGTTGTTTGTGCTGGTGCGGTGACTACTGCGACTATGATCTGCTACCGAGAGGTAACAAAATGTAAACAAGACACATGCTACCTCTCGGTGCACAAAGCTGGACAAGGGCATCGGTGATGCACGAACAAACTACTTCCAGGACCAACATACGACAAGATCCCCTTCTCGGACCCGATGACCGCCAAGATCGCCACAAGGAACGACAAGCGCTTCATCTCGGAGCACCAAGACCTTCTACACGGATCCGAACATCGAACCCTCGGACGCCAAGTTCTTTATCCCGAACGCCAAGACCGACCCGATACGCTGACCCGACAAGATCTTCGTGACGACAAGATCGACACCGACCGGGGCGAGTCTGATGAGTCACCAACACCAAACCAAGTCCTGCAAACGACCTCCGAAGACCGATCCCGCCGTCCTTGCCGTCCCCGTCGAACCCTGAGACCGAACCCCCGTCGGACCCTCAGAACCCAAGATCGCCGAACCCTGATGTGTGAACCCTTTCCCCGAGCCCTATTTTATAAATGCTATACATAAAACTGTTGCATATAAATTGTTCATGCATGCATACCTGTCTGTGGTTTGGGGGCATTATGCCGATTCACCTCATAATTAAATATGGAGTCTATATGCGGGATACCTTTGTCTTATTCTGGACTCCATTTAAATTGGTGTAGCGAACCGATGCCATGTTTCGCCCTATTAATACAACATTTAAAATGCAGGGTATCTAAATAACTTGAACCATATAATTATTTGTCGGGACCCCGGTTCTGCTTAATATTGCCTAATTGCACCGCATCTGCATCATATCATAAGCATGCCGGATCTGCTGCCGTAGTATTAAATATTGCATCCGGTGTTTCTTCTAGTGTTTGCTTCTTCGTGGATTAGGCCGATGAGTTGATGCGAGTATCGACAAGTTCTCTGGATATGAACCTTCGGCAGTGTTTTCCAGGCGAGCATCTCTCCCCCTTCTACCTATTTTGCATTTATAGTCTTTACTACCTCCTGTTGATCTATTGATATCCGTGTCGTGATGCTTTAGTTCCGTGCACCAGTTATATCCCGTGTAGCCTCTATATTGCCTTGGACACCTCCTATTACCTGTGTTTGGTAGATAGCTGGCCTTGCGAGTCATAGTTGCTTGCTCAGGTGCGATCTCGTGATGTCAAGTACCACAGTTGTTGGAATGCTGGCAGATGTTTATGGTGGAGATGATCATGACTTTAAATACAACTATTAAAATGCTAGATATAACTAATGCAGAGGCATCGGTGGGCAATAGATGTTATTTGGTTCTTCCACGCTCACTTGTGTCCCGTAGGACCCCGAGTACTTGATACCTATTCCTTGACTATTCGCACTATCCACATCCAGGAGGCCTTATGGACCCCCCTGAGCCAGAGCTTGATTCATTTCTATTTCTTGGGGCCACAAGTAGTTTGGGGCTTTATTACTATCATGTACTTATGCCATGTTTACTGCTTTATTTAAGATTGTGCGCGGAGCACCTGTACTGTTTTGGATCGCGGCACGATTTCGCGATATCGACAAGCCCAGTCACACTTTCGGGTTCCCAGTCATTTACAGCAGTTCTCGCAAACCCTGGGTCCGTTCAAGAGCCGGCCAACTTCATTGCGGGTAGCTTAGTGGGGTGGCCCCCTGAAATATTTTATGAATCCTGGGATTGCTTTGTCATGAAAGCCTCGTTGGGTTTTGAGTTGGTTTTTCTGAGGTTGATCGAGTGTGTGTTGCTATTTGTGCACCCCTGCAGGGTAAAACTTTCTAAAAGCCGTGTCCGCGGTTATGGACGACTTGGAGCACAGTATCTCGATCATAGACAAGCATAACTAAAGTAGTGCTATAAACTTGACTTAATATATGACTAGTAACCAGATTCAACTATCACGGAATGGATATTAAAAATGCCAACAACTGGAGGATCTGTGGTGATCTGTGTCATACTATACCTGCCTAGTAAGTATTGCAACTCCAATGGAATGTGATAAAAGTGCCAACAACTGTTGGGTTTTGGGATTCCCCAGGACAATTATATTTGACTAGTAAATGTTCCCAACTATAACGGAATGGTGATTAAAACTACCACTACTTATGCTTCAGGATGACTCCTGCTATCTTTATCTGATTAGTAATTGCTGCAACTGTAACGGAATGAGTAAAAATGCCAATTGTGTGAGTTCCTTGGTCCGACTTCCTCGTTTGGTCTTCAGGGGGAAATACCAGGATGGGTTTGTTTGGTGTTAGCTTCAGGTTGGATCCGAATAGGTCTTTCTTATCCCTCTCTGATAACCGCCAGTTGTATCGAGTCTCTATAGGTTGTTTAGTGCCGCTGCGCTGCCGCTTCAGTCCACCATACCTATGTAGGCGAGAGCCGCCGAATTCTAGCCTCGCCATGTACTGGCCTCAGTACTGACGCTCCTCTTTTTCCTTTGCCCTTTGTCGGCACCCCTTTTGTTTTAGTAGGTTTGAGATCGACGTCGTTAGCAGGGTTACCCTTCCAGCTTGGCCTGGGCAGGGTTATGGATGCCATTGGTTATTCTACAGGGCTCTTAGCCCCATTTGCATCTTTTCCGTAGTTGGACGCTCTATCGTTTTCAAGGTGATTTGGATCTTTGTATGGTATATCTGTATTATTAACTCGTTGAGTCGTCGTTGTATATATATCTATTCTGTGGGTCCCATCGAGGACTGTTGTGTAATGGTATTACTTCGTTTTCCACCCGCACGAAAGTGCCTGGTGGGCGTCCTTGAATCGTTTCTATGCGGGTTTGGCGGAAAGGGCTAAAACTTGCATAGGGACGATTCGAGGGTGTTACAGAACAACTTCTCCCTCTCGGCAGTGGAAGCGCGTAAGTCCTCCTCACGCTTCTCCGACTCCTCCAGAGCCGCGACTGCCTCATCGCGCCTTTTCTCCACTGCGGCAAGTCCCTTCTCGAGGGAAGTAACGCAACGGAGAAGTTCATTGTGCTCACCTACAAAGGACAGGGCATGACAACAATTTATTTGACAAAATTCTACGAAAACAGAGCAAAGAGAAAAGTGTAGTACCAACCTTCGACTGCGCGGTGGCGATTGTCCAGCAGAGTGTGCTGACGACCCAAGGCAAGGATTTGCTCCGCAAGGCGAGCAGATTCCTTCACGATGAGCTACACTAAGAGAAACAAAGATTCAGCAACAACCAAAAGCACAAATTCGACTGCCAGCGGCAAAAAAGATACTTACGTGTTCCTCCACGGACTCCGAAGATGCCTGTCGAGCAGTCGTCCGTGCAACCATTTGGTGCTCCCTAGTATGTGGGGAACTCGAGGAGTTGGCGCCGGAGTGGGCCGCCACCGAAGGAGAAGGCGACCGTATGGCCACCTCCTTATTTTTGGAGCCCGCGACTCCAGATTCTTTCAAAAACTGGCAATCGTTGGAGGACGACGATGCCGTTTGACTACAAACAAGACAAGCACCACTATTAGAAGAAAAACTCCAAAGAACAACAAGATGCACTCGTAGATATCAGTAACTTACCCGTCAAAGTTCTCGAGATCAAAGGAGTCCCCTGACAACTCCTTCGGCAACCTCAGCTTCTTTCGAGCAGGAGGATCCATGGAGCATACATGCACGACAGGGATAGGCTCCTCCACAGTAGCAGGAGATCCCTCCGGTGTCGTCGGCAAAGAAGCATCAGAATTCTCGCCGCGGGAGCGCTTGTGAGTGTCGTGACCACTGGACTCGGGGGCTTCCTCCTCTTCTTCAATCGGGACGGTTGAATCCGACTCGTCCTCTTACACTGCTTCACGCGGGATAACCCCTTCAGGCTAAGGAGGCAAGCTAGAAGCCACTTTCCAGTCCTACAATCAGAAGAAACATTAAGTATATATCAAGCACTTGGAAACCAATCAAAAAATGCAAACTACTTCACAGGAAAACTCTACCTCAGGTGGAGGGTTGTTGGTGTCGAAAGGAGGCATGACTGACTCACCTGGGAGATCCTCCTTGGTGGTATACTTGGTCACCAGTCGCAACCTCATGTCTACCTCACCCGTAGAAATGCCCTCCGCAGATATGCCGCCCGCACCGGTCCAGCGGTACTTCGGATGGACTTTGGCTTGCAGAGGCTGGATACGGCGGTGCAACCACGTGCGAATGAGCGCAGCGCCACCTTCTTCTTTGCCTATACGGCCTTCGAGGTCACAGACACGCTGATACAACATTTTTGTCTCCTCGGACTCGCCGGGCATCACGACGTTCTTCTAGGAGCGCCTCCTCTTGCAAGCTGCCACGGGATCGAAGGGCGTGAGTCAGTAGTGCTCTCCGTTGACCTTCTGGTCGTGGATGTAGAACCACCTATCTCTCCACCCTTGGATAGACGCGGTGAGCTTGATATCAAAGTAAGTGGCGGAGGAGTCGACGTGGATCCCGCGGCCTCCTACGTCGTAGACTACCAAACCAGACGTCGACTAACGTTTGAGCTTAAAAAGCTTCTTGAAGAGACCAAAGTGTGGCTCGACTCCGAGCCAGCACTCGCAAAGTGTGATAAAACAGGTGATGTGGAGAATCAAATTTGGGGACAGCTGATGCAGCTGGAGCCCATAGAAACAGAGAATACCCCTAACGAAAGGATGCAGGGAAAGAGAAAGACCGCGGATGATGAACGCAAGGAACATCACCCGGAAACCCGCAGGAGGAACGGGAATTACCTCCTCGCCAGGCACGTGGGAGTCACCTTCGGCGGGAGGAAGTGCTCCATCTTGATGAAGATTGAACAGCTTTGCAGGCTTGATGATAGATGGGCGCCAGGACCCATTGGTGATGCGAGTCCCCGCGCCCTTCTTCTTCCCAGCACCGACGACACTGGTTCCCACGGTGGTGGTGCCTCCCTTCTTCTTGGCGGCAACAACGGCGGCCGCAGATCCAGCGGTAGAGCGTCCTTTCTTCTTGCCCATCTTGCGATGGCGATGCGAGCGCAGGAAGTAATTGGGGAAGACGCGGAGCTGGTCCAGTGCCACGGAGAAGAGGTGCGCAAAGGAGCAGGTAGATCAACAATGGTGGAGGAAGCGCGAGCAAAGAAGAGAGATGTGGGGAATTACCGCACGGTGTATCCCTACTTAACCACCTAGCAGATGACATCCAATGGTTAGTACAAAACCTACCAGACACGTGGCGCGCATCTGCACTGACGCGTGGCAAGCGTAAAACGTGAATCGTCCCCAACTACTCCTATTACAGGCGGAAATCGAGGAGACGCAGTTAAAATAGAAGATTGCGCATGCCTAGTCAAATCGAAGTCAGAAAGTGGGACCCACTGCTAGTCACGTCCCGTCAAAGCCGCTCACGCGGGTAGCTGAAGTCATCTCGTCGTCAGCACTTACGTCATCAATTCCAGCAGAAGAACATTTTGACTACTTTAGTCCTTACTCGAGTCTTCGACTCAACCAAGCACTCGGGGGCTACTCCTAATAGGAGCGCTGACCACACACCTGAAGAATTTTATGCAGGAGACCAAGCATCATCAGAACCCTTCACTCGAATCAACGATTCGATTGTGGACTCTGGGTTACTCCCATAGGAAGCATTGAAAGCACATTCGACTGAAACAAGCAACAAAAGACGACAACAGTCGCAGAATATTTTAGTCCCCACTCGAGTCTACGACTCGAATGGGCACTCGGGGGATACTCCCATAGGGAGCGCTGGCCGTGCACCCTATGATTATTTTTCTTGAACAGCGCATCGTGTGTTGATAACAGCCACACTCGAATACTATGGCGACTCCGCCTCATATTTTACCTGCAAAGAGATTACGTCTCCTGGACCACCCGAATCATCTCCACGATGACAAAAATTCGGATGTCGCGCTTACAACGTGAAGATAAGACCTGAATAAGGCCTGGCAACACATCTGCTGTGCACTACAAGAAATATATCCGTACCTACATGTGCGATGAATATGCCTTGACGGATGCGTCGAGTGCTCACATTTACATACTGGAATTCGACTCATGTAAGACCTCCTCAGCCTGAGTCAAATTACACCAGCACTTTTCCGAATTCGAGTCCGGGGACTCGAGTTTGAGTAGATTGTGTTGTTTTCCCCTAGGGTAGTTAACTGATCCCGATACGTCGGAAGAATCAGGTATGTATATCAACAATCCCTATGACATCGATCAAAGCACTCGAAAAAATGTTCAGCTATGCATTCGATAGACTTATAAATTCTCCACTAGAATCTGCAATTCCACTTGACATTCGGGGGCTACTCACACGGGCATACCCTACAGGTACTCGAGCTTGGTATATACGGTCCAGATACGATGGAAGCCCACGGCGTTACCAGGGCTCAATACAGGATTTGAGTGACCCACTGAGACTCCGATTGCTTGCAGCGCAAGACGAAGCTTAAGATAGAAAGTTTAAAGGGACAAACCCTAATCTGTAACCGACTCGACTTGCTAGCTGAGACCTAGCCTTTCTATATAAAGGCTAGGAGGGGGCAGCGAGGAGGACAATCATAACCCTAGTTTCCACAACCATTGCCAGATTGCATCTCCGCATCCCCTGTAACTTTCGACTCCCTCAATAATTCCAAGAGCAGACAAGCAAGAGTAGGGACCTCTACGAGGCCTGAACCTAGCTAAACCTTGCGTCCCTGTGTGCTTGTTTGCTAGCCGATTGATGCCTCCAGCGCTCCCTCCTTCTCCAAAACTCAAGTCCATAACAATATGCATTGACGAGTTAAACCCTCGTCAAACACCCTCCTGCATCTAGAACTTTTTTCTACTCCCATATATTTGCAAGTATCCCCTCCCATCAGATCCATTATGCAGAGCGCCCCACGCCGTTACAGATCATTTCAGCCTAGATTTCGAGAGGAAGGACTCGACGGAGGCGGAGGCGACGAGCAGGCGACAGAGGTGGTGATTGCTGGACCAGAAGGTGGAGCGACATATTTATAATGGAATGTTAACTAACGGTAACGGAGTAACACGGGAGGGGCTAACTATAAATTTACAGTCCATCTTCACTCCTGCAAATGGGACACGCCTCCATGTGGCGTCCGAGTCAGCACAATTTCAGTGTCGAACATGGATTAGGACTAGATCGTACCTAATTCACAAATACACGGCAAAATTCAGCAAATTTCGAGTACAAGTACTAAATCGATCCCGTCCGACAAGTACGAGGACTTTGTGTATGTAACTCGGCGAAAAACTATTGACCCTTGTTGGCGAATATATGCTCGGTCGGTCGATTTTGACCAAAGGTAGGATATGTTAACTGCTCGGCCCGCAGGTTTAATTAACTAGGAGTAATTAGAATCCTGAAGCTAACATAAAATACCTTTCTCTACCGAAGTGGCGATCGAACAAAACCCAAAGTCCCGATACAAAATCGTTTGACCGCTCGCCGGAGCATCAGAGCCGCGATTTACGGATGCGGCCGTCGCCGTCGCCGTCGTGCTGGGCTCGATCGTCGCCTTCCAGCTACAGGACCAAAAGAACCTCCTGCACCAGTGTATGGGAACAAAATAACATGGGACGTTATTTTTCTGATGAACACAAAGGGTATGGAGATGCTCTCTTCGCACTTTTCTTTTTCGCGAGTGCTTTGCTTTTTTGCGCGGAGACAAAACGGTTCTTGATTCCTTCCTTGTGCGAGCGAGGTCGCCCTATGCTCCCGCGACACATGGCACCACTCCATTAGCACGACATGACGTTGCAAGTGCATGCGCACCAGCGCTTTATGAGGTCACCATTGCACCAGCCACCGGCTCCAAAGGGAGTATTGTCCAACAACCCCAAATAATATTGTCCGGTTGGGGCACTCGTGTACTTGGACGGTGCACCCTAAGACGGACTGGGTATCTTCTTCTTTTTCTTCTTGGAAATTTTAACTTATTAACACAGGGTAAATACAACATAGTGCAAATTTAACTAAATCTAAATGCTAAACAAACTACAAAACTTTGTCCGAGTCGACGAAGATCGTCATGGTATCCACCAACCCGCGCATGTTGTCAGCCAAGCCCGACCTAGCCGTCCTCAGACTCAGGGTTGAGATGTGGCGGCGCAACGTCCTTGCAGGCCTCTGAGCCCTCGTGCTTATGCGCGAGGAGGTTTGCATCGACTCGCGCAAGGCGTTCTCAATCCTGGCCACTCGCGCTTGGGCATATGCCTAGCGGGCGCGCTATTCGCCACAACCGACCACTTCTTCTTTGATGTCATGCATCCAAATGTTGATCCACCGTGTCCCATCACTCCGGCTAATTCTGTGCATGGCACGAGTGTCTCTTGATCTCATGCTCTTGCTGAAACACCTTGTCCCAATGGATGTGGGGAGGGGGGCTTCAACATGTATTGCGAATCTGCTCGCTCTATTGCGGTCATGCTCACTCGATATCTGACGACCTTAGCATCATGGGCGGCATCCGGGGTGGTGGTTGCCAGAGACCCCGACATGATTGAGGTGCCACCTGCTCGGGAGGCGGCAGTCCGATGGTGTATTACGCACTTGCATCTTGTTCAAGTGTTTCCGACCATAGCTGGCGTGGCTCGAGCCAACCTCCTCGTTGTTGAACTATTGGTTTGGCATCTTCGGTAGGAGAGAGGTTGTGCTACAGTGCAGCCTGATCTACGCGGGAGAGGCCAGAGAGGAACGACCAGGGTAGGTGCGACGGGTAGATAGAAACCTGCCTTGATCACTGACAAGCCTAGCCCACCGTTGACGGGGCCCGTGCTGACATAGCGGGCTTGTCCGAAAACCCTAGTCAGTCCCAAAGTTGAGGGGACATTCAAGGTGCCCTGAAAGAAATAGTTAAGGGCGGGGCTAATATAATTCGACATTATTAATTAAGAAAAAAAAAACGGCATGGAAAATTAGAGGGAACTGTCGATCCATCGGCTGATGAGCGGATATGATCAAAAGGCGATCGAGGCCAGCTAGCAGTGTTTTACGCCTCCGGCCTACATATCAGCTGACAGTTCCTCCGGCCCTCCTAGAGAAATTCAGCCATTCATGCTGCCTTGCCTCTCCGAGTCTCCGGCCTCTACATAATCTGCACGAGAAGAACTTGCACCGTCCAAACAAGCGGGGCTTCTTCTGCCAGGTCTTTAATTAGTCTTCAAAGCCTACATAGCGGGTGGAAAACTGAGAGACATATGCATAGGCCATAGGGCGCATCGTCAAGGCCATTGTTGCAAGGGTAGCTAAGCTTGCGATCTATCTGCCGCTCCAGCAGATCGACGGAGAGCGAGGATCATGGCGAGGCGCGCGAGGTGGAGAAGCAGGGCACGTGCATTCTTTTCCAGCTCGCCGGGGTCGGCGTCCCCCGGTGGCGGCCGCGGCCTGGGCGCCTCTCCTGGGGGTGTTGCTCGCCCGGCGGGCTCGAGCCGGCCACGCGCCCATTCACGCATGCATGTGCCCTTCTTCTCCACCGTGCACGCCTCGCCTGCGCGCCCGTGTGTGGCGGTGTCAGTTGACTCAATTCTGCATGCAGTTATTATTTGGTGTTCCGGAAGCGGAGAGCCAGGTATGCAACTCCATACTTGTGGCTTCATTGCTTCATGTTTTGATGATGTACTGTGCCATTCTTCTTTGACAGTGATGATGTACCATTCTTCTTTGCCCCTGCCATGTGTGTTCTTGGTCTTCCCCATTCTGAAAGATCGATGATTATGCTATAATTAGAGCCGGAGGTTACGGCAACCTTCAACTATGATATACTCTAGAATGGTACAAGATCATTACAGATATGAGGATCAATGACCAACTATAATTCTTCCATTTATCTTGGAAAATAGACCCTGGATCAAGATAATTAAGAACTATATAGAGTTATGTTTGCGAACACTGCAAAGCAACTTTGGATCGCTCGATGCAGATGCCAGAGCTCCGTTCCTTTTTCGAAGAGAAAAAACTGTTTAGAGTTATTTTTGCGAACACCGCAAAGAAACTTTGCGTACTCTGCATGTCTTGTCTAAACTAATCAATACATATGCTCTCCATTACGTCGATAACTTTTCTTTTGCTAAAATGCTAGTAGGTCAAGTACGAAATTGGATTATTGTGATCTTGCTTCATCATAATATCATGTAGCAGTAAGCAACTTTGCATACTAGAACTACTTGTTCCTAATTAAATTTCTCAGCGCGAGCTAGAATCCCTGCATGATTTATGAAAATGAAAACATTTTCTGGCTCTTTTTTGTTTGGCAAACTTTGCAGCTAGCTGATACACCGTCTTATCCGTAGTTCCGTACACTCGCAATAAGGCGCAAAATACAAAAGTAGTAAATCGTCCCAGTTAAGGTGGCTTGTCATTTCTGGTGAAAGAACATGATGCCCGACACAGTGTCATAATTAAAGTGGTTACGGAAGCAAGAGGGCGCACAACCAACAGTACTCAGTATAAGCACTATGCACTGTCTGCTGGTGTGTGCCTAGCCGGAATTTGTTCTCCAAACTTTCAACGGAAGTGAATTTTTGAACGTACTTTTCATTGGAGAGAAAAAGTTGCAGCAACTAACTTCATGTGGGTGCTCCTGTACACTGCATGTTGGCCGATGCATGACTTGAGAGCGTACATTAAGCTGGTCAGAGCAATCAGTCACTGCCACGCGTGACCCGTGGTCCTTTTGTTTTTAGGTAGTACAGTATAATACCCGTGGTACTTCGGTGCACATTAAACTGGCGAGAGTCTCAGGATGTATATACCACTACTCCACTTGCGAACGTTGATTGAGGAAGGCTGGTTAGTCAGTAATGCATTATGAGCTCGTTTGATTCAAATGATTTGTAAAACATAGGAATAGGAAAAGTGCACGAATAGAATGACATGACACTTAGAATCCTACAAGAATGAAAAATACAGAAATTGCTAAGATGAGTTGTTTAAAAAACGTAGAAACTTTTATAGGGTTTACGTACATGTCATAGTTGTCATAGACACAAAGGAATTTTTCCAAGAGGTCTCACCTCTTGTTAGGAAAGCAATGCATAGGAATTTTGCAGGATTTATTCCTTTGAAACAAACACACTCTATTGAAAAAAAGTCCTATGAATTAGAATTCTATAGAATTCCTTTAAAAATATTTTGAATCAAACATACCCTAAATGAGAACTAATCCCTCAGCCATGTGCACTTGGATTGGATCTTAAGTATTTTCAATTAAAATACATAGTTCGCAAGAATATGCAAGCCATTATCCTAAGAGACGAGTACATATCTTGAATAGTGACTGTGCTGCCATTAGTTGGCATAGTTCAAACAAAAAAGTCAGATTTGTAATTTTGAAATAATTTCACAAGAAATTGCTATCATTCTTATGTAAGATTGTTCGAGATGTTTGCAAAAGTTGATCTATGAACTTAGGCCTAGACATATATTTTGCAATGAAACAATACAAAATCTCATTTTTACGTGATCTATCTTCCAATGTATGACTTCATTGTTGCATGATTGAAAAAAATTTAACAAGGCAAAAGACTTGCAATTTTTATTAATCAACAAGAAGAGAACTATCTATTTAATTACAGAAAGTCGAGTGAAAATCATTACAAACAGCCCACACAAGACACTCGGGCATAGCAACACCATAGTTACAAAAGCGCCACGCCAAAGGGAGGCCGAGTTACGCCACCCTGACGTTGCACATGGCTGCCAAGTGGCAACTGAACAACCGCCACACCACCAGATAAGGACCGCACATGGCTGCTTGGCCGCACCATGCCACCACAACATATGCATGTCGTCATAGAACACCTTGTGCCACACATGGGTGTTGGAGACCACTATGCCATTAGAAACCCTTTGTAAGACATCCTGACTCAGAAGTTTTAAAAGTGAGTGAGTTGATTGATACCGATATGGCTCAGTGGAATATTTCTAAGATCGCAGAGAACTTCTATGAACCTGATATTTCGGCGATCTGCTCAATACCGATTGGCCGCTTCACTGATGATTTCTGGGCGTGGGATCCAGAAAAAAGTGGCAACTTCTCAGTGAGGTCGTGTTACAGATTACTTGCTGCACAGAATCAAGAACAAGTGCATCAATCTTCGTCGGGAGAGTATGCTAATCGGTGTTGGAAAATACTTTGGAATATTCAGGTGCCTCCTAAGGTGAGGGGCTTCTGGTGGCGAGTGCTTAATGAGTTTATACCATGTAGGCAAATCCTTAAAAACAGAACACATGGAGTTGGTATCTTTCTGCAAAACCTGTGGAGCTGAGGAGTCTATCTTCCATGCATTGTTCGAATGCACCTGGGCTCACATATTCTAGGAAGAACTGAAGAAAGTTGCCTCAATTAAGACTCCGTCGTTTCACCCAAAGTCTTGGGCAGCTGATTTGATTGAAGGGGGAGTAGTTACCTTGACAGATGCTTGTGTAATCTTATGTGAATGTTGGGCAGTGTGGCAAGAGAGGAATGCAGTTTGGCGAGACTACATATGATCTTGCCCAGATTGGCAGGAAAAAGGTCACGCAACTGACAAGGCAAGCCACTACTTGGACTAAGCCTGAAGCTGACGTGCTGAAAATAAACGTTGATGCTAGCTTAATTGAAGGGGATCGAACTGGTGCGATCGGCCTTATTGTTAGGGACTCATCCGGTGCACTTTTCTTGGCTCAGGCACGATGGTTGGAACACGTGGCAGACCCGCTAGTAATGGAAGCTCTTGCTATTCTGGATGGTGTTCACCTCGCTATTGACAGAGGCTACCAGAAGATAGTTATTGAAACTGACGCCAAAGAAGTGATTAAGCTTATTGAGGACCCAGGTAGCGGAAAATCTTGTATTGCCAGCATACGGCAGGAGATTGAAGTGCTAAGC
The DNA here is from genome assembly GCA_910589775.1 of Avena eriantha. Taxonomy (NCBI): domain Eukaryota; kingdom Viridiplantae; phylum Streptophyta; class Magnoliopsida; order Poales; family Poaceae; genus Avena; species Avena eriantha. The sequence continues at coordinate 367,249,846 of OU342740.1, read as the reverse complement.
AGGAATTTTGCTAGTTTCAAACTCTATTTTATTGGGCGCAAAACTAATATGGCTGCTCATCTTTGTGCTAGGAGAGCTACTAGTTCCAGGAGAAGGTGCTTATGGATCAACTACGATCCATCCTTTCTTGCTGAAATTCTAGCCAAAGATTGTAATTCCCGTATGACCATTTAATGGATGTTTTGTTGATTCCCAAAAAAAAAGAGACCACTATGCCACAATGTTTGAGAGCTGCTGCTGCTAGGTATAACTCAACCACCCGCCATGGAGAGCAACAGAGTAAGTTTTTCCACCACCGCGGCAGCGAGGAGGAGTCTGAATTTATGGAGGCGTTAAGGCTTGCTTGGTGGGGAGTTGGGACGTCGAGTCGCGCTTACGAGAGATGCATGTGCGTATTTTCCTCTATCATTGATACATATGCATTGATTGCCTCGGAAGGGTGTCTTTCCTTCTGTGTGTTGATATCTTACATTTGAGTTGTATCAATCAATTCAAGCAAGTGATGTGCAAAGACATAATTAGCTCTTAATGCATGCAATATGATGATGTCAGCCTTCTCTTTGAGTTTTCACGTTTGATTTTTGTTTACTTAAAATAAATAAAATGAAGTAAGAGAAGGTTTCTTTCCATTAGCTAAGGGAACAACTATTTTATTCATCATATGTCTTCTCTTAGTAACACAATTTTATACTAATGTTCAATCAATTCTCATCAATTGTGAGGGATAAATGTAAGATATAAGATATTGCGATATATATTTATTGCCCACTCTAAATAATGTCGAGGGCTAAGGATAAACTTGATATCTGCCATTATACATGTGTTTTTTTATAAAGGGCGCTTTATTACTCAAAAGATTAAGTATTACACCCAGCCCTACATAGCTAAGATGCACACAGCCGACACAAGTCCACAAAATCAAAAGGATAGAAACTTAAAAAAAGTAGGCGGATTACATATCAAGATGAGAAATTGTAAAATGCCTAAGATGTTGAAGGCGGGCCTATCCGAAGATTATGCTGCCATCCATGTCGGGTTAACAAATCTCGCGCTGTATCCTCCAGCCGCGTACACATCTCCAAAAAAGGTCGCGATGATCCACACGATGTAGTGTTGACCAAGATCGAAGGGTGTTGGTGCATCTGTAAATAACCTGCAAGAGAGAATAATTTATATCATTAAACACTATCATTTCTACATAGTCATAGCAACCATATAATGGCAATCGCTCCAACCCGAAAAAGTAACTTATACCTGTGATCTACACCATGTAACCAATTCCAAAAAATGTTGGTAATACTACGTGGTGGATACAAGCATGAAGCTGTTTGGGTAATTGACCATATAGACCGGGCGAACTTACATTGGAAAAGCAGATGTTTGATTGTCTCATTATTATGACAAAACATGCACCCAGGATTCCCATGCCAGTTCCACTTAATAAGATTATCTTTTGTAAGGATAACCCCTCGACGAAGATACCAAGCAAAGATTTCATTAAGAGGTATCTTCATCTTTCAGATCATCCTATTATCTAAAATTGGTATAACCGGCTGGACTAAAGCATTGTATAAGGAGCTAACGGAGAAAGAACTATTCTCACTTAAGTTCCATCGAAATTCATCAGGCTCATCTGACAGTTGAACATTAGCTAAATGTTGTAGCAACATGATCCAAGAGTCAAGTCTAGCACCAATCAAATCTCTCCTTAACGTCATATTGGGGGGAAAAGATTCCAAAACATGGGCCATCATCTCCTCCTTATATCGGACAATGGAATACAATGCGGGATATTATTCTCGGAGTATAGCATTACCAAGCCACTTATCCTCCCAAAATCTTATCTGAGACCCGTCCTTAATAGAAAATGTGTCGAACCGGAAGAAATGTTTCTTCATCGCCATCAGGCCAGCCCAAAAGTGAGAGTCACCAGGTTTCTAAACCATCCAACATATTCTCTTTTAATAAGAGTTTTCCATATACCTTCTTCAGTTAATAACTTGAAGAGCCATTTACTAAGTAGGGTTGTATCGTCTACCAAACTATATGATGACAGTCGGGAAGTCTTTGTGCACATGCCCCTAAGGACCAGCGCCCCAGATATGAAGTTGTCGCCATTGAACCCTTGAATTGATCCGAAACTTGTAACACCAAACCTAAAACACACATTGACATGGGTATACCCTACAGGTACTCGAGTTTGGTATATACGGTCTAAATACGTACAGGCCCACAGTGTCGCCAAGGCCCAAACGAGGGACTCGAGTAACCTACGGACTCTCGATTGCTTGAAGAACAAGAAGAAGTTAAAGATAGAAAGTTTGAAGGGGAAAACCCTAATTTGTAACCGACTCGACCTAATACCCGGGACCTAGCCTATCTATATAAAGGCTAGGAGGGGCGGCGAGGAGGACACACGCAACCCTAGTTTCCACCACCCTCGCCATATTGCATCTGCGCACCATTGTAATCTTCGATTCCTTCGATAATTCCACGAGCAGACAAGCAGGAGTAGGGACCTTTACGAGGCCTGAACTTGGGTAAATCTTTGTCCCCTGTGTGCTTGTTTGCTAGCCGATAGATGTCTCCAGCGCTCCCTCCTTCTCCAAAACCCAAGTCTATAACAATGGGCATTGACGAGTTAAACCCTCGTCAATTGGCGCCGTCTGTGGGAATTGGGAGTGCTGATGTTGTGGCTTCTTCGGCCCCATCAACTACGATCTACAACTCCGCAACAGCGGAGATTCGCCAGCTCTTCGGCGCGTTCAAATTCACCGTCCACACGCCGGCCACTTGCCCGGCCTTCGAGTCCGTGGGCGACGAAATCAGCCTGGCGATCGGGAGCTTCCGCTTCCAAGTTGGCCAGATGGGCACGCTTCGCCTGCCTGATCAGCCGACAGCGCCGGCGATTGCCCCAGCATTGTGGTTCCCTCCATTGATCGGCACCCTCAGCGAGCTCAACACCCCGGCAGCAGTCGAGAACACGGTCAGCGACAGCAGTCGCGACTCCGATCTGAGCGATCTGGCCACTGAAGATGGAACCTATGGTTCCGGATCTGAGAGTTGTGGAAGCAACAGCTTCCCCAATCACTTCATGTGCGCCGTCACCAACGCAAGCGATACCTCTGCCAATCACGAAAACGGTGGTAATCCCGGTAACGGGACCGATCCGCCTAACGCCGGTAACAGCGGCAACGGGGGCAACGGCGGTAATAGTGGCAATCGCACCCCCGTCGATAATGGAGGAGCAGTCGAACCTCCATCCATAATAAATGAGCAAACCGGCGAACGCGTCGTAATCAGGCTCAACGAGCAAGAATGGGCTCGCTGCCGCGAGGCCCTACGAGGCGCTCCTCTACCCTTCGGATCCCCACAAGAACTACTGATGGGCTATCACTGGCTCCTGAAGGAAGAATTCAAGCGCCAAGTGTAAACAATCGCGCAACTCGAAGTGCGTAAAAAGGCAGCGGACGAATCGAGCCTTCGTCGCGCTGGGCTCTCCTCCTACGGAGGATCCTCCTCAAGGGGCAACGAGTACCTCGCCAAGAAGAGGCAATCGCGGATGGCCCATCTCACCGAGCAAGAACGCATAGAAGCCCCAAAAGTCCTCGACTTCGGCTCTATGACAGTCGATACGCGAGGCAACGTGGTCCCCAGGATGCCGCAGGCTGCGGTGACAGCGGCCACCATGTACCTCCTCAATAACCAGCCGCCAGCTGGAGATTCCCGAACCGCCATGCACCGATATACGATCGCGGGCTTGGGATTAATCGAGGCCGCCCTCGACAAGGAGCCAACACCAGACCCAAAGAAGGGCAAAGCGCTACTCCTCGTCCTCGTCCATCGATGACAGTCACGACCTGTCTCGACGTCGCCGATCACGGCGACACGACCGTGACTACGATGCGCGCAACGACCTCACACAACGCAAAATCGACAAATCAAGGGCACGACATGCTCGGTCGACTGACATAGAAGAAGAAGATGGGGAGCTCTGCGGCGCCAGATGCTTCAGCAGATCCATTAGGCAGAAGCGAATGCCTAAAGGGTTTAAACTCCCGTCGGAGAACCCGAAGTTTGATGGCCTACAGGATCCAAAGATCTGGCTGGAGGACCACATCTCCTCCATCAGACTCCACGGAGGCGGCCGGAGCACGGCCATGCAATGCTTGCAGCTACAGCTGTAGGGCGCCGCTCGAGCATGGCTCAATAACCTCCCACGCGGATCCATTCGCAGTTGGGATGAGCTGGTTTTTAGCTTCGTGCGCAACTTTAAGGGCACGTACAAGCGGCCTGCATCAATCGAAGAGCTGAGATGTTGCCAGCAAAGATCTGGCGAATCACTGCGCTCCTACATCCAAAGGTGGTCCATCGTCAAGAATTCCGCAGAGAACATCTCGGAAGATCACACGATTGACGCATTCAATGGTGGTGTCCGCCGCCTAGAACTCAGGGAGGAGCTGGGCCGCTCAAAGCCCCAGACCATCGACCACCTGATGGAGATCGCGAATCGGTGGGCTGATGGAGAAGATTCAGTGAAAAATCGTGTTCACTCCGACGAAGAGGCAGAACTCGAACGCAGACGCGACCGCCGAGGCAAGCGCCACATGCGCATCTACGACGACCGCGACGACGTAAACATGGTCGTGGCTGGCTACGCCGACAGATCCGACAATAACCGCAACAGCGGATACCGTGGCGGCGGATACCGTGACTCCGGGAAGACCACACAGGTATGGCAACGCGCACTCGCGATGAGGCACCCGCGAACTCCATTGAGGACAAATTGTCTGGGCCTTGCACGGTGCACTTCTACATCGACAAGCATGATGGCAAGAGGAAGTCCAGCCACCTCCTCAAGGACTGCCGCGAGTTCCTCAAGCTACATGAGGGATTGGTGCGGATGAACCGCAATGCAGTCGAAAGAGGCTACGGAGCCGCTCCAGGCGCCGTGGCACATGGCGCACCGCCACCACCACCTGGGCCACCACCAAATGCGGCTGCACCAGACCAGCACCACGGAGGCGAACCATACCCACGAGCCATGGGCACCATGATGATCCAAAAGGGACGCCCCTCCAATAGGGTGCAGAAGGCCATCACTCACCAAGTCAACTTGGCCACACACTCGCCACCGTCTACCACTGAGTACCTCAGTGGAAGCGAGTCCTGCATCACCTTCGACAAACGAAACCACCCGCCTCAGATACCCTGTCCAGGCCATTGCCCCCTCGTACTCGAGGCACAAATCGGAGGCTTTGACATGAGTCGTGTCTTCATGGACGGTGGGAGCGGCATCAACCTCATATTCGTGAGTACCTTGCGAGCAATGAGAATCCCTCTAACCTGCCTGGAGGCTTCAGACACAACATTCCACGGCATCGTCCCAGGAAAAGGCGTATACCCCCTGGGCAAAATCTACCTCGACGTCATCTTCGGCACGCCGAAAAACTTCTGGCGCGAGCGCATCGACTTTGAGGCTGTCGACTGTCCCTCACAGTACCACTGCATCCTCGGGCGCGTCGCGTTCGCTAGGTTCTTGGCAGTGCCCCACTACGCCTACCTGCAGATGAAAATGCCAGGTCCCAATGGCGTCATCACGATCAACGGGAGCTTCGAGCGATCTGACAGTTGCGACAGCGAATTCAACAGAATCTCCGAGTCCTTCGGCATGCAGGAGGAACTCGCGAGGCTGAAGGAGACGACAGACAACAGTCTGCCTCCCCTGAGCAGGCCAAGCTCACCTGATCTCTCCTTCGACTCATTTGTGCACACCAAGAAAGTGCAGGTCCACCCATCGGATCCCGCCAAGATGGCCCTCATCGCCAACAACTTGAGTCCCGCATAGGAACTCGCGCTTGTCGAATTCCTCCGTGAGCACTGGGAAATTTTTTCCTGGTGTCCTGCGGACATGCCAGGAGTTCCCAGGGAATTCGCTGAGCACGCACTCAATGTCAACCCCGACGCAAGGCTAGTCAAGCAAACAATTCAGCGATTGTCTGAGCCACGAGCGCAGACAGTTGGAATGGAGATCAACAGACTCCTTGAAGTCAAGTTCATACGCGAGATCAAGGAAAGTACTTGGCTCGCCAACACGGTGCTGGTACCAAAAAATGACACGGATGTGCGTGGACTTCGCCTCTCTGAACAAGCACTACCCAAAGGATCACTTCCCGTTGCCACGGATCGACCAAATCATTGACTCCACCGCGGGATGCGAGCGCCTCTGCTTCCTCGACGCCTACTCAGGCTATAATCAAATTCGAATGAAGGAGGAAGATCAAGAGAAAACAACGTTTACAACGCCCTTCGGTGTGTTCTGCTACAACACAATACCCTTCGGGCTAAAGAATGCGGGAGCCACCTACCAGTGGTGCATGCAGGCTTGCCTCAAGGAACAACTGGGTCGCAACATTCAAGTCTATGTCGATGACATAGTAATCAAGACCAAGGAGGAAGCCTCTCTAATCGACGATTTGCACAAAATCTTCGCCAACCTCGACCGCTACTAGATCAAGCTCAATCCGGACAAATGCACCTTCGGCGTACCATCTGGGCAGCTACTCGGGTATCTCATCTCCGCGAGGGGAATCGAGGCGAACCCGGAGAAGATAAAAGCTATACTGTCCATGGAGAAGCCGAAAAACATAAGGGGCATCCAGCAGCTGGCGGGACGAATCGCAGCCCTCAGTCGATTCATCAGTCGAATGGGTGAAAAGGCGCTGCCCTTCTACCAGATCCTCCGCAAAACTGAAAAATTCGAGTGGACCACTGAAGCGCAAGAAGCATTTGAAGACCTCAAGCGCCTGCTATCCACTTCACCAGTGCTGGTGACCCCACGAGAAAGGGAACCACTGTTGCTATACATCTCCGCCACCAACCAGGTGGTTAGCATAGTGCTCCTCATCGAGCGAGCTGAGGAAAACAAGGTTCACGACGTACAACGCCCAATATATTACCTCAGCGAGGTCCTCACGCCAACAAAACAGTGGTACCCGCACTACCAGAAGCTGGCGTACGGCGTCTTCATGACCGCCCGGCGACTGCGCCATTACTTCTAGGAACACCCAATCGTGGTGGTCAGCGACGCCCTGTTGGGGCATATCCTCAATAACCCCGATGCCACGGGACGAGTCACGCTTTGGGGAATAGAACTGTCTCCATGAGACATCACATACGAAAAGCGCGACGCAATCAAGTCGCAAGTTCTCCCTGACTTCCTCGTGCACTCGATGGAGAACCAGCTCCTGGACAAGCCAGATATGTCCTACCTCTGGACAATGCACTTCGATGGGTCCAAGCGAAAAGACGAAGCAGGCGCAGGTGTCATACTGACATCACCTCAAGGGGACAAGCTAAAGTATATCCTGCGAATGCAGTTCACAGCCTCCAACAACGAGGCTGAATACGAGGCCCCGTTGCACGGGATGAGGATGGCAAAAGCCTGCGGCGCTAAAAGGCTCATCATATACGGCGACTCCAAGTTAGTCGTCAACCAAACGATGCACGAGTGCGACGTGCTGAATGACAACATGATCGCGTACCGTGACCTCTACGACACACTCGAAGGAGACTTCGACGGTTGCGAGCTGCGGCACGTAGGTCGTGAAAGCAACGAAGAGGCGAACGCACTCGCCAACATAGGCTCTACCTGCGCCCCCATACCACCTGGGGTATTTCTCGAGCGCATCTGCGAACGCTCCATCAAGTCAAAGGCCACAGAGAAGAAAACAAGCGCATCAACGGGCTCGGGGGCTACGCCACTCAATGAGCCAATGGCACTCGATGGCTTGGAGCTAGACACCGGACTCGAAGGACCAATGAGCGTCATGATGATGGAACAATCCTGGACGCAGCCATACATCACGTACCTCCTCAGAAAGAGGCTACCGGACGATCCGACAGATGCACGACACATCGCGCGGTGATCCAAAGCATTCGCTGTTATCAACGGAAAACTGTATAAACATAACATCACAGGAGTACTCCAACAATGCATCTCCATGGCCGATGGAAAAGCAGTTCTCCTCGACATCCATGAAGGGACCTGCGGGCACCACGCCGGCAGTCACGCCCTCGTTGCCGAAGCTCTACGAGCTGGATTCTGCTGGCCTACGGCCATGAGCGACGCCAAGGACATCGTCTAAAAATGCAATGCTTGACAGCGATTCGCGGACAAGCCGCACGCACCGGGCGCAGAGCTACGGCCAATCCCATTGGTCTAGCCCTTCGCGCAATGGGGGCTCGACATGGTTGGCAAACTTCCAAGGTCCCCGCGAGGAGGCTACGTCTACCTCTTGGTCGCAGTCGACAAATTCACCAAGTGGATTGAGGCCATGCCAGTAACCAACCAATCAGGGCACAGCGCAGTTAAATTCTTCGAGTCCATCGTCTACCGCTTCGGAGTGCCACATAGCATCATCACCGACAACGGGACGAACTTCACATCCAAGGAGTTTCAAGAATTCTGCGAGAACCTAGGGATCAACATCAGCTACGGCTCAGTAGTGCACCCACAGACCAACGGTCAGGTGGAAAAGGCAAACGGGCTCGTCTGCAGCGGCATCAAGAAGCGACTCCTCCGGCCAGTCGAACAAGCCGCGGGTTGCTGGCCGGACGAACTGCAATCCGTACTCTGGAGCTTACGTACAACTCCAAACAGCGCCACGGGCTACACGCCATTCTTTATGGTGCACGGAGCAGAGGCAGTACTACCTGCCGAGGTACGGTACAAGGCGCCGCGCGTGGTCGCTTACAGTGAACAAGAGTCCTTCCTCGCACTCGAAGACTCCGTCGACCTCCTTGATGAAGCAAGGGAAATCGCCGCGGAAAGATCCACGATCTATCAGTAGAACCTGCGCAACTACCACAGTAGGAGGCTTCACTCCAGATCCTTCGTCGAAGGCGACCTGGTCCTGCGACTGAAGCAGTAGGGGCATCTCAAGCTCGAGTCCCCCTGGGAAGGACCGTACGTGATTACAGAAGTAATCCCAGGTGGCGCCTATCGCCTTCAAGATTTAGAGACAGGAGTCGCATACTCCAACCCCTCGAACGTCGCACAACTGCGACGCTTCTACCCCTAGTCGCTTTTTACTTTTACATCGCAAATAAGGCTACTCAGCCAAGGCTACTTAGCCACACATTATACCTCGCACTGTTCTTCGAATAAATAAAAGCTAAGTGCCCCAAAACTCTGTGTTCTCCTTTACTTTGTTAATTGATGTACTCGGGGGCTGCGCCACCCTATACACATCTGTTCTTTGAACCAAAACGCGATATCCTGAGTAGCTGGTACATCAATCGAACCCCTTAACACAACCTCAACCCAGCTGCAACGCACCTGACAGGTTGACAAGGGACTGAGATAAAACATGGCTAGGCTAACGAAAAGGACTCGCATAGTGCAACACACCTCATGCTAACAAAGCTCTTTATACACATTTGACAATAAATTATCTACAACATCTATACGAACTTTACAACACAAGTACACTTATGTGCATGATACAAACTAGGCTACTACTGCAGCAGGAGAACGTTGTTTTGTTCCTCAAAGAAGTCGACGATCTCTTCTGTTGGGCGATCCACCGCCTGGTAGTGCGGCACCATATTCCAAGAAGAACCTGCTGGTGGTGCAGGCGGCCCAGACGCAATTGCTGCAACATCTACGTCAGGCCTATGCAATCGCACCATTACCAGAGCAGCCTTGGCACCGGCCACCAACTGTTGCCTCACGCATTCGCGAACCATGGACAGATCTTGAAACTTGGCAAGGAGGGCCAGCAAGCTTGATGGAGTATCATCCAACGGGAACATTGCCCGATAAATGTTCTTCAAGCATGACTGTGACTTTTTCAGAAAGAGCAGCACTCATGACGCACGATCCTGCAGGGTCTCCAGCGCAATCGCACGATCATGATCTACCCAGAAGTATCCACTCTCTTGAAGTTGCTCCTGGGTAAGATCATGCAGGCGAATGGAAATTCTATCCTTCTCCTCCTGCGGATGACGCGCGCTGATAACTACACAAAGCAGCAACAGCAGCATGAGTACAACGTACCACTACGAGTGACTAAAAGGAAAAGATGATTACAAGCAAACTAACACTTGAATTGGTCGCTCAGCTGCGTCACCTCGACAAGCAGATACTGCTCTCGGGCGGCGGCTTTCTCCGCCTTCGACTTCCACACATCCGCGTTTCCACGGAGCACGGGCAACTCACGCTCCAGCTGCTTCATGCGGTCACGTAGTCGCGAAAGCAACGACAGCTCATCTACCCTGGAGCGTGGCGGTGCCCCGGTATCATCAAGAATCGGCGAGTCCTGAGTTTCCCTCAAAGGATCACTTGATGTCCCCTACGACAAGTCAAGATAGAAGCAAATAAGACGACCAAACCAAAACAAAGACCAAAGGATCAGATGCATTCAAGACTAGCAAAAGTATCAGCAGATACACTCGCTAGCAGGCATGTCCTTAAACAAAAGGACATAAAACTAATTAACTATTACAAAGTTAACTAAGGAGCAGCTGGCTTCTTCGACTTCGACGGCTTCGGGGGCTTCATCAAGTCCGTGGCAGTATCAGACGCCACTGACTTTCCGCCGGCCCCTGAGGCCGAAGCTTTCGCTGCCTTCTTGGCACGTTGGAGCTCCTCAGAGTACTTCGCAAAGTATTTATCAGATGATGCCCATATTTGCCACAGGAAGTCGGAAGGGAGCGAAGACTACTTGCTGGTCGTCCGTGCTAACAGGCATCGCCTTCGACACCGTGGTAGGATCGATCTCGACTCTGTGGGCCTGCACCATGGCAAGCGACATGGACGCGCCGGCCGTACGGAGTGAGTTCTTGAAGCTGGAAGGCACACCTCCCGCGAGTGATTCCACCAGCTCGTCAATATTCTTGACCAGCTCCGCCTTGGGCATCAGCTCCTCGTGAAGGCGACTAAGCACGCTTTTAGCCTTGGAGAGCATGTCCTGCATGGCGGTGATGTGGTCTTTGACTGCTCACAATGCACCCGCTAGAGCATCATCATGACGAAGGGCCTGCGGGTCGAAGCTCAAATCGCCAACATCTGTACATAAATTCACACATGGACCAAAACATCAGCGCCACCGGCAAAAGCATTCGAAGCAGAGAAGGGTAACAATATACACAAGCAAAGTACCTGAGAGGGCCTTGGCAATCGAGAACAGTTGTTCTTCGAACAACTTCTCCCTAGCCGCGAAGGAGACACGTAGATCCTCTTCACACTTCCGCGCCTCGTCACGCGCTGCGATTGCCTCGTCGCGACCCTTCAAGTCGCGGCAAGTGTCTTCTCCAAGGTGGCAGCGCCGCGCAATAGGGCATTATGTTCAGCTACACGACAAACAAAAGTTGACTATCAGTCGACTATATCAAAAGGAGAAGACGAAGAAGAATAAGCGTAGAACACTCACTTTCAACCACACGGTGACGCGTCTCCAGCATTGCATGCTGGCGGCCCATCGCCATCACTTGTTCTGACAAGTGCGCGGCTTCCTTCACAAGGAGCTATCGTACAACAAGGAACCATCAGAGGCAATAGATAACATCGACCGCAACACTACAAAGGAGGAAAAAACTACACTTACATGGTCCTCCAATGACTCCGAAGATGTTTGTTGTACCGTCATCCGACCAACCATTCGATACTCCCCTGCATGAGGAGAGCTGGAAGAGTTGTGGCCGGAGTGGGCCGCCAATGGAGGGGAAGAAGCGCGCTCGACCTCTTTCTTGGCCCTTGAGGTTGCGACTCATGATTCCTTCAAAAATTGGACGTCGCCAGAAGATGACGACGCCTCTTGACTACAAGACAAAAACCAAGTCAAGAAAGGGGCAAACCTAAAAGACGAGCCAACAAGGACAAAACAGAGAAGAACAAGTGAACTAGAAAACTTACCAGTGAAACTTGTCAAAATCAAAAGTGGCATCCCCTGACTCCGACGAGGACTCCTTGGGCAATCGCATCTTCTTGCAAGAAGATGGTGCCACGACGCTCACAGGAATAGCAGGTATCGGCAACTCCGCACCAACACCTGTACCTTTTGGAGTCGATGGAGATGACGCGTCGGAATCCTTGCTGCGCAATTGCTTGCGAGTTTCTGGACTATCGGACTCGGGGGCTTCCTCCTCCACATCAGAAGGGACGGTCGACTCCGACTCGTCCTCTTCCAAGGCCTCGCGAGGAATAACCCCCTCAGGGAGAGGGGGCATACAAGGTGATACCGCCCAATCCTGCATACAGACAACAAATTCAGCAAAAAGCAAGTAAACAACAGAGAAGCAACCAACAAATCTAGCTACTGTGTAGCACAACTATACCTCAGGAGGAGGGTTCGTAGCATAAAATGGAGGAACAACTGGCTCACTGGGGAGTACATCCTTGACGGTGTAGTTAGTGACCAGTCGAACCCTCTTGTCCACCTCACTCGCGGACATGCCATCGGCAGACCCGCGAGTGGCATCATTAGCGCCAGCCCATTGAAACATGGGGTGGACCCTGGCTTGCAGTGGCTGGACGCCACGGCGCAGCCAAGTGCAGATGAGAGCGCAACCTCCCTCCTCTTTGCCTATGCGACTCTCGAGGTCGCAGACGCGCCTATACAGCGCATCTGTCTCTGCGGACTCGTCGGGCATGACTACGTTCTTCCAGGAGCGCATCCTCCTGCATGGCGTCGCGGGATCGAAGGGCACGAGTCCAAAGAGCTCACTGTTCGCCTTCTCATCACGGATGTAGAACCATTTGTCCCTCCATCCTTGGACGGACGCCATGAGCTTGATGTCGAAGTAGGTGGTGGATGGGTCAACATGAATTCCGCAACCACCTACATCGTAGACTAAAGAACCAGTGGCAGATTGGCGCTTCAATTTGAAGAGGCGCTTGAAGAGGCCGAAGTGTGGCTCGATTCCGAGCCAGCACTCGCAGCTAGTAATGAAACAAGAGATATGGAGGATAGAGTTTGGGACAGCTGATGGAGCTAGAGCCCATAAAAACAAAGAAGACCCTTAAAGAAGGGGTGAAGAGGCAAGGAGAGACCACAAATGATGAATGCAAAAAACATCACTCGGAAACCAGCGGGGGGGACAGGAACTGTCTCACCGCCGGGGACGCGCGTGTCGGCGACTGTGGCGGACAGTACTCCGTCTTGGCAAAGAAGACGGAGGTCGGATACCTTGATGATGGAGGGACGCCACGCACCATTTATGACGTGGGTCACCGGGACCTTCTTCTTCCCGCCGGCGGAAGTGCTGGTGCCCGCAGCGGCGGAGCCGCCCTTCTTCTTCGCCGCAGCAACGGTGGCTGCAGAATCAACAGCAGCGCCTCCCTTCTTCTTCCCCATTGCGCGACGGCGGTGAGAATGGAGGAAGTAGCTGGGGAAGATACGGAGCTGGTCCAGCGCCGCAACGAGAAAGTGCACAAGGAAACAGAGAGCAACAGCAATAGCGATGGCAGCAAGGATGAATGAGAATAGATGGGAAAATTACCGTCGCAGTGCCGCTACTTAACCCCTGGAAGATGCAATCCAACGGCTCAGAAAAACCCTACTGGACACGTGGCAAACATCGTGCTATACACGTGGAGGAGTGGAAGCGCGAACCGTCCCTCCACTACTCCCATTAAGTGCGGAAATCGAGGAGGCGCGGTTAAAATAAAGATTATGCACGCCCAGTCAAATCAAAGTCAGATAGTGGGACCCACTACTCGTCACGTCCCGTCAAACCCGCTCACGCGGGCAACTAAGGTCACGAAAGCGTCAGGACTGACGTCATCAAAGCAACGCAGCAGAAAACTTCGACTATTTGAGTCCTTGCTCGAGTCTTCGACTCCACCAAGCACTCGGGGGCTACTCCCATAGGGAGCGCTGGTCGCGCACCCTATGATTTTTCTTTTCTTTTTACAGGAATACGGACAATCATAAGCAAACCCAACCACTCGATTGAGGACATGGGTTACTCCCATAGGGAGCGCCAGAAACAAATTCGATTGAACCAACCAAACAAAAAATGATAGCAGTCGCAAAAGTTCTTTAGTCCCTGCCTGAGTCTTCGACTCAACCAAGCACTCGGGGGCTACTCCCATAGGGAGCGCTGGTCGCGCACCCTATGATTATTTATACAGAAAACTGTGTGTTGATAACATCCACACTCGAAACTCATGGAGACACCACCTCATAATTCTTCCCTACAAAGAGACTGTGTCTCCTGGGTCACCCAAATCGTCTCCGCGATGATAAAATTTGGATGCCGTGCTTACAACGTGAAGGTAAGACCTGAACAAGGCCTGGCAACGCATTAGCTGCGCACTACCATAAATGTATCCGTGCCTACAGGTACGATGAACATGCCTTGACGGACACATCGAGTGCTCACATCCATATAACTGGAATTCGACTCCTGTAAGACCTCCGCGGCCTGAGTCGAATTACGCCAGCACTTTTCCGGATTCGAGTCCGGGGACTCGAGTTCGAGTAGATTGCGTTGTTTCACCCTAAGGTGGTTAACTAATACCAATACTTCGGTTATATCAGGCACGTGCATCAACAATCCCTATGACACAAATAAAGTAGTTGAAATACACTCGTTCAGGCACTCGAAAGACTTCAAAAAGTCCCCAGTCGAATCTGCGATTCCACTGGACACTCGGGGGCTACTGACATGGGTATACCCTACAGGTACTCGAGTTTGGTATATACGGTCTAAATACGTACATGCCCACGGTGTCGCCAAGGCCCAAACAAGGGACTCGAGTAACCTACGGACTCTCGATTGCTTGAAGAACAAGAAGAAGTTAAAGATAGAAAGTTTGAAGGGGAAAACCCTAATTGGTAACCGACTCGACCTGCTACCCGGGACCTAGCCTATATATATAAAGGCTAAGAGGGGGCGGCGAGGAGGACACACGCAACCCTAGTTTCCACCACCCTCGCCAGATTGCATCTGCGCACCATTGTAATCTTCGATTCCTTCGATAATTCCACGAGCAGACAAGCAGGAGTAGGGACCTTTACGAGGCCTGAACCTGGGTAAATCTTTGTCCCATGTGTGCTTGTTTGCTAGCCAATAGATGTCTCCAGCGCTCCCTCCTTCTCCAAAACCCAAGTCCATAACAATGGGTATTGACGAGTTAAACCCTCGTCACACATAGACTGGACGAGATCCAGAACACACGTAGACTAGACGAGATCCACCACTCCATAGAAGCGGCGACCAGACGAATCCTCACCCTCCTCAACCCCAGCAGCAGGATCGTCGCCGACGACGTGGAAGAGGAGGCGAAAATACCTTATTCTTGTCCTGCACAACGCCGCCATAGCCACCATGACGACGATGCCGGATGACCAAATTCTAACTTTAGGGACCCTTCTACACCGCCGAGCGCAGGTTCGAGGTCCCCACCTCCTCCCTTCACCGAAGCGGCAAGCAGAGGAGGTGGGGACCCGTCGATGCTCGGTCGCAGATGGTGAGGACGAAGCAGATCGTGGCGGCTGCTAGGGTTTTCACCCTAGCCGCCGCCTCTTTTTTCTCACGGGACGAGGAGACATCGGTAACCAAAGGAAGACCCTCTCACACACTTGATGGTTTAATGTGAGTAGTTTTTTTAGACATAGTTTAGTTTTTGTACCATGTGTGAAATTTTGTATCGTGAACCCACGGTTATAGGGTTAAAAATGGTAAGAAAATTTTCCATCCGTTTTCGAAGAAAAGGAATGGAGAGCTAAAAAGTAAACGGAAATAGCATTTTGCGGAAAAGGAACGGAAATGAAAACGGTGGAGCCATTTTCGACGAGAATGGAAACGGTAAGGAAATTCCGGATAAACAAATATAAAAACTTTCTGAAAATATAACCAGTCAAGTCTATATATGAGATAGTACTTTGCATCAGTGATTTCTCTTGCGCTTGTTGAGCCATAGAATATATGAAGGGTCTATGTAATACATGCAACTGTCCAGACGATATACTAATCAAGTGAGTGTCTTAGCGTTGATGTGGGAACTTATGTGCTTGTCAAAGTGTTGAATTATGTGTGTTACTTTATATTCAATTGCCGTTTTTTCGAAGTTGTGAGATATTCTGGGTCTGTTATCCGTTACTTTTAGTTTACACACCATGATATTACACCACTATTATATTCCGATAAATGTCCATTTTCGTATTGTATATGTCCCTCCGTAACATATTCATTTCCGATGATTTTCGATTTCGTATTCGTTTCCGGAGTTTTCCGTTTCGTTTCTGATTCTGGCAACACAAGAGGAAACGAAAACGATAATGTATGTTTTCGTCCGTTTCCGTTCCGTTTTCAATCCTACATGGTTATGTCTCACGACTCGACCATATTGGCAATTTATTAGTTCTTTATATATCCCATGTTTCATCCATTCTTCGATTGCTTGCTTACACAACACTGTCGTGGAGCTTATAGCATGATCGATATACTCATGTAGTGATGACCAAAGTGCGACGCCACCATGATTTGCACTTGAGACGTCAACGCTCTCTCCAATAGGGTCCAAAGAAATGCGCAAAGCATCTTTCTTCAATATAATGACACTTTATTTTGATAGCTAAAGAAAATAACACTTTCTTTTTACCACAAAAGATACTAACACTTTGTTTGTGGGAATAACAATATCACCTTTTCCTTCTCCTTTCCTCCTTTACTAAGATGGCACTTCTTTTCTTGTCGGGGGAATGTCTGCAACACTTTGGGTACTAGAGAGCATCTCCCTGTCTAAAAGCCATGGCCCACGGCCTGAGCTGACCTGGGCCGGGCCGGGTGTACAAGTAGTGTGCATGCACGTTGGGCCGGACAGGCTTTCTATCCCTCCCAAAAAAGACTCCCCGAAAAGATCCCAAACAAGGCAAAACGTCGAGATCCCGAAAAGTCGCGTCAGAGTCAGACACTTCGTTCAGCTTTGGCGGCCGGGGGGAGTCGTATGCACATGCACTGACCCGAAAGCAGCCAATTCCATCGCTTTAAACTTGCTCGCATTTCTGCCACCAGTCGTCGTGTCGTTCTCCCGTCAGAGAGACTGTTCACGGCAGTCAACGTCCTCTTCTGCCCTGAGTTTGATTAGTCAAACATTCATTCTCTCTCGAATCTGATTAAGTAATCCATCAAATCAATAGATTAGCTGAGATAAGCCCGTGATGACGGCGGCCGGATGCTCTATCCAACCATCAACGTACGACGCGGAGTTCTTTATGCGCAGTACTGGCCTTAATCGGATTACTGTTAAGCAACAGCGAATCCTTTTGGCTGGCCCTCGCTGGATGGGAGCTTGGAAAGGACGGCTACGTGTCCGCCGCGCGAATATGGACGTGACTTTATCGATCTGTATATAATACTACTTTCTCTGGTCCATATTAATAACCTTAATTTTGTGATTCGTATGTATCTAGTTAATTTAGACTAGGTGCATGTAAATCTAGACAAGTTGAGACCATTAATTTGAATCGAAGGGAGTACTAGAAACCTATATTTAGATGCCGTGTTTCTCCATATTAAGCTTGAGTGCGGTTCAACGAAAAAGCAAGTACAGTACATTTGCACTGCGCATGCCTCCGTGACCAATCTCCACGATTCGTAGACTTGTAGTCAGCATACATCAAGAAAGCTACCAAGATTAAAAAATAATTCAAAGGGGCCTTCCTCGACTTTATTAACGAAACACATTGTTAAGTATTGTATGCATCGCCACACTGACTCAAGACTAAGATAAAATATACTCCCTCCAATCTATAATATAAGACGTATTGATAAGGTAAAACAGCTTGCCAAAACGTTTTAGATTATGAGACGGAGGGAGTACATACATGAGAGAAAAATGTCAGGGATGATGTTTGTTCTAACGTCTCTCGGAGCGAATTGAGAGAAGGGACATTGACGATAATAGTTACACGGCGCGCATGGATGGCCTAACCAGATTGTTTGTCGGGCATGACTACACATCCTATAATCCTGCCATGAGTCTTATATTCACACTACACGGCGCACATGGATGGCCCAACCAGATTGTTTGCCGGGCATGACTACACATCCTATAGTCCCGCCACGAGTCTTATATTTGTTGGGCCACGTAGAGATAAACAAAACTTTTTCTATGCGCGGTGATCCCAAGATCTAGCTGAGGTAGTAGGCCACGAGAATTACCACTAGATGCGCAGTTGCGGAATCGATGAAGCACGTCGCTTGACGCAGTGCAGCCTTCAGAATCCGTTCCGATCCACGATCGTCGAAGTGCTGAACGTACAGCACCTCCGCCAGTATCCACACGTACGAGGAGGAGCACCGGCGGTGGACTGCTAGCTCCGGTACGGTGGCTGGACTGAACTGGAGCTAGGGTTTCCAACGCATGGAATGACCTAACCGTGTGCTCTAAGCACTTGCGCCCCAGCTTATATAGAGAGTAAAAATGGACCCCACTCACTTGTGGCCCATTCACTAAAAGGCATATATTAGTCGCTGTGAGTCCAACTCACTAAGTCAGTTCGTATCTGATTCGGGTCCAACCCAAATACATTTCCGATTCAGGTCTAACCCAAACTTGCTTCCGCTCTTAAGTGTGTGACCCGAGAGGCTCATGGTAACTCAGACATGATCCGAGTCTCACTCGTGACCGATCAGTCGGTAGCGGCTCCTAGTAGAACGTGTCGACTCCCAAGTACCAAAGAGTCATGATGACATACCTTCCAATGCGACTTTTGTCTGAGTCCCTTTTGCCTCACGATACATCTTATCAAGCTATAGGCGAATAATCATCATCCTTCAAATAGCTCAACTCTCTTCTCGATCCGAGATAAGTGATTCGTCTGACTAACTCTTAGTCGGCCGTCTCGGTTAACACTTAACCGAGTCATGCATGGCTATGCTTTCCGAATCATATCTTCCGAGAGAGCCCAGAGAATATTTCTCTAGTCGGAGGGGCAAAATCCCATCTTGGTCATCCACATCACGCAGCTTGATTCTCAGTCAACCCGAACTCTGCCTTTATAATTGCCCTTTGACGGAACAACGTTTGATAGAACCTAAGTCGGTGATCCACAAATCGGATTGTGAAATAACCTCAGGTTTAAGGATTACATTGATTGAGAGTAACAAATGACGACATGTTCGTTGTATCTCAATATGGGTCAGTCTGACTCGCTAAACTCTTTAGCCGAATTCGTGTAACTCAGAATAGCATCTCCATGTCCACGACAAGTGGAACCGAGTCATCAGCCGACTTTCACATTAGTCTAAGTTGTGTGTCCAACACAACCTGAATGACTAAGGACAATTAGTATGTACAACATGAATAAATAGTTCCATAATCGAATCACATATTCAATGATATATATCAATAGTTCATACAAGGACAATAATTTTATGAATACATTGGGAATAATATCATACATGATTGCCTCTAAGGCATATTCCCAACAATATTCACACGTGTAACATACCAAAATTTGGCCTCTTAAATTCTTCAAAACCCCTAAAACCCTTTTGGCCTCTATTTGAATTTTTCATTTGCATTTGCCTCTTCTCAACCTTCCAAGCCATGGCCCACCTTGGAAGGTTACTTGAACTTTGATCTTGGCAGTGTGCAAGCTAGATAACCTGGAAAATTTTCTAAAAGGATAAAAGAACACCTTGCCTTTTCTTTATTTCATAAAACAAAAACCCTAAAAGCTACATACAAAAGAAGCACCACCCACAGGTTTTGAAAAAATCCAGTAAAATTAGGAGATGATCCCTAGAGCATATATAGCCCAAATATGTGAAAATATTTACTAAGTGCTTAGTACCAAAACCCTCATAAACCCTAGTCAAGATTATGCCTATAAACACTTTTGAATTTAAAATAAATGCAAACCATTTTTTGTAAAATGTGACCATGCCCTAGGTCCATTCTAACCCCATATAAAAAGATAGGCTCAAATTCTATGCAATTGCTTGCTCAAAATTCAAATTTGAATTCTATCTGTTTTGGTATTTTCAAATTTCTACATAGACCAAGTTGTGAATCTTGAAAACCTTTGAACACCATAGTTGTATCCCCGGATTCACTTTATCAATAAAAACAAACCCCGTCATTTTTGAAGCCCTAAAACCCAACCATTGTTTCTGAAAGAGTTATGCCCTAGAGGCAAATAATAAAGTGTATTATTTGATATATCTCCTATATGTTCATAATACGTTTCATACTGTGCTATAACCGTGTTAATACGAAACGTTAATACACGTGTGGTATGTAAACAAACCGTGTCTCTAGTTACCTCTAGTGAACTAGTTCATTGGTCATGAGGATGGTCTGTGTTTCAAGATCATGGGCATTTATGCCAACTGACAATGAGGTCATGTTATTAGTTGAATAACATGATAGACAAACATCCGACCGTTATATCTTAATTAGATCTAGTTACAAAGTTCACCATTGATGATAAAACACAGAGAACCTCGCAACCTGATCCTTTGACTGTGAGGTAATGCAAATCACCATTTCGAAAAAAGCTTAGATGGTTATCAAGAATCATCTCGTAACAGGGTGTTCAAAAAGGTTCCACTCAGGTTTTCTGAAGGGATGCGTAGAGGAGTACATATCAAGACCAGGATTTGGCTAGTCCATGTAACAGACAGATACATGTGGCCATCTCGGTGACGTTGCATTCATAAAGCTTGCAAGCATGTGACTAGGTCACGGAATGTAACGACATGAGAACGAGAAAACAAGTTCATCGGTAACGAGATCGAACTAAGGTATGGATATACCGGAGATCAAGTCTCGAATGAATTAGGTATCGAATGACAAAGGGAACGGGGAACGGCTATCTCATGGTTCGAGCGATTGTATTCGTGAAACGCACGGGGGTCACATGGCCATCCAGGTCCCTCTGTTGATCATTGATGTGAGAGTGGTCTCAATCATGTTCGGAGTGTTTCCGAACCGAAGGATGTCACGCTTAAGGGTAGGGACACTTAGGGTAGATGAGGTATCGTAATAGAAATAGAGAGAGAGAGAAACCGGAATAGTTTCGGGTAACATCCGATGGAGATCGGAAGGGGTCCGGAAGGTGTTCTGGAGTGAAGAAATAATATAATATGTGTATTTGAATGTTAATTGGAGAATTAATATTAAATATATATTTTATTTTATTTTTAAAGGCTCCTTAATGCTAATGGGCCTCACCCGAAGGGAGGCCCAATAGGGCAAGGCGCCTAGGGAGTTGGGGCCAGCCGGCCTGGGCTTGGTGGGTTGCCCCAATGGGGCCCACCTAGGGACGGAGGATGCCCCTAGGTGGTCGGCGGGTGTGGGGTTTAGTCCCACACCGCCTGGCCCCTGGGTGGTGCGCCCCCCTCCCACTATATATAGGGGTCTCCCCTCCCTCTTTGGAATCACCCATTCCCTCTCATTCTCTCTCTCTCATCCAGTGAGGACTTCTCCGTAATATTGGGGAGGACCTCGTGGGTGAGTTCTCCACCTTCACACTAACGTCGTGTGATCTATGATCCGGCATCTAGTTCTTCCGCTGCTCAGCTAGATCGGAGTCCGGTTGACGTCTCCTACACCGGACGTGTGACGAACTTCGGAGGCACCACACTTGGGGTGCTACTCGTCTTCATCAATATACGCCTTCCTGCGTAAGGCGTGCCTTGGTCTTCAAAGGTATGAATATTGAATCCCTTCTCCGTTACTTATGTCTACATAGTATAGATCCTGGTATTAGTGTTCGAGTAGATAGAATTTTTTTGTTTTCTACTACGGAACCCAACAGTGGTATTAGAGCGGGTCTATGGGTAGACATGTCGTACGGATAGAACACATAGCAATATGTGGGCATTGATTCTCTAGTTGCTACCCTCTTTAATGTTGTTGTTCATATCGCGGCACTGTTTGATGAAGCGGCCTCCAACCGACCTCACGTGGTGATTCACAAGACTGGTCCACAAATCAAAGTGGCTTAGGGGGTATCTGTCTCTCTGCAGTAGTTGATATGGCATTGACACTAGAGGGCCCTAAAAAGGGGAGAAGAACGGCAATCATTGAATCCATGTTGTGGCTCGACGTTCGTAGGTGGGAAGGGGTTCTACTGCAAAATCCCTAAAACCGCGTAAAACATGCAATAGTTAATATAGAAGTGTTTATCTTCATTATTGCATAGGGGCAAGTATTATAACATGGCAATGACAAGTTTGTGAAACTCTCATTAAGGCTATTGATAATGATCATGAAGTTGTAACCATGTCATAACACTTTACTTTTGAAGTATTACTTATTATGCTAGTATACTTACTAGACGGTAGCATAATAAGATAATCCCTCATAGTATTCCAGTTATCATATTCCCCTTGTGTGTGCACCACCAAGAAAGTTCTTCGGTATGAGGCGCCATGCGGTGAGTAGGGGTCAGACATATCTACGTTCGCATACAGTGGGTGTAAGCCATGTTGCACTTCAAATACACATGAGTTAGAACTGGCGAGCCTAGCACGTTACAGAGACGTGGCCTCGGAGTACAAGAAACCGAAAGGTCGAGCATGAATCACATAGTTGATGTGATCGACATTAGGAAATGTCCATGATGTCTACGCACTTCTATTCTTGTAGACAGTTGTTGGGCCTCCAAGTGCAGAGGCTTGTAGAATAGCAGCAAGTTTTCCCTTAAGTGGATCACCCAAGGTTTATCGAACTCAGGGAGGAAGTGTTCAAAGGTATTCCCTCTCAAGCAACCCTGCAATCAAGATACAAGAAGTCTCTTGTGTCCCCAACACACCCAATACACTTGTCAGGTGTATAGGTGCACTAGTTCGGCGAAGAGATAGTAAAATACAAGTGGTATGGATAATTATAAGTGGTAACGGTGATAGAAGATAGCTTGATGGCGTGGAAGAGACTAAAGGCAAACTGAAATAAAGATGGAAGCAAGCAAACATGTAAGAGATCTAGTAGCAAACGGTGTTTCAATGCTTAGAAACAAGGCCTAGGGATCATACTTTCACTAGTGAACACTCTCATATAAATATCTTCTTCTTATGATATTACTCTTAACTACTCTCCGGTTGAACACTCTAATCGATGGTAGGGCTATAATAGCACACCTCAAAGTAAGTCTTTCCCATCTAGAAAACCCCACATTGTCACCTTGAGCACTAGATGGTTCCAACAAATACCACAATTTCATAAAGACATCCAACTCCAAATATAACTCATAACAAGTATTTGTAATCTCTAGCCTAAGTGCCACCATGGTGAGCACGCTGTCACTTTCACACACATGGGGAGAGCAGAGATCTAATAAAGCACTTGAGTAGCAAGGTTGATCTATAGATTACAAGCTCATGATCTCAATAAGATCACGCATAGAGAGAGATGAACACATAGCTACCGGTAGAACCCTTAGCCTCGAGAGAGAACTACTCCCTCCTCATCACGGGAATCAGAAATGGTGATGGAGATGGTGGTGGAGATCGATGGAGATGGCTCCGGAGGCACTTCCCCGTCCCGGCAGGGTGCCGGAACAGAGACTTTCTGTCCCCCGAATCTCCCCTTCGGTGGCGGCGGCGCTGCGAAACTTTTCGTGGCTGGAGGCTTGACGACTTAGGGTTTTTGCATCGGGAGGCAACTTATAGGCGAAGAGGCAAGGTCGGTGGAGTGCCAAGGGGCCCACACCACCTGGTGGCGCGGCCAGGGCTAGCCCGCGCCACCATATGGTGTGGCCAGGCCTTGGCTCTCCTCCGTCTCTGCTTCGGGCTCCATGAGTCTTCTGGTAAAATAGGAGCTTTGGCTTTTGTCCCGTCCAATTCCGAGAATATTGATTTTCTGACTTTCCTGGAACCAAAAACAGCAGAAAACAGGCAACTGGCATTGTGGCTCTTGTTAATAGGTTAGTCCAAGAAAGTCTATGAAAAGTACTCCAAAGTTGGAACAAAACACAAGAAAGTATATAAAACCAAGCATTGAACATCAAAAATTATAGATACATTTGCAATGTATCAACATCCCCAAGCTTAAGTCTTGCTCGTCCTCGAGTAGGTAAGTGATAAAAAGAAAGAATAATTTTTGAGGTGACATGCACCATCAAAGACTTGATCAAAGTATTTGCAAAACATTCAAAGCTGGGATCATAGTACTTCAATCATAACATGAAAGACAAACTTCTAGCAATAAGCAAAGAAACTATGATGCAACTTGAAAAGGCACAAACAAAAGATTCATGAATAACAATGCTTTGCAAGACGTTTGTTTGTTTCACATAAAGAAAACATAGCATAATAGTATTAAACTTGTCCCTCAATAGAGTAGCAAATATAAATGCATAGGACACCTTCAAAGTTCATAAGAGTGACTAGATACAATAGTTTAAAACAAGCAATATCAAAGTATGCATCAATCAACTAGTCTTGGGACAATGCACATAGAACTAAGAATGGCCACTATGCTCTCAAAGTAGGTGCATAAAGATAGAAGGTGGAGACTCAATATAATGGTAGAAGAAAGGCCTTTTATAAAAGGAAGTAGGGATTCAAGTCTCATAAAGAGCTTCCAAAAATTATGGTACTTATAGCTTTCAGCTCTCATTGCCCCTATCATAAGCATCTTTAAGGTGATTAAGGTTAAAGTGACACAACTAAGAGGATATGCTTGACAAGTTATAAACCGAAATCTCATGCCCCTTACTTACGAAGACCGATCCTCATGCTACTCAACTTTAGTCACGAGTAAGATCTTGTCATTGTAAGTACATATGTATCATAAAGAACCGCCAATGGGGTACCCCTTGCACATGATACAAGAGTTATCCCATAATCAAAATGACAAGGCAAGCAGACAATGAGCATCTCAGCGATCTTTTTATTTGCTATTTGCATAGGTTTTTATTGAGGATGCTTCATAGAGTGCTCATTATGGTGATGCTACAAGTTTCCACCATGATTAGGCATGGCTTAGGCTAGCGACCCAGGCGTTTCTCTAACACACATACAAACTCCATGATCTTACAAGTTCTACTTTTATTTCACACCGTCGGGATCTGTAAGCAAAAGAACATGATATCAACGGGGTACAAAGTACAAGTGCAATGTTGAAAGCGTTCCCCATGGTACATGGTTATGCTAATTTCAACTTATAAAGCGCAAGCATATACGCAACAAAGAAGGACCCAATGGTTCAAGTTTATTAGATGCAAAAAAGTAAAGTGTGCCATCAAGTTTGTGAGAGCTTTAATCACTAGTTTTCTCATAACAAGTTTAATTCGGAAGGTAGATAAAAACATGAATATACTTGGAATAGCATAAGCTAATAGGTAGGCTCGTGTAGAGAGGTATGATGCTTTCGAGCTCTTCTTCTCTGCTAAAATGGAAGAGCACAGCAATATTAATGAGCACGTGGTCAAAATGTCTGGCTACGTTAAGCAGTTAAACACCCTGGATTGCAAAATCCCGGAGGAGCTCACAATTGATAGGGTGCTGCACTCGCTGCCCCTAGCTATAAGAGCTTTGTGATGAACTACAACATGCAAGGGATGATTAAGACCCTTGCTGAGGTGTTCGCCATGCTCAAAACTGCTGAGGTTGAAATCAAGAAGGAGCACACGGTGTTGATGGTCAACAAGACCACCAACTTTAAGAAACAGGGACAAAAGGGGAAAGGCAAGGGTAAGAAGTCTAAGAGGGATGGCAGGTTTGTTCCCAGCACCTCAAAAACTGCCAAGCCTGGCCCTAAGCCCGGCACTTCGTGCTTCTACTGCAAAGGGTATGGGCACTAGAAACGCAACTGCCCCAAGTACCTTGAAGACAAGTGAGCTGGAAAGATAGCCACCCCGGACAAAGGTATATATGATATACATGTTATTGGTGTATTCCTTACGAGCGCTAGTAGTAACACCTAGGTATTTGATACCGGATCTGTTGCTCACATTTGTAACTCTCAGTAGGATCTGCAGAGTAGGAGGCGCCTGAGGAAGGACGAGGTGATGATGCGCGTCAGCAATGGTTTGAGAGTCGAAGTGATGGTCATCGGCAACCTGCATCTCCGTCTACCGTCAGGATTATTGTTGGTTTTGAATAAATGCTACTATGTACACACATTGAGTATGAATATTGTGAGTGGGTCTTGCTTGTTGCAAGACCATTATTCATTTAAATCAGGAACAAACGGTTGTTCAATTTATATGAATGATGTTTTCTATGTTGATGCTCCTGTGTGTGATGGTTTATTATTACTTGATCTTGATTGTGATACACACATCCATAGTGTTGATGCTAAACATTGTAAGCACAGTGACGATAATTCCATGTTCATGTGGCATTGTCGTCTTGGTCACATTGGCGTAAAGCGCATGAAGAAGCTTCATTTAGAAGGGCTTCTTGGATCATTGGATTTCGAATCCCTTGATACATGTGAGCCATGCCTCATGGGCAAGATGACTAGGACACCATTCTCCGGAATAGTGGAGAGAGCTGTAGACCTACCTGGGATCATACATACAGATGTATGTGGACCAATGGGTGTCTCAACACGCAATGGTTATCGCTACTTTGTTACCTTTACTAACGACTTAAGCTGATATGGATATATCTACTTGATGAAGCACAAGTCTGAAACCTTCGAAAATTTCAAGGAATTTCAGAAAAAGGTAGAGAATCAACTTAACAAGAAAATCAAGCACCTTCGATCGGATCGAGGAGGCGAGTATTTGAGTTATGAGTTTAACATGCACCTAAAGGACTGTGGGATTATCCCACAGCTTACGCCAGCCGGAACACCACAGCGTAATGGTGTGTCGGAACGTCGTAACCGAACCCTATTGGATAGTGTGCGGTCCATGATGTCTTTAACTGATTTGTCTGCGTCTTTTTGGGGATATGCGTTAGAAACTGCCGCTTTTATTTTAAACCGAGCACCATCCAAATCCGTGGAGACAACCCCATATGAGATATGGTATGGGAAGAAGCCAAAGTTGTCATTTCTGAAAGTTTGGGGTTGTAAGGCTTACGTTAAGAAACTGCAGCCTGACAAACTCGAATCCAAATCTATCTTTGTAGGATATCCAAGGGAAACCGCTGGGTATACTTTCTACAACCAAGCCAAAGGCAAAATGTGTGGCGCAAGAACCGACACCTTTCTCGAGAAAGAGTTTCTTGCAAAAGGAGTGAGTGGAAGGAAAATTGAGTTAGATGAAATTGTTGACCCTTCTCTCCAAATTCTGAGTAGCCCAACGGAAGCTATTCCGAAACCGCTCTCCAACATGGAGGAAGAGCCCATTGATGATGATCAAAACAATGACATCGAGACTCCTGAGGTTCGCAGGTCTACAAGGGCTCGTGCCACTCCTGATTGGTACAGTAGCCTTGTAATGTATGTCATCCTGGATGAACATGAAGAACCTGCAAACTACAAATAAGATATGGATAGTGCTGACTCTGAGAAATGGCTAGAAGCCATGAAATCCGAAATAGGATCCATGCATGAAAACCAAGTTTGGACCTTTGTGGATCTTTTAGAAGGCCGCAAGGCCTAGAAAATAAATGGATCTTTAAGAAGAAGACAAATGTGAATGCTAACGTGACCGCTCACAAAGATCGACTTATCGCAAAGGGGTTTCGACAAATTCAAGGAGTTGACTACGACGAGACTTATTCTCCCGTAGTGATGCTCAAGGCTATTAGGATTTCAAGGAGTTGCACATTTCTACTATGAAATTTGGCAGATGGATGTCAAGACCGCATTCCTCAATGGTCACATTGATGAAGAGGTGTATATGATGCAACCAGAAGGTTTTGTTAATCCTAAGGATGCTGGAAAGGTTTGTAAGCTTCAACGGTCCATTTATGGATTGAAGCAAGCATCTCGGAGCTGGAACCAACATTTTGATCAAGTGATCAAGAGTTTTGGATTTGTCCAAAACCAACAAGAGTTCTGTGTTTACAAGAAAGCGAGTGGGAGCTCAGTTGTTTTCTTAGTAGTATATGTGGATGACATATTACTCACGGGAAACAATGTGGATCTTATGAAAAGCGTGAAAGCATATTTGAGTAACCAATTTTCCATGAAGGATATAGGTGAAGCTGCATATATATTAGGAATCAAGATCTATAGAGATAGATCAAGGCACCTAATAGCATTGAGTCAGAGTACTTACATAGAAAATATTTTGAAGAGGTTCAAAATGGAAAACACCAAAAGGGGTTTTACACCTATGATGAAGAATTGCAAAATGAGTATGACTCAATGTCCAGTAACGGACAATGATAGAGAGAAGATGTCTTACATCCCCTATGCTTCAGCCATAGGATCTATCATGTATGCAATGCTAAGTACACGAACTAATGTGGCATTGTCTCTTAGTTTGACGAGACGATATCAAAGTAATCTAGGACCGGATCACTGGACAGCTGAGAAGAATATCCTAAAGTATCTGAGAAGAACAAAGGATATGTTCCTAATCTATGGAGAAAATGATGAAGCTCTAAACGTAATGGGTTACGTAGATGCGAGATGGACTTCAGATCATGATGACTCGAAGTCTCAAACAGGATTTGTTTATCTGAGAAGAACAAAGGATATGTTCCTAATCTATGGAGAAAATGATGAAGCTCTAAACATAATGGGTTACGTAGATGCGAGTTGGACTTCAGATCATGATGACTCGAAGTCTCAAACAGGATTTGTTTTCTTGGTGAATGGTGGGGCGGTAAGCTGGAAGAGCAAGAAGCAGCCGGTGGTGGAACAATCTTCAATCGAGTCTGAATATATTGCTGCGGCTGATGCAGCAAATGAAGCTGTTTGGCTAAGGAATTTCTTCATCGAACTAGGAGTTTTCCCAATGCGCAAGACCCCGTGACGATCTATTGCGATAACACGGGTGCTATTGCAAATGCAAGGGAACCAAGAACTCATTCCACAGCCGAACACATCAAGCTAAGATTTCACGTCATCCGACAGAACATTGACGAAGGTGAAGTCAAAATTTGCAAAGTAGATACGAAACTGAATGTGGTAGATCCTTTGACTAAAGCTCTCCATCTGGAAAAGCACGAACAACACCGAGATTTCATTGGTGTTAGGTTCCTGCCTATTGTAAACTAGTTTTGTTTATACTCTAGTGCAAGTGGGAGACTGAAGGAGTTATGCCCTAGAGGCAAATAATAAAGTGTATTATTTGATATATCTCCTATATGTTCATAATATGTTTCATATTGTGTTATAACTATGTTAATACGAAACGTTAATACACGTGTGGTATGTAAACAAACCGTGTCTCTAGTTACCTCTAGTGAACTAGTTCATTGGTCATGAGGATGGTCTGTGTTTCAAGATCATGGGCATTTATGCCAACTGACAATGAGGTCATGTTATTAGTTGAATAACATGATAGACAAACATCCGACCATTATATCTTAATTAGATCTAGTTACAAAGTTCACCATTGATGATAAAACACAGAGAACCTCACAACCTGATCCTTTGACTGTGAGGTAATGCAAATCACCATTCCGGAAGAAGCTTAGATGGTTATCAAGAATCATCTTTTAACAGGGTGATCAAAAAGGTGCCACTCAGGTTTTCCGAAGGGATGCGTAGAGGAGTACATATCAAGACCATGATTTGTCTAGTCCATGTAACGGACAGATACATGTGGCCATCTCGGTGACGTTGCATTGATAAAGCTTGCAAGCATGTGACTAGGTCACGGAATGCAATGACATGAGAACGAGAAAACAAGTTCATCAGTAACGAGATCGAACTAAGGTATGGAGATACCGAAGATCAAGTCTCGGGTGAATTAGGTATCGAATGACAAAGGGAACAGGGAACGACTATCTCATGGTTTGAGCGATTGTATTCGTGAAACGCACGGGGGTCACATGGCCATCCAGGTCCCTCTGTTGATCATTGATGTGAGAGTGGTCTCAATCATGTCTGGAGTGTTTCCGAACCGAAGGATGTCACACTTAAGGGTAGGACGCTTAGGGTAGATGAGGTATCGTAAGAGAAATAGAGAGAGAGAAACCGAAATAGTTTCGGGTAACATCCGATGGAGATCGGAAGGGGTCCGGAAGGTGTTCCGGAGTGAAGAAATAATTTAATATGTGTATTTGAATGTTAATTGGAGAATTAATATTAAATATATATTTTATTTTATTTTCAAAGGCTCCTTAATTCTAATGGGCCTCACCCGAAGGGAGGCCCAATAAGGCAAGGCGCCTAGGGAGTGGGGGCCAGCCGGCCTAGGCTTGGTGGGCCGCCCCAATGGGGCCCACCTAGGGTTGGCGGCTGCCCCTAGGTGGCCGGCGGGTGTGGGGATTAGTCCCACACCGCCTGGCCCCTGGTGGTGTGCCCCCCTCCCACTATATGTAGGGGTCTCCCCTCCCCTTTTGGAATCACCCATCCCCTCTCATTCTCTCTCTCTCATCAACTGAGGACTTCTCCATAATATTAGGGAGGACCTCGTGGGTGAGTTCTCCACCTTCACACTACCGTCGTGTGATCTATGATCCGGCTTCTACTTCTTCCGCTGCTTGGCTAGATCAAAGTTCGGTTGACGTCTCCTACACCGGACGTGTGACGAAGTTCGGAGGCACCACACTTGGGGTGCTGCTCGTCTTCATCAATATACGCCTTCCTGCGTAAGGTGTGCCTCGGTCTTCAAAGGTATGAATATCGAATCTCTTCTCCGTTACTTATGTCTACATAGTATAGATCCTGGTATTAGTGTTCTAGTAGATAGAAATTTTTTGTTTTCTGCTACGGAACCCAACAGTTTCTGCTTTTATTTGATGCTGATTTGAGATTTTAAATGCCTACATGAATCAAGTTTGGAATTTCGAATTTTCATAGAAAGCAAAGTTGTAGATCTTAGAGAGAAGCATCCAAAACTCACCCCAATACAAGCACCACACCTCTCAAAATATTCTTGTGAATCTAGCCAAAACCCTCATGAACACTGGAACTTGAAAGTGTCGAGTTTTCAGTTTCGGCAGTAAAAGACGCCACTGATTCTTGGTCGCTGCCGGTAGCCCTACGTCGCGCCCATGCTCGCCCACATGTCGCCCATGCATACCCTACTCCCCCTTACCACCCTGGCCCCCAGCACCACCCCACCTCTTGTCGGGCACAGCCATGACAGCAACCCGACGAGGCCACTATCGCTGGAAGCATCCAAGCGCACCGCACAGCCACTGCCGTCCAAGCTAGGCCAGGCCCCTTATGCCTTGATGCCCTGGAGCTACCATGTGAGCTTTCCTATCACTGGAGCTTATCCATGACTGCGCCAGCACCCCCATCTCCGGCCACCCCCAGCACCCCTTGCCCTATAAATAAAGCCCTTCCAAGCCTCTAATACTCGCACCACCTATTTCTCTTCCTTCTAGTTACCTTCTAACCTAATCCCTAGTCGTGACCAAGCTCGGACTCGCCGATGTGAGCTCGCAACTGCCGCCATCCCTCACCAAAAATTACCCACCCTGAGTCTCCATTCGTCCAATTGAGATAGCTTCAAGAACCCCCTGACCACCAGGAAGCCGTCGCCACCCTCGTCGAGGCCAGGAGTGAGTTGTAGCCTCAACTCTATCAAGGTACTACAAGCCCTTCTGCCGTGCTCGTCGAGCCTCGCTGTCCCATCACCTCCTAGATCCGTCCGAGCCACCGATGTGCTCTACGTGACTACCCCAAGCCCCTGAACCCCTCCCCACCCCTCTCCCTCGATGTAGCATCATCGAGGTGCTCACTAGACCTCTATGCCACCACGATTCTGAGAAAGCAAGGGATACCGCTTCGGGTGTTGAAGTGGTAGACCCCACCTATCAGCTATTTAATCTTTATCTAGTTAGTTTTTTATTTAGTTATTTATGTACATTTTGTCAATGGTGAGGAAATCGGTAATCGTTAACTGCTCGACCAGCTTTGGAGTAGAGAGTAATCGGAATTCGGATGATTAACTGATTTAATCGGTCGGCTATTAATCAGTGCAACCTACACAAATTAGCACCTAAAACACGTGTATATAAGAAAGAAAGACTATATGAGCCTATATATGCCTAACCTTACTACACATACGTTTCTCCTCTGACCTCTGAAGTTGCTCTTCTCCCACCACCTACCTAGGGTACTAGTTGGTGACGGCGGAAACCGAGCTCTTGCAGGCGGGAATCGAGCGGGAGCTTCACAAAACCTACTTCATTGGGGCGGGCTAGCGGTTGGACGGGCGATATCCGTTGAAAATTTTATCACTTTTTTGACCAAGTGTATTAGTTAATCGGGATTATACCTAGTAATCGGTCTGTCAGAGCTATTAGTTAGGATAAAGGATTAACTCAACGTATTAGCGGTAATCGACATGGTTAGGTCCCTAGTAGCGATTAATCGGCCTATTAATCGCTGATTCGGACGATTTTTCGAACAGTTTTTGTAGAAAAACCACTAGTAGTAAAATGGCTCTAAATTTCTGAAATTGATCCTTTTTAGTTGATTCTTTTTGCATTGGGTTGTATTTGTAAAAACCTACCCAAAGGTACTAGTTTCATAATTTTTTACACTATGTGATATTTTATTTATCCAACGGATTAAATAGGGTTTTAACACTATAAAAATTGTCTAACTAGATCTAAACCTCCAACCAGCCCCTAAAGTTGACCCTGAGAAGTATCACTCTCCAGAAGGCAAACCATCAAACCTTTTTCTGAATTTTATGCAAGCCTTTATGATGATTATTCATGCTATGTGAACATTGGGTACTATTTTGTCAATGCTAGTTATACTTAGGTACTCATAGGGAAAAGGTTACTAAGAAATATTGTTTGATGCGCCCTTATCTGTCATGAGCATGGTTGATAGCACCTTGAGTGAACTAACTATACCCTCCACTAATACAACCCTTATGATTGTTTGCTTCTCCCCCGACGAGTGTCATAATAGTCGCATTTGTCCACTCCCCATTCCTACAACATATTGGTTAAGGGAACTGCCTTGGCAATGCATAGGCGCGGACGAATGTCGGTTGATGACCCTTGAGGTTGTAGCATTTGCCAAAAGACTATTCTCTTCTTGTTTCTGCCTCCTCATGAAGCCTAGAAACCATTTGGCTTTATTGTGTGCCTTACGATGAGACTTACATTCTCTATGGTGGTATTTGTCGGCATGCAGGAGACTAAGATGCCCTTACTCCCCACTTCCTTGTCAAAGGCTAGAGATAGGTGCCACCACAGACATGTGCGTGAGAGAACGAGAATCACGTCTAAGACTCCGCTAACATCTGTGCTGACTGATTAGCCCAACTATAAACCCATACTTACTCCCATAGATGCCATGCTAGTTACTTCTTCATAATGAAGGAATCGATTGCCTTACTCTACTTGAACTCTACCTATGCATTGCCATGTTGCATTCATACCAATGGAGCTGCATTAATCTTGAATAATAAGTTAACCATCTTTGTCTTCTTGGTTGTGTCACTTAGTGCCACTTCCCAAACACCTCGCTTTGCCATCATCATCCGATTGGAAGGACCTTAGCCTATGTAACATATTTGTGACTCTCTTGATGCCACCCATAATGGCAAGGTTAGTTGGTCACTGCTTTGTGCAGTCACATGGTATATCTTGTTAAGGTTCCAGAGCTAGGCACGCTTCACCTAGAGGGGCATGTGCTGGATTCACTTCTTCATAGGACTACATCCGTAGGAAAAGTTGGTGGCTAGAGAGAGTGTCTCGGTAGCATGAATGGTCATGAGGATATATATTGCTTTGGCACGACTCTAGAGGTGCTCCTAGAGAGATGGTCGAGTGGAGAGTATTTTGATAGGTGGAATTAGTAGTCGTTGTAGTTGGTCAAATCTAGTCTAGCCTTGTTCCTAGGTTATGGAACATGTTTGGATCAAGTCACACTAGGAGTTAATCGTGTCGAGTTCAGAGAAAACACAACTAAGTGGAAAGCGTCATGTTATTACCCGCCTTTGTGGCTTGTGGCTATTGAGCCTAGTATGATTGTTAGAAGATGTATGGTGAAACACGAGTACTCGTTTCGCTGCGTAACCATTCACGTGGAAACTTGAATACTCGTCTCAACAGCATGATCTTCCCTCCAAATGTAAGATGGTAAGTTAAGTCCAACTGTTAAGCTTGGACTCGCAAAATTTATATTCTATACTTATAACCTGCTACTTTCAGAACCTATGCCATGCCATATAGTTCCCTAGAATGTTTGTCTTTTCTTGATGACTTGCGAGTATATTCAACATACTCATACTGGATTTTCACATGTCAGATACCGCGACCCTCACTGCTGAGTACCTGCTCTATGAAAACTAGGACTCCAGTATCCCAGGCAGAACCATGTGTCTAAGGCATTCCGCGTCTACATCAATAACTACGTGACCGTAGCCATGAGATCTGATCGAGGCCTAGTGTGAAATAAATAATGTACAAATTGTTGCGTGCACATGTGGAGCAACGATTTAAGCCTCAAAATCTGTTGTAATAATGAACTTGCTACATTCCGTTGCCATTCAATATATTGGTATTGTCTTTGTTTGCTAAGTTGCCACATTCGACGTGTTTCTAGGGCAGGAATGTGAAGCATTCCGATCCTCCGGATCAGGGTGCCACTACACAGTTGCTTACTAACACCCCTACCCTCATCTTTGCTTACTAGAACCTGGTTATGTATTCCTTTTCTTTCTTGAGGTCTTGTTTGCAAAAGTTAAGGACTTTGCTATAATTTTCTTCTCTTTTGGGGTCCTTGATGTAATTTTTACATCGCTGAAAGGACACAGATGCCGCCTAGAGGGGGTGAATAGGTAGTTTAAAACTTTTACGAGATAGGCTTAACAAATGCGAATAAAACTAGCATTTACTTTGTCAAGCACAAAGCCTATATATACTATGGTTCACCTATGTGCATTAACAACTTATGCTAAGAAAACCAAGCAACAGGTGATAGCAAGATAGATTACTTCAAGCACAATGGCTCTCACAATGTAAAGTGCATAAGTAAAGGGCTCGGGTATAGAGATAATCGAGCCACGCAAAGACAAAGATGTATCCCGAAGTTCCTTCCTTTTGAGGGGAAGTATGTCCCCGTTGGAGGGTGGGTGGTACTAAGACCACCAATGCCACAAGCGGCCTCACCCTATTCTCCCGACCACTCGCCGCATGGAAAGCACCTGATCCACTATAGTAAATGTGCCAGGTGAACAAAGTAGGATAAGTGATTATGATACTTCTTATTCATATGTGAGTAGGCAAGCAACCCATATACCAATCAAGAGTCCTCTTGGTAGATTCTTCTCTATTCCAATGATCCTTCTGCATGTACCAAAGCCATGGTCAACACATCAATAAAGATCTTTTGACCAGATCAAAGCTTTAAACTTGATGGTTCCTTGTTGTCCGCGAGTTGGACTAGCTCTTCTTTGATATCGGCCGTGTCACTCAGGGGTCGCCAATTTTCTAGTAAACAAGTTCATATCTATGAGATCTCAAGATCATGTTACTCGGGACCTAAAATTGGATGACAAGCATTAGGCAAACATAGATAATCATTCTCACAATACAATAATTCATGACAATAATCACAAGTGGATGGGAATAAAGGAAGCACATCACACCTCATTAATTCCCTACATCTCCCACACCTATGGGGATTTACTCATAGATGAGAGGAGAATAAATCAAAGATATAATCATATTGCAAATAGAAATAATCTCAACTTTATCGTAGCAAACCACAATATTTTTGAAGATCAAATCAAATATAAACAAAAGAAGGAATAGAGGTTCAATCCTAATCTTACAAGTATGAATCTCTCTCTCTATCTCTCTTAGTACAAGTGGGGAACTATGGTGGAGTTGATGATCAAGAGGCTCGAGATCTTTGAAGGATGAGATTAAGTTCTCTCTCTCTCCAGATTTGATCTCTTCTCTTTTCGGAAGGTTTGTGGTGGCTGTGTTTGTATTCGGCTCTCCCCTCCTTCGTGAAAGTTGCGTGTATTGATATAACAGGTGATGGGGGTCGTACGGGCGGACTGTACGGGCAGCCTCCAGCCATACTTCAGGTCGTTAAAGGCTCTATAGGTCTCGAATGGAAATGCCTTCAATTGGTGATTTGCTCATTTAGGTGTGATTAGCCCATAACTGCTCTAGGGTCTTTTCAAAAGTGTCCAATAATACCTGAAGGTCATTACAAACAAACAAGGTTTCGCTAACTTGCGATATTAGCATTAGTTGAAAGATCAAAATCAATGAAACCCGGTGAAAACCAATAGAAAATCCTTGAGAAAAGGTGTCAATATTTGGAGCTATCAACTTCCCCAAGATCAGTTGTTACTCGCCCTTGAGTGATAAAGCTATAAAGAATAATAGCGAGAAATGAATTTAAGCATAGAAACTCACAAGTCCAAGGTGGTACCGTATTCCATTGTCACAAGTCTTGCAACCTTGATCATGAGCATAATATATTTGAACAATTGCACTTAAGTTTGCTTCCTAACCACCGTAACTTGCTAGCTAATAAATCTTAA
Organism: Avena eriantha; assembly: GCA_910589775.1. Taxonomy (NCBI): domain Eukaryota; kingdom Viridiplantae; phylum Streptophyta; class Magnoliopsida; order Poales; family Poaceae; genus Avena; species Avena eriantha. The sequence continues at coordinate 367,213,325 of OU342740.1, read as the reverse complement.
ACTAAAAATAGATTGTCAAAAATTTGTCTAGGCTTGTGAATCAATCCTCTAGTGCCTCTCTTTTTATGAGAGTAAAACATTTTAAGCAAGAATACTTCAGTCAAATTAAGCGTGCACTAGTAGTTGTCAAAAGAAGGATAAACTTAAAGATTTTCATTATCACCCACTTCGAATTCATGCCTCTCTAACACCCCATCTTTTACTTGTCTTTCAAGAACTTTAATCTTTTAAGTGGTGAGGTGATGCCAAGACTTTCATAAAGATCAAATAAACTTCATAGCTGATGCATGCAAAATTCATGCATGAACTTTGTAGTTTATTGATGCATATTCCAACATATTAATATGTTACTAGATGTTATAATCATGTTTTGCATCAATTTATGGGGATTCTCCATCGATCCCCTTTTTTGGTTATAACTCTGCAGTACACGGAAACCCTATTTTGTGTATTTTGATGTTTGAGGGATCTTCCGGAACTCAAATTGACCTGGAATTTTTCGGGCATTAATATTTTATCACGAGAAGCATATAGAGATCAAGAAGTCAACGAGGAGGTCAATATGTTGCAAATGTATCTATAATTTTTGATGTTCCATGCTTGTTTTATATCTACTTTCTTATGTTTTGTCCATACTTTGGAGTATTTTTACACATTTTCTGGAACTAACCTATTAACAAGATGCCATAGTGCCAGTTGCATGTTTTCTGCTATTTTTGGTTTCATAAAAACTAGTAAGGAAATATTCTCGAAATTGGACCGGACAAAAGCCCAAGTCAATATTTCACCTGAAGGAATACGGAGTCCGGAGGGGAGACGAAGAGGGGAGCCAGGACGGCCACACCCTAGGGTGGCGCAGACAGCCCTAGCCACGCTGCCACCTGGTGTGGGCCCCCTGGCGCTCCACCGACCTTGCCCCTTTGATACGTCCAAAACGTATCTACTTTCCCGAACACTTTTGCTATTGTTTCTCCTCTAAACTTGTGTGATTTGGATGCAACTAACACGGACTGACGCTGTTTTCAGCAGAATTGCCTTGGTGTTTAGTTTTTTGCCGAAAATCAACTACAGGAAAATATGCCAACAATCCTATTTCATCATAAGACTCCTGGAGCCAGAATACGAGACGGAGGGGAGCTAGGCCCATGCCACACCACCTGGCCGTGCGGGCTAGGCCTGGCCGCGCCAGGGGGTGGTCTGGCCGCCCCAGACACCTCCTCGGTCTCCCTCTTCGCCTATAATATGCCTTTTGACCTAAAAACTCAAGGGGGTTCAACGTTTTTCCAGAAAGAGTTCCGCTCTGCCGCCACCACCAGATTCCATGAAACGGCACCAGAAACTCCGTTCTAGCACCCTGCGAGGACGTGGAATTGGAGGAGATCATCGCCATCATCATCACCATCACTTCTCCATCGACCATCCATGTTTCCAGCATCTATGAGTGAGTAATCCCCCGCTGTAGGCTGTGGGGATGGTAGGGATTGGATGAGATCGTTCATGTAATGGCATCCGATTGTTAGGGCATGGTGCCTAGTATCTTCTATTAGTGCTTTTTGACTTTGTTGCAACTTATTATGCTTAATTCTTGTCACTAGGGCCCGAGTGCCATGATTTCAGATCTGAACATGTTATTGATTCATTATGATAGTATTGTTTAGGGTCTTACCTGCAAGTTGTATACACACGTTGTTGTCCGGAACCAATGGCCCCGAAGTGACAGCAATCGGGATAACCGGAGGGAATGGCTTTGATGTGAGGATCACATGTGTTCACAGAGTGTTAATGCTTTGCTTCGGTGCTCTATTAAAAGGAGCACCTTAATTGCCAGTAGTTCCCTTGAGGCCCCGCTGCAAACGGGCTGGCAGGACAAAAGATGTATGATACGTCCATTTTGCATCACTATTCTATGTCGTAATTCACTGTTATTCATTGATATATTTCGTATTGAGAGGTGATACTTATGTTATTTCATCTGTTTTTGCATGGTTGATGACTTTTGGAGCATGGACCGTTGTAGTCAGGATTCTGATGGAAAAGGTGTTGTTTGGAGGCAAAATTTGCGAAGATCAGAAAATCCGGGAAAATATACGGAAAATCCTATTTTTCCAAAAGACGAAGGAAGCCAGAAGGGGGTTGGACATGGGCCACAGGGGGCCCACACCACCCCCTGGCGCGGGCCAGCCTAGGCCGCGCCACCAGGTGGTGTGGCCGCCCTGGTCCACCCCTGGCACTCCCCTCTGGCGTATATTATCCTCCCGAAACCCTAAGACTCGAGGAGCGACAACAGAAAGATTCTGCCGCCTCTGCGGGGCAGAAAACACCGAGAGAGAAAGATCTCTCCGGCAGACAAATTTCTGCCGGGGGAATTCCTTCCTGGAGAGGGGAGATCGTCGCCATCAACACCACCATCAAGTTGTACTTCATCGGGATCATCATCATCACCACCATCATCACCATCAGTACCCTCATCACCATCTCCATATTGTTATAACAATTGGGTTGAATCTTGCATAGTTCTTAGGGGAAACTTTCCCGGTGTTGATTACTCTTTGTAGTTGATGCTATTGAGTGAACCATTGAATTATTGTTTATGTTCAGATTGTTATACATCATTATTCCATCTCTGATCATGATCCATATGATGTCTTGTGAGTAGTTCGTTTTGTTCTTGAGGACATGGGAGAAGTCATGTTGTTAGTAGTGGAGTTGTGTTGAGAAAGATTCAATAGTTTGATATTTAAGTTGTGGTTTACTTCTTCTAGTGGTGTCATGTGAACGTCGACTACCTAACACTTCACCTATATGGGGAATGCATTGTGTATTTGGCTACTAATCGTAGAGGTTGTCGGAGTGACAGAAACCTGAACCCCCATTAGGAAATCATTGCACAAGGGACGTAAGGGTCTTAGAGTATAAAGTTGTGGTTAGGTTTATACCTTAATTAATTTCTTGTACTTACAGATGTTTGCAAGGGGTATAATCACAAGTATGTATTAGTCCTAGGAAGGTCGGTACATTAGCACAGGTTCACCCACACAACACTTAGCAAGCTAAAGAAGATTAATCAACTATATGAAGCGAAAGCACTTGACAGTCTTCCCATGTGTCCTCGAGAGCGTTTGGTCATCTTAAGTAATACAACCGGCTTGTCCTTTGCTGCATAAAGGACTGGGCCACTTGCTGCATTTATTCCTACTGTCTTTTGTTTACTCGTACTTTGTTTACTTGCTTTATCAAAAACCCCTAAAAATCTGTTTGCTAAGTATTTGCAGAGAATTCCTGATCCATACCACTAGCCAGCACCTTCTGCTCCTCGTTGGGTTCGACACTCTTACTTATCGAAAATACTATGATACACCCCCTATACTTGTGGGTCATCAAGACTATTTTCTAGCGTCGTTGCCGGGGAGAGAAGTGTTATTGGAAAGTGGAACTGGTAAAGGAAACATCTACTGTGAGTATTGTTTACTTCTGTTAGTTGCTTTATTTTTGTTATGGATAATTGATGTCTACGCACTTCTATTCTTGTAGATAGTTGTTGGGCCTCCAAGTGTAGAGGTTTGTAGAACAGCAGCAAGTTTTCCCTTAAGTGGATCACCCAAGGTTTATCGAACTCAGGGAGGAAGTGGTCAAAGGTATTCCCTCTCAAGCAACCCTGCAATCAAGATACAAGAAGTCTCTTGTGTCCCCAACACACCCAATACACTTGTCAGGTGTATAGGTACACTAGTTCGGTGAAGAGATAGTAAATACAAGTGGTAAAGATAATTATAAGTGGTAATGGTGATAGAAAACAGCTTGATGGCGTGGAAAAGACTAAACTAAAACTGAAATAAAGATAGAAGCAAGCAAACATGTAACATATCTAGTAGCAAACGAAGTTTCAATGCTTAGAAACAAGGCCTAGGGATCATACTTTCACTAGTGAACACTCTCATATACATATATTCTTCTTTATGATACTACGCTGAACTACTCTTTGGTTGGACACTCTAATCGTTGGTAGGGCTATAACAGCACACCTCAAAGTTCATCTTTCCCATCTAGATAACCCCACACTGTCACCTTGAGTACTAGATGGGTCCAACAAACACCACAATTTCATAAAGACATCTAACTCCAAATATATCTCATAAAAAGTGTTTGTAATCTCTAGCCTAAGTGCCACCATGGTGTGCACGCTGTCACTTTCACACACATGGGGAGAGCAGAGATCTAATAAAGCACTTGAGTAGCAAAGTAGATCTACTTGATTACAAAGCTCATGATCACAATATGATCATGCATAGAGAGAGAGAGATGAACACATAGCTACCGGTAGAACCCTTAGCCTCGAGGAAGAACTACCCCCTCATCATCATGGGAATCAGCAACAGTGATGGAGATGGTGGTGGATATCGATAGAGATGTCTCCGGGGCACTTCCCCGTCCCAGCAGGGTGCCGGAATAGAGACTTTCTGTCCCCCGAATCTCCCCTTTGGTGGCGGCGGCACTGCGGAACTTTTCGTGACTGGAGGCTTGACTATTTAGGGTTTTTGCATCGGGAGGCATCTTATAGGCGAAGAGGCAAGGTCGGTGGGCGGCCTGGGGGCCCACACCACCTAGTGGCGTGGCCAGGGCTAGCCCGTGCCACCACATGGTGTGGCCGCCCTGTGGCCCCTCTTCGTCTCGTCTTCTGGATCCGTGAGTCTTCCGGTAAAATATCAACTTTGGATTTTGTCCCGTCCAATTCCGAGAATATTCATTTTCTGACTTTCTGGAACCAAAAACAGCAGAAAACAGGCAGCCGGCACTGTGGCTCTTATTAATAAGTTAGTCCAAGAAATCACATGAAAAGTACTCCAATGTGTGGACAAAACATAAGAAAGTAGATAAAACCAAGCATGGAACATCAAAAATTATAGATACATTTGCAATGTATCAACATCCCCAAGCTTAACTCCTGCTCGTCCTCGAGTAGGTAAGTGATAAAAAGAAAGAATAATTTTTGAGGTGACATGCACCATCGTAAACTTGATCAAAGTATTTGTAAAACATTGATAGCTGGGATCATAGTACTTCAACATGTTGGGTCCACAGCATAGAAAATAAAAATTTCCTACGATGAGAACTACACGCCAAGATCTATCTACTAGATACAGAGCAACGGGCGGACATACATGCATCGAGAACTTACCCTCGAAGACAACGAGTTTTGTTAATGAGTAGGAACTCGTGGTTGATGTAGTCGTACACTTGCCGATCTCAAGATCGTGTGGAAGTCCGAGCGCCGCAAATCAGCAGCGCATCCGTCCTCGCACACACGTTCAAGCCACCAGACAACCTCCACCTCCTTGTTCCAGCGATGCAGTGGAATGAGCAACTCCTTCCAGACGAAATGCCATCGGGAACATGTATCTCGCTAATCCGAGACCATGGGGGAATAATTCTAGAGGGGGAGAGAGATCCTTCACGAGGAGGTGTGTGGAAGAAGAAGGAAGAGGGGGCCTTTTATAGGAGGAGGGGGTGCCCCTCCCCATGGCCGGCGCCTCATGGGGGGGTGACCCCTCACCTCCCCATTCATTTCGTGGTAACTCCTCCACATTAAAATGCCCCTTCACATTCTCTTTTAAAGTCTCCACTTTAAATGCATTAAAATTCTCTAAGTTTAATGCTCTCTAATTTAATAAAACTCTTTTATATATTTATTCAGAATTTTGTTAATTACTTTAATTAACAAACATTCACATAAAACCCCTTGCAACATTTCAATATCACATGCAGAACCACTTTCGGCAATTTCACCCGAAGCAATTCCGGTTTCTATCGAAACAATTCCTATGCTTTGCATTTCTTTCGTCTAAAACATATGTGCTCCAAAATGGTTTCCGGCAACTCTTAAGTGAGTCACCCTACGATTCGGGAATAATGCAGACATGATTGAGACTCCTCTCAGATCAATAATCAGAAGCGGGACCTGGAGATCCATACTGACTCCTGCATACTCAACGATGACTTCTGTGACCGTGAGAAGCTTTAACGCTAGTAACTTAATCCCTTTGTCTCATTATATAATACATGTCCGAGCTTCGATCATCGGTATCCAAATACCTAGTTTGGTCTTGCTACTGACATGCACTCTTTTCTCGTTCCCGTGATATAACATTCTAGTGATCACATCACTTGCTTGCAAGCTATCTTAATGTGATATCACCGAGAGGGCCCAGAGTTTATCTATCTGTCATCGGGAATGACAAATTCCACTCTTGATCCATGAGCCTCAACATAACACCTTCGTAGCACTGAACCCATCTTTATAGTCACCATGTTACGGTGTGATGTTTGATGTTATCAAGATACTCTTCCGGAGTTAGCAATTGACATGATCTCATGGTCTAAGGATAAAGATTACTTCGTATGATGTTATAGCAATATAAATATAATGACTTGATCGTAATGCTATACTTCGGATGAATATTCATCACATCATTTCACAAATGATGTGACCTTGTTATTAACAACATCCATGTCTATGATCAGGAAACCTTGATCATCTTGTTAATCAACAAGCTAGTCTATAAGAGAGGCATAACTAGGAACCCTTTTTGTTTATTAAACACACATGTATTGACGTTTCCGATCAATACAATTATAGCATGCAAAATAAACATCTATCATATACGAGGAATACATAATAACAACTTTATTATTGCCTCTCAGGGCATATTTCCTTCAGTCTCCCACTTGCACTAGAGACAATAATCTAGTTCACATAGTGATAAATCTAACACCCATGGAGTTCTGGTGTTGATCATGTTTTTCCCTAGGGAGAACTTTAGTCAACAGATCTGCTACATTTAGGTCCGTGTGTACTTTACAAATCTTTATATCTCCATCCTTGACATGCTCGCGGATGGAGTGAAACCGGCGCTTAATATGCTTGGAATTCTTGTGAGACCTTGGTTCCTTGGCGTTGGCTATGGCTCCATTGTTGTCACAATAGATCACCATTGGATCCAATGCACTAAAAACCACACCTAGTTCCATTATGAACTCTTTCATCCAAACTGCTTCCTGCGCCGCTTCTGAAGCAGCAACATATTCTGCCTCCGTCGTTGATCCAGCCACCACAGGCTGTTTGGAACTCCTCCAACTAACTGTTGCTCCGTTCAAGAGAAATACGTATCCGGATTGAGACTTAGAGTCATCCGGATCGGTGTCAAAGCTAGCATTGACATAACACTTAGAGACTAGCTCTTCTTCACCTTCGTATACAAGAAACATATCCCTAGTTCTTCTCAAGTACTTCAGGATATTCTTGACCGCTATCCAGTGTTTCGAAGCTGGATCAGATTGGTACCTACTAGTCAAACTAATAGCATGTGCCACATCTGGTCTTGTACATAGCATGGCATACATTATAGAGCCTATGGCCGAGGCATAGGGGATCTTATCCATTATCTCTCTTTCTTCCGTCGTAGCCGGACTTTGAGCCTTGCTCAATGTCTTGCCTTGCAACATAGGTAAGAACCCCTTCTTACTTCCGTCCATGTTAAACTTCTTTAATATCTTATCAAGGTATGTACTATGCGATAGCCCAATTAGGCGTCTTGATCTATCTCTATAGATTTTAATGCCTAATATATATGAAGCTTCACCAAGGTCTTACATCGAAAATTTGCTGTTTAGATAACTTTTAACACTGTTTAAAAGATCTATATCATTTCCAATCAACAATATGTCATCCACATATAATATCAGAAATGCCACATTGCTCCCACTCACTTTCTTGTAAATACAAGCCTCTCCATAAGTTTGGACAAATCCAAACTCTTTGATCACCTCATCAAAGCGGAGATTCCAACTCCGGGATGCTTGCTTCAGTCCATAGATGGATCGCTGAAGTTTGCATACCTTATCAGCATCCTTAGGATCGAAAAAAACCCTTAGCTTGTATCATATACAACTCTTCTTCAATATTACCATTGAGGAACGCAGTTTTGACATCCATCTGCCATATTTCATAATCGAAATATGCAACAATTGCTAACATAATCCTAACCGACTTTAGCATTGCTACGGGAGAGAATGTCTCATTGTAGTCAACTCCTTGAATTTTTCAAAACCCCTTTGTGACAAGTCGAGCCTTATAGATGGTCACATTACCATCAGCATCAGTTTTTCTTTTGAAAATCCATTTATTCTCAACGGTCTTTCGATCGTGAGGTAAGTGTACCAAGGTCCAAACCTGGTTTTCGTACATGGATTCCATCTCGGATTTCATGGCTTCTAGCCATTTGTTGGAATCCGGGCTCATCATCGCTTCTTCATAAGTCGCAGGGTCATCCATTTCATCAACCATGAAATTCATAACAGGATTTCCGTACAGTTTAGGAGCTGCACGTGTCCTACTTGACCTAGGAGGTTCGGTAGTGTCCTCTTTCGGAGTTTCATGATCAATATCATTAGCTCTCTCTTCATTAGGTGAAGTCAACTCCGAAACAATTTCCGGTGCTGCGCTACTCGCCATTTCATGAAGAGAAGGTTCAATAACCTCTTCGAGTTCTACCTTCCGACTACTCACACCTTTCGCGAGAAACTCCTTCTCAAGAAAGGATCCATTCTTGGCAACAAAAACCTTGCCCTCGGATCTGTGATAGAAGGTATACCCAATCGTTTCCTTAGGGTATCCTATGAAGATGCATTTTTCCGCTTTGGGTTCGAGTTTATCCGGCTGAAGTTTCTTCACATAAACATCGCATCCCCAAACTTTAAGAAATGGAAAATTAGGTTTGTTTCCAAACCATAATTCATACGGTGTCGTTTCAAATGATTTAGATGGTGCCCGATTTAAAGTGAATGTAGCGATTTCTAGTGCATAACCCCAAAATGACAGTGGCAAGTCAGTCAGAGACATCATAGATCGGACCATATCCAATAAAGTACGATTACGACGTTCCGACACACCATTATGTTGTGGTGTTCCGGCAGGCGTGAGTTGTGAAACTATTCCACACTCTTTCATGTGTGTGCTAAACTCGTAACTTAGATACTCACCTCCACGGTCGGACCGCAGAAATTTGATCTTTCTGTTACGATGATTTTCCACTTCATTCTGAAATTCTTTGAACTTTTCAAAGGTTTCAGACTTGTGTTTCATCAAATAGATATACCCGTATCTACTCAAATCATCCATGAAAGTAACAAAGTAACGATATCCACCTCGCGCCGACACACTCATTGGTCCACACACATCAGTATGTATGATTTCCAATAAATCTGTCGCCCATTCCATTGAACTGGAAAACGGCGTTCTATTCATCTTGCCCATAAGGCATGGCTCACATGTATCAAATGATTCAAAATCAAGTGATTCCAAAAGTCCATCAGAATGGAGTTTCTTCATGCGTTTAACGCCAATATGACCTAGACGGCAGTGCCACATATATGTAGATATATCATTATTAAGTTTAATCCTTTTAGCATCAACATTATGAATATGCGTAATACTACTATCGAGATCCAATAGAAATAAACCATTCAACACAGGTGCATGACCATAAAACATATCATTCTTATAAATCGAACAACCATTGTTTTCAGATTTAAAGGAATAACCACTTTGCATCAAACACGATCCGGATACAATGTTCATGCTCAGTGCAGGCACCAAATAACAATTATTCAGATTTATAACTAATCCCGATGGCATATGGAGAGGTAGCGTCCCGACGGCGATCACATCAACTCTTGATCCATTGCCGACTCGCATCATGACCTCATCCCTTGCTAGTTGTCGCTTGTTCCGCAGCCCCTGAACCGAGTTACATATATGAGCAACTGATCTCGTATCAAATACCCAGGTGCTACTGCGAGTACTAGTCAGGTACACATCAATAACATGTATATCACATATACCTTTGTTTGCCTTGCCGGACTTCTTGTCCGCCAAATACTTGGGGCAATTGCGCTTCCAATGGCCAGTCCCCTTGCAATAGTAAGACTCGATGTCAGACTTAGGGCCAGCTCAGGGTTTCTTTTCAGGTGTGGCAACAGATTTGCCACCCTTCTTTCCCTTGTGCTTTCCTTTCTTGTCCTTCTTGAAACCGGTGGTCCTATTGATCATCAACACTTGATGTTCTTTCCTAATCTCCACTTCTGCAGTCTTAAGCATTGACAGAAGCTCGGGAAGAGACTTCTTCATGCCCTGCATGTTATAGTTCATCACGAAGCTCTTGTAGCTAGGTGGCAGAGATTGGAGAACACGATGTATGCCTAAGTCAATGGGAATCGTTATTCCCAAGGACACAAGCTTATCGGCGTACCCAGACATTTTGAGTACATGCTCACTAACGGAGCTGTTCTCCTCCATGATGCAACTAAAGAACTTTTCAGTAGCATTATAACTCTCTATGGTAGCATGGGTATCGAAAATCATTTTCAATTCTCCCATGGTATCAAAAGCATTGCCATTTTCGAAACGCTTTCGAAGTTCTGGCTCTAGCCCATACAGTATGCCGCAATGAACTAAGTTGTGGTCCTCCTGAGGAGTCACATAGACATTCTTTTCCTCGTCGGGGGCATCAGGAGCTGGTGGGGGGGCCTAGCGGCGCCTCTAGCACATATAGCTTTTGTGCAGCAGTGAGGAGAATCCTCAAATTCATAGCCCAGTTGGTGAAGTTGCTACCATTCGCAGCAAGTTTCTCTTTCTCCATGAACACATTGAAATTAAAAGCAAGTGGTGCCATCTACAACAGAATTTGTAAAGTTTATTTAGACTAAGTTTATGATAGAGTGATTTCAACTAATCCAAATTACTAATGAACTCCCACTCAAAAACGACACCCCTCGTGTCTTTTTAGTGATTACATGAACCAAATCCACTACACCAAGTCCGATCATCATGTTAGTTGATGTAGCTTCAAAGGCAAGCATCTATATGGGCATCATATCAACTATATGACTCATGCTTAAACTTTCGGTCCGTGTTCAGAGGCCATGTCTGTACATGCTAGGCTCGCCAAGTAAGAACCTTAGTATTCGCATGTGTAAAATTGTCTTACACCCGTTCTTATGAAAGCGTAGAGTCGAGTACACCCGATCATCACGTGATGTCTCGAAACACGATCCATAGAACGGTGCATGCTTAAGGAAGAACACATTTTATCTTGATATCTAAATGAGGGATCATCTTACAATGCTACAAAAAGCGCCAAACTAGTAGTATAAGATGCTAACATCTAATGTGTAAAGTGAGATGATATGGTCCATGCATTTGATCTATATCATTTGCATCATGGTATGATCTCAATCATTCCTTTGTGTGTAAGGCCAAGGTCTATGGAACTTACATGTTGAGTGTGTTGTAAGAGTATCTATCATACATCTACTTACAACAATACCATATCAAGACACTAGCCCAGCAACGATCTAAACTAGACGCCTCTAATTTATCAATTGCAAGTTTTTATGTGGCTTAGGGCTTTCGGAGATAGAACCGGTCTTACCTACGAACATGAACCACAACGAGGATAACCAAGTTATTAGCAAATCGTTGTAAATTAGATATTGACTATAGTAGGAGAGACAGACACCCGCCAGCCACTTATGCAAAACAAGTTGCATGTCAGTCGTGGAACCGGTCTCATGTACGATGACATGTAAGGTTGGTCCGGGCCGCTTCATCCCACTATGCCACCAATATCCAAAATACATAGAAGATGCAATAACATGATCATCATCTCCCACATATGAACATATGTGTGTTGGAGATATGCCCAAGAGGCAATAATAAAAGTGATTATTATTATATCTTTGTGTTTATGATGAATGTTTACATCCCATGCTATAATTGTATTATTAGGAAACACTAATACATGTGTGTTTTGTAAACATAAGAGAGTCCCTAGTAAGCCTCTTGTTGAACTAGCTTGTTGATTAATTGATGATCATGGTTTCCTGATCATGGACATTAGGATGTGATTAATAACAAGGTTATGTCATTAGGAGAATGATGTGATGGACACACACCCATAGTAAGCGTAGCAAAAGATCAAGTCATTAAGTTCGTATTGCTGTAAGCTTTTAAATGCATAGTAACCTAATCCTTCTACCATGAGGTTGTGTTAATCACCATCACCGGATGAGTACTTTGATGACATCAAACACCGCTTCGTAACTGGGTGGTCATAAAGGTGTCATTGGGTATTCTGAAAGTATGTGTTGAAGCGCATGGACCAAGATTGGGATTTGTCCATCCATATGACGGATAGATATGCTCTGGGCCCTCTCGGTGGAATGTCATCTAGTTAGCTTGCAAGCATGTGACTGGGTCACAAGGGATGACATATCACGGAACGAGTAAAGAGTACTTATCAGTAACGAGGTAGAACTAGGTATGGAGACGCTGACGATCAAGCCTCGGATAAGTATAATATCGCGAGACAAAGCGAATTGGTTTCGTATGTAAATGGTTCAATCGATCACGAAGTCATCGTTGAGTATGTGGGAGCCATTATGGATCTCTAGGTCCCGCTGATGGTTATTGATAGGAGATGTGTCTCTGTCATGTCTGCATATTCACGAACCGTAGGGTGACACACTTAAGGTTCGAAGTTGTTTTAAGTAGATATGGAATATGCGTTGGAGACCGAATGTTGTTCGGAGTCTCGGATTGGATTCGGGACATCACGAGGAGATCCGGAATGGTCCGGAGAATAAGATTCATATATTGGGGATCATTTTCTGAGTTAGGAAATGTTCCGGAGTGTTTGTATGAGGATTCTAGAAGGTTTCGGAATGTTCCGGAAGGTTCTAGAAGATTTCTTGGAGTTTGCTTGAAAACCAAGGAAGGGATCAAGGAGTCCTGGTGGGTCAAGACTAGGAGTCGTGGGGGAGGAGGACTCCTCCCCCCTCTCCCCAATCCGCCGGCCCTAGAGGGAGGGGAGTCCTACAAGGACTCCCCCTCCCATGGCGCCTCACCCCCTTTAAATAGAGGGGCAGGGGCGCCCCCTCCACCTCTGCTCTCATAACACCCAATCTCTGCCGCCTCTCTCCTCCTCCTTTCTTCTGCACAGGCATAGGCGAAGCCCTGCAGAATTCTCTACTCCACCACCACCACCACGCCGTCGTGCTGCTGGGATTCCGTGGAGAAGATCTACTACCTCCGCTGCTCGCTGGAACGAGGAGAGGAAGGTCTGCTTCGACTCCGCACGTGTGACCGACTACGGAAGCGCTGCCGGAACGCGGCGCCGGAAGGATCGTCCACACGATCTTGAGATCGGCAAGTGATCGACTACATCAACCACGAGATCAATCTCGTAACGCTTTCGGATCTACAAGGGTTAGTACCGATCTATCTCGTCGCACATGTCTAATAGATTAGATCTTGGCTTTTATCTAGATTAGATCTGGGTTTTGTTCGTTCTTGCGCTAGAATTTTTTTGTTTTCCATGCTACGAACCCATCAGTGGTATCAGAGCCGTATCTTTCGTAGATCTGTTGCACTAGTAGAACACAATGTTTTTGTGGGCGTTGATGCTTTTGTTGTCGGTGTCTTAGCGTGTACTTTGCATCTTGCGGCATGGTGGGATGAAGCGGCTCCGGTTAACCTTACATGTCATCGCACATGAGACTTGCTCCACGCTTGACGTGTAACTTGCTTTGCACAAGTGGCTTTGCGGGTGTCTGTCTCTCCCACCATAGTATAGATTCAATTTACACTTTGCACTCGATAGCACTTGTATCAACGTTGTGGTTCAGTTTCGTAGGTAAGATCCGTTATTGTTCGAAAGCCCCAAGCCACGTAAAACATGCAAAGAAAATTAGAGGCGTCTAACTTGTTTTTGCAGGGGTTTTGTGATGTGATATGGCCATCATGTGATTGTGATTATATTTGATGTATGCAATGATCCTTGTTGTAATATGGCAACCGGCAGGAGCCTAATGGTTGTCTTTAATTCTGTTAAGACCTGCGTGTCTATTCATCTTGTAATAGCTTTATTCCAAGTAGTTGTAATAGTTGCTAGTGATGATGGACAACCATGAAGCGGCGCCACTGACCTTGACGCAATGCTGGTGATGATGGAGATCATGTTCGTGCTTTGGAGATGGAGATCAAAGGCGCAAGAAGAAAGGGCCATATCATATCACACTAATTATGAATTGCCTGTGATGTTAATCCTTTATGCATCTTGTATTGCTTAGATCGCGACGGTAGCATTATAAGATGATCCCTCTCACTAAATATCAAGTAATAAAGTGTTCACCCTTAGTTGGCACCGTTGCTAAGACTCGTCGTTTCGAAGCATCTCGTGATGATCGGATGTGATAGATTCTACGTGTGCATACAACGGGTGCAAGCCAGATTTGCACATGCGGAAACTAAGGTTATCTTGACGAGCCTAGCATGTACAGACATGGTCTCGGAACACGGAATACCGAAAGGTAGAGCATGAGTCATATAAATGATATGATGAACATGAAGATTGTTCGCCGATGAAACTACATCTTCTCTCGTGAAGATCGGACTTGGTGTAGTGGACTTGGTTCGTGTAATCACTAAGACAATGTGAGGGATGTTGTTTTGAGTGGGAGTTCACCTAGTTAGTTTAAGAATTAAATTTGAACTCAATTTGTCATAAACTTAGTCTAAACTACTTGCAAATTGTTGTAGATTATGGCGACCCCCTCCATCAATTTCAATGCGTTCCTAGAGAAATAAAAGCTTAAGAACAATGGAAGCAATTTCACGGACTGGTTCCGTGGACTGAAGATCGTCCTCAGGGCTGGTCAGTTGACCTATGTGCTCGAAGCACCGCTAGGTGACCCACCTACAGATGATGCCACCGATGACGTAAAGAATGTTTACGCCACTCGGAAAAATCATTACTCCACAGTTCAGTGTGCCATACTATACGGTTTAGAAGCGGAGCTCCAGAAGCGTTTTGAGCACCACGACCCGTTCGAGATCATTAAGGAGCTCAGGCTAATTTTGAGACTCGCGCGGCCATGGAGAGCTATGAGGCCTCCGAAAAGTTCTTTAACTGTAAGATGGAAGAGGGAAGCTCCGTTAGCGAGCACGTGCTCACCATGTCTGGGTACGCAAACAAGCTCCAAGAGTTGGGAATATCGATTCCTAATGAGTTGGGGATTCACCGTCTCCTCCAATCACTGCCACCAAGTTACAAGAACTTTGTGATGAACTACAACATGCACTGCACGAACAAGACGTTGCCTGAACTGTCGTCCATGCTGAAAACTGCTGAAGTGGAGATCAAGAAGGAGCACCAAGTGTTGATGGTTAATAAGACCACCAATTTCAAGAGACAGGACAAGCCTAAGAACAAGGGCAACTTCAAGAAGGACGGCAAGAAAGCTGCCGCACCTGCTAAGAAGCCCAAGGCTGGTCCTAAGCCTGAAACTGAGTGCTTCTACTGCAAGGGTGCTGGTCACTGGAAGCGTAACTGCCCCAAGTACCTGGCGGATCTGAAGAACGGCAACATCAAGAAGAAAGGTATATTTGATATATATGTTATTGATGTGTATCTTACTAGTAATCGTAGTAGTGCCTGGGTATTTGATACTGGTTCGGTTGCTCATATTTGTAACTCGAAACAGGAGCTACGGAATAAACGAAGACTGGCAAGAGACGAGGTGACGATGCGCGTTGGAAATGGCTCCAAGGTTGATGTGGTCGCCGTCGGTACGCTCCCTCTACATCTACCTCCAGGATTAGTTTTAAATTTAAATAATTGTTATTTGGTGCCTGCGTTAAGCATGAACATTATATCTGGATCTTGTTTACTGCGAGACGGTTATTCTTTTAAGTCCGAGAATAAAGGTTGTTCGATTTATATGAGTAATATCTTTTATGGTAATGCACCTGAGATGAATGGTTTATTCTTATTGAATCTCGATAGTAGTGATACACATGTTCACAACATAGATGCTAAACGAATAAAATTGAATGATAATTCTACATACATGTGGCACTGTCGTCTTGGTCACATTGGAGTGAAGCGTATGAAGAAACTCCATTCAGATGGACTTCTTGAATCACTTGATTTTGAATCACTTTAAAGATGCGAAGCATGTCTAATGGGAAAAATGACTAAGACTCCATTCTCTGGTACAATGGAGCGAGCTATAGACTTATTGGAAATAATACATACCGATGTGTGCGGTCCAATGAGTGTAGCAACGCGTGTCGGATATCGTTATGTTCTCACTTTCACGGATGACTTAAGTAGATATGGGTATGTTTACTTTATGAAACATAAATCGGAAACTTTCGAGAAGTTTAAGGAATTTCAAAGTGAAGTGGAAAATCATCGTAACAAGAAGATTAAGTTTCTGTGTTCTGACCGCGGAGGTGAATATCTGAGTTATGAGTTTGGCATGCATTTAAAGAAATGTGGAATACTTTCGCAGTTGACACCGCCGGGAACACCACAGCGTAATGGTGTGTCCGAACATCGTAATCGAACTCTCTTAGATATGGTCCGATCTATGATGTCTCTTACAGATTTACCGCTATCGTTTTGGGGCTATGCATTAGAGACAGCCGCATTCACTTTAAACAGGGCACCATCTAAATCCGTTGAAACGACACCGTACAAATTGTGGTTTGGTAAGAAACCTAAGTTGTCGTTCCTTAAAGTTTGGGGTTGCGAAGCATATGTAAAGAAGTTACAACCTGATAAGCTAGAACCCAAAGCGGAGAAATGTGTCTTCATAGGATACCCTAAAGAAACAATTGGGTATACCTTCTATCATAGATCCGAAGGCAAAGTTTTCATTGCCAAGAATGGATCCTTTCTTGAGAAGGAGTTTCTCTCGAAAGAGGTGACTGGAAGGAAAGTAGAACTCGATGAGGTTGTTGAACCTTCTCTCGGATTTGAGAGTAGCGCAGCACCGGAAGATGTTTTTGTGCCGCCTACACCAATTGGAGAGGAAGCTAATGATAATGATCATGAAACTTCAAACGAAGTTACTACTGAACCTCGCAGGTCAACGAGGGTTCGTACCACTCCTGATTGGTATGACTCTGCCTTGAACGTCATGTTGGTGGACAACGCTGATGACCCTGCGACGTATGAAGAAGCTACGGTGAGCCCAGATTCCGACAAATGTCTAGAAGCCATGAAATCCGAAATGGGATCCATGTACGAAAACCAAGTGTGGACTTTGGTGGACTTACCGGATGGCCGTAAGGCTATCGAGAACAAATGGATTTTCAAGAGAAAAACAGATGCTGATGGTAATGTTACCATCTATAAAGCTCGACTTGTCGCGAAAGGGTTCCGACAAATTCAAGGAGTTGACTATGATGAGACATTCTCACCAGTAGCGAAGCTAAAGTCTATGAGGATTTTGTTAGCAATTGCTGCACATTTCGATTATGAGATTTGGCAGATGGATGTCAAAACGGCGTTCCTTAATGGTGACATTGAGGAAGAGTTGTATATGGTACAACCCAAGGGTTTTGTCGATCCTAAAGATGCTGACAAGGTATGCAAACTTCAGAGCTCCATTTATGGACTGAAGCAAGCATCCCGGAGTTGGAATCAACGTTTTGATAAAGTAATAAAAAACTTTGGATTTATACAAACTTATGGAGAAGCTTGTATTTACAAGAAAGTGAGTGGGAGCTCTGTAGCATTTCTAGTACTATATGTAGATGACATATTGTTGATTGGGAATGATATAGAACTTCTTAATAGCGTCAAAGCCTATTTGAATAATAGTTTTTCAATGAAGGATCTTGGCGAAGCGGCATATATTCTAGGCATCAAGATTTATAGAGATAGATCAAGACGCCTAATAGCGCTTTCAAAAAGTACATACTTAGACAAAGTTCTAAAGAAGTTTAGAATGGAAAATAGCAAGAAAGGGTTCGTGCCCATGTTGTCAGGTAAGACCTTGAGTAAAACTCAAAGTCCAGCTACGGCAGAAGATAGAGAGAAAATGAATAATATTCCCTATGCCTCGGCCATAGGTTCTATCATGTATGCCATGCTGTGTACAAGACCGGATATAGCACATGCTGTTAGTTTGACTAGCAGATATCAAAGTGATCCTGGAATGGAGCACTGGACAGCGGTCAAGAATATCCTAAAGTACCTAAATAGGACTAAGGATATGGTTCTTTCTTATGGAGGTGATGAACAGCTTGTTGTAAACGGTTACACCGATGCTAGTTGGAACACTGATCCGGATGACTCAAAGTCACAATCGGGATACGTATTTATTTTGAATGGTGCTGCAGTGAGCTGGAGGAGAGCGAAGCAAAGCGTTGTGGCAAAATCTTCAACTGAATCGGAGTACATAGCTGCTTCGGAGGCTGCACAAGAAGCCGTTTGGATGAAGGAATTCATTACTGAACTTGGCGTGGTTCCCAGTGTTGGAGATATGCCCAAGAGGCAATAATAAAAGTGATTATTATTATATCTTTGTGTTTATGATGAATGTTTACATCCCATGCTATAATTGTATTATTAGGAAACACTAATACATGTGTGTTTTGTAAACATAAGAGAGTCCCTAGTAAGCCTCTTGTTGAACTAGCTTGTTGATTAATTGATGATCATGGTTTCCTGATCATGGACATTAGGATGTGATTAATAACAAGGTTATGTCATTAGGAGAATGATGTGATGGACACACACCCATAGTAAGCGTAGCAAAAGATCAAGTCATTAAGTTCGTATTGCTGTAAGCTTTTAAATGCATAGTAACCTAATCCTTCTACCATGAGGTTGTGTTAATCACCATCACCGGATGAGTACTTTGATGACATCAAACACCGCTTCGTAACTGGGTGGTCATAAAGGTGTCATTGGGTATTCTGAAAGTATGTGTTGAAGCGCATGGACCAAGATTGGGATTTGTCCATCCATATGACGGATAGATATGCTCTGGGCCCTCTCGGTGGAATGTCATCTAGTTAGCTTGCAAGCATGTGACTGGGTCACAAGGGATGACATATCACGGAACGAGTAAAGAGTACTTATCAGTAACGAGGTAGAACTAGGTATGGAGACGCTGACGATCAAGCCTCGGATAAGTATAATATCGCGAGACAAAGCGAATTGGTTTCGTATGTAAATGGTTCAATCGATCACGAAGTCATCGTTGAGTATGTGGGAGCCATTATGGATCTCTAGGTCCCGCTGATGGTTATTGATAGGAGATGTGTCTCTGTCATGTCTGCATATTCACGAACCGTAGGGTGACACACTTAAGGTTCGAAGTTGTTTTAAGTAGATATGGAATATGCGTTGGAGACCGAATGTTGTTCGGAGTCTCGGATTGGATTCAGGACATCACGAGGAGATCCGGAATGGTCCGGAGAATAAGATTCATATATTGGGGATCATTTTCTGAGTTAGGAAATGTTCCGGAGTGTTTGTATGAGGATTCTAGAAGGTTTCGGAATGTTCCGGAAGGTTCTAGAAGATTTCTTGGAGTTTGCTTGAAAACCAAGGAAGGGATCAAGGAGTCCTGGTGGGTCAAGACTAGGAGTCGTGGGGGAGGAGGACTCCTCCCCCCTCTCCCCAATCCGCCGGCCCTAGAGGGAGGGGAGTCCTACAAGGACTCCCCCTCCCATGGCGCCTCACCCCCTTTAAATAGAGGGGCAGGGGCGCCCCCTCCACCTCTGCTCTCATAACACCCAATCTCTGCCGCCTCTCTCCTCCTCCTTTCTTCTGCACAGGCATAGGCGAAGCCCTGCAGAATTCTCTACTCCACCACCACCACCACCACGCCGTCATGCTGCTGGGATTCCGTGGAGAAGATCTACTACCTCCGCTGCTCGCTGGAACGAGGAGAGGAAGGTCTGCTTCGACTCCGCACGTGTGACCGACTACGGAAGCGCTGCCGGAACGCGGCGCCGGAAGGATCGTCCACACGATCTTGAGATCGGCAAGTGATCGACTACATCAACCACGAGATCAATCTCGTAACGCTTTCGGATCTACAAGGGTTAGTATCGATCTATCTCGTCGCACATGTCTAATAGATTAGATCTTGGCTTTTATCTAGATTAGATCTGGGTTTTGTTCGTTCTTGCGCTAGAATTTTTTTGTTTTCCATGCTACGACCCATCAATGTGTACTACCCGTGCAAAGCACCTACGCATAGATCTGGCTTTGATACCACTGTTGGGTCCACAGCATAGAAAACAAAAAAAATCCTACGATGAGAACTACACGCCAAGATCTATCTACTAGATACAGAGCAACAGGCGGACATACATCCATCGAGAACTTACCCTCGAAGACAATGAGTTTTGTTAACGAGTAGGAACTCGTGGTTGATGTAGTCGTACACTTGCCGATCTCAAGATCGTGTGGAAGTCCGAGCGCCACAAATCAGCAGTGCATCCATCCTCGCACACACATTCAAGCCACCAGACAACCTCCACCTCCTTGCTCCAGCGATGCAGCGGAAGCAGTAACTCGTTCCAGACGAAATGCCACCGGGAACATGTATCTCGCTAATCCGAGACCATGGGGGAATAATTCTAGAGGGGGAGAGAGATCCTTCACGAGGAGGTGTGTGGAAGAAGGAGGAAGAGGGGGGCCTTTTATAGGAGGAGGGGGGGTGCCCCTCCTTCATGGCCGGCGCATGGGGGGGTGACTCCTCCCCTCCCCCATTCATGTGGTGGTAAGCCCTCCACATTAAAATGCCCCTTCACATTCCCCTTTAAAGTCTCCACTTTAAATGCATTAAAATTCTCTAAGTTTAATGCTCTATCATTTAATAAAACTCTTTTATTATATTTATTCAGAATTTTGTTAATTACTTTAATTAACAAACATTCACATAAAAGCCCTTGCAACATTTCAATATCACATGTAGAACCAATGTCTGCAATTTCACCCGAAATAATTCCGGTTTCTATCGAAACAACTGCGCTGTGCAATTCTTTCGTCTGAAACATATGTGCTCCAAAATGGTGTCCGACAACTCTTAAGTGTGTCACCCTATGGTTCGCGAATAATGCAGACATGATTGATACTCCTTTCAGATCAATAATCAGAAGCGGGACCTGGATATCCATACTGACTCTTGCATATTCAACGATGACTTTTGTGATCGTGAGAACCTTTAACACTAGTAACTTAATCCCTTTGTCTCATGATATAATACATGTCCAAGATTCGATCATCGGAATCCAAATACCTAGTTTGATCTCGTTACCGACATGCACTCTTTTCTCGTTCCCGTGATATAACATTCTAGTGATCACATCACTTGCTTGCAAGCTATCTTAATGTGATATCACCGAGAGGTCCCAGAGTATATCTATCCGTCATCGGGATTGAAAAATTCCACTCTTTATCCATGAGCCTCAACATAACACCTTCGTAGCACTGAACCAATCTTTATAGTCACCCTGTTACGGTGTGACGTTTGATGTTATCAAGATACTCTTCTGGAGTTAGCAATCTACATGATCTCATGGTCTAAGGATAAAGATTACTTCGTATGATGTTATAGCAATATAAACATAATGACTTGATCATAACGCTATACTTCAGATGAATGTTCATCACATCATTTCACAAATGTATTGACGTTTCTGATCAACACATGTATTGATGTTTCCGATCAATACAATCATAGCATGCAAAATAAACATCTATCATATACGAGGAATACATAATAACAACTTTTTTATTGCCTCTCAGGGCATATTTCCTTCACAACATAGCATGAAAGATAAAGTTCTAACAATAAGGCATAGCAACTATGTTGCAACATGAAAAGGCACAAACAAAAGATTCATGAATAACAATGCTTTGCAAGACGTTTGTTTGTTTCACATAAAGAAAACATAGCATAGTTGCATTCAGCTTGTCCATCGTAGAGTAGCAAATATAAATGCATAGGACACCTTCAAAGTTTATAAGGGTGACTAGATACAAATAGTTTAAAACAAGCAATATCAAGTTATGCATCAATCAACAAGTCTTGGGACAATGCACATAGTACTAAGAATGGCCACTATGCTCTCAAAGTAGGTGCATAAAGATAGAAGGTGGAGACTCAACATAAAAGTAAAAGAAAGGCCTTCATAGAAGGAAGTAGGGATTCAAGTTTCATAAAGAGCTTCCAAAAATTATGTTACTTATTAGCTTTCAGCTCTCATTGCCCCTATCGTAAGCATCTTGAAGGTGATTAAGGTTAAAGTGACACAACTAAGAGGATATGCTTGACAAGTTATAATCCGAAGTCTCATGCCCCTTACATACGAAGACCGAACCTCATGCTACTCAACTTTAGTCACAAGTAAGCTCTTGTCATTGTAAGTACATATGTATCATAAATAACCGCCAACAGGGTACCCCTTGTACATGATACAGGAGCTACCCCATAATCAAAATGACAAGGCAAGCAGACAATGAGCATCTCAGCGATCTTTTTATTTGCTATTTGCATAGGTTTTTATTCAGGATGCTTCATAGAGTGCTCATTATGGTGATGCTGCAAGTTTCCACCATGATTAAGCATGTCTTAGGCTAGCGGCCCAGGCATTTCTCTAACACACATACAAACTCCATGATCTTACAAGTTCCACTTTTATTTCACACCGCCGGGATCCATAAGCAAAAGAACATGATATCAACGGGGTGCAAAGTACAGGTGCAATGTTGAAAGCGTTCCCCATGGTACATCGTTCTGCTAGCTTCAACTTATAAAGCGCAAGCATATATGCAACAAAGAAGGACCGAATGGTTCAAGTTTATTAAATGCAAAAAAGTAAAGTGTGCCATCAAGTTCATGAGAGCTTTAATCACTAGTTTTCTCATAACAAGTTTAATTTGGAAGATAGATAAAAACATGAATATACTTGGAATAGCATAAGCTAATAGGTAGGTATGGTGGACTCTTTGGAATAACTTGGTTTTAGGAGTTGGATGCATGAGTGGAGCTCATACTTGGTTACGGAGGCTAGCAAAAGACTGGGAGCGACCAACTAAGAGAGCAATAATGGCCATAATCATGTAGAGCGACAAAACATCATTAATTAAAGCATAAAGTGATACTACAAGTTGAAAACTAAAGGATAATAAAGGCTTATGGTGACTTGAGATAGTCATAACATGGTGTGAGCATGTGCCAAGTCAACCCAAATAAAGCATCAAAGGAGAATACCACAATACTATGCTTTAATATGCTAAAACAACGCATGATTCTTTCAAGGAACATTAAGCAATCTCAATTATTTATAACAAGTCATGCTACATCAAAGAATACTAAGCATATAGACAAAACAATATCAAGCATGGCATGTCAAAGCATAGGCCACAGTCAAAAACAAGCTCTTTTTACCACATAAGCATGAACTTTCCTACTCTTTTCCAATCCAAACCAAACTATTTGAAAACCAATGTATGAAAGAGGGGGTCCAACCAATTTATTCAGCAAACTAAGCAAACCAAGCAAACGAAAACGAAAACGAAAACAAAGACGCTCCAAGAACAACACAACTGTGCATGAAACAATAAAAATGAAGTGTTCGGAAGAAACCTGAGATTTTTATTGATGAAGAAGGGGATGCCTTGGGCATCCCCAAGCTTTGACGCTTGTACTTCTTGGATATTTCTTGGGGTGACACGCGTGGCATCCCCAAGCTTGAGCATTAGTCCATCCTTCATCTCATTACTCCTTCCTTCCATACACCTGAAATTATTCCTTCATACAAAACTTCACACAATCTTTATTAGCAACATTAGTGCACTCAAGATAATAAGTCTTTAGGTTCAGTTCCAACACTAATAAAACTTTCATTAAAACACTAGCTACTGTAGCACTTCCCTCAAAAAGCTCAATTCCTTAAAAGAACTCAAAAAGGAACCAACATGAAGCAAACGCAAATAATGGCAGAAATCTGTCAAAACAGACCAGCAGGTAAAGATGCAAGCAAGCAAACATGTAACAGATCTAGTAGGAAATGGTGTATCAATGCTTAGAAACAAGGAATATGGATCATAATTTCACTAGTGAACACTATCATATAAATATATTCTTCTTTATGATACTACGTTGAACTACTCTCCGGTTGGACACTCTAATCATTGGTAGGGCTATAACAGCACACCTCAAAATTCATCTTTCCCATCTAGATAACCCCACACGGCCACCTTGAGTACTAGATGGGTGCAATAAACACCACAATTTCATAAAGACATCCAACTCCAAATATAACTCATAAAAAGTATTTGTAATCTCTAGCCTAAGTGCCACCATGGTGTGCACGCTGTCACTTTCACACACATGGGGAGAGCAGAGATCTAATAAAGCACTTGAGTAGAAAAGTAGATCTACTTTATTACAAAGCTCATGATCACAATATGATCATGCATAGAGAGAGAGAGAGATGAACACATAGCTACCGGTAGAACCCTTAGCCTCGAGGAAGAAATACTCCCACATCATCATGGGCATCAGCAACGGTGATGGAGATGGTGGTGGAGATCGATGGAGATGGCTCCGGGGGCACTTCCCCATCCCGGCAGGGTGCCGGAACCGAGACTTTTTGTCTCCCGAATCTCCCCTTCGGTGGCGGCGGCGGTACGAAACTTTTCGTGGCTGGAGGCTTGACTATTTAGGGTTTTTGCATCGGGAGGCATCTTATAGGCGAAGAGGCAAGGTCGATGGGCGGCCAGGGGGCCACACCACCTGGTGGTGCGGCTAGGGCTAGCCCACGCCACCACATGGTGTGTCCGCCCTGTGGCCCCTCTCCGTCTCGTCTTCTGGCTCCGTGAGTCTTCCGGTAAAATATCAACTTTGGCTTTTGTCCCGTCCAATTCCGAGAATATTAATTTTCTGACTTTCTGGAACCAAAAACAGCAGAAAACAGGCAGCTGGCGTTGTGGCTCTTGTTAATAAGTTAGTCCAAGAAATCACATGAAAAGTACTCCAAAGTGTGGACAAAACATAAGAAAGTAGATAAAACCAAGCATGGAACATCAAAAATTATAGATACATTTGCAATGTATCAATAATTCGCTGAGTTTCTTATTTGGTAATGCTACTACCACTGCTAAGGTAGTAGATAAACCACCACCTGCTGAAATTGATGCTTTCAAAATACCTACAAGAATTATGGATAACTACTATGTTGGGGATGGAACTGTCAATCCCTGTGATCATTTGCCCTTTATACACGAATTATGCGGGTTGTTCAAGTGTGCAAGAATTACTACAGATCAAGTTTAGAAGAAGTTATTCTCATTATCACTGAAAGGAAGAGCTGGGGAATGGTATAAGCTGCTGAAGAATGGTCAAGCTCTAGAATGGGAGGAAATAGTGCCTCTCTTTTGTTCAAAATTTTATCCTCCTAGTGAGATTCATAAAGATCGGAATCAAATATACAACTTTTGGCCTCTTGATGGAGAGAGTACAACTCAAGCTTGGGGGAGATTGAAGTTACTAATGCTCAAATGTCCCATTCATGAGCTCCCCAACAATATTATTATCAATAACTTTTATGCAAGGCTCCCTCTACATGACAAGGATTTATTGGATGCTTCTTGTGTTGGATCATTCACTCGCATGGAAGAAGAAGCCAAATGGGATCTTCTAGGCCGTATTCAAGACAATGCTAAAGCATGGGAGAATGACAAAGGTAGAAAGTCAGGTATAAATTATGATTATGAATGCATTGAATCTTTTATGGGAACTGATGACTTTCAAAATATTAAAAATGCTTATGGTCTAGACTCTCAAGCTATTGCTTCTTATTTTAAGGCTTTTGCTTCTTACATTGAAGTGCCTAAAAAGAAGTGGAATAAGTATCATGAACCTTATAAAGATATTGCTAAGAGTGTTCCTGCAAGAAATAGTGAAGTTTATACTACTAATCATGTCTTACCTAAACCTTACATTGAGAAAATGCCTTTCCCAGTTAAGATAAAGGAACATTCTATGATAGCTAGTATGGTTAATGAAAGTATAATCAAAGCTGTTGAACCTGATGAACAAAAGGTTGATGAACCTATAGTAGCAAATGTGAAAGACATCGTTACTAAATATGAAGAAGAGGGACACACTATCCTTTGTAAGGATATCTCTAATATTATTTCACAAAGTAGTGTTATGAGAGCTAGTATTCCTGTGTTTTCTGTTAGAATAAGTGATCATTGCTACGATGGTCCTTGTGATAGTTATATTGTTAAGTTTATGCACGATACTGAAGGTTACTATGAGAGAGGAAAAAGTGTTCTTATGTATCTCAATAATATCAAGTTTCCTTGTTTTATGCTGAAAGTTTTTATGTTGCACTTCTTTTTCCTTCCTATGCTTGCGGTTTCTGGTTTCAACAACTTATTTGCCTACAAAGCCCCCTTGCATAGGAAGTGGGTTAGACTTAAACACGTGTATTTTTGCTTCTTAATGCTCTCTTTCACCTCAATTCATATTCCTATGTGAGCATATTCAAAATTATCATGCCCATCTTAACGGCTATAAAGAAAGAGCTTTTTGGGAGACAACCCAATTTATTTTTACTTTCAGTTTGTTTTTGTTTCTTTGAGTCTTGGCAGTTATTACTTCGGCAATAACCTCTCCTTATCCTTTTTGTTTGGTTTTTGTATCAAGATCAACCTCTAATGAGAGAGAAGTAAGATTTGGGGAAGTTGCTGGCCCGAAACAGATTTTTTGTGCTTCACTGTAAAAATTCGTGAGAGAACTCAGTCTATCGGATTGAGCTGTAATTTTTATGCTTCTGCCTCAGGTTGTTATTTAACTTTCGTTAGTTTTGAACTTTTTGATTTGAGCAACAGAAGATTTTCGAAAAAATTGATCTTTACCTGCTGGTCTGTTTTGACAGATTTTGCCACTCTTTCATTTGTTTCTTTATTCGATTTCCTTTTTGAATTCTTTTTGGGTTTTCGGAAGGAGTTGCTACAGTAGCTTATGTTTTGATGGTTTTCAGTTGAAGTTGGACACAAAAGGTTTTATCACTTCACTTATACTAATGTTGCTAATGAGAACTGTGTGAAGTTTTGTGTGAAAGAAATTTCCAGGTAGTGGAGATAATGGTGTAGTAAGGAAGTGAAAGGTTTTATGACTCAAGTAATAAGTGTATGAAGATGAAGATATTGATGTTATTCAAGTGGTGACTCCGGAAGAATCTACTAGATACCAAATTCAGAGACCTGCAGAGTCCGTTTTCAAATAGGTAAGAGTTCTGGTAAGAAAAGTTCCGCGAAAATACTATCCAGCTATATTTTTGCAGTTTTTAGTCAATAAGGAAAGCTACGAAGCTAAAGAGGGACGGAAACGGAGCCAGGGTGGCTCACACAACCCTGTGTCGCGGGCCCACCCCTGGCCGTGCCACCAGGTGGTGAGTCCACCCTGGACTTTGCCTCCGACTCGTTTTCTTCCAGTACCTTCCTTTTGTTATGAAACTCCGTAATATATAATCCCCCGGATCCCCCGAGGTTCATATATCGTGTTTTGGTTTCGATCTGTTTCTGCCAGGACATACTCTTTGAAGGTTTAGAAGCACAATGGTGTCCGCCAAGGATAAGGGAAAGGAGCCTATGGAGTAGGATCTCCAAGACCCCGAGCAGGGGCTGGTACCTTTAGTCACTTGCCCTGCATCAACGGAAGCCCTACGAGTCACTAAGGAGTTCTGCGATAAGTACCGAGACTTGAGGAGGAAGGTGGACATGCTTCAATGGGAGAATAATAGGCTTCGCAAGATGCTGGAAGATTTCCTCACGTCAACTAAGAAAATATTACCACCACCACCAAAGGAGTAATTCGTCATCAGGTTTGGCATCCCCTTGGTTTGTTCCAAGCTTGGGGGAGTGTCGCGGTATCACATCACTATCTTCTATCTTTTTACCTTATTAGTAGAGTCATATCATGAATAGAGAAGTTATTATGTAGGATGGTTTGCATTATGGAAGTGTCCCCTCTCTCGTTAGATATGTATCCCTTGGTGTGAGTTGCCGTTACGGAATATTAATGAGAAGCTCTATCATTTACTCTTTTGCATAGCTTATATTAGTTTTCAATTCGTGGTTATATGATTGATCTTGTTGTTAGTATTGGTATCACTTTGGGATCATTGAGTTAATTTAGTTGGTTTTGGCAAACCTGGCTCGGTCAGTAGCACACTATTTTTGAGAGTTGAATGAAAAAGATAGAAGTACTCTAAAGGAAAATAATTTCATCATCTTTCTTTTCTTGATTTGCTCATAAGTCTAGTATTCTCTAGTTAAGATCTTTTGTTCTTCCAAGGAAGATTGCATGTTTGTTTTTATCACTTATATGTTTGTTTGTTTCCTTCAACTCTTGTACTTGCTACCCAGCCTTGCTAGCCAAAAACCTGTACTGAGAGGGAATTCTTCTCGTGCATCCACTCCATTAAACCACAACCCATGCCATTTGTGTCCACCATACCTACCTATTAGCATTATTGCTATTCCAAGTAAATTCTTGTTTTATCTACCTCCCAAATTAAACTTGTTATGTGAAAATTAGTGATTAAATCTCTCACGAACTTGATGGCACACTTTACTTTCTCGCATCTAATAAACTTGAACCATTGTGCCCATCTATGTTGCATATATGCTTGCGCTTTGTGAGTTGTGAATTAGCAGAACCATGTTGTCATGGGGAACGCTTTCAACATTGCACTGGTACTTTGTACCTAGTTGATATCATGTTCTTTTGTCTATGGATGTCGTCGGTGTGAAATGAAAGGGGAGCTTGTAAGTCCATGGAGTTATGCATGTGTGTTAGAGAAACGCCTGGGCCACTGGTCTAATCCATGCTGCCATGGTGGAAACCTGCAGCGTAACCATAATGAGCATCTATGAAGCATTCTTCTTATAAAAAAAGAGTCCGATATTGAGAAAAGGAGAAAAAGAAAAAAGAGATTATGAAAATAGGAAAGAGAGAAAAAGGCACCATATTCCCACGGTAAATAAGAAGATTAATGAGATGTTTGTTGTCTGCTTGCCTTGTCATTTTGATATGGGGATTCTTCCGTATCATCGGGCAAGGGGTACCCCGTTGGCGGTTCTCTATGATACACATATGCTTACGATGACAAGAACTTACCGGTGACTAAACTTGAGTAGCATGAGGAGCGGCCCTCATATTCAAGGGACATGAGATTCTCAATTTACAACTTGTTAATGCATATCCTCATATTTGATCACTTTAACCTTAATCACCTAAACATGCCTATGATAGGGGCAATGAGAGCTGAAAGCTAGTAAGTATCATAATTTTGGGGAGTTCTTTATGAGACTTGCAATCCCTGCTTCCCTCTACGAAGGGCCTTTATTTTACTTTTTAGTTGAGTCAGTAAACCTATTCCCTTCTATCTCAGCAAGTATTTTGAGTTGTTGTGTTTCATTCATTCATATGATGATTTATTCAATCATGTTTCTTATGTTCCTTGTTTTGCACATTGCTCTTATATGGGTGTTTACTACTTTGAAAGCTATCATTGAAAACCAATTATTTGTGAACTCTAGCAAATTATCAACAATTCTTTGACCAAGAGCTAAGTTTGCCATTACCAATTATGATTTACTTCATGTATCTTTATTGTGTTTCCTTTACTCATTGCAATTGCAGTTATATAATAATGAGTTGTCTTCTATTATGATCTATGTATTGATGAATGTGATGCTTCTTGTCCGTATTCTTTTATCGACTCTTCACTCCATAAACCTGATGTCATGTTTATTGAGTTCAGTTTCGCTTGGGGGCAAGCAAAGTCTAAGCTTGGGCGGAGTTGATACCTCCATTTTGCATCACTATTCTATGTCATAATTCACTGTTATTCATTGATATATTTAGTATTGAGAGGTGATACTTATGTTATGAAGGGAATATGCGCGAGAGGCGATAATAAAGTGGTTATTATCTTATTCCACATTTATGATAAATGTTTATTTTGCATGCTATAATTGTATTGATCGGAAACATCAATACATGTGTGTTTAATAAACAAAAAAGGTTCCTAGTTATGCCTATCTTATAGACTAGCTTGTTGATTAACAAGATGATCAAGGTTTCCTGATCATAGACATTGGATGTTGTTAATAACAAGGTCACAACATTAGTTGAATGATGTGATGAACATTCATCCAAAGTATAGCATTATGATCAAAGTTATTATGTTTATATTGCTATAACACTATACGAAGTATCTTTATCCTTAGACCATGAGATCATGTTAATTGCTAACACCGGAAGAGTATCTTGATAACATCAAACGTCACACCGTAACAGGGTGACTATAAAGATGGGTTCAGTGCTACGAAGGTGTTATGTTGAGGCTCATGGAGCAAGAGTGGAATTTTTCAATCCCGATGACAGATAGATATACTCTGGGCCCTCTTGGTGATATCACATTAAGATAGCTTGCAAGCAAGTGATCTGATCACTAGAATGTTATATCACGGGAACGAGAAAAGAGTGCATGTCGGTAAGGAGATCAAACTAGGTATAGAGATACCAATGATCGAATCTCGGACATGTAATATATCGCGAGACAAAGGGATTTAATTACTAACGTTAAAGGGTCTCACGATCACATAAGTCATTGTTGAATATGCAGGAGTCAGTATGGATCTCCAAGTCCCGCTTCTGATTATTGATCTGAGAGGAGTCTCAATCATGTACGCATATGTTTATATGTGGGAGATGATGATCATGTTATTGCATCTTCTATGTATTTTGGATATTGGTGGCATAGTGGGATGAAGCGGCCTGGACCAACCTTACATGTCATCGTACATGAGACCGGTTCCACGACTGACATGCAACTTGTTTTGCATAAGTGGCTGGCGGGTGTCTGTCTCTCCTACTATAGTCAATATCTAATTTACAACGATTTGCTAATAACTTGGTTATCCTCGTTGTGGTTCATGTTCGTAGGTAAGACCGGTTCTATCTCCGAAAGCCCTAAGCCACGTAAAAACTTGCAATTGATAAATTAGAGGCGTCTAGTTTAGATCGTTGCTGGGCTAGTGTCTTGATATGGTATTGTTGTAAGTAGATGTATGATAGATACTCTTACAACAGACTCAACGTCTAAGTTCCATAGACCTTGGCCTTACACACAAAGGAATGATTGATATCATACCATGATGCAAATGATATAGATCAAATGCATGGACCATATCATCTCACTTTACACATTAGATGTTAGCATCTTATACTACTAGTTTGGCGCTTTTTGTAGCATTGTAAGATGATCCCTCATTTAGATATCAAGATAAAATGTGTTCTTCCTTAAGCATGCACCGTTCTATGGATCGTGTTTCGAGACATCACGTGATGATCGGGTGTACTCGACTCTACGCTTTCATAAGAACGGGTGTAAGACAGTTTTACACACGCGAATACTAAGGTTCTTACTTGGCGAGCCTAGCATGTACAGACATGGCCTCTGAACACGGACCGAAAGTTTAAGCATGAGTCATATAGTTGATATGATGCCCATATAGATGCTTGCCTTTGAAGCTACACCGACTCACGTGATGATCGGACTTGGTGTAGTGGATTCGGTTCATGTAATCACCAAAAGGACACGAGGGATGTCATTTTTGAGTGGGAGTTCATTTCTAATTTGGATTAGTCGAACTCAATTTGTCATAAACTAAATCAAAGTGAATTTGCATAATTTGTTATAGTCATTGGCATCTGTTCACTACCTTATGCTTAGTTTTAATTGAGATAATAGAACTATATAATTTTGGATATTTACTTTACGAACTTGTATCGTATTGTTTTGAATGTCAATTTAAAGTTTAGAAGTCATATTGCAAACTTTCAGCAAACTCTATTTACTCCGTGAAGTTTAATAAGTAGTATTAAATCAAGAGTAAGAATTCCAATGTTAGTATCTAAAGTATCATGTTTGCTTCCATGATTCTTGATATTCAAAAGTTGTTTTAATATCGAGGTTATCTAGGAGCTGAAAGAATTTTTTCAGAAACCATCATGTGTGAAAGATATTGTGATATCTGAAACAAAGTTTTTAGTTGCATTATGATAGAGTGTAATTTAGCAAAATACATGTTCTCATATTGTATGAGAATTTGTGAAGGATGGAGATGCTAGGCATCCGAATCTCCCAAAAGGTTTGGGGAATTAAAATTATACTCGCCATTCTTCCTTATAGGCTATAGTAGCTTGATCATGAAAGTTGTCATGATAAGGATGAATAGAAGATGTAAGTAAAATGTTTACTACACTAATAGATTACTAAAGAATGGATTTTTGAAAGAATACCAAACATTTGATGATGGTGATCCACTTCAAAGTGCAAGTCTTAGTATTTGACTATATACGCTTTGTACTATGTGTCATGTGAATGACACCACTATTGATGTTGATAGATTCTTTTAAAAGGAAAAGGAATTGCTGAAAGAGAATCTATAAAATATTTGGCAAAAAGAAAAAGTTGGAGATGTCCAACTTAAGTATATAGAAGATATACATGTTATGGTTGTATTCCTTGCTTGTTAAACAATGTGGTTATGAGGTATTGGATACCGAATTGGTTGGTATGAAGTGTCATACAGGACAACGCAATTCATGAACTACAATGGCCTAAGTAACTAGCAAGAGAATAAGTGATGATGTTCATCGAAAACAAATAAAGTGTTATTGTGTTTTTCGTTGTCGTCAAACCTAGCCTTCAAGATTTGTTTTAATAATTGTTATTTTGTTCCGGTATTACGAGAACAATGGTTGTTCAAATAATTATCGTATTCCATAAAGGATGGATGAACTTTTACAAGTCTAGTGGGAGAAATCACATCCATAAACACTATTGCTAAAATGTCACAAGACAAATGATTGAAAGATCACTTATGAAGTGACATCGTTGTTTAAATTATATTGGAAATAAAACATGAAGAAACTCCATGTTGATGGAATGAGTCTTTGATTTTGATCAATTGACGCATGTGAGACTTTCCTCGAGATAATTGAAACTCCGTCCATAGGCCAGAGAGGAACGAATGACTAGCTTATTGGAAATTGTGCATGCTGACGTGCATAGTCCATTATGTGTAGCCATATGCGATGGATCTTTTTGCTTCATATGATTTCTCCGAAAATTTGAGTGAATATATCTGTATATTTACTTAATAAGGAAGAAGTATGAAACATTTGAAAATTGTTCAAAGACTTTCAAGATGAAGTGAAAAATCATTGTAACAAGAAAATAAAGAGTTTATGATTCGATCATAAAGGAAGATATTTGAGTTATATGTTTAGCAAAACACCTAAGATTTGAGGAATTGTTCCATGATTTGTGTTTCCCGATAAACCATAGGAGTATGGAATATTCGAGAGATGAAATCAAACCATGTTTGACAAGGTAAGATCAAGGGTGTCATTTATAAAACTGCCATTATGTTTTAAGGATTGAAGCTTTAGAGACTACCGCTTTTACACTGAAAAGAGCACCATCGTGATCCGTTAAAAGGACACCATATGAGATATGGTTTGGGATAAAACCCGAATTGTCTTTTCTTAAATTTTGGTATGCTATGCATAAGTAAAATGTTTACAACCAAAGTCAGATAAGCATGTCTTTGTAGGTTATCCCAAAGAATTTGTTGGGAATTTCTCCATAACACCGAGGACAAAAGAGTTTGTTACTTGGAACGTTAAGTTTATTGAGAAGGAATTTTTCGCAAAAAGTTAAGTGGGAGGACAATAGAAACTTGATAAGGTTATTGAACCTTAGCTATATGTGCTAATTAGCGTAGCGCCGGAAAGTGTCCCGGTGCGGCCACAATGCTCATGGCTCCCGTGATTACAAAGGGTGTGATCTCGGAGATTAGAGTTCCTATTGAACCGTGTGGGTCGGTAAGAATCAAATAGTAAGATTTGATAAGCAAGTCGTTATTGTTTTGACAATGATGAACCGACTACATGCAAAGAAGCGATGATGGGCCCTGACTCCATAAAATGACTAGAAGTCATAGAATCCGTGATAGTATCCATACACGAGAAATCAAGTTTCTGAACTTGGAAGACCCTCCGGAAAGGCATGAAGCCTATCGGTTGTGTTTGGATCTATAAAGAAATAGACATGGATGTTTAACATCTATGAAATAGTCGACATGTCGGAAAGAAGTTTACGGCAATGTTCAAGGAGTTGACTATGACAAGATTTGATCTTTCATAGCGATATTTAGTCTTGACGGATTAATGTAGCAACCACTACATATAATTTGGTATATGGTAGTTGAATAAACAAAACAAGGTTCTTCTAATAGAATGGTTACCTAGGATGTGTACATGACACGGTCCGAAGGGTTTTGTTAATTCAAAGGGTGCTAAAAGGGCATGCAAACTTCAATAGTTGAAGTAAGCATAGCGGAGTTGGAATCTTCACCATGATGAAACTGTTAAAAGAGTTTAAATTCATCAGAGATGATGAAGATGCTTGCATTTGCAAGAAATTAAGTGGGAGCGCTGAGAAATATTTCTAATACATTATGTAGAAGACATATTGTTGATTGGAAATGATGTATCTTGTATTGACACAAGTTAAGAATTTCATTAAAATGAGATTTTGATGAAAGACTTGGGCAAACCCGAAATATTTGGCATCAATATCTATATGGATAGATTGAGGCGCTAATATGGTTGTGCCAGACATACATATATGAGATATTGAAAGGGTTCAATATGGAAACAACAAGAAAGGTTCTTGCTGCATGGAAAGGATTGTATCAAGATTCAAGTGTTTCAACACTTGGTGAGTAAAATCACATGAAGATTTTGATCGATTATACCATGATATGTATATATCCAGAATGTCCTATGCTCTAAATGTTATGAGCACATACCAGAATGATTCATAAGATGATCATTGGACGATAGTAAAGATATTCTTATGAGCTTTGGAAGAACTAAGAATTATATCATGTATAAGTGACAAATAGTTAAAGGTAGTTCATTGTAAAGTTTTACATTGATACTAGTTTTGTCACAAGATACAAATTAAATTTATCTCAATTTAGACTATGGGTGGCACAATGTAATGGAAAGGATGTTCCATGGTGGATTTGGATGAGTTCCAAAGTTGAGACATTGTGACGGATACTACAACAAAAGGCTAAGTATATAACTGCTATAGTAGCAGCAAAGGAGGGCATTTCTGTTAAGTAGTTTGTTATCAAACTAGGTGTGGTTCAAAGTGGGCTAATACTATGAAGATATATTGTGTGACAATAATATCAACATATTTTGAGCCGAACAAACTAAAGGTCTCACCAAAGGACCAAATTTATACAATGCCATCTCATTTGAGAATGAGTGATGCGTAGAGACGCAAAGACATGCAAATACACATGGACCTGAAACTGTCAGATCCGAAGATTACGTTAACCACTAGCAATAGCGTATATGCAACACTAGAAAGCCATAGGTGTTCAATACGCAAAAATTTTCAAACTAGATTATTTACTCTAGTGCAAGTGGGAGACTGAAGCGAATATGCCCGAGAGCAATAATAAAGTGGTTATTATCTTATTCCATGTTTATGATAAATGTTTATTTTGCATGCTATAATTGTATTGATCGGAAACATCAATACATGTGTGTTTAATAAACAAAAAGGGTTCCTAGTTATGCCTCTCTTATAGACTAGCTTGTTGATTAACAAGATGATCAAGGTTTCCTAATCATAGACATTGGATGTTGTTAATAACAAGGTCACAACATTAGTTGAATGATGTGATGAACATTCATCCGAAGTATAGCATTACGATCAAAGTCATTATGTTTATATTGCTATAACACTATACGAAGTAATCTTTATCCTTAGACCATGAGATCATGTTAATTGCTAACACCGGAAGAGTATCTTTATAACATCAAACGTCACACCATAACAGGGTGACTATAAAGATGGTTTCAGTGCTACGAAGGTGTTATGTTGAGGCTCATGGATCAAGAGTGGAATTTTTCAATCCCGATGATGGATAGATATATTCTGGGCCCTCTCGGTGATATCACATTAAGATAGCTTGCAAGCAAGTGATGTGATCACTAGAATGTTATATCACGGGAACGAGAAAAGAGTGCATGTCGGTAACGAGATCAAACTAGGTATGGAGATACCAATGATCGAATCTCAGACATGTAATATATCGCGAGACAAAGGGATTTAATTACTAACGTTAAAGGTTCTCACGATCACAGAAGTCATTGTTGAATATGCAGGAGTCAGTATGGATTTCCAGGTCCCGCTTCTGATTATTGATCTGAGAGGAGTCTCAATCATGTATGCATTATTCGCGAACCATAGGGTGACACACTTAAGAGTTATTGGACACCATTTTGGAGCACATATGTTTTAGATGAAAGAATTGCAAAGCGCAGGAATTGTTTCGATAGAAACCGGAAATTGTTTCGGGAGAAATTGCAGAAAGTGGTTCTTCATGTGATATTGAAATATTGCAAGGGGTTATATGTGAATGTTTGTTAATTCAAGTAATTAACAAAATTCTGAATAAATTTAATAAAAGACTTTTATTAAATGAGAGAGCATTAAACTTGGAGAATTTTAATGCATTTAAAGTAGGGACTTTAAAGGGGAATGTGAAGAGGCATTTTATTGTGGAGGGCTTACCACCACATGAATGGGGGAGGTGAGGAGTCACCCCCATGTGCCGGCCATGAAGGAGGGGCACCCCCCTCCTCCTATAAAAGGCCACCCTCTTCCTCCTTCTTCCACACACCTCCTTGTGAAGGATCTCTCTCCCCCTCTAGAATTATTCCCCCATGGTCTCGGATTAGCGAGATACATGTTCCCGGTGGCATTTCGTCTGGAAGGAGTTGCTGCTTCCGCTGGATCGCTGGAGCGAGGAGGTGGAGGTTGTCCGGTGGCTTGAACGTGTGTGCGAGTACGGATGCGCTACTGAGTTGTGGCGCTCGAACTTCCACTCGATCTTGAGATCGGCAAGTGTACGACTACATCAACCACGAGTTCCTACTCGTTAACAAAACTCGTTGTCTTCGAGGGTAAGTTCTCGTTGGATGTATGTCCACCCGTTGCTTTGTACCTAGTAGATAGATCTTGGGGTGTAGTTCTCATCGTAGGAATTTTTTGTTTTCTATGCTGTGAACCCAACATGTTATTTCATCTGTTTTTGCATGGTTGGTGACTTTTGGAGCATGGACCGCTGCAGTCAGGATTCTGATGGAAAAGGTGTTGTTTGGAGGCAAAATTCGCGAAGATCAGAAAATCCGGTAAAATATACGGAAATCCTATTTTTCCAGGAGACGAAGGAAGCCAGAAGGGGGGCTGGAGATGGGCCACAGGGGGCCCACACCACCCCCTGGCGCGGGCCAGCCTAGGCCGCGCCACCAGGTGGTGTGTCCGCCCTTGTCCACCCCTGGCACTCCCCTCTGGCGTATATGATCCTCCTGAAACCCTAAGACTCGAGGAGCAACCACAAAAAGATTCCGCCTCCTCTGCGGGGCAGAAAACACCGAGAGAGAATGATCTCTCTGGCAGACAAATTTCTGCCGAGGGAATTCCTTCCCGGAGAGGGGAGATCGTCGCCATCAACACCACCATCAAGCTGTACTTCATCGCGATCATCATCATCATCACCACCATCATCACCATCAGCACCCTCATCACCATCTCCATATTGCTATAACAATTGGGTTGAATCTTGCATAGTTCTTAGGGGAAACTTTCCGGGTGTTGATTACTATTTGTAGTTGATGCTATTGAGTGAACCATTGAATTATTGTTTATGTTCAGACTGTTATACATCATTATTCCATCTCTGATCATGATCCATATGATGTCTTGTGAGTAGTTCGTTTTGTTCTTGAGGACATGGGAGAAGTCTTGTTGTTAGTAGTGGAGTTGCGTTGAGAAAGATTCAATAGATTGTTATTTAAGTTGTGGTGTACTACTTCTAGTGGTGTCATGTGAACGTCGACTACCTGACACTTCACCTATATGGGCCTAGGGGAATGCATTGTGTATTTGGCTACTAATCGTAGGGGTTGCCGGAGTGACAGAAACCTGAACCCCCGTTAGGAAACCATTGCACAAGGGACGTAAGGGTCTTAGAGTTTAAAGCTCTGGTTAGGTTTCTACCTTAATTACTTTCTTGTACTTACGGATGTTTGCAAGGGGTATAATCACAAGTATGTATTAGTCCTATGAAGGTCGGTACATTAGCACAGGTTCACCCACACAACACTTAGCAAGCTAAAGAAGATTAATCAACTATATGAAGCGAAAGCACTTGACAGTCTTCCCATGTGTCCTCGGGAACGTTTGGTCATCTTAAGTAATACAACCGACTTGTCCTTTGCTGCATAAAGGATTGGGCCACTTGCTGAATTTATTCCTACTGTCTTTTGTTTACTCGTACTTTGTTTACTTGCTTTATCAAAAACCCCTAAAAATCCGTTTGCTAAGTATTTGCAGAGAATTCCTGATCCATACCACTAGCCAGCACCTTCTGCTCCTCGTTGGGTTCGACACTCTTACTTATCAAAAATACTGCGATACACCCCCTATACTTGTGGGTCATCAATGTTGTGCAAGTTCTCATTGCGAGCACGTACGACTATATATGGGACACATTCCTAGGATTATCTAGTACTTGGATGCTTTATCTTATTTATCTGCAATTGCCCTATGTTCTGATTGCTATGTGAATTGTCTTGTCCATGCAACGCCCGTTCATCCATCCCTATGCCTACCGCACTCAAATCCTACTGTTTACTGCTATTGTTACTACTGTCTTTACTTTATTACCGTTGTTACTTCACTTTGAGCAAGATTGTTTCCAGGTGCAGCTGAATTCACAACTCAGTTGTTAAGGCTTATAAATATTCTTTGGCTCCCCTTGTGTTGAATCAATAAATTGGGTTTCACTTCCCTCGAAAATACTGCGATACACCCCCTATACTTGTGGGTCATGAAGACTATTTTCTGGCGCCGTTGCCGGGGAGCATAGCTTTATTTATCAAGTTCACTTGGATTCATTATTGTTCACTGCCATCCATCCATCATGGGTAAGTCTCGTCATGCCAAGGTTCCTATTTTACCATCCACTACAAGAAGAGGCACGGTTCTGAACACCTTTGTTGCTCTTGATTCACCATCTGTTATGAGTAAGCTCGTTACACCACCACATACACATGCTACACACACTGCTACTACTGCTGGATCTGAAACTTTTGATACTTATGATGCTGCTTCTAATGTGCTTGATAAGAGTGGTTCATTAGGTCCTTTCCTAGATGCTACAATTGCTAGAACTATAACTGGAAATACTGAAACTCCTAATGAAGACACTACTACACCTGTTAGTTCACTTGAGTCTAGTGAGAGTTATGATATTGAAGACGGTTACGTTGAGATGACTGATGAATTTATTAAAGAATGTAAAAACACCCATGATAGGAGCGCTGCTAAGAGTCTCCTTGAGAGGCGTACTGTTAGACCCAAATTGTCTCCTATTGCTAAGTTTGCTACTTCTCCCATAAACATTAAAGATAAAGATTATGATTTCTCTCTTGATCTATCTTACATAGCTATTGTTGAGAAAGAACCTTTTTGTGGGACTAAGAATGAAACTGTGGTAGCACATATGATTGAGCTTTCTACCATGAGTGGCCTGTTTTCTGATGATATTAAGATGTGTACTTACTTTGTTGCTAAGATTTTCCCCTTTTCATTGAAAGGAGAAGCTAAAACTTGGTTTAGTAATTTACCTCCTGGATCTATTGATAGCCCTGACTGCTTGATTAATACTTTCCTGCAGAAATATTTTCCTCCTAGTGCTAGAAATGCTATTTTGCAGGAACTTTTTGATTTAAACAGGGAGAAGAGATATTGCATGAATCTTGGGCAAGGTTTTGTGCTTTGATTCATGCACAGGCTAGAAGTACATTATCTAAGAATGAGCTTCTTGATATATTTTATAATGGACTAACTGAAGAATCTAGGACATACCTAGATAGTTGTGTTGATTGTGTTTTCAGGAATAGGACTCCCAAGGAAGCTGAGGAATTAATGGCTAAAATAAGCAAGAGCTATGAAGATTGGAGTCCTCCTGAACCAGCTATACCTAAAGTAATCATACCTGAACCAGCTATACCGGCGCCTATACCATTATCTAAGAAGAGGGGAGTTATTGAATTAAATGATGAAGTGATGAAGGAAGCTAAGAAATGTCTTAATGAGAAGGGAATTAAAGATGTAGATGTTAAGAATTTACCTCCTATAGAAGAATTATGTAAGCCAATTCCCCACTCATCCACTATTGAGGTACACTCTCTCCAACACTTTGATGAAGGTGATATCCCTTACTCTAAACCTCTTGATCAATGCTTAGAAGAATTCGATATCTTTATTGTTAAGCATGATAATTTTAATAAAAGGGTGCAAAATCATCTAATGGAAAACTCTAGAGCCATTATTGAGTTAAAGGATATTGTGGAAAGAACCTCTAATGATGTTAAAATGATTGTTAAACACTTTCAAATGGTTAAAACTCAAATAGATCAACTCATTAGAGTGCAAAAAGATATGCTAGTTAACGCTGCTAAAGAAAAACATGCTTACGAAATTAGAACTAGAAGTGGTGCTGCTACCCAGGATCCTCTATATCCTGAGGGGCATCCCAAAAGAATTGATCAGGATTCTCAACAAGCTGAAAATAGTGGTACTACTCGTAAGAAAAGGAAAAAGAAACATAAAACTATTGTATAACCCTCTGAACCTGCTAAAGATCCTAATAGTATATCTATCTCTGATGCTGAAACTGAGAGTGGTAATGAAGAAAATGATGTTCCTAATGAATAAAAAGTTGAAGAAGAACCTGAAAAGCACACTAAGAATACTAAATACACTAAAGAAGATTTTGTTGCTAAGGAACATGGTAGTGAAAGAGAGTCTTGGGTCCAAAAACCTATGTCTTTCCTTAATAAGAAACACAAGTCAAAGGAAGATGAACACTATAATAAGTTTTGTGAGGGATGAAACCTTTATTCCTGCAAATTCCTTTGACTGATGCTATTAAATTGCCTCCTTACTCAAAGTATATGAAGGATATTGTCTCGAATAAAAGGAAGATACCTAATGAAGAAATTTCTACTTTGTTTGCTAATTATTCCTTTAATGGTAAGGTTGCTAAGAAACATGGAGACCCAGGGATACCAACTATCCCTTGCTCTCTTAAGAATAGTTATGTTAGAACTGCTTTGTGTGATTTGGGAGCTAGAGTTAGAGACTTCAACTAGAAAAATTAATACCAATTGATATATATTTGTAAATGGTTGATAAATCTACCACTATTCCTGTTGGTATATGTGAGGATGTACCTATTCAAGTGGCTCATAATTGCTTGATATTAACTGATTTTGTTGTACTTGAAATGCGTGAAGATGATAATGTGTCTATTATTCTTGGGAGACCTTTTCTGAATACTGTAGGAGATGTTATTAATTGTAATCAAGGAAAGGTGACTTTCAATGTTAATGACAAGGAACATACTGTCTATTTCCCCAAAAAGATTGTTAGGACTTATGGTTTAAATTCAATTGAACATGTTGAGGGCATTCAAGTTGGAGAAATATATTGTCCCATACCAAGAGAAATATTTGAAACAATTATTATTGGGACTATCTATCAAAGTTGAGGTAACATAATCATTATTGGAATACAAAGTTTTCTTACATATAAAATTGTTTTGGTAACAAGACCTGATCAACCTTGTTAACAAAAGGATTTCATTGGACAAAACAATGTTTTCACCATGATTATCTCCGCTTACTTCTATTCTATCCATTTTAGTTTTTGTTTTCGTTTAGTTTTCTTTTCTGTTGTTAGTTGCTTGCTTGTTAGAGTATATTAGAACTTCTGTAGTTCTATCCTTGTTTTGTCATTGCATCATTCCAAAAAAATCTTTCTGTCAGAAAATCATTCATCTACGCCTGAAAAATGCCCAAAAATAAAGTGTCTTGAAAATTTCTAGAAAATTCATATTAAATTTTTACGTGAAAAAAGGGGCAGAGGAGTGCCTAGAAGGTACCAG
This sequence comes from Avena eriantha, assembly GCA_910589775.1. Lineage (NCBI taxonomy): Eukaryota > Viridiplantae > Streptophyta > Magnoliopsida > Poales > Poaceae > Avena > Avena eriantha. The sequence goes on along the minus strand of OU342740.1, from coordinate 367,171,257 downwards.
GGGGCCACCAGGCAGGCACACCACCTGGTGGCGCGGCCTGCCCTGGGTGGCGCCATGCCATGGTGTGGGCCACCCCTGGCCCTCCACTCACTCTCTCACTTGCCACTTTCTTCTCTCTCTCGAGTAGACACCAGTTCATTGCTCAAAATCGCATTTTTGCTGTGCTTGCCCTAGATTTTTTGTTCTCCTTGCTCAGCCCATCTTTGCTGCTGAAATTTGGAGCATTTGTTCTCCGGTATGTGACTCCTCCGCTTGTCCAAGTAGATTTGTGTTTAGTGGTTTATATCTTGAGTATTTTTCTACTGTAGGTGACAGGTTATGAGAGCTTGTAAGCTTGTTTGATGCTTAGAGATATAGTTTTGATGCATGTTTAGGCCTCTTACAAGTCCCTATGAGTAGTGCCCTCCATTATATTCACTTTGCAATCACTTGTTTAATGGATGTTTAAATTTCAGAATATCAAGCATGAACAACCATACCTTTGGAGAGATATTTGAGAGGGATGCACCTAGGAGGTCGAGGCCCTCAAGATCAGCCTCTCAGTTTAGGCCATCATACAACGAAGATCTCATTGCAACTCATATTGGTAATGAAGGGGATGATGGGGATGCTCACCCATCTACTTTTCCTTGTTTTACTTTCTTACAAGCTGCAGGGATTCTTGATGATTTCTTGCTACTGATTCTGAGGGTTGGTTTGACCTCATATATGCAAGATGAGAGTGAGCAATACGCTATGCTCACCAAAACTTTTGTTGAGAGCTTCGTGTTTACTAACACGCCCTATCAGTCAACTGTCTCTTTCAAAATTTATAATCTGCCCTTTACCAAGTCATTGGAAAGATTTTGCAGTGTTGTAGGTGTAAGCATGACAAGGACCGTGAAGAAGATTCAAGGGCGACCCACTGATTTGCTGGAGCTTTACCAAGGGGTGAACAATGATGATGACCGCGTGGCTTAGCACGGAAAGATAAGAAACATCCAACTCCCTGCCCTTAGATACTTTGCATATTATCTTGCTACTAGCGTTCTTGGTAGGGAGAATACGAGTAATATCTCCAACTATCATTTAGCCTTCCTTGCTGTTGCGCTTAACAATGACACTCGGTACAACCTTGGCTCGCTTATTGCTCGCCGCCTAGCTGCTAGGGGGCCTATCTATGGGGGCATCATTGCCTCTCGTATGGTCAGTGCATTAGGGCTTTCAATGGACCCCAATGATACTATATTGGCACCACAAAGGCTTGACCTTGTTGCTATGAAAACTCATCACTTTGTCACTACTGATTCTGATTTGAACAATCTAGTATATAGGATGATGTTTACTGACGGGGATGAGAGGGAGATCCCTTTGCCGCAATCTACTTTGTTTAGTGTTCACAAGAGAACGTGGTCACGCTCCAAGGAGGAGGTGGACGAGCAGCTCCGCTTCTGGGTTTCCATGGGCAGTACCAGGAGGATGTGCCATCCTACGATTACTCTGCGCACTATGGAGGGACGTACTCGAGATCGCACCAGGACGAGGGTACCTCCTCGTCGTACCACGGTGACACTTCATCCTGGCCAGCTTGGGATTGATACCCACTTAGGCCAAAAGCCTAAGCTTGGGGGGAGGTACGCCGACATCGCACTCATCTCCATATCATTTTGCGTCGATACTTTGTATATTCATGTTTCGTTCACTTTTTAGTTTTTTTTCTTTTTTTGTTTTTGCTTTCTAAAACACAAAAACACCAAAAATATTGTTGTTGTTTCTCTTTGGTTTGCTTCTTTTTCTCTTTGCCTTGGTTTTTTTTCCCTTTTTGCTTTGTTTGAATTATTCGAAAACCCCAAAAAGATTTTGCTTTGCTTGTTCTTCCTTTTTGGTTCTTCTTTTAAAAATCAAAAACACCAAAAATATTTGTTCTTCTTCTTTGGTTTTGTGAGTTTGTTGCAGGGTTCAGCAGTCCTCAATGGGATTTGGTTTCATATTATTATTCAAGCCACAAAGTGAAGGGCAATAATGAGGATTAATGACAACTTGAGGTGTGGTAAGAGGTTTGTAATGAACTCTATTTGTTTTCATTTTTTTACATATATTCATCATTGTGGGCAGGCTTAGTCTGTTCGTGTAGGGTGTATGTTATTTATGGATGCTTAGTAGTTCTTGCTTTCATATGATTAGTTTCAGCCTATTAATAGTTTGTAGCATGTCTTATGAATGTTTGCTTGCATTACTCTATTCATAACTTGGTATGACACTGTGGTATCCTCCTCTGAATGTTTCATTTGAATTGACTTGGCACATGCTCATGCATGCATATGACTGAAATAATCAGTTAAGTCTTGATGAATTATTTTGCCTTGAGGGTCTTGAATCACTTTCATGCCATGATTAGTCATGTTTTGTTGCAAGCATGATTATGACAGCTATTGCTCTCTCGTTTGTCGCTCCCTTACTATTGCTAGCCTTCACTTTCACTGAGTATGTTTTACTCATGTTTCCAACTCCCTAAAACCAAATATTGCCAAAGTGTCCACCATACCTACCTATTAGCATCATTTGCTATTTCCGTGCATATTCAATATGCCTTGTTTTCTTCCGAATAAAATGTTTGTTTGTTATGAGAAAGTTAGTTAGTAAATCTCTCACGAACTTGATGGCACACTTTATTTTCTGCACTTAATAAACCTGAACCATTGTGTCCATCTTTGTTGCGTGTATGCTTGCGCTTTATAAGTTGAAGTTAGCAGAACCATGTATCATGGGGAACGCTTTCAACATTGCACTAGTACTTAGTACCTCGTTGATATCATGATTCTTTTGCTTATGGATCCCGGCGGTGTGAAATAAAAGTGGAACTTGTAAGATCATGGAGTTTGTATGTGTGTTAGAGAAACACCTGGGCCGCTAGCCTAAGCCATGCCTAATCATGGTGGAAACTTGCAGCATAACCATAATGAGCATTCTATGAAGCATCCTTAATAAAAATATATGAACATAGTAAATAAAAAGATCGCTGAGATGCTCATTGTCTGCTTGCCTTGTCATTTTGATTATGGGATAGCTCATGTATCATGTGCAAGGGGTACCCCGTTGGCAGTTCTCTATGATACATATGTACTTACAATGACAAGAGCTTACTTGTGACTGAAGTTGAGTAGCATGAGGTCCGGTACTCGTAAGTAAGGGGCATGAGACTTTAGCTTATAACTTGTCAAGCATATCCTCTTAGTTGTGTCACTTTAACCTTAACCATTTAAAGATGCTTATGATAGGGGCAATGAGAGCTCAAAGCTAAGGAGTACCATATTTTCAGCATTTGGAAGCCTTTCAAACTTTTCAAAACCTTTTTCGTTTTCCTTGTTGAGTCTCCACATATGCTATGAGCACCTTCTTGAGACCATAGTTGTCATTCTTAGTGTAATGTGCTTGCCTCAAAACTTGATTATTTTTTTATGACTTTGATGCTTGTATATTTGATATCTTTACTTTTAGTCTTCACCTGAACTTTAGAGGTGCCTTGGCATTCATAATCAAAGGCAAGCGAGATACCACTCTATCATACCTTGTTATGAGCATTGTAATGTTGCTTATGTTTATGTTTCATGCTACTTATTATTTTTGAGTTGGAATCTCTTCATAGCTTGCAATGCCTATTAAGTAAACTTAGTTGCATACTCCTTATTATGAATTGTCTAAGTAGTTGATCACATGCTGAGAATATATACATCAAATGAAGCAAATGTGTTTGTGAAAGTTCTTTTATCGCACTCAGCTTTCAACTGAATTGCTTGAGGACAAGCAATAAGCTAAGCTTGGGGGAGTTGATACGTCCAAAACTTATCTACTTTCCCGTACACTTTTGCTATTGTTTCTCCTCTAAACTTGTGTGATTTGGACGCAACTGACACGGACTGACGTTGTTTTTAGCAGAATTGCCTTGGTGTTCAGTTTTTGTGCAGAAAATCAACTATTAGGAAAAATCCCGGAAAATATGCCAAAAATCCTATTTCACCAGAAGACCCCTGGAGCCAGAATACGATACGGAGGGGAGCTGGGCCCAGGCCACACCACCTGGCCACGCGGGCTAGGCCTGGCCGCGCCAGGGGGTGGTCTGGCCGCCCCAGACACCCCCTCGGTCTCCCTCTTCACCTATAAGATGCCTTTTGACCTAAAAACTCAGGGGGGGTCGACGTTTTTCTAGAAAGAGTTCCGCTCCTCCGCCACCAATAGATTCCACGAAACAGCACCAGAAATTCCGTTCTGGCACCCTGCCGAGACGGGCAATTGGAGGAGATCATCGCCATCATCACCACCATCGCTTCTCCATCGACCATCCATGTTTCCCCCATCTATGAGTGAGTAATCCCCCACTGTATGCTATGGGGATGGTAGGGATTGGATGAGATCGTTCATGTAATGGCATCAGATTGTTAGGTCATGGTGCCTAGTATCTTCTATTAGTGCTTTTTGACTTTGTTGCAACTTGTTATGCTTAATGCTTGTCACTAGGGCCCGAGTGCCATGATTTCAGATCTGAACATGTTATTGATTCATTATGATTGTATTGTTTATGGTCTTACCTGCAAGTTGTATACACACGTTGTTGTCCAGAACCAATGGCCCCGAAGTGACAGTAATCGGGATAACCAGAGGGAATGGCTTTGATGTGAGGATCACACGTGTTCACGAAGTGTTAATGCTTTGCTCTGGTGCTCTATTAAAAGGAGCACCTTAATTGCCAGTAGTTCCCTTGAGGCCCCACTGCAAACAGGCTAGCAGGACAAAATATGTTGTGCAAGTTCTCATTGCGAGCACGTATGACTATATATGGGCCACATGCCTAGGATTATCTAGTACTTGGATGCTTTATCTTATTTATCTGCAATTGCCCTATGTTCTGTTACTATGTGAATTGTCTTGTCCATGCAACGCCCGTTCATCCATCCCTATGCCTATCGCACTCGAATCCTACTATTTACTGCTATTGTTAGTACTGTCTTTACTTTATTACTGTTGTTACTTCACTACTCCTATTACAATACTGTTGCTACTAATAAACTGTTGTGAGCAAGATTATTTCCAGGTGCAGCTGAATTGACAACTCAGTTGTTAAGGCTTATAAATATTCTTTGGCTCCCCTTGTGTCGAATCAATAAATTGGGTTTCACTTCCCTCGAAAATACTACGATACACCCCCTATACTTGTGGGTCATCACCCTTCGCCTATATATTGCCTGACCTAATCAATATTCCACGAAAGAGTCTGTAGCCGCCGCCATATCCATCCCTAGATCGGGAGGGATCTGAAGCTCTTCCCGGCACCCTGCCGAAGGGGAGAGATCACCCTGGAGGCCTTCTTCATCACCATGACTGCCTCCGGTGTGATGCGTGAGTAGTTCATCCCTGGACTACGGGTCCATGTAGTAGCTAGATGGTTGGTTCTTCTCCTTTGTGCTACCATGTTTAGATCTTTTGATCTCCATTCATGATCAAGGTCATCTATTTGTAATCCTACATGTTGTGTTTGTGGGGATCCGATGGATATTGAGATGCTATTTCAGATTGATTATTGATTCTATCATGTCTATGTTATTTGTGATCTTGCATGCTTTTCGTTGTTAGTAGCTATCTTGGCCGAGTAGATGCTAGCAACTCCAAGAGGGAGTATTTATGCTAGATAGTGGGTTCATGCCTCTAGTAATCTGGGGAAGTGACAGAAATCCCTAAGGTACTAGATGTGTTGTTGCTACTAGGGAGAAAATAGCAATCCTTTGTTCATAGAACAATTGTATTGTTTACTTTACACACTTTTCTTAATGCAATTATTTGTTACTTGCAACTTAATACTGGAGGGGGTTCGGATGATAACCCGAAGGTGGATTATTAGTCATAGATATAGTTGAATTACGGTCTATGTATAATGTAGTAATGCCCAATCAAATCTCGTAGGAGTCAAGATGATTAGTATATGCATGTATGCTTTCTCGATGTCTGTCAATTGCCCCGTTGTAATTTGTTCACCCAACATGTCATCTATCTTAAGGAGAATCACCTCTAGTGAACTATGGACCCTGGTCCATTCTTTTACCATCAATCTACAAGCTATTTACTGTTTACTATTTACTTTCTGCAAGCTATTACTATCTTCCACACAATACGTTTAATCCTTTGTTTTCAGCAAAACCGGTGAGATTGACAACCTCACTGTAAGTTGGGGGCAAAGTTCTGTGGTTGTGTTATGCAGGATTCCAAGTTGGAAACAACACCTTGGAGGTGTTTTCTTGCTCCTACTGGTTTGATAACCTTGGTTTCATAACTAAGGGAAAACTTGCTGCTATGCTCATCATACCTTCCTCTTGAGGTTCCCCAATGAGCTCGATACATTTTGAGCCAACAATCAAGCTTTTTTTGGCGCCGTGCCGGGGAGTCAAGGACATCTTCACAAGGGGAGTCCCTCATAACCAATCTCTTTACTTTATTTTTTTCTTTTGCTTAGTTTATTTCTGCCTTGTTTGTTAGTTTGTTTATCAAAAACACACAAAAAATTAGTTATACTAGTTTGCTTCTTTATATTAAAAACACATTTTTTTTAGTTTCTATCTTAAGTTGCTATTATGTCTAGTATTGCTCCAATCACTATGTCACCTGAGGAAATGATTTTTACTTTCAAACAAGGAATTGAAGAGAGTTTCAAAGAAGCCTGGTCTAGAATCTCTGATTTACATGCAAAAACTGAACCTAAAATGACTCTAAGCTTGTTTCTTAGCAGTTTTTACTTTGGAACTTCTCTTTGCTATATATATGCTTTGGATGCTGTAGTAGGAGGAGATTTCCTCCAATGCAATGAGGGTGAAGCTTTTAATGCCATAAAGAAGTTGGTCTCAACATATAACTTGCCTAGCAAATCTAATTCCTCCTTCATAAACATATTTGTCAGATTAAACACTCTTGAAACCAACACAACTAGTTTAAAAGAATGCTATAACATGCTTAGAGAGTATCATGAATATGTCCCAATAAATTCGAAATCTTCAAAATGGCTTCCTATAGTAAAAGTTGTTATAAATAATGAAACTTTTCATGCTCGTTGTGATATCATGTCTGAATTCTATCTTATGCCTAAATATATCTATGAATCCTTAAATCTTTGTGGACTTTCTGAAGGGGGAGAAGAAATATCTCTTGCTAATAAAGCCACAATATTACCCATTGGAATAGCTGAAGGAGTGTTTACAAATATTCTAGGGAAAGTGGTGTCTATTGATTATGTTGTTATTGATTGTGTAGGAAAAGGACAAATTACACTTGGAAGATCCTACTTAAACTCCTTCGAGCAATATTAGATGTGGAAAAGGGCATGATGCACTTTGCTTCTCCACCAAACAATCATACGTTTCCCAAGGATAAGAATAAAAGTAAGAGAGTTAAGGGCAAGAAATTTGGTTTTAATGTTTGTTCATTTGAGAATACTTGATTCTTTTCTTGCTTCTTATGCCTAGCACAAAGGCGTAAAAGAAAAGCACGTATTGGGAGATAACCCAAATTTTGTTAGGAGTCTTTTGTTGAGTCTTGGAATTTACTGCTCCAGTAATAACCTCTCCTTATCATTTTTGTGTGGTTTTTGTGCCAAGAGTAACCTCTAATGAGAGAGAAGTAAGATTTTGGAAAGTTGCTGTCTCGAAACAGATTTTTGTGCTTCGCTGTAAAAATTCGTGAAAAATCTCTGTACGTCGGATTGAGCTGTAATTTTTTGTGCTTCTGACCCAGGTTGTTATCAAACTTTTTTAGTTCAACACTTTTCGATTTGAGCAACAAAAGGTCTTTGAAAAAAAATGGTTTTTACCTGCTGATCTATTTTGACATATTTTCCATTATTTGCATTTGCCTCTTAATCTCTTTCACTTTGAGTTCTCTTTGATCATTTGAAATTTTTAAAGGAAGTGCTACAGTAGCTTGTGTTTTAATGGAAGTTTACTTGTGTTGAAACAGAACCAAAATACTTATTATCTTGAGTACACTAATGTTGCTAATGAAGATTGTGAGAAGTTTTGTATGAAGGAAATTTTAAAGTGTAGAGAAGAACAATGTGATAAGATGAAGATGGACAAAAGCTCAAGCTTGGGGATGCCACCCGTGTCACCCCAATAAATATTCAAGATGTACAAGCATCAAAGCTTGGGGATGCCCAAGGCATCCCCTTCTTCATCAATAAAAATTCCAGGTTTCTTCCAAACACTTCATTTTTATTGTTTCATGCACAATTGTATTGTTCTTGGAGCGTCTTCATTTTTGTTTTTAGTTTTCATTTGCTTCGTTTACTTAGTTTGCTTGAATAAATTGGTTGGACCCCCGCATCCATATATAGTTTCAAATAGGTTGATTTGGATTGGAAAAGAGTAGGAAAGTTCATGCTTAAGTGGTATAAAAGGGGCTTGTTTTTGACTATGACTTAGAATTTATCATGTCATGCTTGACATTGTTTTAGCTTTATGCTTAGTGATTATTGCTTTAGCATGACTTGTTACAAACAATTGAGATTGCTTAATGTGCCTTGAAAGAATCATGCGTTTTTCTAGCATATAAAAGCATGATATTGTGGTATTCTCCTTTGATGCTTTATTTGGGTTGACTTGGTGCATGCTCACACCATGTTAAGACTACAACAAGTCACCATAGCCTATATGATCATTTAGTTTTCGTCTTGTAATATCACTTTATGCTTTAATTAATAATGTTTTGTCGCTTTCCATGATTATGGTCATTATTGCTCTCTTAGTTGGTCGCTCCCAGTCATTTGCTAGCCTCCATACCAAGTATGAGTTCCACTCATGCATCCAACTCCAAATAAAACCAAGTTATTCCAAAGAGTCCACCATACCTACCTATTAGCATTTGCTATTCCAAGTATATTCATGTTTTTATCTACCTTCTGAATTAAACTTGTTATGTGAAAATTAGTGATTAAAGCTCTCACAAACTTGATGGCACGCTTTACTTTTCTTGCACTTAATAAACTTGAACCATTATGCCCATCTATGTTGCGTATATGCTTGCGCTTTATAAGTTGTGAATTAGCAGAACCATGTTACCATGGGGAACGTTTTCAACATTGCACTTTATTTAATTGATAGCATGTTCTTTTGCTTATGGATCCCAACGGTGTGAAATAAAAGGGGAGCTTGTAATCTCATGAAGTTTGTATATGTGTTAGAAAAACGCCTGGGCCGCTAGCCTAAGCCATGCCTAATCATGGTGGAAACTTGCAGCATAACCATAGTGAGCAATCTGTGAAGCATCCTTAATAAAAACCTATGCAAATAGCAAATAAAAAGATCGCTGAGATGCTCATTGTCTTCTTACCTCGTCATTTTGATATGGGAATGCTTCCGTATCATTGGGCAAGGGGTACCCCGTTGGTGGTTCTCTATGATGAACATGTACTTACAATGACAAGAACTTACTTGTGACTAAAGGTGAGTAGCATGAGGTTCGGTCTTCGTAAGTAAGGGGCGTGAGATTTCAACTTATAACTTGTCAAGTATATCCTCATATTTGTTCACTTTAACCTTAATCACCTAAAGATGCTTATGATAGGGGCAATGAGAGCTGAAAGCTAATAAGTACCATAATTTTTGGAAGCTCTTTATGAGACTTGAATCCCTGCTTCCTTCTATGAAGGGCCTTTCTTTTACTTTTTATGTTGAGTCTCCATATTATATCTTTATGCACCTATTGAGAGAGCATAGTGGTCATTCTTAGTTTAATGTACATTGTCCCAAAACTTGTTGATTGATTCATAACTTTGATATTGCTTGTTCTTAAATTATTTGTATCTAGTCACCCTTATGAACTTTGAAGGTATCCTGTGCATTTATGTTTTGCTACGCTATGAGGGGCAAGCTGAATACCATTCTCATTATGTTTTCTATATGTGAAACAAACAAACGTCTTTCAAAGCATTGTTATTCATGAATCTCTTGTTTGTACCTTTTCATGTTATAACATAGTTGCTATGTCTTATTGTTAGAACTATATCTTTCATGTCTATGTTAGAGTACTATGATCCCAGCTATCAATATTTTACAAATACCTTGATCAAGATTATGATGGTGCATGTCACCTCAAAAAATATTCTTTTTTATCACTTACCTACTCGAGGACGAGTATGAGTTAAGCTTGGGGATGTTGATACGTTGCAAACGTATCTATACTTTTTGATGTTCATGCTTGTTTTATATCTACTTTCTTATGTTTTGTCCACACTTTGGAGTATTTTTACACATTTTCTGGAACTAACCTAGTAAAAGAAGCCACAGTGCCAGTTGCCTGTTTTCTGCTGTTTTTGGTTTCTGAAAAACTAGTAAGGAAATATTCTAAGAATTGGACTGGACAAAATACCAAGTCAATATTTCACCAGAAGGAATACGGAGTCCGGAGGGGAGAAGAAGAGGGGAGCCAGGACGGCCACACCCTAGGGTGGCGCGGCCATCCCTAGCCGCGTCGCCACCTGGTGTGGCCCCCTGGCGCTCCACCAAACTTGCCCCTTCGCCTATATATTGCCTCCAGGATGAAAACCCTGAGGACCTGATCAAAATTCCACAAAAGAGTTTGTAGCCGCCGCCATCTCCATCCCTAGATCGGGAGGGATCTGAAGCTCTTCCCAGCACCCAGCCGAAGGGGAGAGATCACCCTGGAGGCCTTCTTCATCACCATGAATGCCTCCGGTGTGATGTGTGAGTAGTTCATCCCTAGACTACGGGTCCATGTAGTAGCTAGATGGTTGGTTCTTATCCTTTGTGCTACCATGTTTAGATCTTGTGAGCTCCGTTCATGATCAAGATCATCTATTTGTAATCCTACATGTTGTGTTTGCGGGGATCCGACGGATATTGAGATGCTATTTCAGATTGATTATTGATGTCTATGTTATTTGTGATCTTGCATGATTTCTGTTGTTAGTAGCTATCTTGGCCGAGTAGATGCTAGCAACTCCAAGAGGTAGTATTTATGCTCGATAGTGGGTTCATGCCTCTAGTAATCTGTGGAAGTGACAGAAATAGCTAAGGTCCTAGATGTGCTATTGCTACTAGGGATAAAACAACAATCCTTTGTTCATAGAACAATCATATTGTTTACTTTACACAATTTGCTTAATGCAATTATCTGTTGCTTGCAACTTAATACTGGAGGGGGTTCGGATGATAACCTAAAGGTGGATTATTAGTCATAGGTGCAGTTGGATTATGGTCTATGTATAATGTAGTAATGCCCAATCAAATCTCGTAGGAGTCAAGATGATTAGTATATGCATGTATGCTTCCTCCGTGTCTGTCAATTGCCCCGCTGTAATTTGTTCACCCAACATGTCATCTATCTTAAGGAGAATCACCTCTAGTGAACTATGGACCCCGGTCCATTCTTTTACCATCAATCTACAAGCTATTTACTGTTTACTATTTACTTTCTGCAAGCTATTACTATCTTCCACACAATACGTTTAATCCTTTGTTTTCAGCAAACCCAGTGAGATTGACAACCTCACTATAAGTTGGGGGAAAAGTTCTATGGTTGTGTTGTGCAGGATTCCAAGTTGGAAACAACACCTTGGAGGTGTTTCCTTGCTCCTACTGGTTCGATAACCTTGGTTTTATAACTGAGGGAAAACTTGCTGCTATGCTCATCATACCTTCCTCTTGGGGTTCCCCATCGATCTCGATACATTTTGAGCCAACAATCAGCCACGAGGCTAAAAACAAGCACTGGTGGCGCAGGACCTAGGTCAGGCCGCGCCACCGAGTCACGTTTGGTCCCCGGACCTCCAATGCCGCCCGTCTTCATCTCAGATTGATCACCTTGACCTAAAAACGCCTATATAAAGACCCACCAAGGTGTTCCCTAGGGACGTGATGTCTACGCACTTCTATTCTTGTAGACAGTTGTTGGGCCTCCAAGTGTAGAGGTTTGTAGAACAGCAGCAAGTTTTCCCTTAAGTGGATTACCCAAGGTTTATCGAACTCAGGGAGGAAGTGGTCAAAGGTATCCCTCTCAAGCAACCCTGCAATCAAGATACAAGAAGTCTCTTGTGTCCCCAACACACCCAATACACTTGTCAGGTGTATAGGTGCACTAGTTCGGCGAAGAGATAGTGAAATACAAGTGGTATAGATAATTATAAGTGGTAACAGTGATAGAAGATAGCTTGATGGCGTGGAAAAGACTAAAGTAAAACTGAAATAAAGATGGAAGCAAGCAAACATGTAACAGATCTAGTAGCAAACGGTGTTTCAATGCTTAGAAACAAGGCCTAGGGATCATACTTTCACTAGTGAACACTCTCATATAGATATCTTCTCTTTATGATACTACTCTTAATTACTCTCCGGTTGGACACTCTAATCGTTGGTAGGGCTATAATAGCACACCTCAAAGTTCATCTTTCCAATCTAGATAACCCCACAATGTCACCTTGAGTACTAGATGAGTCCAACAAACACCACAATTTCATAAAGACACCCAACTCCAAATATAACTCATAACAAGTATTTGTAATCTCTAGCCTAGTGCCACCATGGTGTGCACACTGTCAAATTCACACACATGGGGAGAGCAGAGATTCATTAAAGCACTTGAGTAGCAAGGTGGATCTAATTGATTACAAAGCTCATGATCACAATATGATCATGCATAGAGAGAGATGAACACATAGCTACCGGTAGAACCCTTAGCCTCGAGAGAGAACTACTCCCTCATCATCATGGGAATCGGCAACGACGATGGAGATGGTGGTGGAGATCGATGGAGATGGCTCCGGGGGCACTTCCCCGTCCCAGCAGGGTGCCGGAACAGAGACTTTCTATCCCCTGAATCTCCCCTTCGGTGGCGGCAGCGTTGCAGAACTTTTCGTGGCTGGAGGCTTGACTATTTAGGGTTTTTGCATCGGGAGGCTCTTATAGGCGAGAGGGGAGACCGACGGGGTGCCGGAGGGGCCCACACCACCCCCTGGCGCGGTCTGTCCTAGCCCACGCCACCAGGTGGTGTGGCCAGCCCCTGGCCCCTCTCCGTCTCGTCTTCTGGCTCTTTGAGTCTTCCTGTAAAATATCGACTTTGGCTTTTGTCCCGTCCAATTCTGAGAATATTCATTTTCTGACTTTCCTGGAACCAAATACAGCAGAAAACAGGCAACTGGCACTGTGGCATCTGTTAATAGGTTATTCCAAGAAATCATACGAAAAGTACTCCAAAGTGTGGACAAAACATAAGAAAGTAGATAAAACCAAGCATGGAACATCAAAAATTATAGATACATTTGCAATGTATCAACATCCCCAAGCTTAACTCATGCTCGTCCTCGAGTAGGTAAGTGGTAAAAAGAAAGAATAATTTTTTAGATGACATGCACCATCATAAACTTGATCAAAGTAATTGTAAAACATTAATAGTTGGGATCATAGTACTTCAACATAGCATGAAAGATAAAGTTCTAGCAATAAGACATAGCAACTATGTTGCAACATGAAAAGGCACAAACAAAAGATTCATGAATAACAATGATTTGCAAGACATTTGTTTGTTTCACATAAAGAAAACATAGCATAGTGGCATTGAGCTTGTCCCTCATAGAGTAGCAAACATAAATGCATAGGACACCTTCAAAGTTCATAAGAGTGACTAGATACAAATAGTTTAAAACAAGCAATATCAAAGCTATGCATCAATCAACAAGTCTTGGGACAATGCACATAGAACTAAGAATGGCCACTATGCTCTCAAAATAGGTGCATAAAGATAGAAGGTGGAGACTCAATATATATAGTGGAAGAAAGGCCTTCATAGAAGGAAGTAAGGATTCAAGTCTCATAAAGAGCTTCCAAAAATTATGGTACTTGTTAGCTTTCAGCTCTCATTGCCCCTATCATAAGCATCTTGAAGTGATTAAGGTTAAAGTGACACAACTAAGAGGATATGCTTGACGAGTTATAAGCTGAAATCTCATGCCCCTTACTTACGAAGACCGAACCTCATGCTACTCAACTTTAGTCACAAGTAAGCTCTTGTCATTGTAAGTACATATGTATCATAAAGAACCGCCAACGGGGTACCCCTTGCACATGATACAGGAGCTATCCCATAATCAAAATGATAAGGCAAGCAAACAATGAGCATCTCAGCGATCTTTTTATTTGCTATTTGCATAGGTTTTTATTGAGGATGCTTCATAGAGTGCTCATTATGGTGATGCTGCAAGTTTCCACCATGATTAGGCATGGATTAGGCAAGTGACCCAGGCGTTTCTCTAACACACATACAAACTACATGATCTTACAAGTTCCACTTTTATTTCACACCGCCGGGATCCATAAGCAAAAGAACATGATATCAACGGGGTACAAAGTACAAGTGCAATGTTGAAAGCGTTCCCCATGATACATGGTTCTGCTAATTTCAACTTATAAAGCGCAAGCATATACGCAACAAAAAAGGACCCAATGGTTCAAGTATATTAAAAGCAAGAAAAGTAAAGTGTGCCATCAAGTTCGTGAGAGCCTTAATCACTAATTTTCTCATAACGAGTTTAATTTGGAAGGTAAAGAAAAGCATGAATATACTTGGAATAGCATAAGCTAGTAGGTAGGTATGGTGGAATCTTTGGAATAACTTGGTTTAATGAGTTGGATGCATGAGTGGGACTCATACTTGGTTACGGAGGCTATCAAAAGACTGGGAGCGACCCAACTAAGAGAGCAATAATGGCCATAATCATGCAGAGCGACAAAACATCATTGATCAAAGCATAAAGTGATATTACAAGTTTAAAACTAAAGGATCATAAAGGCTATGGTGACTTTGGATAGTCATAACATGATGTGAGCATGTGCCAAGTCAACCCAAATAAAGCATCAAAGGAGAATACCACAATACTATGCTTTAATATGCTAAAACAACGCATAATCCTTCCAAGGCACATTAAGCAATCTCAATTGTTTATAACAAGTCATGATACAGCAAAGAATACTAAGAATAAAGCCAAAACAATATCAATCATGGCATGGCAAAGCATCGGCCACAGTCAAAAACAAGCTCTCTTTACCACTTAAGCATGAACTTTCCTACTCTTTTCCAATCCAAACCAAACTATTTGAAAACCAATGTATGAAAGAGGGGGTCCAACCAATTTATTCAGAAAACAAAGCAAACGAAAAACCAAAACGAAAAATAAGACGCTCCAAGAACAACACAACTATGCATGAAACAATAAAAATGAAGCGTTTGGAAGAAACCTGAGATTTTTATTGATGAAGAGGGGGATGCTTTGGGCATCCCCAAGCTTTGACGCTTGTACTTCTTGGATATTTCTTGGGGTGACACGCGTGGCATCCCCAATCTTGAGCTTTAGTCCATCCTTCATCTCATTACTCATTCCTTCCATACACCTGAAATTTTTTCTTCATACAAAACTTCACACAATCTTTATTAGCAACATTAGTGCACTCAAGATAATAAGTCTTTGGGTTCAGTTTCAACACCAATAAAACTTCCATTAAAACACTAGCTACTGTAGCACTTCCCTCAAAAATCTCAATTCCCCAAAAGAACTAAAAAAGGAACAAACAAGAAGCAAATGCAAATAATGGCAGAAATCTGTCAAAACAGACCAGCAGGTAAAGACGAATTTTTTTCGAAGACCTTCTGTTGCTCAAATCAAAAAGTGTTGAACTAACGAAAGTTAGATAACAACCTGGGGCAGAAGCACAAAAATCCACGCCTCAAAAAGACGTACAGATATTTTACACGAATTTTTACGGTGAAGCACAGAAATCTGTTTTGGGACAACAACTTTCCCAATCATTACTTCTCTCTCATTAGAGGTTACTCTTGGCACAAAAAGCAAATAAAAAGGATAAGAAGCGGTTATTACAGAGGTAATAACTTCCAAGACCTCCCAATAAGTACTTTTCTTTAACGCCTTTAAGTTAGGCATGATAGTTTGAGAAGATGCTCACATAGAGAATATGAATTGAAGTAAAAGAGAGCATCAAGAAGCAAATTCAAAACACATTTAAGTCTAACCCACTTCCTATGCATGGGAATCTTGTAAATAAACAAGTCATGAAAGCACAAAGCAACAAGCATAGTAAAGCAAAACAAGTGCAACTTCAAAACTTTCAACATAAAGAGGGGAAACTTAATATTATTGAGATGCATAAAACCATGTTTCCCTCTCTCATAATAACTTTCAGTAGCATCATGAATAAAATTAACAATATAACTATCACATAAAACATTCTTATCATGAGCCACATGCATAAAATAATTAATACTCTCCACATAAACATAGTCATTCTTATTAATTGTAGTGGGAGAAAATTCAACAAAATAGCTACCATTATTATTCTCATCACCATAATCATCAAATATAGGAGGCATATTGTAATCATAACTAATTTTCTCCTCAATAGTAGGTGGACTGAAAATATCATATTCATCATTGTAATCATCATATATTGGAGGTTTGGTATCATCATAAGCAATAGAATAGCTATCTTCCAAAGCTGGGAAACTAAAAAGATCATTTTCATAAAAACTAGATTCCCCAAGCTTAGAATTTTCCATAGCATTAGAAATAATGGTGTCCAAAGAATTCATACTAACAACATTGCTATTAGCATGCAAATAAATTTCCATAGGTTTTTTAATTTTCTCTTCAAACACTTCATGTCCTAACTCAAGATAAATACTATAAAGCTCTCTAATTTTGTTGTTGTTTTCCATTAAGCCTAACTAGTGAAAATAAAAACAAGAAACAAAAAGATAAAATTGCAGAATCTAAAGGAAATAACTTCGAGCACTCACACCGGAGGATGTGAGTACCTTTTACCTTACCTCCCCGGCAATGGCGCTAGAAAATAGCTTGATGTCTACGCGCTTCTATTGTTGTAGACAGTTGTTGGGCCTCCAAGTGCAGTGGTTTGTAGAACAACAACAAGTTTTCCCTTAAGTGGATTACCCAAGGTTTATCGAACTTAGGGAGTAAGTGGTCAAAGGTATCCCTCTCAAGCAACCCTGCAATCAAGATACAAGAAGTCTCTTGTGTCCCCAACACACCCAATACAGTTTTTAGGTGTATAGGTGCACTAGTTCGGCGAAGAGATAGTGAAATACAAGTGGTATAGATAATTATAAGTGGTAACGGTGATAGAAGATAGCTTGATGGCGTGGAAAAGATTAAAGTAAAACTGAAATAAAGATGGAAGCAAGCAAACATGTAACAGATCTAGTAGTAAACGGTGTTCCAATGGTTAGAAACAAGGCCTAGGGATCATACTTTCACTAGTGAACACTCTCATATAGAGATCTTCTCTTTATGATACTACTCTTAACTACTCTCTGGTTGGACACTCTAATCGTTAGTAGGGCTATAACACCACACCTCAAAGTTCATCTTTCCAATCTAGATAACCCTACCCTGTCACCTTGAGTACTAGATGAGTCCAACAAACACCACAATTTCATAAAGACATCCAACTCCAAATGTAACTCATAACAAGTATTTGTAATCTCTAGCCTAAGTGCCACCATGGTGTGCACACTGTCAACTTCGCACACATGGGGAGAGCAGGGATTCATTAAAGCACTTGAGTAGCAAAGTAGATCTAATTGATTACAAAGCACATGATCATAATATGATCATGCATAGAGAGAGAGATGAACACATAGCTACCGGTAGAACCCTTAACCTCGAGAGAGAACTACTCCCTCATCATCATGGGAATCAGCAACGACGATGGAGATGGTGGTGGAGATCGATGGAGATGGCTCCGGGGGCACTTCCCCGTCCCGACAGGGTGCCGAAATAGAGACTTTCTGTCCCCTGAATCTCCCCTTTGGTGGCGGCGACACTGCAGAACTTTTCGTGGCTGGAGGCTTGACTATTTAGGGTTTTTGCATCGGGGGGCTCTTATAGGCGAGAGGGGAGACCGAGGAGGTGCCGGAGGGGCCCACACCACCCCCTGGCGCGGCCTGGCCCGCGCCACCAGGTGGTGTGGCCAGCCCCTGGCCCCTCTCTGTCTCGTGTTCTGGCTCCGTAAGTCTTCCGGTAAAATATCGACTTTGGCTTTTGTCCCGTCCAATTCTGAGAATATTCATTTTCTGACTTTCCTGGAACCAAAAACAGCAGAAAACAGGTAACTAGCACTGTGGCATCTTGTTAATAGGTTAGTCCAAGAAATCATATGAAAAGTACTCCAAAGTGTGGATAAAACATAAGGAAGTAGATAAAACCAAGCATGGAACATAAAAATTATAGATACATTTGCAATGTATCAGGACGGAGGCGGCAAAGATCAAAAACACAAAAACAGAGAGTCTGCAGGTCGTCGTCGACGGAGATTGGAGGGGGAAATGCTGCCGGGATCCCCTCCGGTGGACTCCACCCCCTTTCGGTGTGTTCATCATCAACATATATAGCAAGATCCTCTCCATACCCCCTACTGTAATCTCTTGGCAAACATGATGTGTGGTACAATCTATTGTTTTCCCATGATCTATTGTATCTATGTCTAAGTTTGAGTAGTGATTGTTCTTGGCAATTGTGAAATACTTTGTTGATTGATTGCATACAAGTTTGTTATCTTATATGATGGTCTTATGTACTAATATATGAGTGCACACATATGTTGGAGGATGTATAAGGTTGTCACGGTTGCATGTTGTTAGTAGGAGGGATGGACAGAGTTGAACAAAAACCATGATCCAAGTCTTATATGCATGTTTTATTAATTCATGATTAATCAGCGGGGAATATATTGGGGACCTTAGAACTTAAAGCAGTGGTTGGGCATACTTGTATTAATGAATCCCTTGTTAGCACATTCACTTGGCCTATGTACCAATCACTAGGGTGTGTAATAGTTCATTTACTTGACTACTTTGATTTATGGCTTCACCTAGAAGAAACAATAGACTTTATCTATTCAAGTTATTAGATGTGATGGTTAGGAGTGTCACCTCCTAGACACGTGTCCTTAATTAATCCTATTGTTGCTCTAGATTCTAGTGCCTTGGTGTTTTAGTCATTGAGTTCTTTATGATTTACTTTGTTTAGTACTTATGCATCTAGCTATAAAATGTGCTTCATTAATTGTGCCAACCCAAACAAATGAACTAGCAATTTGCTAGACCACTTTCCCCCAAGAGTTACCCTCTCTTGCTTTACTTGCATTAGTTAATTTTACTTTTTGTATTTACTTTCAGCACTAGATAGTTCTACTTTACAGTACCTTGCATCTCATAGTTCATTACATTGCATAAAAAGGCCATATAAGTGGGTTATAGGCTTTGGAGAATAAATAGTTTACCTTCATCTCCTCATGGGTTAGACACTCAATACTTATCGAATTGTGCTACAATGATTCCCTGCACTTGGGGATTATCAATAGCCCGGTGCTTCATGTTATTAATGGTTGGACCAAGATACTTTTGCTATGTCTGTGGCTCGCAGGGGCTCTAGTAATTACAAATGTGCTGCCCACAAATCATATCTATATTATATCATTTACACATGAATGTGCTTAACATTATCTTTATCCCATATGTATGCATAGCTGCAGGTGAATCTTCAATCCTGGCCTATTTCTATCTATCGACATAACCCTACATACAAAGTAAGCTAGAAAGGTCTGGTAATGTAAGATTAAACAAACTAGCAAGTCTTGTATACGTTTCTTAACCATCAGCAAGTGTTTTCCAAGGTTCGATAAACCTAGGTCTTCTAGGGAAAAAGCTACTATATATGTCTCACCACATATATATAATATGTCTCACCACATATTTAAGAACCCATTGTATGTTACCATATTAAATGATATGGTATGTATAAGATAAGACTGTCTTATCAACCATCGTACATGTCCTTAAACACGTGTTGTGTGTGCGTTTGTAACGTTGACACGGTGGAGTTATGGTTGAGATCTCATGATTTCTTTCCATGTATAGCAGTTAGTTTGGATATCAAGTCAAATCTCCATAGTTTGCCATTTGGCTCTTGATTTGACGCGGAACTTCTAGACGAGCTTTAGCCAGTGCTACAACGTTGGTGTGGCTGACAAGGTGCCAAACAAATGCAAAGTTTGGAAGTACTATGCGGATCTTGTCCTGGCGGTAACCAATCACTAAACGTTCTGTATACTCCCTCCGTCCCAAAATAAGTGTTGTCCAGATTCAGATGTATTTTACACTAAAACAATACTAGATACATCCGAATCTAGACAAACCGGCGTCACTTATTTTGGGATATTTTGGGACGGACGGAGTACTTTTCTTCTGTTCAAAGATTGGCACAGATATACTGTATGCAAAGTACAAGTGTACAACGCGACTAACCGCCCGTCAGTGGATAAACCCCCCAATGAGAGGAAAACCCGCTTAAACCCAAACCTGTTTAGGTACCTTCCAGGCCTCAGCCATCGCGCGGAACCGCCGCCACGCGGACGCTGGGCCCGCCCGTCATGCACGTGCCGCGCGCGGGTCCGGGGTGGATAACGGACGCGCACACGCACACGCAAACGCGGCTTTCGTCGCTCGCCTCTTCCAATTTCGGCTGGTCCAGCTGCCCTCCTCGCCTCGCCCTCTCTCCCCGTCCGTTTCTCCTCGTAAAAGGAAGCGCGGGGGAAAAAAATCGGAGGAATCTTTAGAGCTCCGTACCGCGAACGATTCCCAAAGCCGCCAGTCGCCGCCGCCGGATTGGCTGCCGAGAGGAGAGGAGAGGAGAGGCGAATTCGCGCGTCTCCGGCGGCGATGTATCCGGTGGGGGGTACGGGGCAGCGGCCGGCGGGGCGGCTGCCGGCGACGTCGAGGGTGGACAAGGCCACCAGCCACCTCCTGCAGGGGCCCGACTGGGCCGTCAACCTCGAAATCTGCGACACCCTCAACGCCGACCGATGGTGACTCCTCATCGCCTCTCCCCCACCTCGTACCGCATGCTTGCCGGCCGCTATGGCTGTTTTGTTTTTTGGTATTTTGTTTTTACGGTGGGCGATTTGGGATTCGTCCGCCCAATTCTTTGTTGCTTTCGTGTTGCTTCTTGTCGCGGCGCTGCTGCTCTGGGTTTTCGTTCGGGGGGCGTTGACCAGTAGATTGGGGTCAAAATTTCAAGCCAATTTGGGAATTCTTGTTAGTAACCAAATTGAAGTTGGGAATTCTTGTTACCAGATTGAAGTTACGTAGGGAGATTCTTACTAGTACCGAGTTGAAGTTGGATTGAGATGATTGGTACGGCATGGCCTCCAGCCTGTTACCTAGGATGGTTTTCTAGTAGTCGTTGCTATGTTGTGAGAACCAGTACTAGTAGTATAATAAGGGCTGTAAGTACTAAACGGACGGTTACCTTTAGCTTGCGATGGCACGTTTGAAGAAAACTTAGCTTAATTCTCAATTGAGAATCTACAGCTCGACCTCAGAGGTTGGAGCTTCTGACTGATTGATTATGACAAAATTTGCACAGAGCATCAGTGAATTGCTAAAAGAAATTTATATGGCACCATAATGTTGCATATTAGCTTGCTGGTCATTCATCATCAAGAAGATTTTTATGGATTAAGCCGATGATAGCACTGAGAAACTTCCCGTCTAGTTTTGATGCCTAGGCAGTTGAAGAGCGCTCTTTTCAGATCTAAACTGTATCACAGTTGTTCATGATAGAAACGTGGTTGAACTTCTATTCTGTTGAGGTATTGCTTAGCTACGTTCAAGTCTGTCAAGTCAGGCATTCGTTTGCAATTGTATGGTGCATGAGGCTGCATCTCATCCAGCATATGATCGTATAACTATTGAACTCTGGAACAACGTTGTAACTATGTTCTTCCTTGTTTCAGTGCGTAGATGGGAGGATTCTAATGATTTTATAGAATAGCATATGATTTATTTATTACCTTGTGTTTCAATCAAGGGCAAAAGAAAAACTGTTAACTATGTTTTGTTTGTTTAAATGTATATATGGGTAGATGTCCAGATTAACTTATGCATCTGCAAATAAGCTTTACTTTACTGGGTGCTAATATATTCGAAATTGTGAATCAGGCAAACAAAAGATGTGGTAAAAGCAGTGAAGAAGCGGCTGCAGAATAAGGACCCTAAAGTCCAGTTTTTCACTTTGACGGTTCGTACTATTATAATATGTGTTATCGTTGGTACCTTTCTGTATTGTTTTCACTTCATGGGTCTATTTTTATTTTTTCACATTGGTATCTAATAATCTTTGCAGCTGTTGGAAACAATGATGAAGAACTGTGCTGAATATGTTCATTTTGAAGTTGTTGAGCAGCATATTTTACAAGAAATGGTTAAAATTGTCCAGAAGAAGGTATACCCTCATTTGCCCCTTCCAACTCCTCTCCTTACTATTATCATGTTGCTTAAATTTTCCGAGACAAGTATACACATGTTTAAAGCTAACTAGCAAGTATATCAAGCTTACATACGGGAGTTTGGAACATCATTTTCTGTATGCTTGTTTAATGATCAACCATTTTTTTTTTACTCTCATATCATTTGGAACTTTCTGAATGGAGGTTATGTATTATCCAGTCGGACATGCCTGGTACAATCTTAATTAATGGGGATTTGAATCCTTCTTTAGTACATAAGAACCCTGTATGGCATTATCTGGGGTTGGTCTGGTTTTGGTCAGCGCTGTTGCTTTGTGACTCAAATTTGGTGTTTGAGATGAACAATCATTGTTCTTCAGCTTAACTTGCTAACTGTTGTTGCTTATCATGGTAGCAGCCACATTTGCAATTCATCCGTAATGCATCATATATTGGCATTGGCATTTTTGTGGTTCTGTTTCTATTCTGCATTTCTGTCTCATTCACTCACTGCCTTCTATTTCTTTCATTCTTTGTGCCAATTGAGAACAATCGAACACAATGCTAATTTGTTTGGGAATGTTCCTTTTCTGAATACCCAACCAGCATGATATGCAAGTGAAGGATAAGGTACTGATACTTCTGGACTCATGGCAAGAAGCATTTGGTGGACCTGGGGGGAAATATCCTCAATATTACTGGTCATACATTGAACTAAAGGTATGCTGAAACTTTTACTCTAATGTAAACGCTCTCATATTGCAACATAATCTATCCAGTATACTCATCCATTGATGCTAAGCAGAGGCCATGACCTGTAAGAAATGTTTGAAGTATGAGTAGTTCAATAATTGTTTTGTTTTTACGAATTTACTCATTAGCTAACACAATATCTGTTACAGAGGTCAGGAGTGATGTTCCCACGTCGTCCTATAGATGCCCCTCCAATATTTACTCCTCCTGCAACACATCATTCTCAGCCCTATGGTTCACCTACATATCCTACTGGAAGTCTAAATGACAGAATGTCATCTGATGTTGAAACTCTGAGGTTGCATTTCTTCTCCACTATTCAGCTCATTTAGCTTTTTCTTTTTTCTGTTTCAGCTATCTCTTCTATTAATGCATTTAATCTTTATGACCTTATGTCTTTGCTCCAGTTCAGGGGATTTGGATAATATTAGAGATGCTACCGAATTACTGAGTGATATGGTGAATGCTTTGAATCCTGCTGATCGCATGGTAAATGCAACATTCAAAAGAAAATTCTATGGTTTGGTATAGTATAGTTAATGATATAACCTATTCAGTTTTTTGTTTTTGTGACGTCAGGCTGTTAAAGATGAAATTGTTACAGAGCTTGTCAGCCAAAGTCGTTCAAACCAACAAAAGCTCATGGGGTTTGTCAGTTCAACAGGGTAAGCTCATCTCTCTCAGATTGTACATACATATATTTTCCCTATCTTAGTGTACTGCAGTGTTTCCATATATTTTCCCAATCCAACACTAGCATGCACATGCATAAGCATGCTACACATTTTTCAGTTCCATGCTATCTAAATGGAAGTATCTTCTAGATATGAATATAATCCCTTTATAGAAAAAAATCTAAATGAAAGTGCAGTGCAGCTGTGCAGGCAACACTGCCACCAAATTTAATGTTTGACTTATTGTATTTCCTGTTGTTTAGGAATGAGGAGCTACTGAAACAGGGCTTAGAAATAAATGATCGCTTACAAAGTGTACTTGCAAAACACGATGCAATTGCTTCTGGTGCTCCTTTGCCAGTTGAAACACCAAGGAGAGATGAGTTACCCAGAAGGGATCCAACACCACAACCATCTGCACCTCCAATTGCACATAATGAGCCCTCTGTTGAAGAGGATGAAGATGATGAGTTTGCTCAGCTAGCGAAAAGGTACTTGGGAGTAACCTTTGATGGGCAATCTGCATATTCCTGATCCTAACTTATTATTTATGATACTTCATTTAATCTGTAGGAAGAACAAATCTGTGATAAGTAGCGATGAGGCATCATCCAGTGTTGGTGATCATGCCCTTATACCTGTTGATGATGCAACTTCTGAAGCCTCATCTTCTGTTGCGAGCAATGCACTGGTTCCTGTTGAATCAGCTCCTGTCAGTGGTACTCGAACAAAAGAGCAGGATATGATCGACCTTCTAAGCCTCACCTTGTACAGTCCTCCTGAAGCTTCTACAGAATCTTCAACTCAGGGCCAAAATGACAGTCAGCAGGCTGCCATGTCAAATGGGTCACAACTACCACTGAACTATCAGCCTGCTGCATCGAATGGACAACATTATCCTTCCAACCACCAGGCATATCCAATAAATCAGGGGTACACTCCATACAACAATTATGTTGCACCCTGGGCCCAGAGTGCACAGACTGGTCCAACTCAGCCTCAACAACAGTATCCATCTAGCTATCCGGCACCACCGTGGGCCATGCCTACAAGTTCCAACTCTGTAAATCCTTTTCAGCCTGCCACATACCAAATGCCGAGTCCTCCTGTTGCCTCAACAGTTACCTATCCAGCTCCTTCATCACCGTATGCTTCTCCACGAATGCAACATGTGCCATCTCCAACCCCCAATCCCAATCCTATGCAACAGCACAGCTCTTCTGTCTCTCATGCAAACAATGCCCTCACCATTGTCCCGGACGCTCGAATGAATGGAAACCAAAGACCAAAAGAAGCACCAGCAGCCGCAGCTAAACCCTACTACATGCCAGACAATCTATTTGGTGATTTGATTGATGTGAAGAGTTTCGGCACTGGAGGCAAGATGGGCAGATCGACGAACATGCCTAATCCAAAGGGCGGTGGTCAGCCTATGATCGGTGGAAAGAAATAGGTCTCTCAAGTCAAGCTATTAGCTAGTATTGTCGTTTGGTTTGTACATTTGCTGTATATCTGCCAGGGTCATATTGGTTAGATTGTTTAATCTTGCCGTCAGCGTTTGTGTATTCTGAAAGAGATGGTAGAGTATAATTTACTGTAAATGATTCATTTCAACCATTGTTTGTCCTGGTCTGTCCTTGCTGTTTCAGTTCACGAGTATGCGCATTCTGGAAGAGATGGCAGAGTATATTGCTGCAATGATTCGTTTGAACTATTGTTTGCCTCAGTTCATGGTTGCTGGTTATGTTCATCATTTGGACATGCTTACTAAAATGTTTCAAACCTTTGTTTGTCCTGGTCTCTGCTGATTCACAAACATTTTCTGTGTAATTAATGCTGGCGAATTCACATTTCCATATCATCTCGGATTTGAGAAGTGAATAGAAGACACTTTGTTTTCTGAACTCTGGGAGATATCACAAAAGCAAGCCCATGTGACACATCTGAATAGGAAGAACTTATTGGTCACATACAGTAAGTAACTAACTAATCAGACTGACAAGCTGAATAATGTTCAAGAAATGTAGATGGATGAAGGCCGGAGCTGCATCACGGGTTTGCAAGACGGACACGAGACAACGAGGTGCTGTCTCGCAGATCGTCTGTTATTTATGGATATGGATCCCATGCTAACGTCTGAATGCATGCAGTATCAGCTCTTCACAGCTTCGACAGCGCAATGTCCATCACATCGATGAAGAAGTCTGTCACAAAGTTGTTCGTCACATCGTGTTAAAACCATGGATCAGAAATCAAGATGTACGCCACGCAAGCCATGCATTAGCAGTAGTGGAGCAGAACTTACCGGAATCCTCCTTGGTGAAGCACAACGGAGGTGTTACCCTGAACACGTTGCCATAGAAACCACCCTTCCCCACCAGCACACCCATATCTGTTGAAAGAAGGGAGAAACTCAGATCAGATCCAAATGTTGCTACTTCTGTATCTAGTTCAGAATCCTGAAGCACAGACACACGACAGAGCTCGACGAAACATAATGCGGTCCACGTAATCACCTTTCATGTGGTTCATGACCTGCGTGATCTCAGCTTTCGCCGGGGTTTTCTTCTGGTGATCAGTCACTAGCTCAACTCCGAGAAGAAGGCCTCTCCCCCTAACATCGCCGATGACTGCAAAAGTGAAAACGTAAGCAACAAAGATACCCTCGAGGTATGAGTTATGTGACGTGGTTATATCTAGCTAGCACTCACTGTTGTGCTTCTCTTTCAGCATGTTAAGTTGTTCCTTCAGGTAGGAGCCAACAACAAACGCATTCTCCTGGAGCTTCTCCTTCTCCAGTACTTTGAGAACAGCGTGGCCGGCAGCAGTGCTCACAGGGTTACCACCGAAGGTGTTGAAATAGCTTCTGCGGGTTAGCACCTGAGCAATCTCAGGCGTCGTAACGACGGCTCCTATCGGCATGCCATTCCCTATACCCTGAACAGGAATGACAGGAACATGTCAGTCTGTAGTTTGACTTGCTGTACACTGGTGAGCTGACACTAAGGAGGGATCATGGAATGCGTGAGAAATGTGGAGAAATTGTTCACCTTTGCCATGGTAACTATATCTGGGATGACACCTTGCCCTTCAAATCCCCAGAAGTGGCTTCCAGTCCGTGCAACTCCCGCCTGAACTTCGTCAGCGATACAGAGGCCACCAGCATCTCTAACCATTTTGTAGGCTGCAGGCAAGTATCCTGGTGCCAATTCCACTATTCCACCAACTCCCTGCAGAGAGGAACATTCCAATTGTTATTTTCAAGAAAACTCACTCTTGAACATGACGGTTATTGATGTCGGCGTACAGGCTCGGGGGGGGGGGGGGGGGGGGGGGGGGGGGCAACCCACCCCCTGACCTACACTAAGCTCTGACGGCGTACCTGTATGGCTTCTGAAATGAAACCAGCGACTCTCCCTGTAGTCCCATATTCAATGGTTTCCTGAATATCCTTGGCATATTTCGGTCCATCTGAACCAAAAGCACCTCTATATGGGTCTGGGTTAAGAGCATGGTGCACTCCCGTCTGGATACACATTGTAAACAAGCAAATATTATTGACTTATACTCTTATGGCACAAATAAATACACAATTTCCGCTTTTTTAATAATTATGGTAAAGATACTGATCCTGTGTGCTTACGTAATGGAGTAAAACTAACACCTAGACGGAAACTTACCTGAACAATGTTAAATTTCCAGTTGCATTGAGCAGTAGCCCCCATTGTTGCAGCTGCATTCCCATGGTATCCATTCCTAAGAGAAATAATGTCATGGCTGCCGGTGTAAAGCCGGGCAATCATCAGCGCAAGCTCATTTGCCTCCGTGCCAGAATTTGTGAAGAAAACAACCTGAAGAGAACAAGTTCAGTTTCACATGAGGCTGAACCAACCAAAATAATATATGTGCATCCGACATACATTATATTTAAGTCATAAAATTGCAAAATACATTCAGGTACAGAAATGTGTAACGTTTCACTAGGCTTGAAGTACCTTCAGATCACCGGACATTTTGGATGCCAAAGCCTCAGCGAAGTCTGCAATCGCATGATTCAGGTACAGAACTGTCGAGTGCTGTATCTTCTTTGCCTGGTTGACTATGGCTTCAATCACATCAGGATGGCAGTGCCCACAACAAACGGTTGCAATGCCACCAAAAGCATCCAGGTAGCGGCGACCATCCTCATCGAACAGGTACTGCATCTTTCCATCGACAATGTTCAACTGCAATGATTGTTGCGTGCTAAAATGATTAATTTTCAGTGCTGAAGTTTCAAAGATCAAATTGTATTTTTTTGCATTGCATGATACTAGCTTTCCTCTGGAATCATCAAACTACATCCTCTACTGGTCAGCTTACTACACTGAATCTAACACAAAGTACTAGGACACTATCTCCGGTACTGAAGTAAGAACAACAGCTACTGGTTCATCCTTTTTCCTATTCTACTCTTTTCAAGAACTTATGCTAGCTTTATTTTCAAAAGTTAAAGGGGTTCTCAAAGAGCTACCAGACAAAAATGTTTTATCGAATTTTCTCTGTGTCTTATATATAAAGTGAGATATGTATTTGCATAAAAATATATTTTAATCGTGATATATGTGTTGGTCTGAGCATGGTATGTAGACATGAGATCCAATGTTGGTGGGTGAGTATGGTAGGTACACAACTTGCTATCTGCTGATATCCTATCTTGGACGTATTTTATTTAGTCTGGACAAAGCATGTGCAGTTTCAAAACAGTAAGTTGCAGTGATCACGTTCTTTATAAAGTATTAGTGACCCAGACAGAGATGTATTGTAAGATCTTACAGACACGCACAGGAGTTAGCTGTGCAAGCTCATCGGTGATAAGATACGACCACAATTTTTCGTGCTTGATTCATCAGGTCCCAACAAAACATGCAGTAGTAGCTACAAGAGTGCAGAGAAGTAGATCCAATGGAGTGGCGCATGCAGTGCAGAACTTTGTGGCTACTCCTTTGAAGATTCCCAAGGATACTATGAGACAGACCTTAGCTCTGTGATCCCCTTTTTTTGGGAATCTTAGCTCTATGATTCATGGTAAAATGGCCTTCCTAACTGAATATATCCAAAAACGACAAATCTAATAAACTGATCACTGTTTTGCAAATCCTGGACTACCAAAAAGACTGCCTTTTCTCTCGCCAAAACTACTAAAAACAGAAAACTTTCCAGAGCAAGAAGATTTATACAAGTCGTTTGCCTGATTATGCGAACGCCGCTCATTTGAAGTAAGAAATGGTACCGTCATTAAAACAAAGATGCAGTTCACTTTAACTGGCACGGGTACTGTTCGTGTTGGGTGTTTTTCAGTGGGGAAATCACCAGAAAAAAAAATTAAACGAAAGGATCAAGAGAAATCACAAAATCGGGTGGTGCCCGATTCGTTACTATCTCCGTCGAAAATAGAAATGGAGATGGAAATCGCAGCACGTTTCTCTATTTTTGCCCATCAATCTAGTTCGTTCCGAAGAAATTGGAGGTGGCAAGGGGGGCATGTGCACACGTACGGGGCGGTCGTAGAAGTGGAAGAGGGAGGGGCTGAGGAACTCGGCCCGCTTCCGGGCGATCTCCGCCAACCGCGGCCCGTCGTACGGCGGCGGCTTGTAGTCGAACGGCGGCATCTTGGGGGCTCCGACGCCATTCTCCGGCGCGGCGGCGACGGCGGCAGCGGAGAGGCCAGAATGCGCGCGGGCGGGGGCGAGCGCGGCCTGGAGGAGCCTCCGGGAGGAGGCGACGCGCTGCATGTCCGGCTCTGTTTCTCTCTCTCTCTCTCTGCGCGTGGGGTCTCACGAAGCGGTGCCTGCCCGTGAACTGGTTTGTTGGTGATGATGGCCGTCGGTCCGGTTATAAATAGACGGAATGGAGATCGATGGGAGGTGGAAGACGGTGTGTAAAATGACGAGCCCGCCCTTTACTAAACTCACTCACATAGGAATTACCGCCCGTGTATCACTGAGTAGCAATCACCCAGAGAAAAACGCAGATGCTATCCCAGAAAAGGGAAAGACACAACATGTTTGCTATTTTTTGTTTAAATAATACTTTTTTAATAACTTTTACGAATAATACACGAATTGAAAGATTTGCAATTCTAGTTTGGTATTGGTATTTGAAAAGCCGACCAGTCCTGTCTGCATTTGAAATGCAGACAACTTACAGGGGCAGTGTGAAGTAGGGCGGCAGGTTATAGGGACTAGTCGGCTTTTCAAAAGCCGAAAAGCCGACAGGACTATTGATCGGCATTTCAAAAGCCGACAGGACTGGTCGGCATTTCAAATACCGACATCACGCTAGAATTACAAATCTTTCAGTTCGTATATTATTCGTGAAAATTATTAAAAAAAAGTATTATTTAAAAAAATTAGCCAACTGTTTCATGTTGAAGCTCGGTGATTCTAGTCTTTCGGTATACCCTATAGGGATGGCACGCGGGTAGGATTGCGACTCGGCAACCCGCGAGAGCCGGCGAAAGCAAAATTTAGTTTAAACTAGAAATTTTTGATGAATTTTTTAAACTAGACTAACAAATTTTGCCTACGAGGCGGAGTGGATCGGGTGCCGCTTGGCAACCTACACGCGGGTATACCCGTGGGTAATTTGTTTCCCCGTACTCGTACTACTTTCAATGAGTTTTTACCCGTCAGACACGTGAGTTATGGGTTTTCATTGCCATCCCTAATACCCTCTCATGGTGGTGTGCGTGAATCTGCATCTGCAATGTTGCGTAAAAGAAGTTACACCACGCACGGGCAGTAGAGAGACGCCGACAACGACTTCTCGAAATAGGATTTCTTCCTGATATATTAATATATCAATCATCACGATACAACTAGGAGAAAATAACACAAACAAACCTCAAAAGAGAAAAACAAGAGAATAGAAAGAAACTAATGCCAATAGCGGCGAATCAATAAAAGCGGAGATGAACTGCAACCGCTGTAAGTCCCACTGCGCTCCATGCCAGCAAACCGTCGTGTACCAAGCAACACCTCCACGAAGGAATGTGATGGCGACGATGCTGCCAGTACACATAGGGAAGTGGGGGAGAGGTACGCCCAACACCCTTCAAGAAGGAACGCCGCCGCCCGCATGCGTCACCACGTTAGTGCCAGCCAGACTGGCAAGGATTTCTCGCGGCCCCAAAAAACCCCACAACCCCTAACATTTCTTAGCACTCCACCAAACTTGTCGTCCACCAACATGTGCCACCATGGTCTTGAGTTCACCATCGTCGCCTCACCATGAAAAACAGTGTGATGCCGTCCAGACCGAGAATAAACAATCGTAGACAAGGATCGACAGGTCCATAGCCACGTGGGAGGGAACAACCTACACGGTCAAAAATGATAACTGATCGGACGCAACTGCAAGAACACACCGGACCATTGGAACCGGAGGGCGACAGAGAATAACCACCTCGAGGACGTCCGCCACCGCCATTGGCGGGTGCTGACCCGACGCGGAAGTAGGGACACACTAGGCCTAGCAAACCCGACCGGTCCCCGAAAGGGCCCGTAAAGTCCCCACTGCCACACTGCTACACGTAGGCTACTGATAGCTGTGAGATTCGACATATTTTTTATGGCTTTTATTGATGGTTTTCTCCCGGATTTGATTGTTTTTTGGCTTTACCTAACGCTAATACTTCGGTAGCAAAGAAAACTTGAATTTTAATGTGTCTTTCAGGTTCTGGACGTCAATAGAAGGATTTAACTAGAGAAATACGATATTCTGGAGAAAATAAGCAAGTCCCAATTTGGAAGCACGCGAGGGAAGCTTACAGACGGTTTAACAACCAACTATACGGCGAGAATGACCATATAGTTCCCACCGTATAGCTGCCATCGCTTCTGTCTTGTCAAAAGGGACAACTTTCGTGAAGGGACAGGGAACGAAAACATAACGTAGCAACCACCACACCATCCAAAAGGGAGAAAGAAGGGATTCGGAGAAGAAGGAGAAGACGTTCTTCATCTCGCTCCATGATCTTTGACCTTCTAGCCCATACACCTCCATAGCCACTACTTGTACTTGAGAGAGAGAGAGAGAGAGGTCTCCACTTTGCAAGACTAGGGTTTGAGATTGTTTCTTCCCATCTTGAATTGTGTTGGATATTTTTTTATTCTTATTGTGGATCTCCACGGTAATACCAAGACGAATTCCCTTTATTTGATTATATTGATGATCCGTTCTTCTCTCATGTGTGAGTAATTCCCTTCAGCGTGGGAGATGTAGGGAATTGGTGAGATGTGATGTGCCTTCATATATTTTCATTAGTATTGTGATTGATTTTAATTACTATATTATGTGTGCTTGACTATATATGGGATGCTTACTACTTGTTGTCCAATTAAGGGCCTAGACAACATGATACCTTGTTCTACACATATAAGATCTTGCTCGCTAGTGGACTGGCGACCCCTGGGTGACACATGGATATCAATGGAAAGCTAGTTGACTCGAGGATAACGAGTAACCACTGTGCTTATTGCATTAGTCTGATCCAAGGAGCTAATTCGCTAAGCGATCTGAAGGGTCTTAATCGTCTAGTGTCTGACCATAGTTTTGGTAGCGGGCTAGTAGGATTATTGAAGTTAGGATAAAATCTACCAAAAAGAGTTCCGGCTAATTATGGGTTGCTCGCCTACACATATATTTATAAGATTATAATTGTCACATTCATACTCGTCCACCTGGCACATTCACTATCACCATGAACCGAACCTCCCCACGCCTTCTTTCACCATCTACAGAAACCAACCAACAAACAAAATCATTCTTTACTTTTATGCATTTTATTTCTGAAGTTTACATTTTAGTTTTATTTAAATTTATCGCATTTAATCAAAACCCTATTCTTATTTCAACGCTTGCAGTCAATTTAGTCGAAGACCTGTGATAACTTTGGGTGTGACAGAGACTTCACCAATAAATACTTATCTTTGGGCTCCCTGTGGAATCGATATCTGAACTTTGAAACTAGCTACAAATGATCTATGCACTTGCAGACATCAAGCTATTTTCTGGCGTTGTTGCCTAGGAGCTAAGCGCTAAGTGTTTGTCTTTTGAAATTTCAGGTGTTGCTACTACAAAATGTTCTCCTTAGGAGACAAAGGGTCTACACCCTCTGGTAGGAACTACCTGCCGGATTATACTGAGCACGTGCCTGCTCAGAGGCGCGAAGAAATTATTGAAAAACTTTTAAGATCAAATAAAGTTGAGGTTGAAAACTTGAGTGATATTATGGAAATCATGTCTATTTATAGGACAACTCCTCTGAAACCTGAGAAAACTCTCAAGAAATACAGTGCTCCAAGTTCTGAATTTCTTAAACAACCAATAGAGTTCCCTAATCCTAGAGTTAGAGAATATTGATTTGATGGTGGAATTATTAAAAAATTTCAGGAAAAAGCTTTCAGTGAAAGGGAAGATGAAGATTCAGGAAGGCATATAAGAGAGTTTGACGATGTGATAACATCACTTGGACCAAAAGGTTTGCCAAGAGACTTCTCTCGTATTAAATTATTTCGATGGTCTCTTAAAGGTAAGGCTCTAGACTGGTTATATTCTTTCCCTCGCCATTACATTAAATGTTGGAAAAACTGCATTATTAAATTCATAAACAAGTTTCTTCCTTTTAAAAAGGTAACTGAACTAAGAAAGAACATATGCAACTTTAGTCAGAAAGTGGGAGAAAACTACCCACAAGCCTGGGAAAGATTCTTTGAGATGATCAATAGTATTCCTAATCATGGCTATTCCGAACTAACAATTTGCCATTTATTTTACCATGGTTTCCATACTCAATGTAGAGAACTGCTTGACTTCTAAGCAGGAGGATCAATAAATACCTTGACTATTAAAGAATGTTTAGAATTAATGTCTACTAGGGCTAAGAATGATTCTTTATAATATCCTGATTTTGGCATTAAGCCTGAAAAAGGGATGCTTCGAATAACTCCTGATCTTATGCCTGAAGTACGTAAAACTATGAAAGAAAAATGTATACCTTCTGAACTTGCTAAAGAAAACAAAGAGGATTTACTACAAGTTTTAACTGAAGAAGATGAAACTATGAAAGTTTTTCAAGAATTGAAACATTGACAAGCAAAATCTCATAATAACTTGCATAAGCATTTCCAAAAACACAAAAAGATTTTGGCAGAACTCACTGAGAATTATGGTGAGATTGGCTAAGAAATAAAACTATTTCATAAAAATCTTAGTATGATTGAAACCCAGTGTGAACAAATAACATCTGGGTATCAAATTTTTCTTCATGATGATAAAGATATTTCTGTTTCTACTAATGTTGTCATAAGAAGGGGTGTAGTTGTCTCGGGACCTTTAGGACCACCGGAATACGAAGCTAAAAAGGAGTGTAAGGAAAAAGCCTTGCTTGAAGCAAGCCAAGAAAATGATACGTTGGTGGATCCTCAAGATGAAACTGGGACTCAAGAGCAAACCCAGGAGAATCACAAAGATGCACAGGAAGATCATTATGACTCTGATGCGGAAATAGTTGATCCAAGAGAAGATAAATAAACATGTAAGTAAGATGAAGTTGTTGTAGTAGAGAAGAAGAAAAGCAATAAGCAACAACAAAATAAAGTAACATAAGAGCCTGACCCCCCGAAAGAGGTAAAAGACAAGAGTAAGTGAGGTGAGAAAAAGCTTCCTTATCCAGATAAAAAAAGAAAGCACCGGATGAGATAATTTATAATTCTTTTACAAAGGAACTTAGTGACCTTCGTCTAGAAATTTTATTTGCGGATGCAATCAAAGTTTCTACTTATTGTAAATTCCTTCACGATATTCTTAGTAGAAATAAAGAAATAACTAAAACTATTGCTATGGTAACTAGCTATCCTACTAACGGGAAGCTATTATCTAAGTCTGGAGATCCTGGAATACCAACTATTTCATGCTCAATAGGTAAAACATATATTCATAATGCCTTATGTGATCTAGGAGCAGGGGTTAGTGTGATGACATACTCCCTCTATAAAGGATTGGGATTAGGGGAGTATTCTCCTACTATTATAACTTTACAGATGGCTGACAAGTCCACTAAACAACCTATTGGTATGATTGAGGATGTCTTACTTAGGATAGACGAGCATGTTATTCCCACTGATTTTATCATTCTTAAAATGCTAGAAGATGAAAGATTATCTATAATACTTGGAAGACCCTTCCTTAGTACTGCAGGAGCGTCAGTAGATTGTGCAGAAGGGAAGATAATCTTCAATGTTTATGATGCTGAAATCATCCAGTATTTTCCAAAGAAGCTAGAAGCAGGGGGAAAATATGTTCCGCCAGCAAAACGAGTTCATGTGGTAAGTGCCTTTGATAAGGGGCAACCAAAGGTAAGAATTCGAGAAGAGAGAAAAGGTTGAGTTATTTAATCGCTCTTAATAAAAGCTTAATGGGAGTCAACCCATTTTTCATCAATTTAGTATATTAGAGAATAAAAAGTTCATCGTATTCCCACCACTTTTTCACAGACATTCTTGCAGAAGCGCGCCCTTGAAGATGCAGCTGTCAAAAAGTAGTAGAAATATCGTCTGGATGAGTAGATAATAATAAGTAGAATAAAAGTTTGAGTTTTCTATTTATAGAAGCTAAAATTTTGCTTTTAGTATGCTAATGTTGGTCGATAGTTTTTTCTATCAATGTTCTGTTAAAAACTTGGTATTTCACTAAGTTATGGAATAAGAAGGTATCCTCGAAGAAACTGAATTTTTTTGATGCACACAGACGGTTTAACGACCAACTATACAGCGGGAATAAAAATTCTGGTTGTATAGTTATCTTTGCCATCAACAAATTTTCTTCAGAGACACAGACAGTTTAACGACCAACTACAGTGGGAATAAAAATTCTAGCCGTATAGTTTCGGCCGTATAGATATCGATGTCTTCGTACAATTTTATTCCAAAAGTATTGGTAGTTTAACGACCAACTATACGGCGCAAATAAAAATTCCGGCTGTTTAGTTCCGACCGTATAGATATCGATGCAAGTTTTAGAAATTTATCTCGAGAGACAGAATTTTAACGACCAATTATACGGCGGGGTCAATTTGATCCAGCCGTATAGTTGCGCCCGTATAGCCGTTTCCCTGTATAAAGAAACCCTAGTTGGCGGCACCGTCGTAACTATACGAGCGGAGCACCATCACCCGCCCGTATAGCTCCGGGCGTATAGTCTGGTGCGACCACAAAACCGCACCGGGACGGCTAGGTCTTCCTTCTCTCCTCACTATTTCTCTCATATTCTCTCTCCAAATCTCTCAAAATCCATCTAGAACTCTTGATTCTTCGCGGATTTCGTTCGTTTGAGTGGGGAATCAACAGATCAGTATGTTTCTCTCCCTATGTATGCTTTATTTTCAGATTTCTATGGTTGAAACTCTCACATTTATCTAGTGGATGAACTCAAGCTTATTTACTTTTCCCTATTAATTTCTCACGTTAGGATTGAATTTTTCCATTTAGAATCGTTCACATATTATATATAAACTATATGCAAGGTTTTATGGTGAAATTTTTCAGTGCATCACGATGAACAAAATTGGTAGACTTTTCCGTTCGAGCAAGCGCCAATGGGGAGAGGGCTCAAGTTCGGGAGCCCAAGCCCCGCACAACTCCAAGATGGACATTGTCACATCAAGGAGGGTGCTGCCCACACGTTGGGCCGACCACAACTTTCTCACCACGGCGGAGTTGAAGACGGACTTTAACCTCATATGCAGCAGGTCAGGGTTGGCGGTGATCAGCTTCGCAAGCCACCACACCTACGCCAAGCTCACCCATGAGTTCCTTTCTTCCTTCTACGACGACCACGGGGAGAAAGGTAACATGTGCACTATCAGTTTCAACATGAACCGACAACTCTATGATCTAAGCTTCGAACAATTCTGTGATGCTTTTAGCGTCCCTCGTACAGGGGAGCCCAATATTACTAACCTCTACAGTATCACGAGTGGAGAGACCTGGGAAGTTGTTTCTGTTAATGGTGGCAGTAACTTCTATCAAAAGAAGATGTCCACCAATCAGAATCCAACCATTCGCTACTTTGCTTTGTTCCTCACCAACACAATGTTAGGAAGGGGTGATACTGGTTCCATGGCTAATGCAGACATGGCAATGATCACCAAGGCTCTCTTCCCCAATGCCACGCAAAGCCCCTGTCCTGCAGATCTACTCATCTAGCACTTCCGTCACCAGAGCAACAAGACCAAAGGTGATATTCGCGTTGGTGGAATGGTAACCCACCTTGCCTATGAATTGAACATTGTACTACCTGTTATGGAACCTGTTGATGGCTCCAAACTAATGGATGTCAAATATTTGACTGCTTGTGGCTTCCTTGGTGTTTACCATACTAACCAAAGGTTCCGAGCATATCAATTTAGTTATCTAGATGATATACAGATTAAGCAGGTTCAGTTGCCATGCCCCGAGGCCTTCTCGATTATGGAGAAGGACACTTGGATCCTCACCAAGGACCAAGTGACTGAGATCTTGGCTGCGCATGAGGACAAGGAGGAGGAAGATGAAGGATAGCAACAACAGCCAGGAGGAGCCTGGGAACCATGGCCTAACAAGCCACAACAGGGTGATATGTTGCTAACGTATCTATAATTTTTGATGTTCCATGCTTGGTTTTTATCTACTTTCTTATGTTTTGTTCCAACTTTGGAGTACTTTTTATACACTTTCTCGGACTAACCTATTAACAAGATGCCACAGTGCCAACTGCCTATTTTCTGCTATTTTTGGTTCCAGGAAAGTCAGAAAATGAATATTCTCGGAATTGGACGGGACAAAAGCCAAAGTCAGTTTTTCACCGAGGGGGATACAAAGCCAGAATACGAGACGAAGAGGGGCCAGGGGGGCGGCCACACAACCTGGCCGCGCGGCTAGGCCTGGCCCGCGCCAGGGGGTGGTGCGGCCACCCTGGACACCCCCTCGGCCTCCCCTTTCGACTATAAGATGCCTCCAATACAAAAACCCTAAGCACCCAATCAAAAATTCTACGAAAGGGTCTGTAGCCATCGTCATCTCCATCCCTAGATCCGGAGGGATCTGAAGCTCTTCCTGGCACCCTGCCGGAGGGGAGAATTTAGCCTAGAGGACTTCTTCATCACCATGCAAGCCTCCGGTGTGATGCGTGAGTAGTTCATCCTTGGACTACGGGTCCATGTAGTAGCTAGATGGCTGGTTCTTCTCCTTTGTGCTATCATGTTTAGATCTTGTGAGCTCCATTCATGATCAAGATCATCTATTTGTAATCCTACATGTCGTGTTTGCGGGGATCCGATAGATATTGAGATGCTATTTCAGATTGATTATTGATTCTATCATGTCTTTGATCTTGCATGCTTTCCGTTGTTAGTAGCTATCTTGGCCAAGTAGATGCTAGCAACTCCAAGAGTTAGTATTTATGCTCAATAGTGGGTTCATGCCTCTAGTAATCTGGGGAAGTGACAGAAATCTCTAAGGTACTAGATGTGTTGTTGCTACTAGGGAGAAAACAACAATCCTTTGTTCATAGAATAATCGTATTGTTTACTTTACACACAATGCGTAATGCAATTATCTGTTGCTTGTAACTTAATACTGGAGGGGGTTCGGATGATAACCTGAAGGTGGATTATTAGTCATAGATGCAGTTGGATTACGGTCTATGTATAATGTTGTAATGCCCAATCGAATCTCAAAGGAGTCAAGATGATTAGTATATGCATGTATGCTTTCTCGATATTTGTTAATTGCCCCGCTGTAATTTATTCACCCAACATGTTATCTATCTTAAGGAGAACCACCACTAGTGAACTATGGACCCCGTTCCTTTCTTTTACAATCAATCTACAACTGTTTACTATTTTCTGTTTACTTTTTGCAAGCTTTTACTTTCTTCCACACAATACGTTTAATCCTTTCTTTTCAACAAAACCGGTGAGATTGACAACCTCACTGTAAGTTGGGGGCAAAGTTCCATGGTTGTGTTGTGCAAGATTCCAAGTTGGCAACAACACCTTGGGGGTGTTTCCTTGCTCCTAATGGTTCGATAACCTTGGTTTCATAACTGAGGGAAACTGATGTCTACACACTTCTATTCTTGTAGACAATTATTAGGCCTCCAAGTGCAGAGGTTTGTAGAACAGCAGCAAGTTTTCCCTTAAGTGGATCACCCAAGGTTTATCGAACCCAGGGAGTAAGTGGTCAAAGGTATCCCTCTCAAGCAACCCTGCAATCAAGATACAAGAAGTCTCTTGGTTCCCCAACACACCCAATACACTTGTCAGGTGTATAGGTGCACTAGTTCGGCGAAGAGATAGTAAAATACAAGTGGTATAGATAATTATAAGTGGGAACGGTGCTGGAAAATAGCTTGATGGCGTGGAAGAGATTAAAGGCAAACTGAAATAAATATGGCAACAAGCAAACATGTAACAGATCTAGTTGCAAGCGGTGTTTTGATACATTGCAAATGTATCTATAATTTTTTATGTTCCATGCTTGGTTTTATCCACTTTCTTGTGTTTTGTTCCAACTTTGGAATACTTTTCATATGATTTCTTGGACTAACCTATTAACAAGAGCCACAGGGCCAGCTGCCTATTTTTTGCTGTTTTTGGTTCCAGGAAAGTCAGAAAATGAATATTCTCAGAATTGGACGGGACAAAAGCCAAAGTGCCTATTTTTCCGGAAGTGATCAAGTGCCAGAATACGAGACAGAGAAGGGCCAGGGAGCCACCACACCACTTGGACGCGCGGCCAGGCCTGGTCTGCGCCAGGGGGTGGTGTGGCCGCTCCGGGCACACCCTCGGCCTCTCCTTCCGCCTATATATTGCCCTCGGGATGAAAACCCTAAGTCCCCGATCAAAAATCCACGAAAGAGTCTGTAGCCGCCGTCATCTCCATCCCTAGATCGGGAGGGATCTGAAGCTCTTCCCGTCACCCTACCGGAGAGGGGAATTCACCCTGGAGGCCTTCTTCATCACCATGCAAGCCTCCGGTGTGATGCGTGAGTAGTTCATCCTTGGACTACGGATCCATGTAGTAGCTAGATGGCTGGTTCTCCTCCTTTGTGCTTTCATGTTTAGATCTTGTGAGCTCCGTTCATGATCAAGATCATCTATTTGTAATTCATACATGTTGTGTTTGCGGGGATCCAATGGATATTGAGATGCTATTTTAGATTGATTATTGATTCTATCATGTCTTTGTTATTTGAGATCTTGCATGCTTTCCGTTGTTAGTAGCTATCTTGGCCAAGTAGATGCTAGCAACTCCAAGAGTTAGTATTTATGCTCGATAGTGGGTTCATGCCTCTGGTAATCTGGGGAAGTGACAGAAATCTCTAAGGTACTAGATGTGCTGTTTCTACTAGGGAGAAAACAACAATCCTTTGTTCATAGAACAATCGTATTGTTTACTTTACACGTAGTTCGTAAAGCAATAATCTGTTGCTTGCAACTTAATACTGGAGGGGGTTTGGATGATAACCTGAAGGTGGATTATTAGTCATAGATGCAGTTGGATGGCGGTCTATGTATTATGTTGTAATGCCCAATCAAGTCTCAAAGGAGTCAAGATGATTAGTATATGCATGTATTGCTTTCTCGGTGTTTGTCAATTGCCCCGCTGTAGTTTGTTCACCCAGCATGTTATCTATCTAAGGAGAGCCACCTCTAGTGAACTATGGATCCTGGTCCTTTTTCTTTACATACAATCTACAACTGTTTACTGCTTTGTGTTTACTTTTTGCAAACTTTTACTTCCTTCCATTCGATACGTTTAATCCTTTGTTTTCCGCGAAACACGGTGAGATTGACAACCTCATCGCAAGTTGGGGACAAAGTTCTGTGGTTGTGTTGTGCAGGTCTCCACGTTGCTACTAGCACCGGTAGTGCGCCCTGCCAAATCTCAACTAGTAACACCTTTGGGGTGTTTCCTTGCTCCTACTGGTTCGATTAAACCTTGGTTTCATAACTGAGGGAAAACTTACTATTGTGCTCATCATACCTCCTCTTGGGGTTCCCAACGAGCTCTACGTTGAAAGTCGAGCGCATCAAGATCTTTTCTGGCGCCGTTGCCGGGGAGTCAAGGACATCTTCACAAGGGGAGTCCCTCATAACCAATCTCTTTACTTTTTTGTTTTTGTTTTGCTTAGTTTCTTTTTGTTTTATTTGCTTGTTTCTTTGTCAAAAACACACAAAAAATAGTTTTGCAAGTTTGCTTTCTTATTTAAAACCCCAAAAAAATGACTACTCTTGAAAACACTAAGTTGTGTGACTTCACTAGCACCAACAACAATGATTTTATGAGCACACCTATTGCTCCACATGTTCCTGAAGCTATTTTCTTTGAGATAAAACCTGCTTTACTCAATCTTGTTATGAGAGAGCAATTTTCTGGTATTGGTAATGAAGATGTTGCTTCCCATCTAAATAACTTTGTTGAACTTTGTGAGATGCAAAAGCATAGGGATATAGATGGTGATATTATTAAGCTAAAATTGTTTCCTTTCTCTTTGAGAGGAAAAGCTAAAGAATGGTTGAATTCCTTAACTAGGAATAGTATTGATTCTTGGACTAAGTGCAAAGATGCTTTTATTGGAAAATACTATCCTCCTACTAAGATTATATCCATGAGAAGTGAAATAATGAAGTTTAAACAACTTGATAATGAGCATGTTGCTCAAGCTTGGGAAAGAATGAAATCTTTGGTTAAGAATTGTCCCACTCATGGACTGACTGCTTGGATGATCATCCAAACTTTTTATGCAGGATTGAACTATTCTTCAAGGAACCTATTGGATTCAGCTGCTGGAGGTACCTTTATGACCATCACTTTGGGTGCTGCAACAAAACTTTTGGACAATATGATGGTTAATTATTCTGAATGGCATACTAAGAGAGGTCCACAAGGTAAGAAGGTAAATTCTGTTGAGGAAACCTCCTCCTTGAGTGATAAGATTGATATTATTATGTCTATGCTTGTTAATGGGAAAGCCCATATTAATCCAAATAATGTCCCTTTAGCCTCTTTGGTTGCTCAAGAAGAGCAAGTTGATGTGAACTTCATAAGAAATAACAACTTTGGAAGCAATGCTTATGGTAATAATGCTTATAGGAACAATTTTGGTAACAACAATTATAAGCCATATCCTCCCAACAATGGTAATGCTTATGGAAATTCTTACAACAATAATAAGAGTGCTCCCTCTGAACTTGAAGTTATGCTTAAAGAGTTTGTTAGTAAACAAACTGCTTTCAATTAAACTATTGAGGAAAAACTCTCTAATGCTGAAAGAAATATAGCATCTTTGGCTGAAGCTCAATCTACTTTGAATAAAATAGCTGCTAAACCTGAAACTAATGAGAATCCCTTTGCAGCTACTAATGCCATAAAAGTAAGAATTGATGAAAATGTTAGACTATTAGCTGAATTACATGCCAAGTGGGAAAGAGAGGATGAAATTGCTAGAAACATTAGTGTTTC
This sequence comes from Avena eriantha, assembly GCA_910589775.1. Taxonomy (NCBI): domain Eukaryota; kingdom Viridiplantae; phylum Streptophyta; class Magnoliopsida; order Poales; family Poaceae; genus Avena; species Avena eriantha. The sequence continues at coordinate 367,128,936 of OU342740.1, read as the reverse complement.
TACTATCACCACCACTAGTGTTGAGGCTAGTAATAGTTCTACTACTTTAGATGATACAGTTGATTTTGATCTTGATGCTTGCAATATCTCTGAAGTTATTAAGTTCCTACAAAAGCTTGCTAAAAGTCCTAATGCTAGTGCTATGAACATGGCTTTTACAAAACACATTACTGATGCTCTCATAAAGATTAAAGAAGAAAAGATGAAACATAAAGCTTATATTCCTATAAAGCAAAAAGATGGTTGGGAACCCATCATTAATATGAAAGTGAATGACTTTGATTTCAAAGCTTTGTGTGATCTTGATAGTAGTGTTTCTATTATGCCTAGAAGGATTTATGATATGCTTGATTTGCCTCCTCTTGAAGATTGTTATTTGAATGTCCCACTTGATGATAATGCTAAAAAAAAACTCATGGGGAGTCTTAATGATGTTCTTATTATGGTTAAAGATTCCTATGTCCCCGTTGATTTCTATGTTTTGGATGTTGGATACAATGCTTCTTGTCCTATTACTTTGGGAAGACCTTTTCTTAGAACTGTTGGTGCCATCATTGATAAAGAAGGCACCATCAAATATCAACTCCCACTCAAGAAAGGTATAGAACACTTCCCTAAAAGGAGAGAAAAGATTTCTTTTGCTTCTCCTATGAAAACAAAATTTGGTCTTAATGCTTCTTCATTTGAGAACACTTGATTCTTTCTTTGCTTCTTATGCCTAACTTAAAGGCGTTAAAGAAAAGTACTTGTTGGGAGATAACCCAAGAGTTTTAGATGAGTCTTGGAAGTTATTACCTCTATAATAACCTCTCCTTATCCTTTTTATTTGCTTTTTTTTCCAAGAGTAACCTCTAATGAGAGAGAAGTAATGATTGGGAAAGTTGCTGTCCCGAAACAGATTTTTGTGCTTCACCGTAAAAATTCGTGACAGAGCTCTGTATGTAGGATTGAGATGTAGATTTTTGTGCTTCTGCCCCAGGTTGTTATCTAACTTTCGTTAGTTCAACACTTTTTGATTTGAGCAACATAAGGTCTTCGAAATAATTCGTCTTTACCTACTGGTCTGTTTTGACAGATTTCTGCCATTTTCTGCATTTGCTTCTTGTTGGTTCCTTCTTGAGTTCTTTTGGGGAATTGAGCTTTTTGAGGGAAGTGCTACAGTAGCTAGTGTTCTAATGGAAGTTTATTTGGTGTTATAACTGAACCTTGAGACTTATTTATCTTAAGTGCACTAATGTTGCTAATAAAGATTGTGTGAAGTTTTGTATGAAGGAAAAATTTCAGGTGTATGAAAGGAATGAGTAATGAGATGAAGGATGGACTAAAGCTCAAGCTTAGGGATGCCACGCGTGTCACCCCAAGAAATATCCAAGAAGTACAAGCGTCAAAGCTTGGGGATGCCCAAGGCATCCCCTTCTTCATCAATAAAATTTTTAGGTTTCTTTCAAACGCTTCATTTTTACTGTTTCATGCACAGTTGTGTTGTTCTTAGAGCGTCTTCTTTTTCGTTTTCATTTTGGTTTTTAGTTTGCTTGGTTTGCTTAGTTTTCTGAATAAATTGGTTGGACCCCCTCTTTCAATACGTTGGTTTGCAAATAGTTTGGTTTGGATTGGAAAAGAGTAGGAAAGTTCATACTTATGTGCTAAAAAGAGCTTGTTTTTGACTGTGGCCTATGCTTTGTCATGCCATGCTTGATATTGTTTTGGCTTTATGCTTAGTATTCTTTGCTGTAGCATGACTTGTTATAAACAATTGAGATTGCTTAATGTGCCTTGGATGAATCATGCGTTGTTTTAGCATATTAAAGCATAGTATAGTGGTATTCTCCTTTGATGCTTCATTTGGGTTGACTTGACACATGCTCACACCATGTTATGACTATCCCAAGTCACCATAGCCTTTATGATCCTTTAGTTTTCAACTTGTAGTATCACTTTATGCTTTGATCAATGATGTTTTGTCGCTCTACATGATTATGGCCATTATTGCTCTCTTAGTTTGTCGCTCCCAGTCTTTTGCTAGCCTCCAGAACCAAGTATGAGTTCCACCCATGCATCCAATTCCCTAAACCAAGTTATTCCAAAGAGTCCACCATACCTACCTACTAGCTTATGCTATTCCAAGTTTATTCATGCTTTTGTTTACCTTCCACTTGTTATGAGAAAACTAGTGATTAAAGCTCTAACGAACTTGATGGCACACTTTACTTTACTTGACTCTAATAAAATTGAACCATTGGGTCCTTCTTTGTTGCGTATATGCTTGCGCTTTATAAGTTGAAATTAGCAGAACCATGTACCATGGGGAACGCTTTCAACATTGCACTTGTACTTTGTACCCCGTTGATATTATGTTCTTTTGCTTACGGATCCCGGCGGTGTGAAATAAAAGTGGAACTTGTAAGATCATGGAGTTTGTATGTGTGTTAGAGAAACGCCTGGGCTGCTAGCCTAAGCCATGCCTAATCATGGTGGAAACTTGCAGCATCACCATAATGAGCACTCTATGAAGCATCCTCAATAAAAACCTATGCAAATAGCAAATAAAAAGATCGCTGAGATGCTCATTGTCTGCTTGGCTTGTCATTTTGATTATGGGAAAGCTCCCGTATCATGTGCAAGGGGTACCCCGTTGGCGGTTCTTAATGATACACATATACTTACAATGACAAGAGCTTACTCGTGACTGAAGTTGAGTAGCATGAGGATCGGTCTTTGTAAGTAAGGGGCATGAGATTTCGGTTTATAACTTGTCAAGCATATCCTCTTAGTTGTGTCACTTTAACCTTAATCACCTTCAAGATGCTTATGATAGGGGCAATGGGAGCTGAAAACTACAAGTACCATAATTTTTGGAAGCTCTTTATGAGACTTGAATCCCTACTTCCTTTTACAAAAGGCTTTTCTTCCACCATTATATTGAGTCTCCACCTTCTATCTTTATGCACCTAGTTTGAGAGCATAGTGGCCATTCTTAGTTCTATGTGCATTGTCCCAAGACTAGTTGATTGATGCATAACTTGTTATTGCTTGTTTTAAACTATTGTATCTAGTCACTCTTATGAACTTTGAAGGTGTCCTATGCATTTATATTTGCTACTCTATTGAGGGACAAGCTGAGTACTTTTATGCTATGTTTTCTTTATCTGAAACAAACAAACGTGTTGCAAAGCATTGTTATTCATGAATCTTTTGTTTGTGCCTTTTCATGTTGCATCATAGTTTCTTTGCTTATTGCTAGAACTTTGTCTTTCATGTTATGATTGAAGTACTATGATCCTATCTTTGAATGTTTTGCAAATACTTTGATGAAGTCTTTGATGGTGCATGTCACCTCAAAAATTATTCTTTCTTTTTATCACTTACCTACTCGAAGACGAGCAGGAGTTAAGCTTGGGGATGTTGATACATTGCAACTGTATCTATAATTTTTGATGTCCCATGCTTGGTTTTATCCACTTTCTTGTGTTTTGTTCCAACTTTGGAGTAATTTTCATATGATTTCTTGGACTAACCTATTAACAAGAGCCACAGTGCCAACTGCCTGTTTTTTGCTGTTTTTGGTTCCAGGAAAGTCAGAAAATGAATATTCTCGGAATTGGACGGGACAAAAGCCAAAGTGCCTATTTTTCCGGAAGTGATCAAGTGCCAGAATACGAGACAGAGAAGGGCCAGGGAGCCACCACACCACTTGGACGCGCGGCCAGGCCTGGTCTGCGCCAGGGGGTGGTGTGGCCGCTCTGGGCACACCCTAGGCCTCTCCTTCCGCCTATATATTGCCCTCGGGATGAAAACCCTAAGTCCCCGATCAAAAATCCACGAAAGAGTCTGTAGCCACCGTCATCTCCATCCCTAGATCGGGAGGGATCTGAAGCTCTTCCCGGCACCCTGCCGGAGAGGGGAATTCACCCTGGAGGCCTTCTTCATCACCATGCAAGCCTCCGGTGTGATGCGTGAGTAGTTCATCCTTGGACTACGGACCATGTAGTAGCTAGATGGCTGGTTCTCCTCCTTTGTGCTTTCATGTTTAGATCTTGTGAGCTCCGTTCATGATCAAGATCATCTATTTGTAATTCATACATGTTGTGTTTGCGGGGATCCAATGGATATTGAGATGCTATTTTAGATTGATTATTGATTCTATCATGTCTTTGTTATTTGAGATCTTGCATGCTTTCCGTTGTTAGTAGCTATCTTGGCCAAGTAGATGCTAGCAACTCCAAGAGTTAGTATTTATGCTCGATAGTGGGTTCATGCCTCTGGTAATCTGGGGAAGTGACAGAAATCTCTAAGGTACTAGATGTGCTGTTGCTACTAGGGAGAAAACAACAATCCTTTGTTCATAGAACAATCGTATTGTTTACTTTACACGTAGTTCGTAAAGCAATAATCTGTTGCTTGCAACTTAATACTGGAGGGGGTTTGGATGATAACCTGAAGGTGGATTATTAGTCATAGATGCAGTTGGATGGCGGTCTATGTATAATGTTGTAATGCCCAATCAAGTCTCAAAGGAGTCAAGATGATTAGTATATGCATGTATTGCTTTCTCGGTGTTTGTCAATTGCCCCGCTGTAGTTTGTTCACCCAGCATGTTATCTATCTAAGGAGAGCCATCTCTAGTGAACTATGGATCCTGGTCCTTTTTCTTTACATACAATCTACAACTGTTTACTGCTTTGTGTTTACTTTCTGCAAACTTTTACTTCCTTCCATTCGATACGTTTAATCCTTTGTTTTCCGCGAAACACGGTGAGATTGACAACCTCATCGCAAGTTGGGGACAAAGTTCTGTGGCTGTGTTGTGCAGGTCTCCACGTTGCTACTAGCACCGGTAGTGCGCCCTGCCAAAGCTCGGCTAGTAACACCTTTGGGGTGTTTCCTTGCTCCTACTGGTTCGATTAAACCTTGGTTTCATAACTGAGGGAAAACTTACTACTGTGCTCATCATACCTTCATCTTGGGGTTCCCAACGAGCTCTACGTTGAAACTCGAGCGCTTCATGTTTCAATGCTTAGAAACAAGGCCTATGGACCATAATTTCACTAGTGAACACTCTCATATAAATATCTTCTCTTTATGATACTACTCTGAACTACTCTCCGGTTGGACACTCTAATCCATGGTAGGGCTATAAGAGCACTCCTCAAAGTTCGCTTTCCGCATCTAGATAACCCCACACTGTCACCTTGAGCACTAGATGGTTCCAACAAACACCACAATTTCATAGAGACATCCAACTCCAAATATAACTCATAACAAGTATTTGTAATCTCTAGCCTAAGTGCCACCATGGTGTGCAGGCTGTCACTTTCACACACATGGGGAGAGTAGAGTTCTATTAAAGCACTTGAGTAGCAAGGTAGATCTACTTGATTACAAAGCTCATGATCACAATATGATCATGCATAGAGAGAGATGAACACATAGCTACCGGTAGAACCCTTAGCCTCGAGAGGGAACTACTCCCTCATCATCATGGGAATCAACAATGGCGATGGAGATGGTGGTGGAGATCGATGGAGATGGCTCCGGGGGCACTTCCCCGTCTCGGCAGGGTGCCGGAACAAAGACTTTCTGTCCCCCGAATCTCACCTTCATTGGCGGCGGCGCTGCGGAACTTTTCGTGGCTGGAGGCTGTTCGATTTAGGGTTTCTACATCGGGAGGCTTCTTATAGGCAAAGAGGCAAGGTCGGTGGGTGGACCTGCGCCACCACAGGGTGTGGCCAGCCTCTGGCCCCTCTCCGTCTCGTCTTCTGGCTTCATGAGTCTTCCGGTAAAATATCGACTTTGTCTTTTGTCCGGTCCAATTCTGAGAATATTCATTTTCTGACTTTCCTGGAACCAAAAACAGCAGAAAACAGGCAACTGGCACTGTGGCATCTTGTTAGTAGGTTAGTCCCAGAAGTGTATAAAAGTACTCCAAAGTGTGGACAAAACATAAGAAAATAGATATAAACCAAGCATGGAACATCAAAAATTATAGATACGTTAGCAACGTATGAACATCCCCAAGCTTAACTCTTGCTCGTCCTCGAGTAGGTAAGTGATAAAAAGAAAGAATAATTTTTGAGGTGACATGCACCATCATAAACTTGATCAAAGTATTTGTAAAACATTGATAGCTGGGATCAAAGTACTTCAACATAGCATGAAAGATAAAGTTCTAACAATAAGACATAGTAACTATGTTGTAACATGAAAAGGCACAAACAAAAGATTCATGAATAACAATGCTTTGCAAGACGTTTGTTTGTTTCACATAAAGAAAATATAGCATAGTGGCATTCAGCTTGTCCCTCATAGTGTAGCAAAACATAAATGCATAGGACACCTTCAAAGTTCATAAGGGTGACTAGATACAAGTAGTTTAAGAACAAGCAATATCAAAGTTATGCATCAATCAACAAGTCTTGGGACAATGCACATTAAACTAAGGATGGCCACTATACTCTCTCAATGGGTGCATAAAGATAGAAGATGGAGAGTCAACATAAAAGTAAAAGAAAGGCCTTCATAGAAGGAAGTAGGGATTCAAGTCTCATAAAGAGATTCCAAAAATTATGGTACTTATTAGCTTTCAGCTCTCATTGCCCCTATCATAAGCATCTTGAAGTGATTAAGGTTAAAGTGAGCAAACTATGGAGTATATGCTTGAGAAAGTATAAGTTGGAAATCTCATGTCCCTTGAATATGAGGGCCGCTTCTCATGCTACTCAAGTTTACTTACCAGTAAGTTCTTGTCATAGTAAGTACATGTGTATCATAGAGAACCGCCAACGGGGTACCCCTTGCCCGATGATACGGAAGAATCCCCATATCAAAATGACAAGGTAAGCAGACAACGAGCATCTCAGCAATCTTCTTATTTACCATGGGAAAATGGTTCTTTTTATCTCTTTCTTCTTTTCTCATATCTCTTTTTTTCTTTTTTTCAATCTCTATCTCTTTTTTGATAAGAAGAATGCTTCATAGACAACTCATTATGGTTATGCTGCAGGTTTCCATCATGATTAGGCATGGATTAGACCAGCGGTCCAGGCGTTTCTCTAACACACATACATAAATCCATGGACTTACAAGCTCCCCTTTCATTTCACACCGACAACATCCATAGACAAAAGAGCATGATATCAACTAGGTACAAAGTACAAGTGCAATGTTAAAAGCGTTCCCCATGACAGCATGGTTCTGCTAATCCTCAACATATAAGTGCAAGCATATACAATATAGATGACACAATGGTTCAAGTTTATTAAGGTCAAGAAAAGTAAAGTGTGCCATCAAGTTCGTGAGAGCTTTAATCACTAATTTTCACATAACAAATTTAATTCGGAAGGTAGATAAAAACATGAATATACTTGGAATAGCAAATGCTAATAGGTAGGTATGGTGGACTCTTTGGAATAATAATTTGGTTTTAGGAGTTGGATGCATGAGTGGAACTCATACTTGGTTATGGAGGCTAGCAAAAGTCTGGGGGCGACCAACTAAGAGAGCAATAATGGCCATAATCATGCAAAGCGACAAAACATCATTAATTAAAGCATAAAGTGATATTACAAGTCGAAAACTAAAGGATCATAAAGGATATAGTGACTTTGGATAGTCATAACATGGTATGAGGATGCGCCAAGCCAACCCAAATAAAACATCAAAGGAGAATACCACAATACTATGCTTTAATATGCTAAAACAATGCATGATTCTTTCAAGGCACATTAAGCAATCTAAATTGTTTATAACATGTCATGCTACAACAATAATCACTAAGCATAAAGCCAAAACAATATCAAGCATGGCATGACAAAGCATAGGCCACAGTCAAAAACAAGCTCCTTTTACCACTTAAGCATGAACTTTTCCTACTCTTTTCTAATCCAAACCAAACTTATTTGAAAACTAATGTATGAATGAGGGGGTACAACCAATTTATTCAAGCAAACTAAGAAAACCAAGCAAACGAAAACAAAAAACAAAAACGAAGACACTCCAAGAACAACACAACTGTGCATGAAACAATAAAAATGAAGTGTTTGGAAGAAACCTGAGATTTTTATTGATGAAGAAGGGGATGCCTTGGGCATCCGCAAGATTTGACGCGTGTACCTCTTGAATATTTCTTGGGTGACATGGGGTGGCAAACCCAAGCTTGAGCTTTTGTCCATTCTTCATCTCATTACATCATTCTCTCCATAAACCTAAAATTCTTCCTTCATACAAAAGATCACACAATCTTTATTAGCAACATTAGTGCACTCAAGATAATAAGTCTTTAGGTTCAGTTTCGAACACCAATAAAACTTCAATTAAAACACAAGCTACTGTAGAACTTCCCTAAAAAATCTCAATTCCCCAAAGAGAACTCAAAAAGGAACCAACAAGAAGCAAATGCAAATAATGGCAGAAATCTGTCAAAAGAGGTCAGCAGGTAAAAACCAACTTTTTCGAAGACCTTATGTTTCTCAAATCGAAAAGTATTGAACTAACGAAAGTTATATAAGAACCTGGGGCAGAATCACAAAAAATCACAGCTCAAACCGACGTACAGAGATTTTACACGAATTTTTACAGCGAAGCACAAAAATCTGTTTCGGGACAGCAACTTTCCCAAACATTACTTCTCTCTCATTAGAGGTTACTCTAGGCACAAAAAGCAAATAAAAAGGATAAGGAGGGGTTATTACATAGGTAATAACTTCCAAGACTCATCTAAAACTTTTGGGTTATCTCCCAATAAGTACTTTTCTTTAACGCCTTTAAGTTAGGCATGATTGTTTGAGAAGATGCTCACATAAGAAATATGAATTGAAGTAAAAGAGAGCATCAAGAAGCAAATTCAGAGCACATTTAATTCTAACCCACTTCCTATGCATAGGAATCTTGTAAAGAAACAAGTCATGAAAGCATAAAGCAACAAGCATTGGAAAGCAAAACAGGTGCAACTTCAAGACTTTCAACATAAATAGGGGAAACTTAATATTGTTGAGATACATAAAATCATGTTTCCCTCTCTCATAATAACTTTCAGTAGCATCATGAATAAAATTAACAATATAACTATCACATAAAACATTCTTATCACGAGCCACATGTTTAAAAGAATTAATACTCTCCACATAAACATAGTCATTCCTATTAATCGTAGTGGGAGCAAATTCAACAAAATAGCTATCATTATTATTCTCATCACCATAATCATCAAATATAGGAGGCATATTGTAATCATAATTAGTTTTCTCCTCAATAGTAGGTGGACTGAGAATATCATATTCATCATTGTAATCATCATATATTGGAGGTTTTGTATCATCATAAGCAATAGAATAGCTATCTTCCAAAGCCGGGGAACTAAAAAGATCATTTTCATAAAAACTAGCTTCCCCAAGCTTAGACTTTTCCATAGCATTAGCAACAATGGTGTCCAAACAATTCATACTAACAACATTGCTATTAGCATGCAAATAAAGTTCCATAGGTTTTTTAATTTTCTCTTCAAACACTTCATGTCCTAACTGAAGATAAATACTATAAAGCTCTCTAATATTTTTTTTTGTTTTCCATTAAGCCTAACTAGTGAAAACAAGAAACAAAAAGACAATTGCAGAATCTAAAGGAAATAACTTTGAGCACTCACACCGAAAGATGTGAGTACCTTTTACCTTACCTCCCCGGCAACAGCGCTAGAAAATATCTTGATGTCTACGCACTTCTATTCTTGTAGACAGTTGTTGGGCCTCCAAGTGCAGAGGTTTGTAGAATAGCAACAAGTTTTCCCTTAAGTGGATCAACCAAGGTTTATCAAACTCAAGGAGGAAGTGGTCAAAGGTATCCCTCTCAAGCAACCCTGCAATCAAGATAAAAGAAGTCTCTTGTGTCCCCAACACTCCCAATACACTTGTCAGGTGTATAGGTGCACTAGTTCGGCGAAGAGATAGTAAAATACAAGGGGTATGGATAATTATAAGTGGTAACGGTGCTAAAAAATAGCTTGATGTCGTGGAAGAGACTAAAGGCAAACTGAAATAAAGATGGCAGCAAGCAAACATGTAACAGATCTAGTTGCAAACGGTGTTTCAATGCTTAGAAACAAGGCTTAGGGATCATACTTTTACTAGTGAACACTCTCATATAAATATCTTCACTTTATGATACTACTCTAAACTACTCTCCGATTGGACACTCTTATCCATGGTAGGGCTATAACATCACACCTCAAAGTTCGCTTTCCGCATCTAGATAACCCCACACTATCACTTGAGCACTAGATGGTTCCAACAAACACCACAATTTCATAGAGACATCCAACTCCAAATATAACTCATACCAAATATTTGTAATATCTAGCCTAAGTGCCACCATGGTGTGCACACTGTCACTTTCACACACATGGGGAGAGCAGAGATCTATTAAAGCACTTGAGTAGCAAGGTAGAACTACTTGATTACAAAGCTGATGATCATAATATGATCATGCATAGAGAGAGAGATGAACATGTAGCTACCGGTAGAACCCTTAGCCTCGAGAGAGAATTACTCCCTCATCATCATGGGAATCAGCAACGGCGATGGAGATGGTGGTGGAGATCGATGGAGGTGGCTCCGGGGGCACTTCCCTGTCCCGGCAGGGTGCCGGAATAGAGACTTTCTGTCCCCCGAATCTCCCCTTCGGTGGTGGCAGCGCTGCGGAACTTTTCGTGGCTGGAGGCTGTTCGATTTAGGGTTTCTGCATCAAGATGCTTCTTATAGGCGAAGAGGCAAGGTCGGTGGGTGGACTAGGGGGCCACACCACCTGGTGGCGCGGCCAGGGCTAGCCCGCGCCACCACATGGTGTGGCCAGCCCCTGGCCCCTCTCCGTCTTGTCTTCTGGCTCCGTGAGTCTTCTGGTAAAATATCGACTTTGGCTTTTGTCCGGTCCAATTCCGAGAATATTCATTTTCTGACTTTCCTGGAACCAAAAACAACAGAAAACAGGCAACTGGCACTGTGGCATCTTGTTAATAGGTTAGTCCCAGAAAGTGTATGAAAGTACTCCAAAGTGTGGAAAAAACATAAGAAAGTAGATATAAACCAAGCATGGAACATCAAAAATTATAGATACGTTAGCAACGTATCAGAAACTTACTGATGTGCTCATAATACCTTCCTCTTGGGGTTCCCGAACGAGCTCGTTATTACACGAGTCAGCACAGGGGTACGGCTACATTCCCTATCAGGAGTTCCAGCAGCTCAACCAACGTGTTGGGGAGATCGACCACACTTTTGAGGATGTGAATGAAGATGTGAACACTTTGACTCACTACTTTAGTCACTTCATGACTCACTTCCCTGATTTCTACCAGCAGTACCCGCACCAGACGCCAAATGACGGCAACAACTGAGCATGACAACAGCCTAAGCTTGGGGGAGGTTTGAAGACCTCCAAAACTTTGCATTTATGTTTTTATTTCTTATTTTGGTTTATTTTCTTCAAAAATTGCATGTTTATTTTCAGCTTTGCATTCCTAAACCAAAAATAGAAAAAACAATAGTTGTAATCTTATTTGCAAGTTTGTTTCTTTGTTTCTCTCGGAGATTGCTTGATTTTAGGTGATTTGGCAATATGGAAATATAGGAGAGGTTCGACTCAAATACAAGAACGAAGCAAGCAAGAGGAGGTATCACATTCCTTTCATCACACTCCTTGCAACCTTAAATTGTTCCTACAAATATTTTCTTGCTTGCACTGGAGTCACTTCCCACTTAGCTTGCTATCCTACAAATTTTATTCCTTTGCTAGTGTCTCCTTTTTAGCTTTGAAACAATGAGCAATGAACTTGGTTAAAATACTTCCTACATTTTTATAACAAGAAAAAGCATCTGAAAGGTGACTTGGGTCCATGTTTAGGTCAAAGAATTTGATTTTTGAACTACTCCATCCCAATTGTGCTTAATATAAATAGACTCGATAGTACCCTTGATTGAAATTGTTTGATTAAATGGATGCTTCGAAGTAGTAGAAATTATGCCACTATTTTTTCTAATAATTACCGTAAGATATTGCTTTGCACGTGTCATTACAACTCTGTCGTGCTCCATGGGGAACTATTAACTCTGCTGGCCAATGAATGATCTAAATGTGGGAAACCACTTGATTTTGGCTATTGAGTTATGTAAACGTCTATAGCAGCAATGCTATGACGTGTAATTTTTTTAGTCTCCTCATGGTCTCACATTCCAAGTGAAGTTGTAGTACTCCTCTGACCCATTATTTCGCAACATTATTTATTGGCATGGTCACGATTGCACAACACAGTCCCAATTAACATATTGAAAATAGTAGCATGATTTCTCTATGAAAGAGCTGAAGTTTTTGAAAGACAAGTGAAAGAAAAAGGTGCTTTCAGAAGTCTTGAAATTATGACATGGGAGTAGATGAGTAGTTCTTAAATTAAATATTTTTATGCCAACTTGAGTACTCTTAAGTGGTTAAGTAAGCAAGAACAAAAAAATTCATCTCTCAACAAAGAGAGGCACCAAAAGAATTTGTCTCACCTTCCTAGCTATACTTTTGAAACTTGCTTGGGCATATGATTTATTTGCTAGCAAGATATACATGGTTAGGAAGTGGACTCAGTGCAATCCAGTGAATACTTGTATGATCATATTAGGAATTGTGAAGAAAAGAATTTGTCACCAATTCAAACTTGTGAGTTCCTTTACTCTCAGTCTCGAATCTCTGCTATTCTTCCTTATTTCCTTGTCACTCGAGGGCGAGCAACATCTAAGATTGGGGGAGTTGATAGCTATAAGATTCAACACATTTTTGATGGCTTTTGTAATAGCCCAATTTCAGCAACCCTGATTTGTTGTCCAGAATGCAAAAATCAAGGGGAACAAAAACTTTTTCTTGTGCTTTGGTGCAGTGCTTGCTTGTTGTTTGTTAGCACTTGTGCTTATGAAAGTGTATCTTATGATACTCCTTACCTCATCCCCAGTTGGCAAAAGCTATCTACCAAAAACTATCCTGGCTCATTTTACATATTCTCAAACGTTCTGACATTTCAAAACATGAGCCAAGAGGCTTATGCAACCAAAACTATTTTAGTAGCATCTATTAACAAAACTACGGAGAATATATAATAATCTCCTTATGTTTTCAAGACAGAACACTACACTAACCTTATCTCTACTTTTCCCAAAACTTCTGTTCAAAGCCTTTGAATTCTCTTCTTGGTAGAGATACCAAGGACTCTCACCTTATTCAAAACTTAACCTCTTCAAAATGCCCCAACCTTACCTCAAGCTGAGCTTGATGGTAACTGATGGCTCAATGCACGGCACTTAGAAAAATGCTTGATGGCAGTGTTGATGTAGAGCTCGTTGGGAACCCCAAGAGGAAGGTATGATTAGCACAGCAGCAAGTTTCCCTCAGTTATGAAACCAAGGTTTAATCGAACCAGTAGGATCAAGGAAACACCCCAAAGGTGTTACTAGCTGAGCTTTGGCAGGGCGCACTACCAGTGCTAGTAGCAACATGGAGACCTGCACAACACAACCACAGAACTTTGTCCCCAACTTGCGATGAGGTTGTCAATCTCACTGTGTTTTGCGGTAAACAAAGGATTAAACGTATCGAATGGAAAGAAGTAAAAGTCAGTAGAAAGTAAACACAACAAAGTAAACAGTTGTAGATTGTATGTAAAGAAAAAGGACCAGGATCCATAGTTCACTAGAGGTGGCTCTCCTTAGATAGATAACATGCTAGGTGAACAAATTACAGCGGGGAAATTGACAAACACCGAGAAAGCAATACATGCATATACTAATCATCTTGACTCCTTTGAGACTTGATTGGGCATTACAACATTATACATAGACCGCCATCCAACTGCATCTATGACTAATAATCCACCTTCAGGTTATCATCCGAACCCCCTCCAGTATTAAGTTACAAGCAACAGATTATTGCTTTACGAACTGCGTGTAAAGTAAACAATACGATTATTCTATGAACAAAGGATTGTTGTTTTCTCCCTAGTAGCAACAGCACATCTAGTACCTTAGAGATTTCTGTCACTTCCCCAGATTACCAGAGGCATGAACCCACTATCGAGCATAAATACTAACTCTTGGAGTTGCTAGCATCTACTTGGCCAAGATAGCAACTAACAACGGAAAGAATGCAATATCACAAATAACAAAGACATGATAGAATCAATAATCAATCTGAAATAACATCTCAAAATCCATCGGATCCCCGCAAACACAACATGCAGAATTAAAAATAGATGATCTTGATCATGAACGGACCTCACAAGATCTAAACATGAAAGCACAAATGAGGAGAACCAGCCATCTAGCTACTACATGGATCCATAGTCCAAGGATGAACTACTCACACATCACACCGGAGGCTTGCATGGTGATGAAGAAGGCCTTCAGGGTGAATTCCCCTCTCCGGAGGGTGCCGGGAAGAGCTTCAGATCCCTCCCGATCTAGGGATGGAGATGACGGCGGCTACAGGCTCTTTCGTGGATTTTTGATCGGGTACTTAGGGTTTTCGTCCCGAGGACAATATATAGGCGGAAGGAGAGGCCGAGGGGGTGCCGAGAGCGGCCACACCACCCCCTGGCGTGGGCTAGGCCTGGCCGCGCGGCCAGGTGGTGTGGTGGCCCCCTGGCCCCTCTCCATCTCGTATTCTGGCACTTGATCACTTACGGAAAAATAGGCACTTTGGCTTTTGTCCCGTCCAATTCCGAGAATATTCATTTCCTGTCTTTCCTGGAACCAAAAACAGCAGAAAACAGGCAGCTAGCACTGTGGCTCTTGTTAATAGGTTAGTCTAAGAAATCATATGAAAAGTACTCCAAAGTTGGAAGAAAACACAAGAAAGTGGATAAAACCAAGCATAGAACATCAAAAATTATAGATACATTTGCAATGTATCAACATCCCCAAGCTTAACTCCTGCTCGTCCTCGAGTAGGTATGTGATAAAAAGAAAGAATAATTTTTTAGGTGACATGCACCATCAAAGACTTGATCAAAGTATTTGCAAAACATTCAAAGCTGGGATCATAATACTTCAATCATAGCATGAAGGACAAAGTTCTAGCAATAGTCAAAGAAACTATGATGCAACATGAAAAGGCACAAACAAAAGATTCATGAATAATAATGCTTTGCAAGACGTTTGTTTGTTTCACATAAAGAAAACATAACATAATAGTATTCAGCTTGTCCCTCAATAGAGTAGTAAATATAAATGCATAGGACACCTTCAAAGTTCATAAGAGTGACTAGATACTATAGTTTAAAACAAGCAATATCAAGTTATGCATCAATCAACAAGTCTTGGGACAATGCACATAGAACTAAGAATGGCCACTATGCTCTCAAAGTAGGTGCATAAAGATAGAAGGTGGAGACTCAATGTAATGGTGGAAGAAAAGCCTTTGTAAAAGGAAGTAGGGATTCAAGTCTCATAAAGAGCTTCCAAAAATTATGGTACTTGTAGCTTTCAGATCTCATTGCCCCTATCATAAGCATCTTGAAGTGGTTAAGGTTAAAGTGACACAATTAAGAGGACATGCTTGACAAGTTATAAACCGAAATCTCATGCCCCTTACTTACGAAGACCGATCCTCATGCTACTCAACTTCAGTCACGAGTAAGCTCTTGTCATTGTAAGTACATGTGTATCATTAAGAACCGCCAACAGGGTACCCCTTGCACATGATACGGGGGCTTTCCCATAATCAAAATGACAAGGCAAGCAGACAATGAACATCTCAGAGATTTTTTTATTTGCTATTTGCATAGGTTTTTATTGAGGATGCTTCATAGAGTGCTCATTATGGTGATGCTGCAAGTTTCCACCATGATTAGGCATGGCTTAGGCTAGCGGCCTAGGCGTTTCTCTAACACACATACAAACTCCATGATCTTAACAGTTCCACTTTTATTTCACACCGCCGGGATCCGTAAGCAAAAGAACATGATATCAACGGGGTACAAAGTACAAGTGCAATGTTGAAAGCGTTCCCCATGGTACATGGTTTTGCTAATTTCAAATTATAAAGCGCAGGCATATACGCAATAAAGAAGGACCCAATGGTTCAAGTTTATTAGAGGCAAGTAAAGTAAAGTGTGCCATCAAGTTCGTGAGAGCTTTAATCACTAGTTTTCTCATAACAAGTTTAATTTGGAAGGTAAACAAAAGCATGAATATACTTGGAATAGCATAATATAGTAGGTAGGTATGGTGGAGTCTTTGGAATAACTTGGTTTAGGGAGTTGGATGCATGAGTGGAACTCATACTTGGTTGTGGAGGCTAGCAAAAGACTGGGAGCGACAAACTAAGAGAGCAATAATGGCCATAATCATGCAGAGCGACAAAACATCATTGATCAAAGCATAAATTGATACTACAAGTTGAAAACTAAAGGATCATAAAGGTTATGGTGACTTGGGATAGTCATAACATGGTGTGAGCATGTGCCAAGTCAACCCAAATGAAGCATCAAAGGAGAATACCACTATACTATGCTTTAATATGCTAAAACAACGCATGATTCATCCAAGGCACATTAAGCAATCTCAATTGTTTATAACAAGTCATGCTACAGCAAAGAATACTAAGCATAAAGCCAAAACAATATCAAGCATGGCATGACAAAGCATAGGCCACAGTCAAAAACGAGCTTTTTTTACCACATAAGCATGAACTTTCCTACTTTTTTTCAAACCAAACCAAACTATTTGCAAACCAATGTAAGAAAGAGGGGGTCCAACCAATTTATTCAGAAAACTAAGCAAACCAAAGCAAACGAAAACCAAAATAAAAACTAAAAATAAGACGCTCCAAGAAAAACACAACTGTGCATGGAACAATAAAAATGAAGCGTTTGGAAGAAACCTGTGATTTTATTGATGAAGAAGGGGATGCCTTGGGCATCCCCAAGCTTTGACGCTTGTACTTCTTGGATATTTCTTGGGGTGACACGCGTGGCATCCCCAAGCTTGAGCTTTAGTCCATTCTTCATCTCATTACTCATTCCTTCCATACACCTGAAATGTTTCCTTCATACAAAACTTCACACAATCTTTATTAGCAACATTAGTGCACTTAAGATGAATAAGTCTTAAGGTTCAGTTCTAACACAAAATAAACTTCCATTAAACACTAGATACTGTAGCACTTCCCTCAAAAAGCTCAATTCCCCAAAAGAACTCAAGAAGGAACCAACAAGAAGCAAATGCAGAAAATGGCAGAAATCTGTCAAAACAGACCAGCAGGTAAAGACGAATTTTTTAGAAGACCTTCTGTTGCTCAACTCAAAAAGTGTTGAACTAAAGGAAGTTAGATAACAACCTGGGGCAGAAGCATAAACAATTACAGCTCAATCCGACATACAGAGATCTCTCGCTAATTTTTACGGTGAAGCACAGAAATCTGCTTTAGGACAACAACTTTCCCAATCATTACTTCTCTCTCATTAGAGGTTAATCTTGGCACAAAAAGCAAATAAAAATAATAAGGAGAGGTTATTACAGAGGTAATAACTTCCAAGACTCATCTAAAACTTTTGGGTTATATCCCAATAAGTACTTTTCTTTAACGCCTTTAAGTTAGGCATAAGAAGCAAAGAAAGAATCAAGTGTTCTCAAATGAAGAAGCATTAAGACCAAATTTTGTTTTCATAGGAGAAGCAAAAGAAATCTTTTCTCTCCTTTTATGGAAGTGTTCTATACCTTTCTTGAGTGGGATTTGATATTTTATGGTGCCTTCTTTCATATCAATGATGGCACCAACAGTTCTAAGAAAAGGTCTTCCCAAAGTAATAGGACAAGAAGCATTGTATTCAACATCCAAAACATAGAAATCAACGGGGACATAGGAATTATTAACCATAATAAGAATATAATTAAGACTCCCCTTGAGTTTCTTTTTAACATTATCATCAAGTGGGACATTCAAATAGCAATCTTCAAGAGGAGGCAAATCAAGCATGTCATAAATCCTTCTAGGCATAATAGAAACACTACTATCAAGATCACACAAAGCTTTGAAATCAAAGTCTTTCACTTTCATATTAATGATGGGTTCCCAACCATCCTCTTGTTTTATAGGAATAGAAGCTTTATGTTTCATCTGTTCTTCTTTAATCTTTATGAGAGCATCAGTAATGTGTTTTGTAAAGGCCATGTTCATAGCACTAGCATTAGGACTTGTTGGCTTAGGAATAGTATGAGATACTCTAGGAGCTAATCACTAGGATCAAGATGTTTCCAAATCATCAGTCCCTAGTCAAGAATACAAATCTAGATGTGACCCCTAGCCACTAGGTGATCATCTAAAACCCTTGACCACATCAATTCTGAGGATCTCCATTCTAGATGTTTCCCAAGTCCTTGAAGACCAATATTCAACTTGGAACCCTTACACTCAATATAATCTTCAACATCATCCACTTGTTAAAGCTCTGATACCTTGCAACCCTCCAAGAACATTCTCTCCCCTACTCTAGTCAAAACTGCCAAATTTGACAAAGTCTGGAAACAGTTTCAACATCACCTTTTCGAATGCCTCCTTTTCTCTAACCATGTGCATTCTTGGAAATGCACCTGAACCATATTGTTAACCATCCTAAGGACTACCAAGGCCCACTTTTTACTTGATTAGATCATCCACCAACCCACTCATCCTTGATGGTTTTGTAGACAAGAAAATACCATTTCCTGCAAATCTAGTCATCATACCTACTTTGGTAGAAGCTCACACCCTCATACAACCTCCTATGGACAAACTCTCGGCATGGCTGTGATATACTCAGTGATGTCTATCAAGACCTACTTCACTTACCTCAAGTGGATCTCTGTGCTGCTTAAACCCACATGGTTTAGAAGGCATCATGAGTCATTTTGCATGACAACCTTAATTTCAACAAAGTTTGCCATCACTTCTAGATCATCTCCAATTCTATTATTCCAAACTCCTCCTGCCATGATCATATATATGACTTGGTCTAACCATCCACCCAACCCTTGCATCAAGGTGAGCTCTGAGCTCCAAGATGCAAGCAAGTTTTGGTGGTATGAAATTAACACCTCCCTAGATCCCTAATCTAGAGTACTCCACCAAGTTCAAGTTGGAATTCCATTCCAAAAGGTTTCAAATACTTGCTACACCTTGTGTAAACCCTCCCTATTTATCACCAAGATTTATCAATAATTATCCCTAATTATGATGGCCCCATAACTATTTAATTCTTTTAATAGTCAAAATCTCCAAACCTCTCTCCACAAAGGAAAGTTTGGTTTTTGCCAAAACACTTCCCTAAATTTTGGCTCATGTGAGTTACACATATCATACCCTATCCTTCCATCTCAAAAATAAATACTTTTGAGAAGCTTTATTATTTCTTTCTGCCCGTTTGCTTAAATGGCTGAATTGGAATAATAATTGTTTTAAATACTTTTATGCCTCAATAAATCTTGGGAAAATTCCCCTGAGTGTGTATTCACATCTGGGACCCTTCCACATCAAAAACCAACCTTGTCCAATGGAAACTTCTCAAATGATTTTCTAAAAATCACGGATGTCCTTTTTGAGTAAATAGATTTAAGTGGACTAAAACCGCACATAAAAAATCTCAATTAAATCCTAGGAGTCTGAATTGACCTCATCTACTCACCAGTACCATTTCCTCCTCTGGTCCAATGCAAGTTTTTAGACTTACTTCATAACCCTCTAGTTTGATCAAATTTGTCAATTAAGCA
The DNA here is from genome assembly GCA_910589775.1 of Avena eriantha. Taxonomy (NCBI): domain Eukaryota; kingdom Viridiplantae; phylum Streptophyta; class Magnoliopsida; order Poales; family Poaceae; genus Avena; species Avena eriantha. The sequence continues at coordinate 367,109,173 of OU342740.1, read as the reverse complement.
AACCACTACTCAAATCACTCCCAAATCTCACTCAATCTTGCTCATGCTCATCCTCATCACCAGGACACCCCACTAGTCGACCATCACTGTAGCTCCACCCTAACAAATCCCCATTCTACCCGTATACTAGTAGAGAGAGAGAGACAACACAATCTTACAAGGATCTACTCTAATTAACTACCACTGACGCCACCCCCTCCCTCTCTGCCCCTGCATGACCCAAATACCCTTCTTACCCCTCCCCACCTCCATCTAGGGCAGTCCCTGGCCAGCATCCCCTCTCCACCATGTCCAACTGGGTCTTTTACATCATCTACCCCTCCCTCCTTGGTATATAGGCCAGAGGCCTCCCCCAGCTCGCCTCTGCCCCTCATTTGCTCCCTCACCCCTCCACTCACTCTCCCTAGGCTCCACTCCCTCCCCCTTGCTTCGTGCTATCCAGGAGGAGAAGAAGGAGAAGCTTCGGCCTCCTCCAAAACTCGAGCAAGGCTCCCTCTCCCCTGCTCCATTCCCTCTGCATGTCAGCTCATGTGTTCCCCTCCTCCTCCTCTACCTGACAGTGCCTTTCTTTTGGCCCAGGACCTACTCCTCCGTCATCACTGTTGAGCTCCGACGAGGTCGCTCTCTGCCGCCGTCGCGCATGCTGCTCCTAGTGGACCTCCGTCGTCGTGCCGCCCCTCGATCTACTCAGCATCGTCGACCGCGTCACCCTGCAGCCTCCTCGACCCTCCTCGAGCCCTCAGGTGACCTCCCCGCCTTGCGCCACCCTCTGCTAGGGTTAGATCTCGTCGTCGGCGAGCCCAGGTGGACGACGACGCTACGCCTTCTATCGCCACTTAAGCGGACGGCCAGATCTGGCGATACCTTTTCGGCGCCCTCCACCGCTGACTGACGGGCCCCGCCAGTCAGGTTCGAACCACTCCCCTCCCGCGCGTCGCCCCTTGTGTCGTCGGCCGATTTCCCTCCCAGCCGGCCCAGTAGCCCTAGAAGCCAGCCCAGCTTGCTCTATTTCTTTTCTTTTATTCCAGATCCAGAAAAAGGACCAGTACGATTTAATCCTTTTGAAAATGAAAATAAAATCCAAATTCCAAAATATAAATTTCTGACAGTTCTCTGATGTTTTCTCAAACATGCAGAGTCAACCCCAAGTCCAAATTAAATTCCATTATTTGCTTGGATTTATTTTTCTGCCAAGCCTAGTTTGCACTAAATAAATTCCTCATGGAGTCTTACACCCCCATTTGAGTTGAAACAAAGTCCTACTGAGAGGTATTTGACATACCTATCATCTAGCACAAGTCCTATACCAAGGTGAACAGTATGTTGCCTTTAAAAAAAACCAAACCACCCTTTATCTGCCTTGAATAAATTCTCTAAGTCAAACCGAATATGGTAATGACCTGATTCCACCTTCTAGAAGATCACCATATCAATATCTAGCAAATCCTAGCAGCTCAGAATTTATTGAGCTATGGTTGAATTTAAGTGATTTAAATACTTCTGTAATGGATATTTTCACTAAATAAATCACTCCAGGAGCTTGGCAACTCCAAAAGGAGTGAATCCAATTTCCACAGAAAGATATTCTAAATACCTACCACATTCCCATGGAACCAACTCAATAGCTTATGTAGATTTAATCTGTTGAAAAAGAGAAAAACTATACAGAACTGCCTTTGGGAATTTCTTGAGGGCATTCTGGTAATTGTTTTGACACACTTCCAACTCCAGGTAGTTCAGTACAGCAAATACTAATTAACCATCCAAGGAAATAAGTTTTGGAGTTCGAGAACTCTTCTGGTGAATTATTTCCTCAAACTAGAGTTTATCCCACTATAAAAATCATAATTAAATCTAGGAAATTGATATTTAAGTGAAACCACTTGTGTTGGTTTTACTTTGTCAAGGACTATCTGAGGATATCACGATTAACCCTTGGTAGCCAAGATAAAACACTAGCTTCCAAGAGAAAAATCTAATCCAAGTTCATGGTATCTAGCCTTGACCACTAGCTTCCAAGAGAAAACACTACAGTGGCAATCTAGTAAATTCCACCAATAGAACCCAACCTCTCCAAAACCTACCAAGTTCAGTAGTATTCAGTATGTTTGTTTGCTGTATGGTTCGATGCATGAATGTCTTGTATTGATTGTGGACTTGTCTGCTTGCATGTGTACCCGATGACGACGATAATGTGAGTGTCTGACGACAAGAAGGAAGGGACTTCTTATTATTACTTATTGGGTATTCTCGGTCATCTAAAGAAGTCTAGGGACTTATTGCCGTTCATAGGCAAGCCACCATTCCTGAACTCTGATATATGTCCTACTCTCATTTACCTATTTTATATCCTCTTTATAAATTGCATAATCTACCTGCATGTTTTGTTTTACAAACACTGCGATAGTAACTTGGCTCCTCCAAGTTATCACTTTGTGTCCTTCGAGGCACCACCCCGATGGACCTACCCTTTTATCCCTTAGATCGGGAGTATGATGGTTAGCATCCTACCCCGTTGGAAAACCCTGGTTTTGAGAAAATAAACTGTTTTGGGATTTATCTCACTACAAATGTTCCAAAACTCTTTTGTAAAACCCTTGGAAGAAGGCATCGTTCCAAGCGGATGTTTTAGCAAAGGAAATGGCGATGATGAGAAGTGAGGATGTGATGGGATGTTCTACGCCTTTACTAGAACAATTTTTATCCGCGCAACCACATTACCCCAGGTGCTGGGGCTTAACTCTTAGTTTGTCCGCATTAGCCGAGGCAACTTCTACCATGCTTATAGAGAGAGATCCCTAGAATTCCGGGCAGGCGCTACCAGATCACAGATCTGAAGCCTGTTGCTCGTTTCGGCAAGAGTGAGCCTAAACTGGCAGGAGGCCGGTGCAACAATTGGGTCTCCCGTGGACGGTATGACTTGGAGTACGGAAGGAAGTGGAGTCATCAGATTTAAGGTATATGGCAAGTTTCGGCTTGGGTATGCGCGTGTACAGAAGGCAGGACTAGAGCTGGGAGCCACATACTCGTTGCCGGGGAGAACAAACCCAAAAGGAAGAGCATGCCTTTGCTAGGGTAGACAAGCGAAAGGTTAGGTTTGATTATCCGGACCCCCATCTACAGCGGTAGTGGGCCGTGGTTGTATCCCGGCGGATGTATTGATTCCTGTGGGGAAAGTGCGCAAACTCTGCAGAGTATAACCTATTCGAATAGCCGTGTCCATGGTCAAGGACGGTTGTAAAGGTGTTGTCTAGGAGTACCCAAACTGTGCTTGTGTGGGACACAAGGACGAAGAGGACGAAGGTTCCGGGGGAACCCGAGTTCGGAAGCTTTGTTTTGACCCGTGGTGGTCAAAGATGTTTAAAAAGGGGTTTTAACTATAAAAATGTTTTCAAAACTCTTTTTCAACAAAGATATGCAGATGTCTTGATTTATAAAATCGAAGCATGTTCTCAAAACTCTTTTTCAACAAAGATATGGAGATGCCATAACTTCAAAAGTTAGTGTAAACTTTTCAAAAACAACTCCAGATAAAGCTATCTCGCCACAGCCAGACTTGCATTTCCTTACTTCATTTATCCTGGTGGTTTGCGAGTACATTCTCACGGCTTTGTTCCTGGCTATTTACTTGGCCAGACTTTCAGAGGTTCGGCTACAGAAGACTAAGGTGATGTCCAGCGAGCTAGGACGTCTTCCCAGTCAGCTGCCTGTAGGTTGAGGCACGATTGGGCTCTGCGCTTGATGTTTCCCACTGCTAAGGATGTTGTAGCCGTAATGGCATATATGTAAGTCTTGTAATTCTTTATGTTTCGGATGTTGTAATGATACATGTCGGTTATGTTCCACGGCTCACTGATCATGGGAACATGGTTGTATGCATAACAGGGATTTCTCGGATGAATAATCCGGGGAGCACACAGACTTGGTATCAGAGCCATCCTGACTGTAGGAGACCTTAGTTAGCCTGGACGTTAGACATGAAAACGACAAACCTATTTTCCAAAGGACAAGGGAGAAAAGATGACTATTTGCAAAAGTGCTTATGTCTTCTCCTCCTCTATTTCGAAAAAATACTTGCATTAATAATTTCATAAGTTTAAAATCCTGCACACTGTCATTAACCTGACCCCATCTCACCAATCTGCTGTAGATGCCCTCTTTCCGCTCAGAGCGCATCATAGTTGAAGACAGTTTCTGTAACTACCTCGGTGAATTACGCTCTTAGTTACATGCTTGGATGAGCGAAAGTGGTTAAAATAGTACGGTGGGGCCTGGGGCCACTCACGGTAGACCTTTCGGCCGTCCTAACCACTTTCAGATCATTGGGACAAGAACGAGCGACGTAATTGGCAGGCGAAGGGATCAACTACATACACAAATGAGTATGTATGCAAGCCACATACAACAATCCTCAGAGCCATTCCATCTAAAAGAAATAGAAATATTGCAACGCCATACGGCAATATTCAAATATCCTAGATAGAGATAATATTTTAGGATAGCTCCTCATACATCAAACATCAGAGTATCAGGCGGAAGCGGAAAACAAGATCCGAGTACGGATAAGAAACAAATCGGCATAAGATGCCACAGAAATAAACACATTCCGCTCACAGATCTCACGGATCCCCGTTCCCGGAATCTCTACACCGAGTGATCGTTGCCAACATCATCCATCTCTTCCACCTAGTATCCATCTTGCGGGTACACCTGTTCATCTGAATCAAACAATTTATCGTGTGAGACCCTAGGGGTACTCAGCAAGTCTTTATGCCTCTAAAGGGGACACAACCTGGGGTGACGCAATTGCAGCAAAAGATAATACCTAACAAGTCTATAGATACTCGCTAACCATCCACCTAACCAATGAAAGATGGATGTCCGTGAATTAAGAACAACAGTTATAGCAGTATAATTAATAGATCCATCCTCCTCCTCGCTTACCAACGAGGAAGCGGACGAACAACCCCCATCCGTTGGTAGTTTTATTAATCATTCCATGATCATTGCACTATTTACTAGTCAGGTACTTAGTCAATTTAAAAGCGGTACTTTAGTTAGACTTGTCTATGAACGAGAAACTGTGCTCCAAGTCGTCCATAACCGCGGACACGGCTTTCAGAAAGATTTACCCTGCAAGGGTGCACGAATAGCAACACACACTTGATCAACCTCGGAAAAACCAACTCAAAACCCAACGAGGCATTCACGACAAAGCGATCACAGGATTCAGAAATATTTCAGGGGGCCACCCCATTAAGCTACCCGCAACGAAGCTAGCTGACTCCGAGATGGACTCAAGGTTTGCGTCAATGGCTGTAAATGACTGGGAACCCGAAAGTGTGACTGGGCTTGTCGATACCGCGAAAACACTCCGCATCCAAAACAGTACAGGTGCTCCACGCACAATATTAAATAAAGCAGTAAGCATGGCATAAGTACAGAATAATAACAAAGCTCCAAACTACTTTGTGGCCCCAAGAAATAAGAATGAATCAAGCTCTGGCTCAGGGGGGTCCATAAGGCCTCCCGGATGTGGATAGTGCGAATAGTCAAGGAACAGGAATCAAGCACTCGGGGTCCTACGGGACACAAGTGAGCATGAAAACCAAATAGCAGATATTGCTCACCGGTGCCTCTTTCATTAGTTATCCCATTACTACTCAGGTTAAGTTGTTTAGGTACCTCGTTATCCATCAGACACTCACATACCCTACACATGCTCTTCTACGACTCGCATGGCGCAAACAACTCCTGTAGTAATGGCTCATGGGATGGAGGAACAAGCTTCGGTGGGGTTTAAAAGTAAAGGCTATGCAGTACTTGGGATTCAATTTAATGCAATCACGACTCAATGATGCAAGAATAAGATAGAGGCAATAGGTACTATATGTATGCAAGCATGTGGTAGTGCTTGCCTGGCAGCTCAGTTGAAGCGAGAGATGGATCTGGGTAGAACTCCTATGATTCCTGGTAATTCTCCTGCTGGGCGTCTATTCAAAGAAGAACCAAACAAACAAGGGCCAACATAAATAAAGTGCACGAGCATATGAATTAAAATGCGACAAGCAAACAAGCATGCCATACTGAATGATGCATAATTTACATGGCATTAAGTAGCATGGCAGGGTGAGGTGTGGGGTACAAGAATAAAACATTTTATTATTTATGAGGTCAAGTTTTATTGCCATAAACGGTTCTGATTTTTAAATATGGCATGATGAATGCTTCAATTCAGAACAAGGAATGCATAGATAGAACGGGCTCGTCGCGCTGATTGATTTAGACATATTACTTGTTAAATTTGGAGTTATATAATTAAAGTTATTTATTTATTAAGAAAAGGGCATTTTATTTGTAATTTTAATCATCTCGAAAAGTTAAAGTGGTCAAACATTATTTGAATAGCATATTTGAATTCCTCACATTTTTCTGATTCAAAAACATACATCATTTGTATTATTTGGATTTATAATTTAAAAGTTATTTAAAAACAGATTTGAATCATATTTAAACATTTCTGGATTTGTTTTATTAAAAACAGATATACGCCGAGACTTTTTACACCCAGGTCATACCTAGCCACAGCCACCGACGAGTGGGGCCAGCGCGGAGTCAACGCCAGCTGGCGCAGCGGCGCTGCGAGGAACTTTTCCCACTTGGTGGATTTTACCCCCACTCAATGACTAGCGGGCCCAGGTGTTGATGGGTCCCACGCGCGCGCGGGCCAGCGGCGGCTGACACGTGGGCGATCCAGGGGTGCGGGGTGAAGCAAACAAAACCTCGGGGTGTTTTCCGTAAAAGAACAGGGGCTGACTGGTGGGTCCACAAGGCCACAGGGGGGACTTGCGCGTGATCGACAAAAAGGGGAGGGGGCTTTTTGCAAAACCGCGAGCCTGAACCTGCTACCTAATCTAAATCCGGAAAAACCGACGTCGGCGGTGTCTTTGGACGAGGACGACAGTGCAACCACTGCGAGATAGCCTTCGCCGCAAAAACGAAAAAGACAGAGGGGATCTCCAGCTAGAACTTTCGTGCTAAGGGCTTTCGGCGGTGGGGTCTATGGCGCACCGGAGACGTAGAGGAACGGAGGGGCTTGGCTCACCGCGATGTCGGTCAGGCGAACATGGTGGCGGTCGCTGCCCGCCGCTTGCGGGGCACGAGGCGAGCGCGGAAGGTGCTGGGGAGGCGCAGGGAGGCAGGGAAGAGGAAGGTGGAGCTCACCTTCGCCGATTCGTCTAGGAATCGAGGCTCAGGCAGCAGAAGATGATGGCGGCGTCGGGGTACTGCACCGGCATGCTCGACTCGGGCAGGAAGGAGAGGAGGGAGAGGGGAAGCGGAGAAGGGAGCTAGGGTTTGAAAAAGGCGCGGCTCGGAGGAAGGATAAGAAGGAGGGGAGGTGGTGACGTGGATAACGGGCGACGGTCACCTGCTCGCTGCCGTCTGCGCGCAGGGAGGGAGAAGGAGACGGCGTCAGCGAAGGAAGAAGAGGAACAAAGGTGGTGTCGATGTTTGTCTGGCTCGAACCGGTACGGTCGGTGGAGGAAGGTTGGGCCGGGGTTGGGCTTCTTCTGCTGCTGCGGCCCGGTAGGGGTGGGCTGCTGCTGGGTGTCTCTCTTGTTTATTTTCCTTTTTATTTAATTAATTGTTTTGTGTTTGTTTTGTTGCAGAATCAAACAAGCCCAAAAATAAACCTTTTTGGAAGTTTTTGCAAATTTTGATTAAAGGGAAAAGAAGATGGATATGGAGTGAGGTGAGGGTCTTGGTGCACATGGCAAGAAACAAGATCAAACAAAGAGGTGAAAGGGAAATGGGGGGTTTTTGTTGATGCATGATCAATATGATGAGGGTTTAGCAAGATCAATAAAGAAAGAGCCACAAGAGTGGTTTCACAAAGACCCATGGTCCGTTTCCAAAATACCAACAAAACCAAAGAATAGAATGTTGGTGTTTTGCATGGCCCATGCATGGGCATTAAATGCCTGGTTTTATTCTTGTGAAAACAATAATAATGTATCATAGCATTATTCCCATGCATCCCCAAAAATGTGGAGTAAAGGCCAAGCAAAATAAAATAGAATTGGATTCATTCCAACCCACATGAGCTAGATTAAATGCCAAAAGAAAATAAAAGCCCATGGGTAATTAGAATGGTGGAATTATAAGGTGGTGACAAAGAAAGGTGATGGAGTTGACTGAAAGATATGCCCCCAACTCAATTTGGGCATCAAGCATCTATCAAGAGTCAAATACAATTTATCAAGAGCCAAATACAATTAATAATACATATGAGAGAAGAACCAAATGGAAAAGGGTTTATATGATGCTCAAATGCAAGGTGGCATGATGACACGAGCATGATATAATTATGATGCAACAATTATATGTAGGAAGTAGCCATTATATTACTAGACCATGTAGCATTACATATGTTAGACAAATGGGATGCTACAACTCTCCCCCACTGAACAGGAATCTCACCCCGAGATTCTAGGAAGAAGAAGACTCGAAGAGAGTAGGATACTTGGCACGAAGCTCATCTTCACGTTCCCAAGTGGCTTCATCATCGGAATGGTGCGACCACTGCACCTTGCAGAACTTGATGGACTTATTGTGAGTCCTTCTTTCTGCGACTTCAAGGATTTTTATGGGGTATTCTTGATAAGACAGATCCTCTTGGAGATTGATGAGTTCATGGTCCACGGTCCTGCCGGGATCCTTGAAGCACTTCTTGAGTTGAGAGATATGGAAAATATCATGGACCTTGAGTTTTTCAGGGAGCTCAAGAGCATAAGCAACTTCTCCTCTTCTTCCCCGAATTTTGAAAGGACCGATGTATCTAGGAGCCAGCTTTCCTTTGATACCAAACCGGTGCGTGCCTCTCATGGGAGTGACACGAAGGTAAACGAGATCACCTTTTCGAATGCCTCCTTTTCTCTAACCATGTGCATTCTTGGAAATGCACCTGAACCATATTGTTAACCATCCTAAGGACTACCAAGGCCCAGTTTTTCCTTGATTAGATCATCCACCAACCCACTCATCCTTGATGGTTTTGCAGACAAGAAAATACCATTTCCTGCAAATCTAGTCATCATACCTACTTTGGTAGAATCTCACACCCTCATACAACCTCCTATGGACAAACTCTCGGCATGGCTGTGATATACTCAGTGATGTATATCAAGACCTACTTCACTTACCTCAAGTGGATCTCTGTGCTGCTTAAACCCACATGGTTTAGAAGGCATCATGAGTCATTTTGCATGACAACCTTAATTTCAACAAAGTTTTCCATCACTTCTAGATCATCTCCAATTCTATTATTCCAAACTCCTCCTGCCATGATCATATATATGACTTGGTCTAACCATCCACCCAACCCTTGCATCAAGGTGAGCTCTGAGCTCCAAGATGCAAGCATGTTTTGGTGGTATGAAATTAACACCTCCCTAGATCCCTAATCTAGAGTACTCCACCAAGTTCAAGTTGGAATTCCATTCCAAAAGGTTTCAAATACTTGCTACACCTTGTGTAAACCCTCCCTCTTTATCACCAAGATTTATCAATAATTATCCCTAATTATTATGGCCCCAAAACTATTTAATTCTTTTAATAGTCAAAATCTCCAAACCTCTCTCCACAAAGGAAAGTTTGGTTTTTGCCAAAACACTTCCCTAAATTTTGGCTCATGTGAGTTACACATATCATACCCTATCCTTCCATCTCAAAAATAAATATTTTTGAGAAGCTTTATTATTTCTTTCTGCCCGTTTGCTTAAATGGCTGAATTGGAATAATAATTGTTTTAAATACTTTTATGCCTCAATAAATCTTGGGAAAATTCCCCTGAGTGTGTATTCACATCTGGGACCCTTCCACATCAAAAACCAACCTTGTCCAATGGAAACTTCTCAAATGATTTTCTAAAAATCACGGATGTCCTTTTTGAGTAAATAGATTTAAGTGGACTAAAACCGCACATAAAAAATCTCAATTAAATCCTAGGAGTCTGAATTGACCTCATCTACTCACCAGTACCATTTCCTCCTCTGGTCCAATGCAAGTTTTTAGACTTACATCATAACCCTCTAGTTTGATCAAATTCTACCTGTATACTAGTAGAGAGAGAGACAACACAATCTTACAAGGATCTACTCTAATTAACTACCACTGACGCCACCCCCTCCCTCTCTGCCCCTGCATGACCCAAATACCCTTCTTACCCCTCCCCACCTCCATCTAGGGCAGTCCCTGGCCAGCATCCCCTCTCCACCATGTCCAATTGGGTCTTTTACATCATCTACCCCTCCCTCCTTGGTATATAGGCCAGAGGCCTCCCCCAGCTCGCCTCTGCCCCTCATTTGCTCCCTCACCCCTCCACTCACTCTCCCTAGGCTCCACTCCCTCCCCCTTGCTTTGTACTGTCCAGGAGGAGAAAAGGAGAAGCTTCGGCATCCTCCAAAACTCGAGCAAGGCTCCCTCTCCCCTGCTCCATTCCCTCTGCATGTCAGCTCATGTGTTCCCCTCCTCCTCCTCTACCTAAAAGTGCCTTTCTTTTGGCCCAGGACCTACTCCTCCGTCATCAGCGTTGAGCTCCGACGAGGTCGCTCTCTGCCGCTGTCACGCGCGCTACTCCTAGTGGACCTCCGTCGTTGTGCCGCCCCTCGATCTACTCAGCATCATCGACCGCGTCGCCCTGCAGCCTCGCCGACCCTCCTCGAGTCCTCAGGTGAGCTCCCCGCCTTGCGCCACCCTCTGCTAGGGTTAGATCTCGTCGGCGGCGAGCCTAGGTGGACGACGACGCTACGCCTTCTATCGCCACTTAAGCGGACGGCCAGATCTGGCGATACCTTTTCGGCGCCCTCCACCGCTGACTGACGGGCCCCGCCAGTCAGGTTCGAACCACTCCCCTCCCGCGCGTCGCCCCTTGTGTCGTCGGCCGATTTCCCTCCCAGCCGGCACAGTAGCCCCAGAAGCCAGCCCAACTTGCTCTGTTTCTTTTCTTTTATTCCAGATCCAGAAAAAGGACCAGTAGGATTTAATCCTTTTGGAAATGGAAATAAAATCCAAATGCCAAAATATAAATTTCTGACAGTTCCCTGATGTTTTCTCAAACATGCAAAGTCAACCCAAGTCCAAATTAAATTCCCTTATTTGCTGGGATTTATTTTGCTGCCAAGCCTACTTTGCACTAAATAAATTCCTCAGGGTGTCCTACACCCCCATTTAAGTTGAAACAAAGTCCTACTGAGAGGTATTTGACATACCTATCATCCAGCACAAGTCCTATACCAAGGTGAATAGTATGTTGCCTTTAACAAAAATTAACCAAACCAGCCTTTATCTGCCTTGAATAAATTCTCTAGGTCAAACCAAATATGGTAATGACCTGATTCCACCTTCTAGTATCTCATGATATCAATATCTCGCAAATCTTAGCAGCTCAGAATTTATTGAGCTCTGGTTGAATTTTAGTGATTTAAATACTTATGTAATGGGTATTTTCACTAAATAAATCACTCCAGGAGCTTGGCAACTCCAAAAAGAGTGAATCCAATTTCCACCGAAATATATTTTAAATACCTACCACATGCCCTTGGAACCAACTCAATAGCTTGTGTATATTTAATCTGTTGAAAAAGAGAATAACTATACAGAACTGCCTTTGGGAATTTCCCGAGGGCATTCTGGTAATTCTTTTGACACTCTTCCAACTCTAGGTGGTTCAGTACAGAAAATACTACTTAACCATCCAAGGAAATAAGTTTTGGAGCTCCAGAACTCTTCTGGTGAATTATTTCCTCAAACTAGAGTTTATCCCACTATAAAAATCATAATTAAATCTAGGAAATTGATATTTAAGTGAAACCACTTGTGTTGGTTTTACTTTGTCAAGTCCTATTTGAGGATATCATGATTAACCATCGGTTTCACTTAACAAGTGGTTTCACTTAAAAAGGGTTTTAACTATAAAACTGTTTTCAAAACTCTTTTTCAACAAAGATATGAAGATGTCTTGATTTATAAAATCGAAGCATGTTCTCAAAACTCTTTTTCAACAAAGATATGGAGATGCCATAACTTCAAAAGTTAGTGTAAACTTTTCAAAAACAACTCCAGATAAAGCTATCTCGCCACAGCCAGACTTGCATTTCCTTACTTCATTTATCCTGGTATGTATAACAACGATTTCTCGGATGAATAATCTGGGGAGCCCACAGCTTTTATTGATGGTTTTCTCTCAGATTTGATTGTTTTGTGGCTTTACCAAACGCTAATATTCGATAGCAAAGAAAACTTGGATTTTAATGTGTGTTTCAGGTTCTAGATGTCAAGAGAAGGATTTAACTAGAGAAATACGATATTCTGGAGAAAACAAGCAAGTCCCAATTTGGAAGCACGCGAGGGGAGCTTACAGACGGTTTAACGACCAACTATACGACGGGAATGACCGTATAGTTCCCATCGTATAGCTGTCGCCGCCTCTGTCTTGTCAAAAGGGACAACTTCCATGAAGGGACGGGTGCAAAAACATAATGCAGCAGCCGCCACACCATCCAGAAGGGAGAAAGAAGGGATCCGGAGAAGAAGAAGAAGACGTTCTTCATCTCGCTCCACGATCTTTGGCCTCCTAGCCCATACACCTCCATAGCCACTACTTGTACTTGAGAGAGAGAGGGATCTCCACCTTGTAATACTAAGGTTTGAGATTGTTTCTTCCCATCTTGAATTGTGTTGGATATTTTTCTATTCTTATTGTGGATCTCCACGGTAATACCAAGACGAATTCCCTTTATTTTATTATATTGATGATCCGTTCTTCTCTCATGTGTGAGTAATTCCCTTGGGTGTGGGAGATGTAGGGGATTGGTGAGATGTGATGTGCCTTCATATATTTTCCATTAGTATTGTGATTGATTTTAATTACTATATTATGTGTGCTTGGCTATCTATGAGATGCTTAATGCTTGTTGCCCAATTAAGGGTCTAGACAACATGATACCTTATTCTACACAGATAAGATCTTGCTCACTAGTGGACCGGCGACCCCTTGGTGACACAGGGATAGCAATGGAAAGCTAGTTGACTCGAGGATAACGAGTAACCACTGTGCTTATTGCATTAGTCCGATCCAAGGAGCTTAATCGCTAAGCGACCTGAAGGGTCTTAATCGTCTAGTGTCTGACCATGGTTTTGGTAGCAGACTAGTAGGATTATTGAAGTTGGAATGAAATCTACCAAGAAGAGTTCCAGCTAATTATGGGTTACTCGCCTACACATATATCTATAAGATCATAATTCTCACATTCATACTCGTCCACCTGGCACATTCACTATCACCATGAACTGAACCTCCCCGCGCCTTCTTTCACCATCTGCAGAAACCAACCAACAAACAAAGTCATTCTTTACTTTTATGCATTTTATTTCTGAATTTTATATTTTAGTTATATTTAAATTTATCGCATTTAATCAAAACCCCATTCTTATTTCAACGCTTGCAGTCAATTCACTCAAAGACCTGTGACAATTTCGGATGTGACAGAGACTTCACCAATAAATACTTACCTTTGGGCTCCCTGTGGGATCGATATCTGAACTTCAAAACTAGCTACAAATGATATGTGCACTTGCAGACATCAGCTACCACCGCCAAAAAACTCTTGATCGACACCATATGCCCGGACTAACCCAGGCGGGTCCATGAAGTTCCCGTCGCATGCTCTAGCAGGCGCGCTATCGACACCACTGACCCCTTCACCAGCTGCTCACAGTCCCATCGGAGGAAGGCAGGCCCACCCTGACCTAGATCATGCCCAAAAGGGCCTAGATTTGGGCTAGCAAGATGCCACCGACCAAGGTCAGATCTACCACCGGCCAAGACCAAAGCTACCATCGGCCAAGGCTAGGGCCAAGTTGCCTACGCTGCCAAAGGGCTCCATCGTCTCCCTGCCATCATGTGGGCTCTGCCGGTACGCCACTGGTCTTGGAGCACCACCGCAGGCCACACCCTCCGTGGCCGGGTCGCCTACAATGGGAAGAGGATGGGGGTCGCCACCGCTGACATCACAACGGTGCGCCCTACCAGTGGCAGCGGTAGGGGAGAGAAGGGGTACGAGGCTTTGGAGCGATCTCGGAGGATGGTCGTCCCGGTCACCTCATGAGGGGAGGCGATGTGGGAGCACTTTTTTTAGCCTCTATGCGGTGGCAACTTGTCGAACCAATCAAGGGTTTTGTCCCTCTCGCCGGTGACGTCGTCGGTCCGCTCCGTCTCCGGTGGCCTTTGTGCCTTGGAGGTGTGGCGGATCACAACATTTTTGTCGGGAAGGTTTCACGTTCTTTGTTTGGATTATTTCAGTGTCTTCTTCAGGATGTTGAGACGGTGGTGGCGTCCTAAAGACAAAATAAGGTCATCCTCATGCTATCCTCGCTCCGTTGATGCGCCTAGCGCCAGCAGAGGGCGCATGGACTCATGTGCCCATTCAAGTCTCTTGGAAGTCGGTCTTTTTTCGTATCCATTAGTTCGTTTTTAGGCTAGTCTCTTCCGATATGGTTGTCATCTTCAGCAATGGTTGTTGTCCTGGTGTGCTAGCCCTTTGTGGTCTTAGCACGGCAACTTCCCGTCCATCTACTACAAGAAGCTCTTTTCTAAGATAAACCTCCGGTGATGCAGGGGCGAGGAAGGCGGCATGACTTCGGCTCGTGCAAGTGTATGTAGTCGTCGCTAGGTGGTTCGCTGACCTATTTGTAATTTTTATTACGTTTTGTCTTCTTTGTGATTAGTGAAATTTAGCAAAATAAGGCTGTGTAAAAAACACATCTTCCATCGCGACTACTATCATCTAAAATAATTCTGAATCTAATTTATTTTGTGATATCAGTGTGAGACCATCCCTGGCTAAGTTTGTTGATTCTTTCTTATGCTATTCTTTTTAAATAATACCTTTTTAAAATAATTTTCACGAATAATATACGAATTGAAAGATTTGCAATTCTAGCGCGGTGTCAGCATTTGAATAGCCGATAAGGATTTATCGGCTTTTGAATAGCCGACCGGTCCTGTCTGCATTTGAAATACCGACAGGTTATAGGGGAGGTGTGAAGAATAGGGGACTAGTCACCTTTTCAAAAGCAGATAGGGACCAGTCAGCTTTTCAAAAGCAGACAGGGCTGGTCGGCTATTCAAAAGCCGATAAGGACTGGCCGGCTAATCAAATGCCGACACCGCGCTAGAATTGCAAACCTTTCAATTCGTGTATTATTCGTGAAAATTATTTAAAAAAGCATATTATTTAAAAAAATAGCCTTTCTTATCTTTCACATATAAGGTTAATTGGATCGAGTTCAAAAAGTCTAAGCTGTCCAATGACCTATTTGTAAATTTTATTACTTTTGGACTTGTTTGTAATGTTGTTGATGATTATTAATAGATTGAAATTTCACACAAAAAACAAAAAAATGTATTCAATCAATGTATAATTTCTCATTCTTTTTTTGCATCGGAGAATTGACCTCGCAGTCCGGGCACCGTTAAATGTGGAAATGAAGTTTAAGATCGACGTTATCTGTAGCTCATGTTGTATCATAACAAGTGGCCCCCGCCTTTTCTAATACTTCCTCCGTATTAAAAAGGATGTCGCAAGTCTGTTTTAAAATATAAGATGTTTTAGTTTTTATGAGACGAATTTATCTAGATATCTTTATAGGTAAGATGTCTAAATTCATTCGTTTTATAAAAGCTAAAATATATTATATTATGAAACGGAGTGAGTAGCGGGTAGATTAGTACATCGGTCCATTCTTTACATAAACCAAGTTCACTGTTTTCTATATGTTTGCATTAGTCCATTTTTACAGAAAATATACAAAACAATTCCAATGTCTTGGGAAGAAAAATGCATTCAACTACTCCCTCTGACCCAAATTAGTTAACTTAGATTTGTCTAGATTCGATTGTATCTATCAATGATTTAGCATTAGATACATCCGTACCTTTACAAATTTGAGTCAACTAATTTAGGTTGGAGGTAGTAGTTGATTCGCCTCTGGCGGTGGAGGACGGGTGTCCTCCTATTGACCGCGGTGCGGCCGGAGGCCGGTGCCGGACATCTAGCTCTGGCCGTCGATGACTGCAGAGTGTGACTAGCAGGCTCCCCTTGCTAACAACACTTTTGCCGTCCATGGGAGTCTGCTGTCGCCGCCACCTACCCGACTGGCTGACCTCGCGGTTTGTGGTCTATCGCTCCCTGAACCCAAGTTAGCGGATGCCGGGCCGGCGGCCCCGGAAGGTGGACTGCGCGGACGACTCTACGGCGAGCAATGTGCCGGTGGTGATGGTCCTTCTCTTCGGTCATGTGGATGGCGAGGAGCGGGGGGGGGGGGGGGGGGGGGGGAAGGGTCCTGGTGTGGCGGCGCTTGGGCTTTGGCAGCTCCCAGATCGTGTTTCGGAGGCCTAGCTCGAGGTTAGTGGGCGGATCGAGTTCGGGAGCGGCCCAAAGGTTTTTCCGGAGCGAAAGCTCAGTGCCTCGGCACCAACGTTGGTGATGCCTGCGGGTGTCGTAACCCTCTCGAGGGCGCTGTTGTGGGTACCTGCTCCGCACTAGCTCCGCGTGAAAACCCTAGACCGTCGCGGTCTCGACGGCGGCGATACGGTGCGTCGTTGTCCTCTTGGTGGCGTTGTCGTGTAACTCCGGTTTCTCTCGGTCTCGTTTCAGTGTATTCAGTGGCAAACTCTGGCTTTCTGTGTTTTCTTTTTATTTATCTTGATCTGCTTTGTAATGGGTTCTCCCCCCCATTACCTTGTATCGGTTCATCCGTTATGGCTTTATTTTTAAAGCAGAGCAAAAGACTATTTCGTGAAAAAGTAGTTGATTTCTTGGTGTTCTACCATAACCGAATGGAAGAAATATGCCGAGGGCTGGGTATAATATGTATCATCATGATAATAATATTCTATTTTTATTGGAAAAAATGGAAGGAGTAACATCATCCCACTAGTCAGTTTTCTTTCGCTGACATACATCACCTCGATCGCTGTTTCATGATTCAGTGCTAGGTAGGCTCGTAGTACATTTCACCAACCATCACTTGGGGCCAGAGCCCCAGCCCCACTAATTAAACAGAACAGACAAAATGGGCGTGCCATACGGAAGGAGTAGTCCACACTCGACAAGCCGTGGAAGGTGTCAAGATGAACGGACGGTGCTGCTTAACCCAGTACTACGAGAAAAGTGGTCGCTACTACTACACAACTTTGCCGCCGTGTCACGAGAGTCGAGAGACAAGTTCCTCACGCGAAGTCTATCGTCCTAGGCGCAGTGACATCCGTCGTGTTAACAGTAGAAGAGAAAACAGGCCCGGTGCGTTGTTATCAGTTCGTCAGAGGCATCGTCACGAGACTACGAGAGGGAGATGGCAATCATAGAAGATAGAACCGTCATGGATCGTCATTTCTAGAATCATCGATCCATTATATTGGTTGCTTATCATATCATAGAGATGGAGCCATCGTTATCGGTCGAGGTCCCCCGGTCGACACCTTGCGTGTGGCCGATTGAGACGTGCGTACGAACAGACGAACGGGATATGTGCTGCCATGTGGATCTGGCCACGGTTGTTGGAGCTAAGCTAGCTAGGTGAGGTATACGGTACGCTTCAATAACCATGTGCCATGAGCCCATGATGCGACGGCCTCTTTCCCTCCCCGGGCTCGCGTGGACTACGAGAGGAAAACCCTAGCTGCCACCTAACTGTAGCCTTCCTCCTTGCCACCGCTGGACGGCAGCGCCGGCTGAAGGTCACGCGTGGGCGGCGGCGGGGCTTCTCTTGCGCGATGGAGTTGGCGAGGGTTGAAGGCTCCGTCTTGGGAGTCACGTTGACAAGGGGTTGTGGCTGCTGCGGTGGCGGCATGGAGACCTTGCGATGGTGGGCAAGCCAGTGGAGGAGGCGGTCGTCCAGGCGACAAAAGCTGCTGGTGGCGCGGGAGGCGGCCTCCCCGGGAATAGGCGGGAAATCTTGACCGCAAGGTGCTGAGCGCGTGGACGGCAACCAACCTGAGTTGGCGGTGGCGATGCAGGACCGACGCGTTTGGTGCTGGCTACGACGACGGGGCCTCGGCCCAAATCTAGACCTATTTGGGTTCGATCTAGGCGGGACGGGCCCCCCTATCCCATCGGTTCTAGGGGTTTCCAGTGCATCTGGGAACCAACCCCCTGCCCATGCATGGTTGGTGTGCTAGATCCGGCTACCGCCCGACAACCCCATATCAGACAATGTGGTATGCTTGGTGGGCGACGACATCCTCGATTTACCTCGTCGTCTAGGGGCTGGTCGGTTGGTTTCGACCTTTCTCAGACGATCTAGTAGTCTTGTCGTTCTCATGCCATGCACTCAACGGTTGCGAGATCTTGATTGTCGGGGCTGGCAGCCTGAGAAGGTGGGCTGCATGGCATCTCTACGAAGAGTGACATTGCGGTGGTGATTGTCTCTTTCCTTGGCTAGGTGGCTGGCGAGGAACGGATGGCGAGGGATCCTGGGGTTGGTGGTGCTTTGGCTTCGACAACTCCCAGATCGTGTATTGGAGGCCTGACTCAGGGTTAGCGGGCTCCCAAGATACTGGGAATGGTGCGAAGGTTTTTTCGGGGAAAGCCTAGAGCTTCAACGCCAACAGTGGTGATGCCTACGTGTGTTGTAACCCTAACCCTCTTGGAGGCGCTGTTGTGGTCACCTTCTCTGCGCTAGGGCTTCGGTTGAAAACCCTTGATCATTCGGTCTTGATGATGGCGGCATGCGGCGTCTGTACCTTCTTGGGGCATCGTTGTGGAGTTCTGGTCCCTTTCAATTTTGTTTCGATGCCTCGGTGGTAAGTTTAGTTTTTTTTTCTTTTTCTTGTTCGTCTTTGATCTGGTTTGTAAGAGGGTTCTTTCAATCATGTTGTATCAGTTGAGCCGTTTGATCTATATTTATACTGTTTCGAAATGGTGCGCGCTTAGGGCAATTGCCTAACTCAATCGTGGAACCAGCCTACCTTAATTAGAGGAACTGCCACTTGCTAGTATACTAGTAATTGGAGATATTTGCTTCGCGTTAACGCATTATTTGTAGCCGTGAATGTGTAGATGTCGACATGGGATCATCAGCAAGCCCAACTTCAGTTTAGTACATGAACAAGACATGAAACGTAGTCCGTACGTGTTTCTTTTTCCAGATTTCATATTGCTGCGATAGGGTGTTTCTGCTTTTGTACTCCAGTTATCAGATCAAGTTCGGCAGGGCTAGCTCATCGATCGATGGGTCAGCTTGGCCAAGTGGTGCCGCGTCACTCTCCTCATCCGATCCAACTGGTCGACATGATACGTGTCTTGCTTGTCCTGTAGCCGGCGTAGGCGCGTAGCTAACATTCCTAGCCAGCCAGCCAGCGCGGGCGCGGCAATCTAACCAAGATGAACGCATGGGCGGTCACACACGCGTGATTACTATATGCAGGGCATGCAAATCAGGCGATTTAATTAATTACTCGTCGCCAAGCAGTATCGGGCTCAATGAAAATGAAATCTCCAAATTTCACCTCCACGTGCGAACTCGCGGTTAACGGGAGCTTCACCCTTTTTCCGTGTTGTTGTTGTTCTTCTTCTTCTTCTTCAGCGAACCTCACTTCCACCGGTCCCCATTCTCCAGTAAGCCGATGATAGAGAGACAGCCAGTGGCGGTCGATCTGGCTCTGACACTGCTCCTTCCTGCTCGGAGTGTGTTTGTCTCCGTTGGGAACTTGGACGCACTCGCCCATGCCATGCCAATGCCATGCGTGCGTGCCAATCTGGCCCCGATATAATACACGGTTTATGGCAACGGGGTCAGGTTAGCTGATGTCATGCATGACTCACGCCACGAATCTCTCGGTCGACAGTGCTGCTGACTCGTTACTTTGGACTGTACTTGCTCATCAGTTGCTTGCTTGACGTGATCGACTCACTGGCAAAATCACGGCGAAACCGAGCAAAGGAATCTGCTCGGTACATACAGCTAAAAAAAAACGATGAACTTCCCGGAAAAACAAAACAAATCTTCGAATGGACGGGCTCGACTGGGCCTAGGATTAGATCCGTCCTTGTTAGGCTCGACCCAGCCCAGGCCGTGCGCGCATGATTCGCTTCCTCGGGCCCAGGATCGCATCACGCCCACGCGTCGCTCGGGCAGATCGAGCGAGCCGCGCGAGTAAATTGTATAGTCCCACCTCGGATTACCAACTCAACTAGAACCTGTTTAAATCACCACTCGTGGACACAGAGCCTCGCCGGGCCTAGTAGCGTGGGCTTGAACCCTAGCTTTGGGGGGCAGCAGTTTCGGTCGGTGTGAGGTATTGCTGGGCTCCTGTCTTAAGGTAGATCATTTGTGATTGAGGGAGCGTTACCTCTATCCCCGCGAGCTGCCTTTTTTTATCTTTTATTTTTGGGAGCGAAACCTATATCCCTCTAAACTGTTTTTTTCATTATCTTCTATTTTATTTATGTTCGTTTAATTTTCTGTTGATTTTTTTTGCTTTGTAGACATGTATCTTCTCCTTTTTATGACATAATTGTATATAGGATAAATAAAACTATCAAGCTTCTCTCTTCGTCGTCCACTTCCCTTCCATCTCCTTGTCACATGGTCCACCTTTGCGTTGTCGCATATGCATATATGGTGTCGCTAGTGGAAAATATGAGGCAAAAAGCAAATGCCTTGATAGTTGTAGGCTCTGCATAGCGGTGGGCTTTGAACCACCCTGGAGTTTTACGGTCTGCAGATAGTCATCCAACCATGCCTCTGGCTCCTGAAGGCCGTCGTATTTTTGTCGATCACGTGGGACCTTTGAAGTACTTGGGTATAGGTGTTTTGCGAACCCAACAGGTAAAGCAACTCGCGACGCAAAGTTCGCGATCATCGTCTCTTTTAGCAACCGAATACCTTCGGGTGTTGCGCTCTTCCCAAGATTTGTTGACTCTCCGTTGCGTGATATCGTTACTGGTGTCTTGGTTGCGCGAGGATTGCCTGGACCGCACGTGGTGCGGTGAGCTGGACCTTCGGGTCTCTACCACATGCTGATGGCTGTTGCGACGGTGTGCTGATCTGTTGGGTTGCGGAACAATCTCTTGGTCCCCTTGTGCGAGCGATGCTCCAAACATGTCGAGGCCCATGAGGGCGGAGCGGTGGATAGCTGCCCATGGATCATCGGCGGTTGGGTGGCGAGGAGATACGTTTGTGCCGCGACAATGGTTGGTTGAGGTGTCTTGGTCATGATATTTCTTACGGAATCGACGGACATAAAGGATAAATCCAAATCTCAGGTTACCTCACGCCTTCCGTTTTCGGTGATCTTCTGCAGTAGCGAGCCTCTCCTCCTAGGTTGCGTTCCTCATGTGACACTTCAGAGTTGCGGGTGGAGCATAACTGTGCTCGTCATAGACTTGACTCATCGGCTAGCTTTTTTCGTTCCTCTAGTTGCCTCTGCATAGAACCTATTTAAATAGCACTCAAAGAGAACCTATTTAAATAGCACTCGTGTACATAGAACCTCGCCGGGCCTAGTAGCGTGGGCTTGAACCCTAGCTTTGGGGGGCAGCAGTTTCGGTCGGTGTGAGGTATTGCTGGGCTCCCATCTTGGTAGAGCCTGTAACCCTAAAAATCTTTCGCGATTGAGGGAGCGTGACCTCTATCCCTGCGAGCTGCTTTTTTTCATTATCATTTATTTTTAGAAGCGAAACCCCGATCCCTCTAAACTGCTTTTATTTCGTTATCTTTTATTTTATTTATGTTCCTTTAATTTTCTATTGATTTGTTTTGCTTTTTTAAGGAGGATAAGAAAATGTAAAGATTATTTGTTTTTTATATCATAATTGTATAGGATAAATAAAAGTACCTAGCTTCTCTCTCTTCGTCGTCCACTTCCCTTCCATCTCCTTGTCCCATGGTCCACCTTTGCGTTAGTCGCATATATGGTGTCGCCGGTAGAAAATATGAGGCAAAAAGCAAATGCCTTAATTAGTCGTATCAAACAAGGTTTGAGTGCCACAATGCCTGACGGCGAATACAATAGCGATTGGAACAAACATCCTTGGTCGTCGGCGTAGAGTAAGGCCGTCGGCGCCTTTCGGCTCTCCCTAGTGCACCGAGCCAAGCGACGCTGCCTCATATTGTAGCCTTGCGGGTTGCAGTAGTTTGGTCGGCGCGAGCTATTGCTGGTCCCTGCTCTGTGAGGGCCTGCAACCAAGTGTCATTCATGATGGACTCTATCCCGCTAAATTGTTTTTACTACCTTCCTTGTTTTATCATTCCAATTGAGGAGGTAAAATAAAATTCAATGTGTGTAAGTTGTACATGCCAAATTGTGATCCGTTTTCACCGATAAGTTTAGCTCGTTGAAATTTTCCTCACAAGATACCGTTTGACGGACTTTTTTTATGTAATTAAACACTTAGAACACTAGCACTGTGACGTGTACTTCAGCATTTTGGGTGCGGGTACTTTAGTGTGGTAGTGCTTCAGCTTTTAGGGTGCGCATACTTTAGTGTGTTAGTGCATGTGCACTACACCGCAAAGCACACACCCGCTGCATTACATAGTACAATTAGAGAACACTACAAAGTATTTCATGTTCTTCGTGCATCCAGTGTATTTCGTGTATTCCATTTATTTCGCGTGTACTTCTTCGTGTACTCCTTATACATTGTACAATGTAATTGTACCCGACAGAAAGTTCTTTTGGCACCTACCTTAATGACATCTTTATTTTTGAGTCGATGCGAGAAAATCAACCATGAAAAACATTCATGATTGGGAAGCGCTCAACGTTCCTCAAGGGATCAGAACACCCGATCCTCTGCCTCCCCTGATTGACCTGTGTCCCCCGAGACATGGAAACAATCCTCACTTCCAATGACACCTCCCTTGCAACTCCATCAGAGTGTCAACCATTGTGCCCCATAACATCCCCGAAAGCATCGCCGGTACCGGTAGGAAGCACCGTCTTCCCTCCTTGTACGATCGCTATCGCGCCCTTGCAGCATCATCGTCATGCCTTTGCAGCATTTTGTTGCTAGTGGTAGCATCGTGTGCTACCGCCGTAGCACCGCTCGCTTAGGCATGTAGCAAATCTTGCCGCTGCTAGTAGCATCAAGTGCCACCACTCGCTTGGATGGGGAGCAATTTGTGTCGCTGGTGGTAGCATCATGTGCCGCTGCTCGCAACACTGCGCACCCAGGTAGCAAAATGTGTCGCCGGTGGTAGCATCATGTGTCGCTAGTGGGTGCATCATGTGCCGCCACTCCTAGCACCCCTCGCTCGGGCCGGGAGCAATTGTGTCACTGGTGGTAGTATCACATGCTGCCTCTCGTAGCACCGATGTGCTATCCTAGCAACATTGTCACCGACCTATGGTAGCAGCAACGAGCTACTCTTGTAGCACCATCGGCCGCCGCTGGCAACAACGCTATGTACCCTTTGCAGAAACAAAAATGAGGGTAGAGAGAGTATTCATGGCGTTTGCGCGGGTAACGCGAGTGACGGAGGTGGAGGTGAAGAGGGAGCCTGCTTGCATCACGCGGCGCATCGACCAAAATCAGCAGCAACCAATAGAGGAGATATTTGGGGCCGTGGAGCGTGGCTAGGATGCCTATGGTGCTACGTGGCGGGGTGGTTAGTGGGGCCCATGAGAGCGGCGCATCGCACAATCTAGACGCGCCAGTAGGTTCAATGTTTGTGTCATCGCCCTGGACAGGTAGGTGCAGCGTAGCGTGTGTTTTCCTTCATGATTTGGAGATCCTGTTCGAGAACTATTTTGTATTTTGAAAATGGTTCATGATGGAGGTCCGACATGGTATGTGCCTTGCTTGTCCTGGTATGCGTACGTAGCTAACGTTTAGATTGTTTATGGGCCTCAGACGTCACGTGTGACTCTTGAACATTCATACGTATGGCATGCAAATCAGGCACGATTTAATGAGAACCTCGTCTTTTCTGTGTTCTTCAGCAAACCTCACCGATCACCATTGTTCCACATTGCCCAGGAGCAGACTATCTGGCTCTCGTTAGAGCAAGGACAATAGTAGAGCCAACTGCTGGCTATAAGCCATGTTCATGTCATCTAGAGTCAAT
This sequence comes from Avena eriantha, assembly GCA_910589775.1. Taxonomy (NCBI): domain Eukaryota; kingdom Viridiplantae; phylum Streptophyta; class Magnoliopsida; order Poales; family Poaceae; genus Avena; species Avena eriantha. Next base: position 367,085,038 of record OU342740.1, on the reverse strand, counting down.
TTAATAGCCAACATGTACAATAGATATAGATAAAAATATATTATTTTATTATATGGCCCACTTTATACTCTCACATAATGACTAGGAACACGTGCTGCAGCTGGCTGTTAACCAAGAGCAAGGGCAATAGTAGAGCCAACTGGGTGTCATCTAGAGCCAACCTAATAGTCAACATGTACAACCTACTTCTCTTCTCTCTCTTCTTCTCTCTCATCCAACTAAGCACAGATATACTATTTTAAGTAATATAGCATGCTCACTGAATTTTATTGTACTTGCTCTTATTATTCCTTTCTTCTCGGAGGGAGAAAGATGTTGTGTGTCGCCCATGCCAAGCGTTGCGTGCCAATCTGGCCGAGGTATCGGATTAGCTGATGTCATGACTGACATGACGAAACTCTCCGTCGCTCAGTTGCTTTGACGTGACCCGAAAATATCCAATGAACGGACATCTCGGCTGGACCTAGGGTTAGATCTGTGCTTGTTGGACTCTACCCAGGCCGTTCGCACACGGTTTGCTTCCTCAGGCCCAGTTATTGGGCCGCATCAGGCGTACCGCGTACGAACCGCTCGGGAAGATCGAGCGAGCCGCTCGGTTTTACGTGATTGAATTGTCCCACCTCGGATTACATACTCAAAGAGAACCTATTTAAATAGCACTCGTGTACATAGAACCTCGCCGGGCCTAGTAGCGTGGGCTTGAACCCTAGCTTTGGGGGGTAGCAGTTTCGGTCGGTGTGAGGTTATTGCTGGGCTCCCATCTTGGTAGAGCCTGTAACCCTAAAGGTCATTCGTGATTGAGGGAGCGTAACCTCTATCCCTGCGGACTGCTTTTTTTTTGTTTTGCTTCCGCTTCTGAGCCGTGCTCCTCCACCCTAGCAGCTCCTCTGCCCCGCCACTGCCACTTCGCATCTCGCCGTGCTCGTCATTATGACCACCAGCAGCAGCTCATCGTCATGATATCCGGCAGAAGTTCCACAGCTCACCACGCTTGTCATCGTGATCTCCCAGCAGCAGCTCACCAGTCACCACGCTCATAGTCATGATCTCGCAGCAGCAATGCACCTGGCCAGAATCACAGTACACAGTTACACTTGTGTTAGATACATCATCGTACCAGAATTAAACAACATGTGTCAACTATGAATCAGGGCCGTATCTGAGAAAATAGGGGCCCAGTGCAAAAACAGAAATTAGGCCCTCGACATGAATGCTAGCGAAAACCTACTCCAAAGTGCCATGTACTACTGAAAATGGAAACAAAATGGGGTGAAAAACCTTCGATTGATTTCTCCACCTCTTGATGTATCGGCGTTCGGCAAGAGTGCAGGCCTCCAACTCCGATCCATGTACCCACATTATAAGTACGGAAGTACAGTAGGCAACAAGGGACCAGTCATCAGAGGAAGCAGAGCAGAGAGATCGAGATATTTAAATGAAAACATCAAATAGATAGACGCTAGATTAATAAGAGTGCAGGTCTATTCCACGTAAGCGCCGTGGTTGGAAGATGAACAAAATTAGGCTCGCCCAGCATGAGAAAGAAAGGGCAGAGAGAGACGTGTGTGAGTTGGGGCCGATTGAGTTAATTCGGTTGCCGACTTCGAGGCAGCAGACAGCAGTACTTCATCGAATTAGACCCAACTAAACAGGTGATTAGCGTTATTAAGTGAGTACGTAGTATTAGTTTAACACGAAAATTGGGGGCCCTACTGATCTGGAGGCCCTGTGCTGTCGCACTTCCGCACATGCGTGCGGTACGGGCCTGCTATGAATCAAATAAAGAAACAAACAACTTATGTGAGAATTAATTTACTTCATGTGCAATAATAATGACAGAGCTTAATAATGGAATGCTACCCTCAAATTTTACTTCAAGTATGATGGCCTTACTGTGCAAAGCTTAGTTGTAAATCATTACTGTGCAATCGAACATTCGTCATCAGGTGAATTGCATATGAACATACAAAACTAAACATACTGTAAGCATGATGGCCTTACTTTTGCCAGCATATACGATAAATAAGCCATGAGAGCCTTTAGGCTACCTCCCGGTCAGTACTAGTAGCCATGAGAACCAACATCACCGAAGTTCAAATTATAGCTGGCTCAAATTAAGCATTGTCGTCAGAATCCATATGTACTCCTTTAGGCATCTAGCTGGCTAGTAAGTCATTAAAGGCGTGTTAATCCACTATGCATAGAACAACGTGCATTTTTCTCACAACATGCATCATCTGCATGTTATTCCTTATTATTTTCTAAGTAACCTGGGCTACATTTTTGGCACAGAGTCATACATACATTAGGAACAGCTAACTGAACCTGAAGTACACCACCAAAAAAAATTGCATCTACCGTTGCTAATGAAATAATTGCATAAAACGTGGAGGGAGTTAGCATTTAAACTCTGACAGAGACTCAGTTGCCTACTCCCGCAACCTCTGATAATGGTGGTGAGTGAAAAAAATTGACTACAATGAGTTTGCATTCCTAAACAAACTTCACAATGAGTTTAGCATATTTGGACAGCTCGCTCGACTCTAGGCACACAAAGAAGCTTAATGTGAAGGCTCAGCACTAAAGAGAGCTTGTCAAAACATTATGCCAGTAAAAGCTCACCACTAAACATTTTACGGAGGCAAGGGCGACACGCTCAAGCGACACTCCCTGTAGGTGAAACAAAAGCTATGTTTCAGTACATCAAGTTCCAAAGAGTAATCCATCTTCTGGTACACTAACAAATAGCAGTTCACTATCAAATGAAAATGACAAACTCCCTGCAGGTGATGTTTCAGCTGAATGTGAACACTAGGAACAACATGTGCTGGAGTAATACTGTAGGTGCAAGTTAATCAGCGATAGGAACATGTGCTAGAGTATTACTGTAGTGCAAGTTTCCGAATGTGAACACTAGAAAACAACATGTGCTGGAGTACTGATTTTAACTAGAGCACTACTCCAAGTAAAACAACATGTGCTAGAGTAACTTGACAGTACCTTGCAATATTTTCAATATTCAGAATTTAGCTACCCAAGAATTTAGTTTGTCAGGACAGCTACAGAATTCAGAGATATCAAACTGACATATTTTTTATTATGGCACCAAAATTAAGAGAGATCAAACTGACTGTTAGGAGTACTGCGAGGTAATCAGGCAAAATGAAACTAATGCAGCATTTAACTAAGAGTAGTACATCTCTTCTAGTCTTCAAGGCATTTAAATCACGTTAGCTGAGCTTATTGACTGAAGCCAGCAAGCAAAATCCCCCTCGTCTCTCAGTCCCAGGAGTCCAAGGCCTTGCTACTGGAATCCACCGTGGTCACTGCACCACCACAGAGAACATAATCCGTGAGATTTGATTTGGGAACGAACCAAAACAAAAACAAAAAATGATTTTTTTAGTGAAGGCAAGAACACTACTCCCTGGGGAGTGGCTGGCTGTGGCACGGGTTCGTCGCCAGATCCAACGCTCGCCAGAATGTGTCTGATGGAGCCGCAGTCGCCGGACCAGTGGAGAAGAGGCCGCAGTCGCCGGACCAGTGGAGAAAAGGCCGCAGTCGCAAGAAAGATTGGTTTTTTAGTTCACGGATGGAGACCGGGCCGCGTGCGCCGCTATGGTTCGTGGATGGAGACGACAGACTACAGCGCAGCGACCAGCGAGTGATGGGTAATGGAGGGTAGAGGCGCGGGACGGCATGCGGAACGGGCCAAGCCGTGCTGGCCGGCGAGGGAGCGGTGGGGAATGGAGGGGATGCTCGCGGGCCGGCGAGGGAGCGGTGGGGAACGGAGGATGTGAGCAAACCTGGCCAACGGGCCGTGCCCCCGGCGGGCCAGCCCGCGGCACGCTATTTCGGCCTGGCACGGCACGTGGAAGACGGGCCCGTGCCGGCCCGTGGCCCGGCTGGGGCCGCAGCCTCAGGCACGCGTGCCGGCCCGGCACGGCCGTTTAGCATTTGGTTGGGACTACAAGATAATATTAATCAAAAAAGAAGGGACTGGGGTTCAAACTCAACCTTCCCCAATTCTACGCATCACTGATCCACCGGACCACTAGTCCTTATGTGCTATATAAGAAATTTGGCCGAACTTAACCATTTCCCGTTCCGCGCTGCTCTAAAACAGAAGGTGGGCCGACGTGTTTCGCGTGCCTAACGGGCCAACGTGCCGGCCCGGTAGAGTTGGGGCCGTGCCCAGGCCTCGAGGCCAGGCCCCCGTGCCGGCCCGGCACGGCCCGCGAGCTTGACGGGCCATGGCGTGCCATTCCGGGCCAGACACGTGAAGGCAATGCCGGGCCGGCCCGTTGGCCAGGTTTGGATGTGAGGTAGGAGACGAAGGAGTGCTTGTCTTGACTCTTTCTTAGGCCCAGAGTTATTGGGCCCGAAACGCCCACGCACGGCTCGGGCTGATCGAGCTAGCCGCGTTAGCTGAGTGCTAGGTTCAGATATAAGCCTATTTAGATAACTAGTTTAGTTTTCTAAAAAAGTTTACATTTCAAAATGGAGGTAGTAGTAAATTGTATTGTCCCACCTCGGATTAATCAACGTGAACCTGTTTAAATCTGGACACATGGACGCAGAACCTCACCGAGCCTAGTAGCGTGGGGCTTTAACACTAGCTTTGGGGGTAGTACTTTCAGTCGGTGTGAGGTATTGCTCGGCTCCCGTATTGGTAGAGACTGTAACCCTAAAGATCATTTGCGATTTGCGATCGAGGGCTACGAGCTATCTTTTTTTATTATTGTTTCATTTTACTGGACTTGGATATAATATTTTACATTAATTATATTTATTCCACATTTCTTGCTAATAATATTTTTGTTCCACGTGGTTTCCTTTTATCATTGTTTTGTTTTCTATTTCTATATTATGAATCACTAATATTCGATTTGAATATAATATTTTACATTAATCATTTTTATTCCACATTTCTTGCTAATAATATTTTTATTCCACGTGTCTTTTTGTAATTGTTTCGTGGTCATATGTCTAACTTTTGTTTGATTTACTTCTGATATTGATTTGTTTTGCTTTCTACACACATATCTTCTCTTTTTATTTCATAATTATATTAATAAACATAAAGCTATGTAGCTTCATTATTGAGCATCTTCTTCCCTACTTTCTTCTCATCATCCCACTGTCCACCTTTGCGTTGTCGCATATAGAGTAATTCGTATGAGCGATCCTAATTCTTTTGCCACATCTTCACTTAGTCATTATTCTTTGAAATTGCATATTTACATTATAAATCTTTTATAAATGATTCACTCGAGGTCTTAAATTGGTTTGACCGGTGCCATGTCGACGGCAAGGCCCACAAGACCCACAAGACGTACATGACACCACCACAGATTTGCGCATAAGCCTCTAAGGTTGTATTTTTTCTAAAACACGATCCCTAAGTGATATTTCACAAATTTGAATTGAGTTGGTGATGATCGCTTTCCGCGTATACGTTTCTCATTTACTTTAAACATTGCTCCCAAGGTAATTTGTACTTCTGATTGATTGCACTAATTTCCTTGCTTCATATTAAAAAATAATTCAAGAGTGCGCCGAAGGCATACCATAATTTTATAGAAGGCGGAATTTTTAAGTACAAGACGACTACTACTCGTTGCAACGAGCGTAATACAGACTCCACCCTAGGGCTAGTCCGAAGACAGCCACCACAATCAGAACGACTACACCACAAAATATCTTGATATAAACTAAGCAACAAGGCCATGTCTCGACTAGTGTTGAGCGTTTCTGAAGATTGAAGCTTCATCTAAACTCTCGTTGCCAACGCACCATCATCAAGAAGAGAAACGGCGATACTTGGTTGGCCTGAGGAAAGCAAAAACTCAGGCATGCCCCTGATGGCGTGCATTGTGCCCTTGTAGCTCAAATTTGGACAGCAGCAAGAACTGGAGGAGGGTAACCTGGAACCGCGATGACATATCTCCAAACATGGTGCTCCCAACTGAATGATGATGTCGAGGGCACCGCCATCGCGCTGATCAAACTATTGACCTAGGCTTTCGCCCAGAGATACGTACCAAACCGGAGAGGGAGAGAGCAGTGTCGATACACCTTGGCAATGCCTCCAAGGAGGGGAACGACACACATGGGCACCGTCGTCGCTAGACATTCATCTGTATCGCCGAACTCCTCCCTCCCTACCTACCAGATTGTGGAAACCTTCCATGTTTGTTCACACCACCACCACCACAGCACCTCGGTGTCGAAGCCAAAATGCCATGGTCCACCATGCTGACCTGCACGGTATCACCCCATTTTTCAAAAATACTAGGCCACTTTGCATGGAAAATATCCCAACCGGGTATCTTAAACCTTTCCATCCACCCACTCGTGAAAAAGATAAATTTCTATCAAATCGATAGAAAGTGGGTCAGATTTGAACTACATATACATGATTTGATGCTCATGATTTTTCACAAAAATCATTTTTAGATTTAAAATATGCTATTTCATTAAAGTTCCAATGCAAGTTTAGCGAGGATTCAAAAGGGATTTTTAAAAGATTTGAACAATATTAATTGAATTTTATTTGGAAAACCTTACAGTACACTATTAAAATATACATGATGCATGATTAAAAACATGATATAATTCTTCTCATTTTTCTGATCGATTTAGACATATTATTTATCGAATTCCGATTTACGGATTTAAAGATATAAACTTTTTCAGATTAAATAGAAAAGGCAAAAATTATTTACTTTATTGTTATTTGAAATCAAGATTATTATTACTTATTTATTTTTGTTTACTTAAATAATTGTTTGAAATTTGAAAAATAAAAGCGTGTGACACCATCACCATGGTCCAAAGGTTAATAGGATTGATGCGGTAGTATTATTAAAAAGGTCTAATTTCTTTATCGAAATCTCATCAGGAAGGACCAACAAAGTTAAACGTGCTAGGACTAGAGTACTGTGAGGATTGGTGACCGATCAGGAAGTTTGACCAGAAGTGCAATTTAGTCGAAGATTTAGCATACTTAGAGTTTAAAAAAAGATTGTGAGATTAGCAAATCAAACAATTCAAAAAATTATGTAATTTTTTGGTTTTTTTGGAAAATAAAATCACTACTAGGAAACGCCTCTTCTATGGCGCATGTAAATCTATCTTCTGTGGCGCATATGTGTGTCGCCACTGTTACCCCGCCACTAATATCTGCTTCATGTGGCACATATAGATATGCTTCTGTGTCGCATTTCTGCATATGCGCCACAGGAATATGTTCAGTGGCGCATATAATCCAATGCGCCACAGAATCTATATGCGCCACAGATACCTTTTCTATATGCGCCACTGAATACATTACATGTATTCAAAATAAAATATATTTCTGGTGTATAATAAGGTATTTATACATGATTTATACAGTATTTATCTAGATCAGTATAAATAATACATTGCACATGTAGTAGATGAAAACCGACATATAATACAAACACAAGTATAATGTCATCACACTTAGAGCCCGATCGAGATACATATATAGTGTCAAGTACCGAATTTTTACACAAGTGCCGAATACAAAGTTCATATCATCTCACATTACAAATATGAAGTGGCCACCGCCGCCTACACTAGGATCAAATAAAATACATCTGTGATAATGGTGAGCAAGAGCATTAGCCCGACCAATATCTTCATCCAGTTCTTCTTCCATAGGTGGTTCCTCTACTTGGCTATCGCCTCCTCTCTAGTCGCGTATCCTTTGTAGATGTTGCCGCTGAACTTGTTTACTTGTTTGTGACAACCCTCCCACTTCTCGTAGACTTCTAGAACTCTATCCATGTACACCACATACCACCTCGTCGCCATCTCTATAGACGACAAGGCATATTAGTAAAAATACAACGAAAAGAATTAATAAAGGGTTCACATCCATATATATATATATATATATATATATATGTTCACAGAATATAAAACAAAGGATCCATAAACCTAAAAGATAGATCATCATAGAAGCAATAAGTTCAACGACAACACAACCACAAGGTAGTTTAAGTCTAACAACAATGACCATTTTGACCACAAGATAGTAAAGTTTATGACACACACACTAATACAGCAGGCGTCCATCAAGAATATACACACACTGGATCATGCTAGAGGCACACATCGATCATGAAGACTTCCTCTTCTCGCTCGGCTTCGGGAACGGTAGATAGCCCTCTTTCGTCATCCGCGTCCTTGTGTCACCCTGCTTACGGAGACGTTCTTCGATCTCCCTCGTAGTCAACCCTCTGGCTTGTTGTAGGGCACCCCCCTTATGTTGACATCTTCAATGATAATTTGTGACAACTTTATCTGAATGTGATGGAAGTCTTCTCTAAGATCATCATTGTCGATTCGCACCAAAGTTTCGGCCCATCCTCGGAGACTAGATGGCAGCGTTAGGTTCTGGCAATCCCGAACATAGCCTTTAAGGTGATGGAGGACGTAGAAGGCCTCCTTGGCACTTGACGCAGGGGAACTCGAGCACGTGCTTGAACACGTGTTTACCATCCTTGATACATTCCCCCTTATCTACGAAGGTGCATCCCTTCTTGACGTAGCCTTCGAGAGCCTCATTGAGAACACCCCTTATTCTGGTGTAGTCTTTCTTCTTCGTCAAACTCCCCGAGTCGAAATACGTGGCTATCGAATACCTTGGGGCAAGGACGATAAGTGTGCAGTATTTGTCTCTGCGCAACACAATTGGAACGGAATGTTGGAAAACGAGCAAATGAATAAATCTATAAGAAATGCATAAGTTACGGTGGCAATGAGCGAGTGTGTGTACTTACTCGGGAAAGAAAGGCAAAAGAAGTGTGCCCTTCCTCTTGTTGTCCACCATGAACTTCTCGAGGTACGCCGTCGCCTTGGTCCGTGTCTCTGATCCTTCGACCAACTAGCTGTCCTGCATGTAGTAGGGATCCACTATCGCGATTTTCGGGGTACTCGCTCTCTTGATCTTGATCGCCAGATTGAGCGCGTATAGGCGGACCAAGTTATAGTCCAGCCATTTCGTGAGAAACAGCTTGAATATGTCCTCGAACGCTATGAAGAATATATCCGCGGGGGTTCATCGACGAAGCCCACGTCCAATGGCACCTTGGCCGTGAAAACCGGGTAATTTGGATCTTCGTCTTTAAGAAGGAGGCCCTCTAGTGTCTTGACACCCTCGTGCAAAGTTAACATGGCTCCAACCGCAATGTGGAGCATATCAGGAGTCAATATCGGATCACCAGCTACATGCACTCGGGGCAAGCCATATTGTGTGGATGGTACGACGACGGTGTCCTGACCTCAGATCCTCTTCGGAAGAGGCTAGCTCGCACCCTTATTATTATTATTACATCTCTTCATGTAGTGCTTCTTCTTCACAACAGTGTCAGCCACTGCCATGTGCTCACCAGCCGCCGTTCGGAGTGATTTGGGACTGAAAACAAATCCTGGTTTCTCTTGTGGTGGATCGGCAGCCAGAGGCATCTCTTGAGAAAGACCATGGAAGACTAGACACTGCGTGCATGTATTGGGCCGACCATCTTGATGGTCGTCGCGAGCTGTGAAGGGTTCTTCATCCACAGAAGGCATATACAATCATTTGGCGGCGCCGGTGTTGATGAAGTCGTCAACGTTGACCAATTCATCATCATCTTCATGGGTGCCATCATGTGGTGGTGGTAGCGGGTGTTGGGGTTCCGCGCATAAAAATAATAAATTTTACTCTACGCCCCTGAACCCCTGAAGCTGCTAGGACCTATCTATTAATAATACAGTAACAGGAGGGGCTTTTCACGAACTTACCCTTGAAGACCGAAAAGCGTTGTCAACGCTCAGGAGAGCGTGGTTGATGTAGACGAGCCGAAGCCGACCTCAAGGTCGTGATGAAGTCCTTGCGCTCCTTCTGGCTCCAACGACTTGAGTGCCTCAAGTGCGACACCTCGCGGGGAGTTACACATGTCCGGTGCTTGACGATGACTCCCGCTTCCCCGATCCAGCAGCAGTTGCGGAAGTAGAGCTCCCGGATCCGAATCCCGCAGCACGACGGCGCTCCGCGGTGAAGATGTCTCTCGCTCGCGCATTCCAGACTTGGGACCACGGTCACGAGAAAGAGAGGGGGAGAGAGAAAAATATCAATTAGAGGTCCTCCCAAAAGTGGGGAGACCTTTATTGATTATTGGTGTATTTTTCTAGGCCAAATACCCCACTTTATATAGGGGGAGGGGAGGTACTACCTCCCTCAAAGTCCCGGGGTGGGACTAAAGGAGAGGAGGGGGTGGGGTGGCCGCCGGCCAGCCCCTAGTGGGCCCTGCAGGGGGGCAATGCCCAGCCGGCCAGCCCCCTTGGCCCCTCTCCCTTTGTCCTTTCCCCTAATGGGCCTTCTCCCTCCGGAATTGGCCCATTAAGCCTTTGACCATTAAAATTGATTTTCTCTTTATTAAATAATTATGAATAAATGATTAAATCAATATTTAAACATTCATTCACATATTATTCAATCTCGTGGCTATGGAACACCTTCCACCTCCACTCCGGTCATCCTCCAGATTTACCGAAACCCTTTCGGTTTTCTCCCTTCTCTTCTTCGGTGATTCCACCAATCCTATAAACACTCTCTAAGCATCATCAAGCCCTTAAGCGTGATACCCCACGGTTCGGGAACACTCCAGACATGGTTGGGACACTCCCGCGCCAATGATCGACAGAGGGACCTGGATGGCCATGTGACCCCTGTGTGTTCCACGAAGATCATTCGTTGTTTGAACCGGGACAGTCGTGTCTTATTCCCTTTGTCACTCGATACTTGCATTGTCCGAGATCTGATCAATGACATCAACATGTCGTGTTCAATCTTGTTACTGAACAACGCTACTTAACTCGTTCCGACGAGTGATATCCCCGTGATCTAATCACACGTTGCGCAGCTATTGGATATAACTTCTCCGAGTGGGCCCTTTAGTATCTTTCCGTCACATGGACGGACAAATCCCGCTCTTGACATATATTGCCTCTACGGTTTCCTCTGAGTACCTGAACACACCTTTATAACCACCGTTTTACCAGATGGTGTTTGATGCTATCTAAGCACTCTCGGGAGACAGTGATTGATATAGTCTCACGGTCTAAGGAATAGTCTACGAGGATCCATTTCTAATCATCGTAACTTGAACTTCGTGACATGATCGGGTCACGATGTTTAGGTTGGGTATTGGTTCATCATCTCATTCTCAGAAGACCTCATTTCCAACTGGCATAAATGCCACATGATCAGGAAACATGATCATCTGTTGACCAATGAACCAGTGACTAGAGTTTCACTAGAAACCCCTGGTTGTTTGTATATCACACGTGTATTGATGTTTCCACTCAACACAGTTATAGCATGATATAAAACTTAATCATAAACTATATGAAATATGATAATAGTCCTTACTACTATTTGTCTCTAGGGCATATTTCCAACAGTGGGGGCGACGGCGGTTGTGGCACAACGTCTTTGCCATGTGGTGGTGCACACGCTGCCAAGAGTTGCTAGTGACGGCTGGTGGTGGCGACAACGGTGGCTGATGGCTTCCGAGGTGGTGGCCGGGCGATCGATCTAGAGGTGGCGCCGGTGCTCCTCCCGAAAGACGAATTTGGGTCTTCAGCCATGTCAAGGGCCAGTTGTAGCATTCTCCAAGGGTCTTGTGTTCGTCGGCTCCCTGATGTTGAAAGGGGGGGGGGGTCCATGTCGTCGCACCCTGGCAACACCCGAGCCAACCTGGCCCTCATCACGTCATCATCCATTGGATTGTTGTGCATCGTGTGGATCGCTGGTTGTATGAGAGTGCCCTTGGCAACATCCTTCAACTCACTGCCGACATCTTTAAGTAGGAGTATGCAAGAAGTGTCCTGAGGCAAAACATGTTGTTGGGCGTCATGAGATGGCAGCTGTCATGCATCAAAGGCATAAAGGATATGACGTGCACTAACTAATTAGTTACCTTGGTGATGGCGTGGATCTTGGCTAATGTAGAGACACGGCCGATGCCGGTGGCTGGCCTATCATCATCTGCAATCTCTCGCTCGGGTGCCTCACGAAGCACCACCACCGTCGGCTGTGCCTTATTGGTATCTTTGGTAGGAGAGGGCGTCGGTGTGACCAAAATGAGCGTCTGCGTCCCGATGCTGACGGCCGGTGGGGTCACCAGGTCCGGCGACACGGTAACATTGATGCCCGAGTTGCTGCCGCTTAAGCTGGGCAGATGTATCGGCCCCTGTCGACCTCCCGCATTCCAAGCAGTAAGCCCCTCGAAAAACTTAGGGGGGATCATCGAGCGGAGCTTCTCGTGCACTAACTTGTCCACCGTTTTCTCGTCCATCGCCTTTTCCTCCAGTGTCTGCACCTTCATCTTCAGCTCTTCAATATCGGCTTTATCCTTAGCCGCCAACTGGTTCTTCCTCTCCCTTCTTTTCTTGGCGTCCTCTTTGTAGTACTCCTTGAACTTCATACTCGTACCGAAGCCGGACACACGGCCAGCTGAGGACGGCGGCAACCCCTTGTCCCTCTTCTTGTAAGCATTGGTCGCCCTGTTGAAAACCGTGTCCCGTGGCTCCGTCGAATCCTAGGACGACTCTGTGGCAGTAGCGTTCAGTTCATCCTCCTGTAGAGACAAGGAAAGGTGAACCCATTTAGATTCTTGGCTTCATTATTTTAATCTTTCGTAGAAGGCGTATGTGGGGGATTGTTCAGTTGCCTTTTCTAAACCAACCCGTGAAGCTGAAGTTGTGCTCTCTGGTTACGTCTCCCTTCTTCCTCGGCTGGCCCAGGTCGATGTACTCCTACTCGATTAAGCTTCTGTGCTCTTCGACCCAAGGGCCGACCACTTCCATGTGTTGTAGCGCGACTCGGTGTGCCCTTTCAAAACAAGTGCGTCAACAATCAATGCCGACATGCAGTGAGCGACAGCCCTCACGGTGACCATATCCACCGAGCCTGCCGAGGTGCTTCTTTGTGGGTATTCCAACATCCTCGTTCTCGGTGGTTAGATAATTCTGGCAGAAGGAGATGCACTCGTAGATCAGAAAGCCCTTGGCTATGCTTCCATCTGGACGATACCTGTTGCGAACGAATCCTTTGATGACACCGTTTAGCCTTTCAAATGGCATCATGTTGTTCAGGAATGTCGGCCCGAGCTGGATGATGTCATCCACGACATGTACAAGAAGATGCACCATGATGTGGAAGAATGCGAGCGGGAAGTAAATCTCAAGCTCGCATAGTATCATCACGATATCTTCCTGTAGCCTATCGAGCTGCTTCACACCGATCGACTTCCTAGATATGACGTCGAAAAAGTTACAGAGGCCAAACAACGTCTCACGGACATGCTCGTCCATTATCCCATGGATCGCAACAGGGAGTATCTGCGTCATCAGCACGTGACAGTCGTGAGACTTCATACCGCTGAACCTCTTCTTCGCCACGTCCATATATCTGCTTATCTTCCCCGAGTAAACGTGAGGAACTTTCACTCCTAAGAGGCACCTGAAAAACTACTCGAGCTCCTCCAGACTCAGAGTGAAGCAGGCAGAGCGAAGCACCACCTCATTCTTCTTAACTCTTTTGCGGCGACCTTGAGTCCCTTCCGTCTGATCATCATCATCATCAATATCAGGGTACTGAAGATCTTTCTTGATGCCAAGCAATTTAAGGTCCTTTCTTGCTTTCGGCCCATCCTTGGTCCTCTCCGGCATGTTCAGTAGAGTGCGAAGCAGACTCTCAGTAACGTTCTTCGTGATGTGCATTACATCGAGGCTATGGGGAGTGTGAAGGACCTTCCAATACGGCAAGTCCCAGAAAACAGACCTTGCTTTCCATACACCCAGCAGCGGCTTTGTCCTCGGTCGTTTTTTTCCAGGCGCAGGGCAATCTACCCAATTATTCAAAAGCTCCTCGATTTCTTCGCAGCTCCTCGGACATGGGGCTCTTTTGAGCTCGTCCTTACCATTGAACATGTCACCACGTTTTCTCCACGGGTGATCCATGCGGAGCCACTTTCGAGTACCTTGGAACACGGTTTTCGAAGAACCGGGATCCCTTGGTAGCTGGAGATGCGGTGTCTCATCCATGCACTTGACGCATGCATTGTGTACGTGGTTCACTTGGGCCGATATATATGCGTAACCAGGATAGTCCTGCACGGTCGTGAGCAACGCGGCTCTCAGATGGAAATATTCTTTAGTGTAGGCGTCCCACGTACGGGCCGACGTCTCCCACAAGCTAGCTAACTCCTCTCTCAATAGCCCGAGATACAGATGCATATCGATACCTGGTTGTTTTGGCCCCTGAATAAGAATGCTCATGTGTACATATCTTTGCTTCGTGCATAGCCACGGGGGGAGGTTGTACGGCCATACAAACATGGGCCAGGTGCTATGCGTGCTACTCTGGTTTCCAAAAGGATTGAGTCCATCGGTGCGCATACCCAGCCTGACGTTCCTTGCATTGCCCCCGAACTCTTCGAACTCGATGTCTAATGCATTCCACTGGCTAGCGTCTGAAGGGTGTGTCAGGATCTTGCCCTTCTCTAGATCATCTTCGGGTTTCTCTCTTTCCGCGTGCCATTGCATGAGCTTTGCTTCCTTAGGATCTACGAAATATCGCTGCAGACGGGGGGTGATAGAAAAGTACCATACCACTTTTCGAGGAACTTTCTTGTTTCCTCTCTTGTATCGTCCTTGGCCACACACCGGACATGTGATTCTATCCGCGTACTCGTTCCGATAAAGTGCGCAATCATTGATGCATGCGTGGTATTTAATATGTGGTAGGTCGAGAGGGCACACGATTTTCTTGGCCTCCTCGATTGGCAATGTGTTCCCCTTAGGAAGTCGGTCTTCCCAGTATTCCATGTTCGTGTTGAAGCTCACATCGGTCCATTTGTGTTCGGGCTTCATCTCTAGAGCCTTGAGCGTTACACTCAAACGTGTATCCTCGGGGCGACACCCAGGATACAATGGAGTCATCCCGTCTACCTCCATTTGGGCCAGCTTGTATTTCTCTCTGGCTGCAGCTTTGTCGTTGCTCGTCTCCTTGAGGAGCAGTTCTTGAACATGAGGGTCCTTCAAGACCGAAGTTAGCAGTGTCTGTGTGTTCGTGTCTTCTCCTTCTTCATGATGATCATGCCCGTCACCATCTCCTTCTCCATGCTGATCATGCCCGCCGACATCTCTTTCGTCATGATGATCATGCCCGGTAGACTCTTCGTCTTCTTTCCCGCCCACGTCTTCGTGACTACCATGTCCTACCGGCGCCTCATTGAGGTCACGCATGAAACCGCGCCTGAGAAGGTGATCCTCCAATTGTCCAGATTCAGGGTCGATCCAGCGCTGTAGTTTGCATGTTTGACATGGACATCTTATCATGGTCTTGTTTTTCAGAATCATGTCCTCCTTTGCGTCTTTCTTGTACCTAGCAATTCGACCTTCGCTCATCGTGAGGACCATGGTTGCCTGAGCGGTCAAAATAGAGAGTATAGGTGAGAACCACACCATCTGAACACACACATGCATGAATGCTAGCCGGAAAAAATTCGGCATGACCTTTCCTAAAATTAGAACATATGGGTAGTGCAAAAGTTTGCCGAAATGGAAATGATTCAACATTTCGGCAAACATCCATGCAACCACACCGGCCGGGACAACAACAAACAAGCAACAAAAAACTTCCTCCCATTGCAAACATTCATGCACCACACAAGCATCGTCTCGCCATGGATCGCACACACACACCGCCCGCGCGACAAGCTTCACCTACATGTTCATGGCCAAGTACTCACCTAGTAGACACAATAATAGCGAGACGAGACCGCGCGATGAGAGAGTGTGGAAAAATAGATCTACAAGTTGGTGGAGAGGAAATTAGTAAACAAATAGACATGTGAGAGAGAAAAGTAAGGAACTTTTAGATCTACAAGTTGGAGGGAAGCTTCCACTTACCAATCTATGGACTAAAGTAGGTTTAGTTACAACAAAATGGAGAAACTATGGGCAAAATGGGGTGTGAGGGAGGAGGAAGACGAGTTGGGAGGAGGTAGAAAGGAAGAGATGTGAAATGGGTGGTGGTGGATAGATAAGGTGGGAGCTTTGTCACCTTTTTAACATGGATCTGGACGCCCTCATATGTGGCGCATATGGAGGAAATGCGCCACAGATGCTCAAACTTCAGTGGCGCATAAGTCCATATGCGCCACAGAAGTGGGTGAATTAGATTCCGTGTGGTGGGGCCCTCCTCCATGTTCTGTGGCGCATGTGAGGATATGCGCCACAGAAGTGAAACATATATGTGGCGCATACCCTTACATGCACCACAGATCGTGGGTGAATTAGATTCCATGGTGGAGCCCTCCTCCATGTTCTATGGCGCATAGTGAAATATGCGCCACAGACGAGGCAACTTATGTGGCGCATATCTCATTATGCGCCACAGAACTTTGATCGCCCCACCCCGGCTGGCGGGTCCTACCAATCATCTGTGACGCATATTGTATGAAGTGCGCCACAGAACTTCTAAGTTTCTGTGGCGCATGCTTCTTAGTGCGCAAGTCTCTGTGACGCATGGATTTACATATGCGCCACGGATTAACTTGTCTATCTATAGGCTGTTTCCTAGTAGTGACTAGCCGTCAGCGTATCCAAACAGCCGTTAGCTGTCTAGATGGGATCCATCTACGCTATGCCAACGACTTAGCAGTCTATGCCGACAGCTTTACTACAACGACGGTAATTAACGTTGTGCTACGCGGATGGAAATTTGTCATATGCCAACGGCTTCCGGCCGTCGGTGTAGTGACGCGTTCCTGTAGTGTGCCCACCATCTTCTCCTGTGTCGCTTCTAGTTCTATTTATCGCTAATAATTCTCAATATACAAAGTGTTTGAATGACCACACATTAAGTTAAACGTGCAATTACACACGTGCTTTTCACGCGTGACCGATTATACCCATTTCCTTGCTTCATCACATATTTACATATTCCCTAGGATACTTCGTAACAACATTACATTTGTCCTCATAAACAAGACAACTAACCATTTATACATGCATGTTGCTTCGTAAACTGCGAGTCGCCTCTCGACATTGGATTATTGCTCGATCCTGTGAACGGTGTCCTTCTGTAATGACCCATCTTGCGAATCTATGTGAAGTGTGTTAGCATCATGTATTGCATTGCATTTCATCTGGTGGCATCATGGAATTTAGTTGCATGGTAAACTTCTCAAAGCTCGCAATTTGCAAAGTTTTAGAATCTACGATTAAACTTTTTTTTCGAAATGGAGGACGAGAACCAGCTTCTGCATCGGAAAAATGCATATGATCTTCTTTATTATTTTATTTAACAAAGTATTGATAGACAAGGAACATCAAAAAACCCGAAACCACCCCACAACACCTAAAAATCCAGCATGGGTGAAGATCATGTCAGTATGGCTTATGCCCTAAAAACGTGAAAAAAAACATCGAATTAGGAGCCTAAGACATTGCATACCCCAAGACACCCTCTAAGTGAAACATGAGCGCTCATCCGGTCAAGAAGATTTCTAACGAGAACCTCATTCACATAATACAGAGGCCTTCACCACCATCAGACCGCTGCGAGCCAACTTTAGTACAAAGATATGTAGGCCTCGTTAGGCCTACCACCGACAGTGCCACAACGCCTCTGCCCCACGCGAGTCCGTCATGGCACGTCCAACACCGATACCCCGCTTCTCCATGCCACCAATACTCACTGTCATCAACGAGGTAGATGTATACCGCTCCACCTCTGGCCTCCTCCATCCAGCTACTGCTCCAAAAACAATGCCTCATGAGGAAGAATGATGCCTAAAGCACCGCCATAGTCTAATTCCAGATACCCGGGTCTAGGATTTTCCTTGGAGCAGTGTGAGTAAGTAGATGGTGGTTGCATCGGCGATTTATTTAACAAGATAACAACATGTAGATGCCACCATCGCATGTCATTACTGGAGTCAGAGCACAGTTTTCATCGGTAGCCATGCCTCCACACTCGACGTCGAGACCAGATGTGGGATCAAGGCCACCACAACCAGCAGGCCGGCCACTTCCGGCGAAGGAGGAGGACACCACCACCACGCCCGACCACCCAGGGCCGGAGCCCCCAACTTTATCGTGTTGTGGGTCTAGCCTAGAAGTCACGTACTATCGATGATATGCAATAGGACAATAGAAGGTCGCGGCCCTTTAGAGACCATCTGGGCCTAGATCGGGTTCCCGTCCATCGCCCTCGCCTCCGCAGGGCCATCACACCGTCTGCCGCTGCCTGCTCGCCTGGCCGCCACCCCGCATCACTACCGTTGATCGAGCTAGAGCGGAATACCTCCGGTACAAACTTAGCGCCGGCCCCGTGGGCGCCGCGGCGCCACACGACACGGGCTTTGCCCGGCAACACCCCCGACAACGACTGCGGGATGGGAGATCCTGCGGGAGAGGGCTAGAGGCGACCAGCGGGGCGCCCTGGTGTGGTGCGCCGCCGCCACACAGGGTTCGGGGGAGAGGTTGTTGAAAAGAAAATGACACCAACTTTAAGTTTCTAATTGATTGCCAAATTAAACCTTCAAATTATCTATTGGCTATTGGATATTTCCAGAATTTACGAAACCAATTTAAATCTCTCTGCAGTCTGAAATAAATAACTAAAACAATACTCTTGCAAAAAAAACTATATCCCATCAAATTTTTGGTTTACTTAAAGACCTCGTAATTCACTATGTGCACCACATCTCCTCTCTCTCTCTTCGTCTCGAGGACGGCAGGCGGCTGCTACAGCAAGCGACCCGGTCGAACCCCCGGTGAGCACTCGAACCCAGTGCACAAGTTTCAGTTCTGTTGATGCCCTGACCTGTATGTTGTACTCTAGCAGTATACGTGTTGTATACGGTCTCCATGTATAAGCCCTTGTTCTCCAAGGCACCAGTAACCATGGTTCCTTTGATGTTGCAGACATATACGTCTATTTCTATTTGTATTTTTCTTTTTATTCAATCGAATATACTGATCTACTCGGTTCCTAATATCAATATCTGGGATACCTTACGACATACTGTAGATATTTTTTTGCTAGCAAACAAGAAAGCTAACCATTATGCACAGAAAAAAGAAAGCTAACGATGCATTAGTGGACCGCGGGACGTGTCTCGAGTCTCGCCCCATTGGACGAAATGGGTTCCTCCTCGCGGTGGCAATGATGCAATGATCATCGATCCATGGCGCACCGAGTGTGCGCCTGGCCCCATTAAGCAAAATAGGAGTGCCGCGTTCACTCTTGGATGCGGCAAAGGGATCGGTCGTCCAGCGGGGAAAAGGGGGCGTGCACCGGCAGGCGGCAGCATGGCACTAACGAACACCGACTGTCACCAAAATGGCAAAGTACGTAGAGCACTTACCTTGGTTCCCTAATTAAACAACCTTCAAGGTATGATTGTACTCTGAGTCTCCACTGATCACTAGGACAGCACACTCCACTCCACTGATCACTGGTATGCAATCTGGTAAAATATTGATCAGCTATATGACGTGACTCGACGGAGAGCAGTGCGTCCTACGTTTGCTTGCCGGTCGAGGCGTCGAGCTGCCTGCTCGGCCCACACCGTGGTTGGACTAATGGCGGCACGAGTGCTCGGTCGGTCGGTTTATTTATCTACCGGGCGGTTGAGTGAAGCTACCGGTAATCGTAAAGGGAGTGGAGGTGGAGATTTCTCTTAGAGTGAGTGGAGGTGGAGGTGGTGCAAGCATGGTGCTTCAGTTTCTTGTGTTCCTACTGGTCCCAGTGGTCTGCTTGCAGCTGCATAGAGATCCTGGTGATCATTGGTGGGACTACACTTTTCCATGCTCATTTTCGTTCAGCTGGGAAACCCTAATCACCGATAATAAAGATTCTAAGATAATAAAAAAGTATAGAGCTTCTGCTATTTCTCATACTTACTAAATTTACATTACCCGCATGGTGTGAAAACATCAAAAGATATGTGCAAGGGCAAAAGATAAAAATATGTTGATCAGACGAATATCAGTGTGGAAGTATAAATAACTAGTCCTGGGTTATTTTAGCGAATGGTCCACTTTTTAATTTATCCAATAGAGCTATTACATATGATTGAACAAACTACTTAAAACAAAATCATATCAAGACCCTCCACACTAATCATCTTTGGACACCTAAGTCGGATGAGTTGCAGTCGCTAGTTCTTCAATTTTTTGGGAAAAACAGTTTTAAAAATCTATCTATTATATACTAAAAGTAATATAAGGGTGTTTTTGAGGCACCTGGTTGATCCACATCACCAGAATTACATTGACCGTCAGATCTAAAATTTACGGTTATGATTTGAAGAAAAGAAATGTTACGCAATAGTGGTTGGCACAAACAGAGGACGACCGTGTCTACACGTGCATCCTCCAAATAGGATTTGCCCACACACGTGCAAATTGGAAATTATACGGATCTACACATGCATCCTCCAAACGGATTTGCTCACACAAAAAAAGTTGATACGGATCTACACATGCATCCTCCAAACGGATTTGTCCACATAAAAAAAGATCTAGCTCGCCATGAACCAAAAACTGATCCAATTTGATATGGGAAGCAGTCACGATGGAGTCCAGTTTATAAAAAGAAAAAAGAAAAGTAGACGGAGCCAGCAGTAGCATGTGTCGTTAAGACTCGTGACATGTCAAAAAGAGAAAAAGAACCGTCGAGGATTGATCACTAGGTAACCATAGGCAGTACATGCATGCAAATAATGTTTGCTATTAAGGAAAAATACTACTCGCTGTCTCGAAATGCATATCGGAGATTTGTATAGATTCGCATGTATCTAAATGTGTTTTAATAAATAAATACATGCTAATTAGACAATCTCTAACATCTATTTCGAGATGGAGGTATTAGATAAAAAGTATCGATGCTTGAGATGAATGAAGGAGACTAACAACTCTGCCTCCCGGCCAAGGCGTCACAAAATTCATGATTGACAAAAGACAAAATAGAGTGTGTGTCGATTTAATTGTTAATATATTTTGTGAAATGAGAGAGGGTGAGTCTTGAGTATTATTGATCATGATGATCTATGCGAGCTATACTAGACCACTAGCATATCCCATGATTATGCCTCACATATTGCACGTGAGTATGACAAATATACATGATATATATCATATCAATACATCTAGATATCATTATATTATTAAATTTGTTAGAAAATAGATTATCACATTTATTCATCTAGGCTAAAAATTATATTCGATATATAAAACATTGATAAGGTGGATGAGTATTAGAAGCTTAACATATAAATCAATAGCTATATAACACTTAGTATTTTTTTCTCATTTTCTTTGTGAAATTCACAATAGGAAAACGAGAGAG
This sequence comes from Avena eriantha, assembly GCA_910589775.1. Classification (NCBI taxonomy): domain Eukaryota; kingdom Viridiplantae; phylum Streptophyta; class Magnoliopsida; order Poales; family Poaceae; genus Avena; species Avena eriantha. The sequence goes on along the minus strand of OU342740.1, from coordinate 367,063,593 downwards.
AAAAATGTAAGAACTCCATATCAAGTATGATTGTGCCTCACATATTGCACCTGAGTATGAGAAATATACAAACTATATATATCATATTAATACATCTGGATATCATTATATTATTAAAATCATTTGAAAATAGATTATCATATTTATTCATCTAGGCTAAAGATTATATTCAATATATAAAATTTGATAAGGTGGATGGATATTATAAGCCTAACATATAAATCTGTAGTTATATAAGACTTACTATTTATTTTTGCTCATTTTCTTTGTGAAATTCAAAATAAGAAAATGAGAGAAAAATGTGATTTTTTTCATACTAACTACATATTAAGTAATATGACTAAGCTTTGTATCTAATTTACCTATTAATATGCACATATAATTATTCTTTCTTTCATGTACAAGTGTCATGGGAAATTTGAGTATGATGAGCATAAGCACAAGCTTTTGTAAAAAATGCACTAAATGAAAACAATATCACCAACTCGAAGAGGTGTTTTGTGCAGGAGAACATGCATGCATATATACATGAGAATAATATATTGTAATTAAGTAACATATCATATCCAATAAAGAATGTGTATGAATAGTTAAGTTATACGTTCATGTGGTTTAAGTGTGTAAGAACACCTAGATTTGGTAGAAACTAGATCGAGCGTACTATGATGAAGACGAGAAGAGGTATGCATGAACGGGTGGTCAGGTGCAACGATCACAATGGATGAAACAAATCAACAAGTAGTTTATTAGGAACCACCGATTCTTATAAGGACCCCACATAAGGCACATAATATATTACGTTAGATAGATACAAATATGCTATGTGTGCAAGCATGGGTATCATAGAATAGATCAATACAGTGACATGAGTGCACAAGGAAAATACGAAAGCAACAAACTAATTAAAGTGTCATTAATCATCACAAACGTGTATAGCATTATGGGCTCGAGAAAAGTGAGTGAACTATGTTGAGGTAAGAGAGTGAGTAACAAAGTGTATTCTAATATGACACCAGGGGAAACACCTCGATATATTATGTTGTTATGTTGAAATAGCAACAAAAGTGAGGCAGGTGGAGGAACATCAACACGGTTTGGATGCAAGTCATACATAAATTTAACTGTTGGTGAACTTACTAGAAATTATTGATGCAAATATACAAATGATCAAGGATAGTGAAAGCTGGGAAGTTGAATAATCATACAAAATATAATACATTTCATCTTCCTTAGTGACATATAAGGTCTTAGATCACTGATGGAAATATTTATACCAAAATTTTGCTCGGATGTACAAATTTCTTACACCTCATAATTTTATTTTAATTCAATAATATATTGATTATATAGAAAATAAATAATACATAAAACACACAAGGTGGATATGGGAGAAAATAGGTAAATTAAAATACTAAATACTCCTGTAATTTTAGTACATCTATTGTTTAATTTAAGATATATATATATATATATATATATATATATATATATATATATATATATATATATACATCCATTATATACTACTCCCTCCGTTTTAAAATATAAGATGTTTTAGCTTTGTGAAAGGAGTGTATCTAGACCCCTTTTAATGTCTAGGTTCACTCCAAATCTAGATGAACGCAGACACTAAAAGATGTCTAGATACATTTCATTCACAAAGCTAAAACATCTTATATTTTGAAACGGAGGGAGTAAAAGCAAGACACAAAGGTATAAACTGGAGAAACCATGTTAATCCACCTCACTTAAATTAATTACATTGTCAGATAGATAATTGAATACTATGATGTAATAAAGACTCACATCATACAATTACATAACATGTTTGATGTGTAACTCAGAAAACCCACATCCAAGACATGTAGTTTGTTACTATGATGTAATAAAGACTCGCATCATACAATTACATAACATGCTTGATGTGTAACTCAGGAAACCCACATCCGAGATGTGTAGTTCGTGGAATGTTTAAACAAACAGAAAAGTCATCCAGTGTCATAGCTTTAAAAAAATTGGTGTATCGGTGCAATTTATAGAAACAAGTTATTGAGGCCATCTCTGGTACAAATAGTTTTTTCTCTTGTAGGATCTCGCATACGAATCGTTGAATGATGTTAATCTCCCTCATGTATTAATTATGTTAGGTCAATAAAATTATTTTGGTATTCTTGTGTGTAAAATGAAAGCACTAAATCAAGCAAGCGGACATTCAATGGTCATTAGCTAATCAATCTTTGAATTTTTCCAAGAAAGTAAAAGACTAATCCTGTGTATTTAAATCTTGAGTCAAATAAACAATCTATCGTCTATTTGTAGCAATTTATCATTCATATTTTTTACACAAAAGCATGTGGGAATACCCATACTCTTTCATTTTTACATATTTTAAATTTTAGGGATATTTACATTATTCAATCAAAGGATTAAACATTAATGCAATTTTCATAGAACGTTCCTTGAGCAAGGCATGGTCAAATTTATATTTATACACTTTTTTTATGATGCCAATAATAATAATACCAAGGATAACCACAAAAAAAATGACAATAACAATAAAAATAGTGGTAGATTTATCATTATGCTCACACAATAATTTGATTTCATGTGGCTAGAATATTGCATTTTTGCAACGAGGGAGGGTTGTCAATGACTATCTCCTTCATTTCCAGCTATCCATGTAGACCATATCGACAAACTAAAGTGGTATGGTGAGTCGTTTGATATTGCTAAAGTATGTTGTACCCACGAGAAAAATTCATAATGCAGGGTTTCACTTCTGTTAGTAAGCAAGAACATCAGACTTATCAATTGACATGATACCATAAAATAGAGCTTCGTGGAACTTCATATGAGGTCGTTCATGGAACTACAAACTGCAAGTTATTCCCTCAATTTTATTGTTAATGTTTTTCAAGTAACTATATAAATTTTAATTGGCAAGAATTTTTTATACATATAGTTTAATTAGAAGTACTTTGAACCCTTAAAAGTCTAGGCGACTAATCATTGTAATCACACAATATATTGACAACTATTAACATGATAAAACTACTTCATCCAAGTTAGCGAGGTCATGTTACATGACATGGAAAATACATGTGAGTAGATCCTAGACAAGCAGACAGAAAAAGACCAATATTATCATACCTCTTCTTCTGAATAATTGCACAAATTTGTATTTAAATTTCATTATTTTTCAATGATATAAAAATTAGCGGAAGTAATAAATTTTAGTATATTTACAACAGATGTGTCATATTTTTCAAGAACACAATCACATTATTTTCTACCCAAAATGCAAAATGTGAATTCCCGTAAACTATAGAAATAGTTCTCGGCCACAATCAAAAAAATAAAGATGTCGCCCTCGCATTTGCGAGGGCCACTATGCTAGTTCTAAAAAAAATAGTTTTTCTAATTACTTAAGACACGATTTGATTTTATTCATTACTCAATCAAATCATACTACGACAAGGAAGATGAAATAAAGTGAAAGACCTACATTTTTTTAACCTGGAAATGTCCCAATCCGTTAATTATAAGCGGTGAGGGTACATATTACAAATGGGACCTCCTAGAATAAAACTACAATAGAACGATCCCCAACTTTTACATGGAAGACCATAAATGAGATCAAGAAAAAGCAATCAGGTCCTCCGTCACCGTTGGGACATTGAGGACTCCATATTTCACTTTTCTTTGTCGGTGTCGTAGACGGTAGACGGAATCACTTGGCTAAAGATGGGTGTCGTCGCAAGTCCACCGAAGGGCCTTCTCTTGGAGGTTGAACAAACACCGGGCAACTTTGCCGGCGTGAAGAGAGGCCACCGTACCATTTGGCCATCAGAGTCGTTGACCTGGCTTTGGCCACCGAGAATGTTCTCCATCTTGCAATATCACCTTCTACCCGCCGCCCAGGTCTGCGGCCAACAGCTCCAACCCACGCCTTCTCCTTGTTGCCACCACGAAAACACATAGGTAGGAATAATTGCAGAGCATCACCGAGATAATACAGGAAACAAAGTTGCACCAGTGAATCACGTGCTTACAAATACTCCACGAAACGTCTGTCCTCTACCCTCTCGTTAGGGTTAAGTGCTCCGAGGCGATTCCATTGCCTCGTGAGATTGATCTTTAGAATCTGATCTGATCTCTACCCAGTTTGTGTCCGTGTTTAAGGATTGGGGGTGGGAGCGTCTTCCTCGTGCTTGGTTCCCGTGCTGGCGCTTTTCTCTCCGAGATCGCATCTAGGGTTTGGAGGCCGATGGCGGAAGAACCTGGATCGTCTTCGGGCACGAAAGCTGATGATTATGGGGGGATTGATGACATGCTGAAGCACTTAGAGCTCTGCAATGAGGAACTTGACGACGTCATCTTGGATGCGGCGGTTGTGGATGGCTACCGTAAGGAGGCGCGCTGGATGGCAATCGGCAAGGTCCTGACGGATAGATCCTTCAGCGCCGAGGCGCTGTTTGAGAAGATGAAGGCGGTCTGGAATCTGTCGCGGGCACCGGAGTTTCGTGAGGCGGGCGGAAATCTGTTCATCTTTAAGATGCACTGCCTCGGGGACTAGAAGAAGGTGGTTCACCAAGGTCCATGGACGTTTCGTGGTTGGGGATTGCTCCTTGAGGACTACGATGGTCTTGATGATCCGGAGGAGGTGGTGTTTGGTGGTATGTATGTGTGGGCTCAGATTCATGGAATACCAGAATTGTATCGGAAAACTGATGTGGTAGACGATCTCCCCCGGCGGATTGGCAAGGTTAAAGAGGTCTAGATGTCACCGAGGCTGTTTTACGAAGGGAACTATGTTAGGATAAGAGTAATGATAGATGTGGCAAAGCCTCTTATGCGCCTCGTCTCATTGGCGGTGGCTGGTGAAGGGAGAAGGAAGCTGCCAATTAAATATGAGAAGATCCCATTCTTTTGCAAACGGTGTGGTCTTTTAGGCCATGATCACGAGGAGTGTGGAGATGGTGCATGGGAAGATAAGGATTTGCAGTATGGGGTTTGGATGTTGGCTGTTCGTAGAGCTAATCAGCCTGTACCTGAGGCCAAGAATTTTATTCCGCGAGCTCCTGTACGTGGAGGGTGGACTGGAAGAGGTGGAAGGAAGGTTTTCAGCAGGAAGAGATCTTCAGGTGATGCATCGTTGGACACGGAGGAGGAAGTTGCGGATTCAGCAACTAGTCCTATGAAATCCAATGGCCATGAAGGGTTACAGGTTGACAACGACCCAAACAAATATACAGTGGATGGTGCAAGGAGGACACTTAACATGGAGGAGAATGCTGCTATAAGCCCGAGTGGTGTCCAGGTTTCTATGACCATAGAAAAAGAAGTTCCCCCACCACCACTGCAATATGTTAAGGAAAAAGACAGGTGTAAGCATCTTAAGACTGGAACTGGTAAGGACTTGGCAACATCGGCGGCCTCCTCCTCCGAGGACCGCCGGGCCCAATGAGTCTCATCGACTGGAACTGTCGGGGTTCGGGGCACCCGGCGACAGTTCAAGAGCTATACTGCCTAGTGCAGACTTATAAGTCCAGTCTGGTTTTCTTGTGTGAGACTAGACAATCTGAGGAGCGTGTTAAAAATTTACGTTTTTGTATTGGTATGAAGGAATGTTTTCATGTAAAAGGAGATGGCAAGGGAGGTGGTTTGGCGCTTTATTATGCATATTGATGCTCATATTAGTGGTGGACCTTATGATCAAATGTGGAGGTGTACGTTTGTGTATGGGGAGCCAAAGCCAAGTGATAGGCACCTTATGTGGACTAAATTGCGATCTCTGCAAACAAGGTCGAATGAACCGTGGTTGATGATTGGAGATTTTAATGAGGCGATGTGGCAGGAGGAACATTTCTCGCAAACAAGAAGGTCGGAGAGGCTTATGGAAAATTTCCGAGATGCTCTGTCTTTTTGTGATCTCCATGATATTGGGTTCTCGGGGTCAGCCTCGACATATGATAACAAGCAGAAAGGACTGCAAAACGTCAAGGTGCATCTGGACAGGGCTATCGCTAACCCAGCTTGGTCGGCTCTATTCCCAGACTGGTATCTTCGACATGTACCATCTTCGCGGTCTGATCATTGTCCACTGTTATTATCGGATACACTTGCGTCGCAGCCACGGCCAGAGAGGCCGATACGCATATATGACATAGCATGGGAGAGAGAACCGTCTTTGCCTGCAGCTGTTGAAGAGGCGTGGTCGAGGAGAGTGCCTAGTGAGGACCTGGGGGACGTCAACAAGGAACTACGTGATGTTATGACTGACCTTTATGACTGGAAGACAAGGCATTTTAAATCTGTCCCAAAAGAACTGGAGCGTCTACCTACTTAGCTAGATGAGTTGCAGCAATGTCCGAATGATGCTGAGGGAGGGGAGAGGCAGAAATTGCAAAGAGAGATGGATGAATTTCTATACAGGGAAGAAATGCAGTGGATGCAATGCTCTCGGATCGCATGGCTCCGAGAAGGCGATCGTAATACAATTTTTTTTTATCGAAAGGCTTCATGGAGACATAATAAAAATAGAATTAAAAAGTTAAAGAGAAGCGATGGTACGTGGACAACTGACACGGGCGAGATGGAAGAGATGGCTCGGGTTTTTTTCAGAGCCTCTACACCCGTAATGAGAACACTGATCCAAGTATCATTACAAATCTGGTGCAAGAGTGAGTGAGTGAAGATATGAATGAGAGTTTGTGTGCCCTTTTTACGGAGAAGGAAATCAGTGATGCGCTGTTTCAAATAGGACCTCTAAAAGCCCCTGGACCCGATGGTTTTCCGGCATGTTTCCTGTAGCGGAATTGGGATTTTCTTCGTCATGATGTGGTGAAGGCGGTGCAACGTTTTTTCTCGGAGGGAGTGATGCCGGAGGAGGTAAATGATACGGCAATTGTTTTGATTCCTAAGAATAATGATCCAAAGGAACTCAAAGACTACCGCCCAATAAGCCTTTGTAATGTGGTTTATAAGGTTGTGTCTAAGTGCATGGTTAATAGGCTTAGGCCTCTTTTGGATGGTATCATCTCTCCAACACAAAGCGCTTTTATTCTGGGGAGGCTTATCACGGATAATGCTCTTATTGCATTTGAGTGCATTCATGCAATTCAAGCTGGGTCGGCCGCAAGATCTAAATTTTGTGCGTACAAATTGGATATGGCTAAGGCGTATGACCGTGTGGATTGGCGTTTTTGGAAGGACTTTTAGCGAAGATGGGCTTTCATAGACAATGGGTACAGTGGGTGATGGCATGTGTCACCACTGTGCGTTACTCAATTCGCTTTAACGGACATATGTTGGACTCCTTTACCCCGTCTCGTGGTCTTCGTCAAGGTGATCCATTGTCGCCTTATTTATTTATTTTTGTTGCTGATGGGCTTTCGTGTCTTCTTAAGAAGGAGATTGAGGATGGGAATTTACATGAGCTTCATATCTGCCGAAGAGCACCAGGTATATCTCACTTATTGTTTGTTGATGACAGTCTATTGTTCTTTGAGGCATCGGTGGAGCAAGCCCTTGTGGTTAAATCCATCCTTGACCGGTACGAGCAAAGTACAGGACAACTGGTGAGTCTTGGCAAATGCTCAATAATGTATGGTGCTCGTTGCCCCTCCGATGTGCAACATGAGATAAAGGGGATTTTGAAATATGAAACCTCTTGCTTTGAGGAGAAATATTTGGAGCTTCCAGTACCGGAAGGGAGGATGACAAGTGGAAAATTTAAACCCACTAAAGGAATATTTCGAAAGAGGGCTAGTGACTGGGTAGAAAGGTATATGTCTAGTGCAGCAAAAGAGACTTTAATCAAATCGGTCTTACAATCTCTTCCTACGTACGCTATGGGGGTCTTCAAGTTCCCAGCAGGGCTGATTGAGGAGCTGTCAAAAATTATTAGGGATTTTTGGTGGGGAGACGAGGAGAATAAGCGGTGGATGCACTAGATGTCCTGGGACCGCCTTGCTTGGCCAAAATCTCAAGGTGGTGTTGGCTTTCGAGACTTAAAATTGTTTAATCAGGCCCTTCTTACTCGGCAGGCATGGAGATTGATTCAATACCCTGAGAGTTTATGTGCACGGCTTTTAAAAGCAAAATACTACCCTGCAGAAAACCTTCTGGACACGACATTCGTTCAAAACCCATCGCAGACTTGGCAGGGAATTATGTTTGGTCTGGAACTTTTGAAGAAAGGGACCATATGGAGAATTGGCTCTAGCTCTAGTGTGAGAATTTTCAGAGACAACTGGCTACCGAGATTGCATGATCCAAAACCAATGGGAAGGCGGATTAATAGAAGATTCAGGTGGGTCTCAGAACTTATTGATCCGGTTAATCGAACATGGAGAGAGGAAGTGGTGCGTCAGGTGTTTTATGCTGCTGATGCTGAAGTGATTTTGTCCATTCATATACCTCCTAGGCAATGCGATGATTTTGTCGCATGGCTCCTAGAGAAAAGTGACATTTTTTCAGTTAAATCTGCATACCAACTTGGTTTTCAACCTACCCTTGATTCACTAAGTGCTGGACAGTCGAGCTCGGCGCCTGAGGGAGACATGAGCATATGGGATCTTGTTTGGCGAGCTGATGTGCCACCGAAGCTGTCAGTTTTTGCCTGGAGAGCTGCTTCTTCGTCGCTTGCTGTACGTACATGTCTGCATCGACGCATCCCGGCTGTTGACCCAACATGCATCGTATGTGGTGTGCAGCAGGAAGATACGCACCATGCTCTGGTTACCTGCACGCTTGCGTGTGTGTTAAGAGAGGAGATGAGGCAGTTTTGGGAGCTCCCATCAGAAAGCATGTTCATGGAAACGGACCATGAGTGGTTGTTGTCACTCTTACACAAGTCGCCATCTAGGATGCACCCTCATATCATCTTCTTGCTCTGGAGGGTGTGGCACCATCGCAACAACATTGTCCACGGGGATGGTAAAGCATCTATTTCTGCCTCAGTTATTTACATATGTAACTACTTGGATTCCTTCCATGCCATACAAAATCTGCCAAGTCTTAATGGAAAGGCACCGACTCTGCCTGCTTGTGCTAATTATTCTGAGGGCTCACCGATCTCCCGGTGGGCAGCCCGTACAGAGGGTTGTCTTAAGGCTAATGTTGATGCTGGATGGGACTCTATAAATAAGAAAGCAGGTATTGGTGTCGTGATTACAAGGGTCAAATAATTTTGTCGGTATGGCAATTTGTTACTTGGTGTTCAAGTGCTCAAGAGGCTGAAGTCCTGGCATGTCTTCATGGTTTAAAACAACTTATAAACATCCGTGCTCCACATGCAATTCTGGAATCATATTGTATGCTTTCTGTCAAGACACTGCAAGGGACAGAGCGGAATAAATCATCTGGTTGGAGTCTTTATGCGGAAGGCCAGGAGCTCTTACACATCTATCAGTTTATCTCAATTTGCAAAGTTGATCGGGCTAGCAATGGGTTGGCACATGGATTGGCGCAACTTGGCAAGATGGGTGACTCGGGCTCTCTCAATGATTCTGTCCCTCCCTCCTTAGTGGTGGTAGCTATGAATGATTGTAATTGGGTTGATGAACCCTTAGCTGGTTAGGCTTTGTCTCATCTGATGTAACCATTCTGTAACTCTGGAGCAGCAAGTTTCTTACGCACTCTTTTTTTTACCAGGGTACCTAAGGGGACTGGAAGATTTTTAATGAGGCAGCTTGCTTGCGTAATATAAATGGTTCATCTTCAAAAAAATACAGGAAACCGCCCCCCAGATTTGAGGTCTCATTGAGCTTATTGACTAAGTCTCTAGCCTCCCACCCTCCGCATTACCTCTAGCTCCGACCACTGAAGCATGGTGAGGAGGAAGAAGAAGACCAAACGCCCCCAGGGGCGCTTGGAAACACCATAGCCTGACTTCCAACCGACATAGCGCCAAACTCTATGTAGAACTCTAACCCTATATCTAAATACTACAACTATACAAGCACGTGTCCTTCACCCAGCTCAAGGCTAGCGACAACCGAGAAGAGAGCGAAGTGGTATATAGCGGCTCAAATCCGAGAGAGGGAGGAGAGAAGTGCACACACATACTCCAGCAACCTCATAGGTTTTGAATACCCGCATGAGTCGCCCACACAAATGTATGGGAGTCTAGATTGTTGAACACATTGCATTCGAGGACACACCACTATCTTGGTATGCAGCTTACTGTACAACTGTTTCATCACCGCACAACCGGGGAACAAGAACATGATCACCATTGAATGACATTGGAGCACGATTGACCATAAAACTCAGCGCTACCAACACCATCTATATTTCTAATTTAGGGAACTAAACTAGACAACAAACCACATGATTTGGATTCATCGATCCGCGGGTACTCTCTAGTATTTGTCACAATAACCACGAGATGATGCTATTAGAGTCCTAGAATTTATTTCCATACAATATTGCAACCACCACCGAGATGATACCTCCAAGGACACATTTATATCCATGAAAAAAGAGGAGGTTAATGCGCGTAAAAGAGCAGCTTGACAAAACAAAGTCCTCAATGAAAGGCAAAGTTTATCAACGGAATAGAGACATAAAAACAACGATAACAACAACAACACGAGATGAAAGGAGGATATTAATGCACGTAGAAGGGCATCACGACAAACAAAGCACTGGATAAAAGGAACTCATAACAAAGCGCTAGCAGGCAAAATTAATCCATAGAAGAGAGGCATAAGTACAATGTGCGTCAACACACATCTAGGCAAAGCATAACTGAAGAGGGAGGGTGGCACTGCTAGCTCAGTGTTGGGAAAATGCTGCAGCTAGGAGAAACACAACATGCGCTGAATCAATCGTGATGTCACACCCAAAATGTAGAAAATTTGCCAACAATAAACCAGACATCGAGCACAAACATATCACCTACCAAAGAAGGAATTACTTCACCTCCTGCCTCCCCTTCAACAAGAACACCAGAGCATACCATTAGGACCGATGGTAACACACCGATCTCTACTCCCTTTATTTGTGTCATGGTGCATTAAAGCATTGTACTTAACAGATCAAGAATGTTGTAGGAGAGATGGATGCCTTCTTTAGCGATACCATGGATGAGAATGCCACTCCTGACTACCTCCTGGATGAGGAGTGCTACATATATGCTCGTGAAGGTACTACACTAGGAATAATAGTGCAACTGACTGAAAATTAACAAGTTGCACTTTTAGTAAATTATAGTGGTGATTATATGAATCGACTGAGAAAATATCAGTTGATTCTGTGAGTTATAGTTTTTTCCGACCGGGCTTTACCCATTTCCCTTTTCACAGTGGAAATAACCATTCTACATCCATTTTGTTACATAAGAGAGGAGAGGGGCAGGGGACGATAGAGAGTTGGGGCAGTACTAGGAATCGTTGTCGGTGTCCTCCCTCTCCTTCCAAACTTAGCAAATTGAAAAAACAATGATGGCCAAGATTAACCAATACCCATTCAATTCAGAGGACATGAAAGGTATCGGCCAATTCTGAACGTCCTTGTGTTTTCAGTTTTCTAAGTTTGGGAGGAGAAGAGGACACCGGAGCAAAACTCTTTTATGAGTTAGTTGCAATATATCCTACACTAGGAATAAAGTGCAACTGAGTGAAAATTAGAGTTGTAATTTTATGAACGGGAAATCTATGTATATACCGACCTGGACGTGTCGCTACAGTCAGTTCACGCTTCGCAACCGCAGGATCGTGATCGGACGTCTCTCAGTGATTCCCTATCCCGCAGGCTTCCATGAGTGTACGTTACCGGGGGTACCCAACAAGGAATTTCAAACATCGCGTCGTTCAGTGTCGGTGCCCTGTCCGTTCCCCATTCCGAAGCGACCACCCGAGCGTGGCAATTTTGCTCGCGCGACGGCTGCACCGGTGGAACCGCGCCGTCGACCCGCTCGCCTTTGGCCGCACCGTCCACCTGCATCACCCACCGCTCGCCGCTCGCCGCGCCGTCCACCCGAAGTGTCCACCGCTCGCTGCGCCGTCCACCGCTCGTCTCTCGCCCGCTCGGTGCTCCGGCGAACGACATCGCCCGCAGATCCTTCTTTCTCCGGTGAGTTCTAACCTTGCACTCGTAGCGATGTGATTTTTTGTAGCGATTCGTGCTTCCAAAATCGATTTTCGGCAGAGATTTTCTTTTTTGGTGATGGTAGTTCCTCGCGGTAGACGACTCCGAAGGTAGGATGGTAGTCCCTCCCACACGGCGGTGGTGAAATTTTGTGAGATGGTAGATTTTCCCCCACCGTGCATTGACAAATCACATGCCTAGTGTAGAATGGTAGATCTCCGATAGGGGGATGGTAGATTTTTTTCTGTACCGGATGGTAGTCAAACTGATGTGATGATGGTAGTCCAAGGGGGATGTGGTGCTTGCTTGCATGGACAAGGATGGCTAGGGATGGTAGTTTTTCTCCCGGTAGGAGATGCTAGTTTGTTTTTCTGTACAGGATGGTAGTCCAGCTGATGTGGTGCTTTGCTTGCATGGAAAAGGATGGTTAGTCTGTTGTGATGATGGTAGTCCAGGGGTATGTGGTGCTTGCTTGCATGGACAAGGATGGTAGATTCTCTCGATAGGGATGGTAGATTTTTTTTCTGATGGATGGATGGATTTTTAGGATGGTAGTTTGTTCTGTCAGTAAGGGGGTGGGATGGGATGATATTTTTTTTGTTTTTTGTACATGATAGTAGTCCAGGGGATGGTAGACTTAAGATGGTAGTTTTTGTATAGGATGGGTAGTCCAGGGATGGTAGTCTTTTTACATGTGTTCTTTTCATGGATAGTATGATGGTAGTTCCTTTTTTGTCTGTTCTGATCATGTAGTTTGGATAGCATATTTATATTCTGATAATGATAGTTCCTCCCCTCGCATGATGGTAGCCTTTTTTCCAATGTTCTATGTTGTAGATGTTGGAAAAATGCCCTAGAGACAAATAGTAGTAAGGACTATTATCATATTTCATATAGTTTATGATTAAGTTTTATATCATGCTATAACTGTATTGAGTGGAAACATCAATACACGTGTGATATACAAACAAACCAGGGGTTCCCAGTGAAACTCTAGTCACTGGTTCATTGGTCAACAGATGATCATGTTTCCTGATCATGTGACATTTATGCCAATTGGAAATGAGGTCATCTCATTCTGAGAATGAAATGATGAACCAATACCCAACCTAAACATCGTGACACGATCATGTCACGAAGTTCAAGTTATGATGATTAGAAAAGGATCCTCGTAGAATATTCCTTAGACCATGAGGCTATATCAATCACTGTCTCCCGAGAGTGCTTAGATAGCATCAAACGCCATCTGGTAATACGGTGGTTATAACGGTGTGTTCAGGTACTTGGAGGAAACCTTAGAGGCAATATATGTCAAGAGCGGGATTGGTCCGTCCATGTGACGGGAAGATACTCAAGGGCCCACTCGGAGAAGGTATATCCAATAGCTGCGCAGCGTGTGATTCTAATCATGGGGATATCACTTGTCGGAACAAGTCAAGTAGCATTGTTCAGTAACGAGATTGAACATGACATGGCGATGTCATTGATTAGATCTCGGGCAATGCAAGTATCGAGTGACAAAGGGAATAAGACACGACTGTCCCGGTTCAAACAACGAAAGATCTTCGTGGAACGCACAGGGGTCACATGGCCATCCAGGTCCCTCTGTCGATCATTGGTGCGGGAGTGTCCCGACCATGTCTGGAGTGTTCCTGAACCGTGGGGTATCACGCTTAAGGGCTTGATGATGCTTAGAGAGTGTTTATAGGACCGGTAGAATCGCCGAAGAAAAGAAGGGAGAAAACCGGAAGGGTTTCGGTAAGTCCGGAGGATGTCCAGAGTGGAGGTGGAAGGTGTTCCATAGCCACGGAGGTTGAATAATATGTGAATGAATGTTAAATATTGATTTAATCATTTATTCATAATTATTTAATAAAGAGAAAAATCAATTTTAATGGTCAAAGGCTTAATGGGCCAATTCCGGAGGGAGAGGGCCCATCAAGGGAAAGGAGAGAGGGAGAGGGGCCAAAGGGGAGGCCGGCTGGGCCTAGCCCCCCGCGCGGGGCCCACTAGGTGGGCGGCGGCCACCTCCTCCCCCTCCTCTCCTTTAGTCCCACCCCGGGACTTTGAGGGAGGTAGTACCTCCCCTCCCCCTATATATAGTGGGGTATTTGGCCTAGATAAATACACCAATAATCAATAAAGGTATCCCCACTTTTGGGAGGACCTCCAATTGATATTTTATCTCCCCCCTCTCTCTCGTGACCGTGGTCCCAAGTCTGGACTGCGCGAGCGAGAGACATCTTCACCGCGGAGCGCCGTCACGCTGCGGGATTCGGATCCGGGAGCTCTACTTCCGCAACTGCTGCTGGATCAGGGAAGCGGGAGTCATCGTCGGGCACCGGACGTGTGTAACTCCTTGCGAGGTGTCGCACTTGAGGCACTCAAGTCGTTGGAGCCAGAAGGAGCACAAGGAGTTCATCACGACCTTGAGGTCGGCTTCGGCTCGTCTACATCAACCATGCTCTCCTGAGCGTTGACAACGCTTTTTGGTCTTCAAGGGTAAGTTCGCGAAAATCCCCTCCCGTTACTGTATTACTAATAGATAGGTCCTGGCAGCTTCAGGGGTTCAGGGGCGTAGTGTAAATTTTATTGTTTTCATGCGCGGAACCCCTTCAGTGGTATCAGAGCTAGATCTATGCATAGTAATGCTAGTACGGGTAGAACACACGAGATGTAGCGTGTGGGCGTTGATCTTTTAGTTGTTCCCCTGCCACGTGTACTTGTGTATACTGCAGTAATGCTTGATGAAGCGCCCCCAACCGACTTTACGCGTTCATTCGCGAGACTGGTCCACGCTTGACATACAGGTTGTACCGTATAAAGTGGCTTAGGGGGGTGTCTGTCTCTCTCGCATTAGTTGGTATACCATTTGCAATAGGGGGCCCCGAAAGGGGTGTAGTAGAGACAACTACTTGATCAGCGTTGTGCTGAAAGTTCGTAGGTAAGAACGGTTCTTGTGCGAAAGCCTATTCAGCCACGTAAAACATGCAAATATAAAGTAGAGGCGTCTAACTTTGTTTTGCAGGGGCGTTGCTTTGTGATATGGTTGTGGCAAAGGTAAAGTGATTACCTTTTATTACGTAGTAGTAGATAGTCACGAAGGTGACGGACTACCATGCCGGGAAGACGCCGGTACCCTGGTGTCTACGGCGCCGGAACCCTGGCGCCGGAACCCGGTGACGGCGGATGGAGATCATGACGTGAAGGACCATATCACATAGCATTTACATTCAATGTTATTGTTTGTATGTCTTATTGTGTGCTAGTATTAGATACTCGACGGTAGCCTAATAAGATGATCCCTGTTAAAATTACCAACAATTGTGTTCCGCCTTAGTGTGCACCACCAAAAAAGTTCTTCGGTATGAGGCGGTCCAGGGTTACAGGCCTGGGTGTCAGACATATCTATGTTCGCATACAGTGGGTGTAAGCCATGTTGCACAACGAATACACTAAGGTTGAGTTGGCGAGCCTAGCACGCTAGAGAAGCGTGGCCTCGGAACACGGATAGTTGAAATATCAAGCACGAGTCACATGAATGATGTGACCGACATTTAGCGTCCACCCTTGAACCCATATTGATGGCCGTGACGATCGGGGGAGATGTGGCTGATAGGGGTCGTGTTATCACTAGGAACCCTTTTGGGGATAGGTGTTTCTGAGTGGAGTTACTATTAACTCATTTAATTATAAACTTAGTCTAAATTCCTTTTGCAATTATGAATGTAGAAAAATGGTTCTTCCTGAGATTTCTTTTCCTATCGACGATTGGTTAAAAGGAGAAAAGCTCAAGTTAGATGGATCCAACTTTTCTGCATGGGTCATACGCTTGTTTGATCTCCTTGGGGAGAACAATGTAGCTGACTACATGACCTGCGAGATGTACTTGGAGCCACCCTATTCTCATGAGACCCAGGAGCAGCGGGATCTGCGTTATCGTCATCGTGTGATGGCCACATTTATATCAGTGACCATGCGCCTCGGAATGGAGGATGGACTATGGCCAATGGTGGGAAGTCTCAAGCCCCGAGTGGTCATGGCACATCTGAGATCACATTTCGTGGAACAAGTGCGCATGTGGGAGTATGAGCTGATGGGGGACTTCCTCTCCATAAAGATGGAGGAGGACTCCTCACTGGATGAGCACTTATTGCACATCTACGATGCGTACATGAGTCTGGCATACTACCTGGACAACTGGTTCTCAAGATCATTTGCGATGGGAGTTGTGCTACGGTCGCTTCCACCAAGCTTCCAAGCATAGGTCAGGATCTGCGTTATGAGAGGCGACACAGAAACACTGGATTTCATCGATTTCATATCACATTTCAGAAATGTGGTGGATGAACCCGACGTCGCTAGAGTCGTCAACGACAAAGGTATATATTTGATATACAGTTTTATAATTGTTATAATCTTACAAACACATTTGCAGTGTTAAGTATATCTGATACTTGTTCTGTTTTGCTAAAAACAGGCCCTTCTGCATGAGAGGTGCTTGCTGGAGAGGAGGTGACGTTGCGTGTTGATGGCAAGCATGATGATGTTGGTCGACGACACTCTCCGTCGACATTTATCATTTAGTTTATGTTTTAGGATGATTATTGTAATCAAGAGATTGTGAACTTCTTTAGTGTGTCTCACACTTCGTGAGACGGTTATTCATATGAGTTTGTAACAACCAGTTGTTCTGCTTTTATGAATGATTTCTATTCGTGTTCATATCTTGTTTGATTACTGGTGAATTATCCTCGTTGTTTGAAACTAATTGATAATGGATGAACATTTCAAAAACATTAAATTGGCTTGTTTAAAATACCCAACTTAATGATATGATCATTAATGAATGAAAAACCATTGTTTAGATTCAAAGTTATGTGATAATATGTGAAAGTCATTCGATTTCTTCTCACATATATATCGTTCCTAAGTTCGGCAAAATAACTTGAACACCGTGTATTACTTGAATACAAAGTGTTTAATGAAATGTTAAAAGTAAATACATATTCGATGTATTGTGTTTTAACAAAATGGTAATTATCATTAAATGATTGTTTAAATGTGTAAAGTAGTTTACCAAAGAAAACATGAATATGAAACTATTTGATTTGATCAAAGTGTTTCATTAACAAAGGGTATAAGTATAAAAGAGAATCCAATTACTATGATTTGATCAATAGTATTGAAATTCGACTTTATAAGAATGGCATAAAAGTAATTGTGAAATGCGAAGTGTTTTGAAACGTCAAAATGCAAAGCATCACAATGTGATATTAGATATCAAAGGGGTTGAATAGAAGGCACCAAACAAATCATTGTAGTGTAGATGTAGAGACCATTAGTTAGAAATAGTTAGCACTCAATTAGAATTGGTAAACCATTTGAATTCGTGAAAGTTTTGGGGTTATTTGATATAACTAAAACAATAGCGAATAAGTCCCTATAGCGTATTCATTGGAATCTTTGAATATGAAACCCATAGCTGAAACCAAAAGGAAAGCAAAACTGGTATTGCTTGAATTTTGGTACATTCTTGAGAAAGCTCACTTTTAGTGATGTTTCTCAATTATGGAGCAAATGGAAATTAGTGTAAAACATGATGAGGATTCAAAACCCAGCATCAGAATGTTGAGAAGCGCAACGGACAACGTTCCTGAACGATTCTCTTCACAGAAGGAAAGAATCAATGATATTGATCATTATGTTTTCCCCACTAGTGTTTTCACTACATGAAGTAGGATTCAAAATGTAATCCATATCTTGTATGGAGACATTTGTGAATCATTTGTCACAATTCTTGGAATATGACATACCTACGAACTACTAAGGAAATAATGGTAAACTAAAATTATGAGAAATCCTAATAGGAAAATTCCCTTGAGATTAGAAAGCAATTAGTTGCTGAATCTCACAAGTATAAGGAGTTACTTGGAATTTTCCCAAATGACTGCAAAGCCATAGTAGGAAAAAGGGGTAAATGACAAAAGCACAATTTGTCAGGTATTGGACAAATTCAAATGAATTTGATTCAAGTGTGTGAATGTCTAGAGGATTTAAAACTAGTAGAGTACTAGTATCTCATGGTAAATCTCCAAATTTGATATTTGATCAAAGTTTTCGAAGTTATTCAAAATAGTAAGGAGATATGCAATTTGCATAAAATTGAGTGGGAGCTATGGAAGTCTTCCTGAAACAATATGTGATTGACATATTTTTAGTGGGAGCAATATAAGTCTCAAATTCAAATATGTAGGAACATATTTTGAGTGGGAGCTTATAGGAGTAATTCTTAAGTATGTTAAGAATGAAAGGCGCAAATACTTATAAATAATGATTTATAAGATGTAGAAGTTGATAATAAACTGTATTATGATATTATGTAGTATTCCTTAAGGGATTCTAAAAGGGGTTTCAGAATAGAAGTTAATTAAGGAGCTGATCCTTGATAACTCAAATTAGGAATAGTATTAAGTTTGACAACAATGGCTAAAAGAAAGAAAAAGGATGATCGTCATACACTATGTTAAAGACATAGGTTCTATCTTAGTAAACCATGATGATAACTTAGCATAATATGTGATCCAATAAGGAACGTTTAAAAGTGATTAAGTTCGAATCACAGAATGTTGAGCTAAGTTTGTCCGAAGCGTCTGAATAGAGAACTGTAGACATGTTTTCCAAATCCATAAAGGATGACATATCTTAAAGCATAAAGGATTATGTTATAAGGGAATATGTTGGAAACTCCTGTAGATACCAATTAAAGTCAAGTAGGAAGCGAGGTGAACAAAGACATCGAAAGTTGCACAGAGTGCACTAGTGTTTCGATGAATACATTTATAATAATAGATAAGGGTACCATCTAAAGTGTTGTATAATGTTATGGTGGGGCTAGTTCGCTTTTAACGTAGAATGATGTGTCCCAGGGCACAATGCCCATGAGAAAGCCCTCGAGGTTGATCTAACGTCACTGTAGGCTCCTGGAATCAGGCCTCGTTCTGCTGCCATAGCAACGATACATACACACAGATGCTATCATGTGATGATAAAGTATTAATGTCAATCAAGATGACATTAGTAAGTTGCAAAGGATTTGGTACTGTAAAGTACAGACCCAAGACTCAACCTCTTCCATGAGCAAGCATGTTCAAGGTACCGGAAATATGGTGCGAATGATTGAGAACAAATGCAGCTAGTGTATTTATACTCTAGTGCAAGTGGGAGACTGTTGGAAATATGCCCTAGAGACAAATAGTAGTAAGGACTATTATCATATTTCATATAGTTTATGATTAAGTTTTATATCATGCTATAACTGTATTGAGTTGGAAACATCAATACATGTGTGATATACAAACAAACCAGGGGTTCCAAGTGAAACTTGAGTCACTGGTTCATTGGTCAACAGATGATCATGTTTCCTAATCATGTGGCATTTATGCCAGTTGGAAATGAGGTCATCTCATTCTGAGAATGAGATGATGAACCAATACCCAACCTAAACATCGTGACCCGATCATGTCACGAAGTTCAAGTTATGATGATTAGAAAAGGATCCTCGTAGACTATTCCTTAGACTGTGAGGCTATATCAATCACTATCTCCCGAGAGTGCTTAGATAGCATCAAACGCCATCTGGTAATACGGTGGTTATAAAGGTGTGTTCAGGTACTTGGAGGAAATCTTAGAGGCAATATATGTCAAGAGCGGGATTTGTCCGTCCATGTGACGGGAAGATACTCAAGGGCCCACTCGGAGAAGGTATATCCAATAGCTGCGCAGCGTGTGATTCTGATCACGGGGATATCACTTGTCGGAACGAGTCAAGTAGCATTGTTCAGTAACGAGATTGAACATGACATGGTAATGTCATTGATCAGATCTCGGGCAATGCAAGTATCGAGTGACGAAGGGAATAAGACACGACTGTCCTGGTTCAAACAACGAAAGATCTTCGTGGAACGCATAGGGGTCACATGGCCATCCAGGTCCCTCTGTCGATCATTGGTGCGGGAGTGTCTCGACCATGTCTGGAGTGTTCCTGAACCGTGGGGTATCATGCTTAAGGGCTTGATGATGCTTAGAGAGTGTTTATAGGATCAGTAGAATCGCCGAAGAAAAGAAGGGAGAAAACCGGAAGGGTTTCGGTAAGTCCGGAGGATGTCCGGAGTGGAGGTGGAAGGTGTTCCATAGCCACGGAGGTTGAATAATATGTGAAGGAATGTTAAATATTGATTTAATCATTTATTCATAATTATTTAATAAAGATAAAAATCAATTTTAATGGTCAAAGGCTTAATGGGCCAATTCCGGAGGGAGAGGGCCCATTAGGGGAAAGGAGAGAGGGAGAGGGGCCAAAGGGGAGGCCGGCTGGGCCTAGCCCCCCTGCGCGGGGCCCACTAGGTGGCCAGCGGCCACCTCCTCCCCCCTCCTCTCCTTTAGTCCCACCCTAGGACTTTGAGGGAGGTAGTACCTCCCCCCTATATATAGTGGGGTGTTTGGCCTAGATAAATACACTAATAATCAATAAAGGTCTCCCCACTTTTGGGAGGACCTCCAATTGATATTTTCTCTCTCTCATGACCGTGGTCCCAAGTATGGACTGCGCGAGCGAGAGACATCTTCACCGCGGAGCACCGTCGCGCTGCGGGATTCGGATCCGGGAGCTCTACTTCCGCAACTGCTGCTGGATCGGGGAAGCGGGAGTCATCGTCAGGCACCGGACGTGTGTAACTCCCTGCGAGGTGTCGCACTCAAGTCGTTGGAGCCAGAAGGAGCGCAAGGAGTTCATCACGACCTTGAGGTCGGCTTCGGCTCGTCTACATCAACCACGCTCTCCTGAGCATTGACAACGCTTTTCGGTTTTCAAGGGTAAGTTCACGAAAATCCCCTCCCGTTACTGTATTACTAATAGATAGGTCTTGGCAGCTTCAGGGGTTCAGGGGCGTAGTGTAAATTTTATTGTTTTCATGCGCGGAACCCCTTTAGTAGATCCCCTGCCCCTTTTCTGGATGTTAAGTTCAGTTAACATTTAGCCCTTGGGATATTAAGTTCAGTTTTTTAGTAGTAATGGTAGTCCTTGTTTCTATTTCTATATGATGTTAATTCACTGCTTTTTTATGTTTAGTTTAGTTAAGACATCGTGTACAATGACGAAGTCAAAATAGTAACAAGAAGGTCTATTTTGGATAGTAGTTTTTAGATTCCGATGATGGTAGTTCCTCCCTGGCATGATGGTAGTCTTTTTTCCCAATGTTCTATGTGTTTTCTTAACTCTGAATTTTTTCCCAAAAAAGTGTAGTTACATAGTAGATTTGCTGGTATGATGGTAGTCCCTTTTTTCCTGGTACGATGGCAATCATTCTCGCTGGTATGATCATCATCTAGATTGCACGGACACCCACTGTGGTAGTTCTCACATTTTTTTATTGGTAGGATTGCAGCGCCCCCGGTAGTTAACCTGATAGTCTCCTGATAATTAGCCTTTCAACCCACGTTGTAGATTCCCCTGCCCTTTTTTCTGCATGTTAAGTTCAGTTAACATTTTTTAGCCCTTTTTCTGTTTTTATATGATGTTTAATTCACTGCTTTTATATGTTAGTTCAGTTAAGACAACGTGTATAATGACAAAGTCAAATAGTAATAAGAAGGTCCAGTCATCAAAGAAACTCAAAATGCTGCATGCAAAACTTAGTCTTCGTCCCCGTACATCCCCAACTACTTCATTAAGGAGTGTTCGGGCAGATTTTGAAGCAGCACCCGAAAATGTTAGTTTTCTTTTACTTCTTTTTTTTTGCTCCACATAGTGTCTGTGATTTTTTCAATCCCAGAACTTTTTGGCTGAACCATTTTTTATTTTTTTGCATTCAGAGTAAAAAAAGACAAGCTGTTCTAGCGTGCATCGCTAATGAAACTCGTGAGCCTGTATCCGAGCATGTCACCAGAACAAAAGAAATTAGTCGAGGAGTGGGGGTACGAAGGCTTGGTCAACATAAAGTGTTCAAAACTGCAGCCAGATCTATGCAAATTCCTCATGGAGAGTTTTGATCCATCAGCATGCAAGATGGTATTCCCTAGAAGAGGTTCCATCAATGTCACTAAAATATCTGTCAAGG
The DNA here is from genome assembly GCA_910589775.1 of Avena eriantha. Lineage (NCBI taxonomy): Eukaryota > Viridiplantae > Streptophyta > Magnoliopsida > Poales > Poaceae > Avena > Avena eriantha. Next base: position 367,041,379 of record OU342740.1, on the reverse strand, counting down.
AGGTAATAGGTGTGCCGAATGGTGACAAAGAAGTTCAGTATGGGATGGATGCATTGGCAATCAAGTTTATGACAGAAAAGTTGGGAATGAAGGGCAAGAGACAACCAACAATCACATCACTGAAGAAGACGATTGCAGATATGGAGGAGGCAGACATGAATTATCTCAGGCTCTGCATCACTTATGCCATGAGTTCCGTGCTTGCGCCAACAACTGGTGTTCATATCAGCCCCAAGCTATACCCATCATTGGTAAAAATAAAATGTGCGCATCGACTAAACATGTGCAACTTTGTTATAATGATGCTTCGGAAAGCAACTAAATCAAAGGCAGAAAAGGCAATTCTCAAATCCCGCATGCTCGACTTACTAGCAATCATGTTTTACCTTTTTTTTCCTGGTTTTTGAATGCAAATTTAGTTTTATCATTCACACACAAAAGCATTTCCTGCAGGTAAAATACCTAGACTCGTTAGATTTAAAAGGCATAGATGTGCCCAGCGAAGGAACACGAGTAACAGCATGGACCAATGCAATGGTACTAAAAGCTATTAAGCAGGACCAAAAGAGTGATGGAACATTCGGCGCAGCAAAAGTACTTTTCTCTACTTTTTTTCTATCTTCCTCCCTGAAGTTCAGAGGTTTTTCTCCTTGTAAGTACATACAAAACAATTAGACTATATACCTCATCTTTTCTTTCTTTCTTTGTTTTTGAAGCTCAAACCTGAATTTGCAAGTTCAGAGGTGGTACCTGAGCTTGAAGAAGAACAAGCACCCAGCATCAGAGGTCAATCAAATGAAGAAGAAGAAGTTTTTCCATTAAAACGAGAAGAAGGAACAAGCAGGAATGAAGCTTTTGAACAAGAAGTTGAGGAACCACGTGGAGGAACTTATGCAGAAGGTGACGAGGGTTCAACTCATCAATGCCCATTGTTATGGACTTGGGTTTTGGAGAAGGAGGGAGTGCTGGAGACATCTATCGGCTAGCAAACAAGCACATAGGGGACTCGAAGATTTACCCAGGTTCAGGCCTCGTAGAGGTCCCTACTCCTGCTTGTCTACTCGTGGAATTATCGAAGGAATCGAAGATTACAATGGTGTGCGGATGTGATCTGGCGAGGGTTGTGGAAACTAGGGTTGCGTGTGTCCTCCTCGCCGCCCCCTCCTGGCCTTTATATAGATAGGCTAGGTCTCGGGTAGCAGGTCGAGTCGGTTACTTGTTAGGGTTTTCCCCTTTGAACTTTCTATCTTTAGCTTCTTCTTGTTCTTCAAGCAATCGAGAGTCCGTAGGCCACTCGAGTCCTCTCTTGGGCCTTGGAGACACCATGGGCTTCCGCTGTATTCAGACCGTATATACCAAACTCGAGTACCTGTAGGGTATACCAATGTCAGTAGCCCCCGAGTGTCCAGGGTATACCAAGCGTGACTCGTCCCGTGGCGTCGGGGTTATTGAGGATATGCCACAACGGGGCGTCGTTGACCACCACGATTGGGTGCTCCTGGAAGTAATGGCGCAGTCGCCGGACGGTCATGAAGACGCCGTACGCCAGCTTCTGGTAGTGTGGGTACCACTATTTTATTGGCGTGAGGACCTCGCTGAGGTAGTAAACTGGGCGTTGTACTCCGTGGACCTTGTTTTCCTCGGCCCGTTTGACCATGAGTACTGTGCTGACCACTTGGTTGGTGGCGGAGATATACAGCAACAGTGGTTCCCTTTCTCGTGGGGTCACCAGTACTGGCGAAGTGGACAGCAGACGCTTGAGATCTTCGAATGCTTCTTGCGCTTCATTGGACCACTCGAATTTTTCAGCTTTGCGGAGGAGCTGGTAGAAGGGCGGTGCCTTTTCTCCCATCCGGCTGATGAATCGACTGAGGGCCGAGATTCGCCTAGCCAGCTGCTGGACGCCGCTTATGTTTTTCAGCCTCTCCATGGCCAGTATGGCTTTTATTTTCTTCGGGTTCGCCTCGATTCCCCTCGCGGAGATGAGATACCCGAGTAGTTTCCCAGATGGCACGCCGAAGGCGCATTTGTCTGGATTGAGCTTGATCCGGTAGCCGTCGAGGTTGGCGAAGGTTTCGTGCAAATCGTCGATTAGGGAGGCTTCCTCCTTGGTCTTGATTACTATGTCGTCGACATAGACTTGAATGTTGCGACCGAGTTGCTCCTTGAGACAAGCTTGCATGCACCGCTGATAGGTGGCTCCTGCATTTTTTTAGCCCGAAGGGCATTGTATTGTAGCAGAACACACCAAAGGGCGTTGTAAACGCTGTTTTTTTTTGGTCTTCCTCCTTCATTCGAATCTGATTATAGCCTGAGTAGGCGTCGAGGAAGCAGAGGCGTTCGCATCCCGTAGTGGAGTCGATGATCTGGTCGATTCTCGGTAGTGGGAAGTGATCCTTTGGACAGTGCTTATTTAGAGAGGTGAAGTCTACGCACATCCGCAGGATATTCGTGTCCTTTTTTGGTACTAGCACCATATTGGCGAGCCAAGTGCTTTCCTTGATCTCGCGTATAAATTTGGCGTCGAGGAGTCTGTTGATCTCCATCCCGACTGCCTTTGCTCTTGGCTCAGATAATCGTCGTATTGTTTGCTTGACTGGCCTTGCGTCTGGGTTGACGTTGAGTGCGTGTGATACATTGCAAATGTATGTATAATTTTTGATGTTCCATGCTTGGTTTTATCCACTTTCTTGTGTTTTGTTCCAACTTTGGAGTACTTTTCATATGATTTCTTGGACTAACCTATTAACAAGAGCCACAGGGCCAGCTGCCTGTTTTCTGCTATTTTTGGTTCCAGGAAAGTCAGAAAATGAATATTCTCGGAATTGGACGGGACAAAAGCCAAAGTGCCTATTTTTCCGGAAGTGAGCAAGTGCCAGAATACGAGACGGAGAAGGGCCAGGGAGTCACCACACCACCTGTCCGTGCGGCCAGGCCTGGCCCGTGCCAGGGGGTGGTGTGGTCGCTCCCGGCACCCCCTCGGCCTCTCCTTCTGCCTATATATTGTCCTCGGGACGAAAACCCTAAGTACCCGATCAAAAATCCACGAAAGAGTCTGTAGCCGCCGTCATCTCCATCCCTAGATCAGGAGGGATCTAAAGCTCTTCCCGGCACCCTGCCGGAGAGGGGAATTCACCCTGGAGGCTTTCTTCATCACCATGCAAGCCTCCGGTGTGATGCGTGAGTAGTTCATCCTTGGACTACGGATCCATGTAGGCTGGTTCTCCTCCTTTGTGCTTTCATGTTTAGATCTTGTGAGCTCCGTTCATGATCAAGATCATCTATTTGTAATTCATACATGTTGTGTTTGCGGGGATCCGATGGATATTGAGATGCTATTTCAGATTGATTATTGATTCTATCATGTCTTTGTTATTTGAGATCTTGCATGCTTTCCATTGTTAGTAGCTATCTTGGCCAAGTAGATGCTAGCAACTCCAAGAGTTAGTATTTATGCTCGATAGTGGGTTCATGCCTCTAGTAATCTGAGGAAGTGACAGAAATCTCTAAGGTACTAGATGTGCTATTGCTACTAGCGAGAAAACAACAATCCTTTGTTCATAGAAGAATCGTATTGTTTACTTTACACGCAGTTCGTAAAGCAATAATCTGTTGCTTGCAACTTAATACTGGAGGGGGTTCGGATGATAACCTGAAGGTGGATTATTAGTCATAGATGCAGTTGGATGGCGGTCTATGTATTATGTTGTAATGCCCAATCAAGTCTCAAAGGAGTCAAGATGATTATTATATGCATGTATTGCTTTCTCGGTGTTTGTCAATTGCCCCGCTGTAATTTGTTCACCCAGCATGTTATCTATCTAAGGAGAGCCACCTCTAGTGAACTATGGATCCCGGTCCTTTTCTTTACATACAATCTATAAACTGTTTACTGCTTTGTGTTTACTTTCTGCAAACTTTTACTTCTTTCCATTCGATACGTTTAATCCTTTGTTTTCCGCAAAATATGGTGAGATTGACAACCTCATCACAAGTTGGGGACAAAGTTCTGTGGTTGTGTTGTGCAGGTCTCCACGTTGCTACTAGCACCGGTAGTGCGCCCTGCCAAAGCTCAGCTAGTAACAGCTTTGGGGTGTTTCCTTGCTCCTACTGGTTCGATTAAACCTTGGTTTCATAACTGAGGGAAAACTTACTGCTGTGCTCATCATACCTTCCTCTTGGGGTTCCCAACGAGCTCTACGTCCAAAGTCGAGCGCATCAAGATCTTTTTTGGCGCCGTTGCCGGGGAGTCAATGACATCTTCACAAGGGGAGTCCCTCATAACCAATCTCTTTACTTTGTTGTTTTTGTTTTTCTTAGTTTTCTTTTTGCTTTGTTTGCTTATTTTATTCTTCAAAAACACAAAAAAATTAGTTTTACTTGTTTTCTTTCTTATTAAAAAACACACACAAAATTAAGTCTCCTTTAGTAATCACCTCTCCCTTAGCTCAGCATGTTGATCCCTACATTCACCTTGAAAGACCTTTCAATTGGTAGTGGTTCTATAATTGGGAAAGACAATATTGAAGAATTCTTCAATCATGTTAGTAAGCATGAAGGTACTGTGGATAGATCCCTTGTAGAACTTGCCCCGAACTATGAGATTCCTGCAGCTTCTTTAATTCACATGTTAGAAGCTAGGTTTGTTAACATGAACCCCTTAATGCAAGTAATGTTTCTTAAGCTTAAAGAAATTGAGGACACTGAAAAGAGGGTTTTTATTCTAGAAACTTTGTTTAAGGAGTTCTATGATGTTGCCAAGAAAGCTAGAAATATGCTAGGCTCATGTGTAGATGTTGTTGGTACACGAGAAAAGATGAACAAAACCGAACCTAATAGGGAGGAACCTAAGATACCAATACCCTTTAAACTAGTAGCAATACATGATGCCATAGAAAATAATCTTGATTGGATTGTTCCTGCAAACCCTTTTGATGAGAATAGTGAACCTAAGAGCATTGAGAGAGGATCCTCTAGAACTTATTTGGATGATATACCTTGACTTGTTGAAAATATTTCTGGTATTGATCTTAATGCTTCTTCATTTGAGAACACTTGATTCTTTCTTTGCTTCTTATGCCTAACCTGAAGGTGTTAAAGAAAAGTACTTATTGGGAGATAACCCAAAAATTTTAGATGAGTCTTGGAAGTTATTACCTCTGTAATAACCTCTCCGTATCCTTTTTATTTGCTTTTTGTGCCAAGAGTAACCTCTAATGAGAGAGAAGTAATGATTTGGAAAGTTGCTATCCCGAAACAAATTTCTGTGCTTCACCGTAAACATTCGTGAGAGAGCTTTGTATGTCGGATTGAGCTGTAATTTTTTGTGCTTCTGCCCCAGGTTGTTATATAACTTTCTTTAGTTCGACACTTTTTGATTTGAGCAACAGAAGGTCTTCTAAAAAATTCGTCTTTACCTGCTGGTCTGTTTTGACAGATTTCTGCTATTTTCTGCATTTGCTTCTTGTTGGTTCCTTTTTGAGTTCTTTTGGAGAACTGAGCTTTTTGAGGGAAGTGCTACAGTAGCTAGTGTTCTAATGGAATTTTATTTGGTGTTAGAACTGAATCTTGAGACTTATTTATCTTGAGTGCACTAATGTTGCTAATGAGATTGTGTGAAGTTTTGTATGAAGGAAAATTTTTAGGTGTATGGAAGGAATGAGTAACGAGATGAAGGATGGACTAAAGCTCAAGATTAGGGATGCCACGCGTGTCACCCCAAGAAATATCCAATAAGTACAAGCATCAAAGCTTGGGGATGCCCAAGGCATCCCCTTCTTCATCAATAAAAATCCTAGGTTTCTTCCAAACGCTTCATTTTTATTATTTCATGCACAGTTGTGTTGTTCTTGGAGCGTCTTATTTTTCGTTTTCGTTTTTGTTTTGGTTTTTAGTTTGCTTGGTTTGCTTAGTTTTCTGAATAAATTGGTTGGACCCCCTCTTTCAATACGTTGGTTTGCAAATAGTTTGGTTTGGATTGGAAAAGAGTAGGAAAGTTCATACTTATGTGCTAAAAAGAGCTTGTTTTTGACTGTGGCCTATGCTTTGTCATGCCATGCTTGATATTGTTTTGGCTTTATGCTTAGTATTCTTTGCTGTAGCATGACTTGTTATAAACAATTGAGATTGCTTAATGTGCCTTGGATGAATCATGCGTTGTTTTAGCATATTAAAGCATAGTATAGTGGTATTCTCCTTTGATGCTTTATTTGGGTTGACTTGGCGCATGCTCATACCATGTTATGACTATCTCAAGTCACAATAGACTTTATGATCCTTTTATTTTCAACTTGTAGTATCACTTTATGCTTTGATCAATGATGTTTTGTCGCTCTGCATGATTATGGCCATTATTGCTCTCTTAGTTTGTCACTCCCAGTCTTTTGCTAGCCTCCACAACAAAGTATGAGTTCCACTCATGCATCCAACTCCCTAAACCAAGTTATTCCAAAGAGTCCACCATACCTACCTACTATCTTATGCTATTCCAAGTATATTCATGCTTTTGTTTATCTTCCACTTGTTATGAGAAAACTAGTGATTAAAGCTCTCACGAACTTGATGGCACACTTTACTTTTTGCCTCTAATAAACTTGAACCATTGGGTCCTTCTTTGTTGCGTATATGCTTGCGCTTTATAAGTTGAAATTAGCAGAACCATGTTCCATGGGGAACGCTTTCAACATTGCACTTGTACTTTGTACCCCGTTGATATCATGTTCTTTTGCTTACGGATCCCGGCGGTGTGAAATAAAAGTGGAACTTGTAAGATCATGGAGTTTGTATGTGTGTTAGAGAAACGCCTGGGCCGCTAGCCTAAGCCATGCCTAATCATGGTGGAAACTTGCAGCATCACCATAATGAGCACTCTATGAAGCATCCTCAATAAAAACCTATGCAAATAGCAAATAAAAAGATCGCTGAGATGCTCATTGTCTGCTTGCCTTGTCATTTTGATTATGGGAAAGCTCCCGTATCATGTGCAAGGGGTACCCCGTTGGCGGTTCTTAATGATACACATGTACTTACAATGACAAGAGCTTACACGTGACTGAAGTTGAGTAGCATGAGGATCGGTCTTCGTAAGTAAGGGGCATGAGATTTCGGTTTATAACTTGTCAACCATATCCTCTTAGTTGTGTCACTTTAACCGTAATCACCTTCAAGATGCTTATGATAGGGGCAATGAGAGCTGAAAACTACAAGTACCATAATTTTTGGAAGCTCTTTATGAGACTTGAATCCCTACTTCCTTTTACAAAAGGCTTTTCTTCCACCATTATATTGAGTCTCCACCTTCTATCTTTATGCACCTACTTTGAGAGCATAGTGGCCATTCTTAGTTCTATGTGCATTGTCCCAAGACTAGTTGATTGATGCATAAATTGATATTGCTTGTTTTAAACTATTTTATCTAGTCACTCTTATGAACTTTGAAGGTGTCCTATGCATTTATATTTGCTACTCTATTGAGGGACAAGCTGAATACTATTATGCTATGTTTTCTTTATGTGAAACAAACAAACGTCTTGCAAAGCATTGTTATTCATGAATCTTTTGTTTGTGCCTTTTCATGTTGCATCATAGTTTCTTTGCTTATTGCTAGAACTTTGTCTTTCATGTTATGATTGAAGTACTATGAGCCCAGCTTTGAATGTTTTGCAAATACTTTGATGGTTCATGTCACCTCAAAAATTATTCTTTCTTTTTATCACTTACCTACTCGAGGACGAGCAGGAGTTAAGATTGCAGATGTTGATACATTGCAAATGTATCTATAATTTTTGATGTTCCATAATTGGTTTTATCCACTTTCTTGTGTTTTGTTCCAACTTTGGAGTACTTTTCATATGATTTCTTGGACTAACCTATTAACAAGAGCCACAGTGCCAGCTGCTTGTTTTCTGCTGTTTTTGGTTCCAGGAAAGTCAGCAAATGAATATTCTCGGAATTGGACGGGACAAAAGCCAAAGTGCCTATTTTTCCGTAAGTGATCAAGTGCTAGAATACGAGACGGAGAAGGGCCAGGGAGCCACCACACCACCTGGCCGCGCGGCCAGGCCTGGCCCATGCCAGGTGGTGGTGTGGCTGCTCCCGGCACCCCTCGGCCTCTCCTTCTGCCTATATATTGCCCTCGGGACGAAAACCTTAAGTACCCGATCAAAAATCCACGAAAGAGTCTGTAGCCGCCGTCATCTCCATCCCTAGATCGGGAGGGATCTTATGCTCTTCCCGGCACCCTGCCGGAGAGGGGAATTCACCCTGGAGGCTTTCTTCATCACCATGCAAGCCTCCAGTATGATGCGTGAGTAGTTCATCCTTGGACTACGGATCCATGTAGTAGCTAGATGGCTGGTTCTCCTCCTTTGTGCTTTCATGTTTAGATCTTGTGAGCTCCGTTCATGATCAAGATCATCTATTTGTAATTCATACATGTTGTGTTTGCGGGGATCCGATGGATATTGAGATGCTATTTCAGATTGATTATTGATTCTATCATGTCTTTGTTATTTGAGATCTTGCATGCTTTCTGTTGTTAGTAGCTATCTTGGCCAAGTAGATGCTAGCAACTCCAAGAGTTAGTATTTATGCTCGATAGTGGGTTCATGCCTCTAGTAATCTGGGGAAGTGACAGAAATCTCTAAGGTACTAGATGTGCTGTTGCTACTAGGGAGAAAACAACAATCCTTTGTTCATAGAACAATCGTATTGTTTTCTTTACACGCAGTTTGTAAAGCAATAATCTGTTGCTTGCAACTTAATACTAGAGGGGGTTCGGATGATAACCTGAAGGTGGATTATTAGTCATAGATGCACTTGGATGGCGGTCTATGTATTATGTTGTAATGCCCAATCAAGCCTCAAAGGAGTCAAGATGATTAGTATATGCATGTATTACTTTCTCGGTGTTTTTCAATTGCCCCTCTGTAATTTGTTCACCCAGCATCTTATCTATCTAAGGAGAGCCACCTCTAGTGAACTATGGATCTCGGTCCTTTTCTTTACATACAATCTATAAACAGTTTACTGCTTTGTGTTTACTTTCTGCAAACTTTTACTTGTTTCCATTTGATACGTTTAATCCTTTGTTTTCCGCAAAACACGGTGAGATTGAGAACCTCATCGCAAGTTGGGGACAAAGTTCTGTGGTTGTGTTGTACAGGTCTCCACGTTGCCATAGCACCGGTAGTGCGCCCTGCCAAAGCTCAGCTAGTAACACCTTTGGGGTGTTTCCTTGCTCCTACTGGTTCAATTAAACCTTGGTTTTATAACTGAGGGAAAACTTACTGCTATGCTCATCATACCTTCCTCTTGGGGTTCCCAACGAGCTCTACGTCTAAAGTCGAGCACATCAGCGTGCTCGGCGAATTCCCTTGGAACTCTTGGCATGTCCGCTGGACACCAGGCGAAGATTTCCCAATGCTCACGGAGGAATTCGACAAGCGCGAGTTCCTATGCGGGACTCAAGTTGTTGGCGATGAGGGCCGTCTTGGCAGGATCCGATGGGTGGACCTCCACTTTCTTTGTGTGCACCGATGAGTCGAAGGAGAGATCAGGTGAACTTGGCTGGCTCAGGGGAGGCAGACTGTTGTCTGTCGACTCCTTTAGTCTCGCGAGTTCTTCCTGCATGCCGAATGATTGGGAAATTCTGTTGAATTCCCTGTCGCAACTGTCGGATCTCTCGAAGCTCCCGTTGACCGTGATGACGCCATTGGGACCTGGCATTTTCATCTGCAGGTAGGCATAGTGGGACACTGCCATGAACCTAGCGAACACGACGGGCCCGAGGATGCAGTGGTACTGTGAGGGCCAGTCGACGACCTCAAAGTCGATGCGCTCGCGTCGGAAGTTCTTCGGCGTGCCGAAGATGACATCGAGGTTGATTTTTCCTAGGGGGTATATGCCTTTCCCTTGGACGATGCCGTGGAATGTTGTGTCCGAGGCCTCTAGGCAAGTTAGAGGGATCCTCATTGCTCGCAAGGTACTCGCGAATATAAGGTTGATGCCGCTCCCGCCGTCCATGAAGACGCGGCTCATGTCGAAACCTCCGATTTGCGCCTCGAGTACGAGGGGGCAATGGCCTGGACGGGGTATTGAGGCGGATGATCGCGTTTGTCGAATGTGATGCAGGACTCGCTGCCGCTGAGGTACTCAGTAGTGGGTGGTGGCGAGTGTGTGGCCAGGTTAACTTGGCGAGTGATGGCCTTCTGCACCCGATTCGAGGGGCGTCCCTTTTGGATCATCATGGTGCCCATAGCTCGGGGGTACGGTTCGCCTCCATGGTGCTGGTCCGCCGCAGCTGCATTTGGGGGTGGCCCAGGTGGTGGTGGCGGAGCGCCATGTGCCATGGCGCCTGGAGCGGCTCCGTAGCCTCTTCGACTATGTTGCGGTTCATCTGAACCAATCCCTCGTGTAGCTTGAGGAACTCGCGGCAATCCTTGAGGAGGTGGCTAGACTTCTTCTTTCCATCATGCTTGTCGATGTAGAAGTGTACCGTACATGGCCCGGACAGTTTGTCCTCAATGGATGTCCGGGTGCTTCATCGCGATTGCGGCGTTGCCACACTTGCGTAGTTTTCCCAGAGTCGCGGTATCCGCCGCTACGGTATCCGCTGTTGCGGTTATCGTCGCGTCTGTCGGCATAGCCCGCTGCGACCATGTTGACATCGCCGCGGTCATCGTAGATGCGCATGTGGCGTTTGCCTCGGCGATTGCGTCTGCGCTCGAGTTCCGCCTCCTCATCGGAGTGAATGCGATTCTTCACCGAATCTTCTCCATCGGCCCACCGATTCGCGATTTCCATCCGGTGGTCGATGGTTTGGGGCTTTGAGCGGCCTAGCTCCTCCCTAAGCTCTAGGCGGCGAACGCCGCCGTTGAACGCGTCAATCGCGCGATCCTCCGAGATGTTCTCTGCAGAGTTCTTGATGATGGACCACCTTTGGATGTAGGAGCGTAGAGATTCACCCAATCTTTGGTGGCAGCATCTTAGCTCTTCGATTGATGCGGGCCGTGTAACTACCTCGGTGAATTACGCTCTTAGTTACATGCCTGGATGAACGAAAGTGGTTAAAATAGTACGGTGGGGCCCAGGGACACTCACGGTAGACCTTTCGGCCGTCCTAACCACTTTCAGAACATCGGGACAAGAACGAGCGGCGTAATCGGCAGGCGAAGGGCTCAACTACATACACAAATGAGTATGTATGCAAGCCACATACAATAGTCCTCAGAGCCATTCCATCTAAAAGAAATAGAAATATTGCAATGCCATACGGCAAGATTCAAATATCCTAGATAGAGATAATAATTTAGGATAGCTCCTCATACAACACACATCTGAGTATCAGGCGGAAGCGGAAAACAAGATCCGAGTACGGATAAGAAGCAAATCGGCATAAGATGCCACATAAATAAACACATCCCGCCCACAGATCTCACAGATCCCCATTCCCAGAATCTCTACACCGAGTGATCGATGCCAACATCATCTGTCTCCTCCACCCAGTATCCATCTTGCGAATACACCTGTTTATCTGAATCAAACAATTTATCGTGTGAGACCCTAGGGGTACTCAGCAAGTCTTTATGCCACTAAAGGGGACACAACCTGGGGTGACGCAATTGCAGCAAAGGATAATAGCTAACAATTCTATAGACACTCGCTAACCATCTGCCTAACCAATGATAGACGGATGTCCGTGAATTAAGAACAACAATTATAACAGTATAATTAACAGATCCATCCTCCTCCTCGCTTACCAACAAGGAAGCGAACGAACAACCCCCATCATCTGTTGGCAGTTTTATTAACCATTCCATGAGTATTGCACTATTTACTAGTCAAGTACTTAGTCAAATTAAAAGCGGTACTTTAGTTATACTTGTCTATGATTGAGAAACTGTGCTCCAAGTCGTCCATAACCGCGGACACGGCTTTCAGAAAGATTTACCCTGCAGGGGTGCACGAATAGCAACACACACTCGATCAACCTCGGAAAAGCCAACTCAAAACCCAACGAGGCATTCACGACAAAGCGATCACAGGATTCAGAAATATTTCAGGGGGCCACCCCATTAAGCTACCTGCGACGAAGCTAGCTGACTCCGAGACGGACTCAGGGTTTGTGTGGACGGCGGTAAACGACTGGGAACCCGAAAATGTGACTGGGCTTGTCGATACAGCGAAAATGTGTCACGATCCAAAACAGTACAGGTGCTCCTCGCACAATCTTAAATAAAGCAGTAACATGGCATAAGTACAGGATAGTAGTAAAGCCCCAAACTAATTGTGGCCCCAAGAAATAAGAATGAATCAAGCTCTGGCTCAGGGGGTTCCATAAGGCCTCCCGGATGTGGATAGTGCGAATAGTCAAGGAACAGTAATCAAGTACTCGGGGTCCTACGGGACACAAGTGAGCATGAAAAACCAAATAGCAGATATTGCTCACCGGTGCCTCTTTCATTGGTTATCCCATTACTACTCAGGTTAAGTTGTTTAGGTACCTCGTTATTCATCAGACACTCACATACCCTACACATGCTTTTCTACGACTCGCATGGCTCAAACAACTCCTGTAGTAATGGCTCATGGGATGGAGGAACACGCTTCGGTGGGGTTTAAAAGTAAAGGCTATGCAGTACTTGGTATTCAATTTAATGCAATCGCGACTCAATGATGCAAGAATAAGATAGAGACAATAGGTACTATATGTATGCAAGCATGTGGTAGTGCTTGTCTGGCAGCTCAGTTGAAGCGAGAGATGGATCTGGGTAGTACTCTTGTGATTCCTGGTAATTCTCCTGCTGGGCGTCTATTCGAAGAAGACCCAAACAAACAAGGGCCAACATAAATAAAGTGCACAAGCATATGAATTAAAATGCGACAAGCAAACAAGCATGCCATGATGAATGATGCACAATTTACATGGCATGGTGAGGTGTGGGATACAAGAATAAAGCATTTTATTATTTATTTGGTCCAATTTTATTGTCATAAACAGTTCAGATGTTTAATAATGACATGATTCATGCTTCAATTCAGAACAAGGACTGCATAGATAGAACGGGCTCGTCGCGCTGATCGATTTATACATATTATTTGCCCAAATAGGAGTTATAGAATTAAAGTTATTAATTTATTAAGAAAAGGGCATTTATTTGTAATTTTAATCATCTCGAAATTTTAAAGTGGTCAAACAATATTTTGAATGGCATATTTGAATTCCTTACATTTTTCTGATTCAAAAACATATATCATTTGTATTATTTGGATTTGTATTTTAAAAGTTATTTAAAATCTGGTTTGAATTTGAATTTAAACATTTACTGAATTTGTTTTATTTAAACAGCCAAATGGAAAACCTTTTTACACTCAGGAGAATTCGACCCAGGCCACTGACGGGTGGGCCGTTGCTGATTGGGGCCACACGCGCGGAAAAAGGCTTTTCTCACCTCGGCCTTAGCTAGCCTCTGCGATTGACAGGTGGGCTAGCGACTAGAGGCCCACGTGACAGCGGCAAAACTCGCGGAGGCTGACCGGTGGGGCATGCTGGACCGCGGGTTAAGGGTGACGAAAAGACGGGTGCCTTTTTGCATAAAGTGCACAACGGCTGGCAGGTGGGGTAGGCTGGACCGCGGGTTGAGAGAGCCAAAAAGGGGTGGGGTTAAGTGTAAAGTGCGCGCGGCACTGTTGTTCTTCTCCGCATTCTGACGAACTGACGGCGGAAAATCGCGGCGCGGCGGGGGCTCAAACCTCCGACACGGGGCGCGCGCGCAGAGGGGCGGTACCAGCGCGGTAGGACGGGGTAGTTGTCAGGGAGTAGCTACGCGGCTAGGTGAGGCTCTATGCGGCGCGGAAAACGTGCAGACACCGGCGACTGACAGCACTCCGAGGGCGTTCGGGGAAAGGTCCGGCGCGGCTAGACGACAATGGCGGAGATGGGGTTGTCTGGGAGGTACAAGGGCTCACCGCGGGGTGGTTGGTGGCGTCGGATCGGCTTGGGGAGTGGCGGATCGACGACGAGGCTGGCGGCCGGCAGAATTAGGGTTTCGGCGACGACGCGGTGCTGCCGCTGCTGGGGACCTTCTCCTCCTCGCTGGCGCGTACGAGGTGAGGTAGGGGACCCTTCTCGATCTCCTTGGCCACTTCCACGCAATACAACACGGCAGACATGTATAGACGCTAAGTTTGAAGAATAGAGACGTGATATTTCATCTCTAGAGGGTTGTATAGCCGCTTTCATAAAGCGTCGGTGGAGCGTCTTGTTATGCACCGTCTCAAGTAACATAAGGACGTTTGCTAAGCATGTCTAAATATATAAAGACGCTCCATATTGACGCTCGAAAGCATGTCTACGCAAGTAGAGACGTCTTAATAGACACGCCAAGTTTGCGTCCCTATATATTTTTAGATGTTTTATTCATGGTACTCATCTTGTACACATTAAGTATATATATAAATTACATATACATGGTACTCATCTTGTACATATTAAGTATATACGAGTACATGTATTCACGGCAGTATGTATGAACTTTATTTTATTTGTATTTTGGATATAGCGTCTCTCATTGGTACGTGCTAGGATCCTTTATTTTATTCAGATGTTTAATTGAAAACTGGTTTTTTATTTAGTTCCATGCACCTACCAATCGTATAATGCAAGACCATTATAACCAAGTGATATTGAAAATTATAGAGAAAACCAATAAAAATTTACTACAATCATACGAAATTCAGAACTGAAACAAATATCCATATTGTTAATTCACAAATACATTGGGAAAGATCAAGACCACGAGAAATCATAAAATATCCTACATAACAGTCAATTGTCTTTCACAAAAATGATAGTAAAAGTTCCTCCATAGCTTTATCTAGCCAAAAACTAATGCTTTGTCGCCCTCCATCTTAGTTCATCCGAGCCCTATTTAGCTCCATAAATAACCTGAAAAGCACGTCACAACCAAGTGAGATACTCCATGCAATAAGCTAGTAGAGTGTCATATGACAAGTTTAGCTGATTACAAAAAAATGGATCTGAAACTAATCATGCATGGCACAGATCTGCTATTCTCTACAACTTGCATAGCTTTATCCGCGGGATCAAAGTTCTAGAACTTGTGTTGCCAGACTTACATGTACTAGCAGTATATTCATAATCATTAGATGCATTTAAAGATGGAGTATGTACATGAGTTGCCAGGGTACCAATTACATGCTCAACTCCTGAATTTAACTAGAGCTGTCAACTCTAAATCCGAGTTGTTGAATATGTGTACTCAACAGGATGACTACTTGACTGTTTGTTTTGGTCATATGTACATGGGATGAACAACTATACCAGTAATTCCATGTTTGCCAAAAAAGATGGAAGAGGCATGGCATACTAATAACTTGTCATATCAGAAACAATTTACCTATGTATAGTACAAGTGTGCAAATTTAGTCAAACAATTAGGTCTCCAAACTGAATTATTGTTGATTTCCTTACTTTTTTCTTAAATAAATTTAGTACAATGTAACATACCAGGTTGTTATTTGTTTGGTTTGAGCTAGATTTCTTCTTTTTGACCTGCAACACACAAAGTTTACAAGTAAATAATTAAGCAAGCATAAAAAATGACAAGGAAATGTAATGTCTGTACATGTGAAAATATACTTACATAGAACCTAGGCCAAGCGATAACATGACCCAAGGCATCTTTGACTGCTTGAACATTTTTATATGGTCTAGGCAATTTTTCATGCGCAATTGGTGTAGGATGTTTAACAAGAACTCCATAAAATTCATCTCCAAGCATGTTTCCTCCAACCACATATGTTTTATCTTGACTCACCAAAAATCCTATCGCTACAACTTGATTTCTGTATCTCGGGTTTGCCGAAAACAAATATACTTCAAGCTTATCCTGTAACTTGAAGAAATACAACATTTAAAAATGGCACTGTTACTTGTATGAACCAACAAAACCACATTGTTTTAGATAGGTTGTTTGCATATACCTTATGAGCAAGTTGATTATGTGGGAAAGACGATGCATCACAGCCTTGATCGGCTTCAGTGGAGTTCTCATTATTTGCTTTCTGCAGGCAACACTCATATGAGCTATAAATACCAAATAAAAACTTAGAGGCGGTATGATAACTGAGTGGGAGTTCTTTTCCACCATAGCATTTATGCGCCGACGTCCTAAAGATGAATTGGCATAACTCTCTTTGCTATAGTTTTCAGGAAGCAACTGCAATTGTGAATGAACAAATACAATCAATAATTTTACTTTAGAAAATAATACAACAACACTGATTCCAAATGTGCACCACAATAGCATATACCTGCTTAGTAACCTGCTCATGTGATACACAACCCTGATGTTTCTTAGCATACATTTCCGGGTGTGCTTCCTACAGTTGGCTCAATTCATTTCATGCTAAAAAAACTGAGTAAAAGTAGTGAACATACCTTGGTAATATTGTCCTCATGTGGAACAGATGAATTTGCATATCCCTCTTTTGTTCCAGTACACTTCCCAAGAAGCAATTCCTGCTTACAACAAACGGTTCATTAAGGAATGCACAATCTTCCATTGAATTCTTGTCAGCAAAGAAGATATCAAATTGGAAACAATTGCATCACCTAGGAAGTATTTGATGACAAGCGCTTATTGCGGGGTGATTTTCGAATATCATTACTTGTTTCATGTTGGATATTTGTATTGTTAGCACTTTCATCAAGGACAACCTGCAAGAAGAACATGATAAGAGTATAGAGATGATGATTATTTTATATTTCAACAAATAGAGTGGTTTAGGTGCTAACTTCATTATTTTCTGTAGCTTCCAATGCATTTCTATAATCCTCTCCTGGGAAATTCTTTGCCATGAACGCACGCATCATTTGGAACTCATCTTTTAAGTTTTCTACATTATCTCCAAAAGCTCGTTTGAACTGAACATGTTCTTGCTCATATTCATCCACAAAAACCATTCCTTGAGAAACCTTTACATGGCTCCAATACTTATCATGATAAAAGCCCCGGAGTTTTGTTCTTTTTGGAAGTAAACTTTTAGACACTTCACTATCATCTTTGGATGAAAGACTTTCTTTGTCATCTAATTTTCGTTTAGATAACTCCACATGAGTATCCTATGAAATAAACGCAACATTTATATGCTGAAACAAATTACACTCTTTATCTAAACAAATGTAATAAGTAGAGTTATACCATCGATGTGTTAACATTGTCTAGATCATTATTGTTGTCCTTTCTTTTATGGGCTCGATCCCATAGTTCAATCTTGCTTACCTTTCCGTTCCTTTCAGTTTCCTGTAAAACAAAGTAAATTACATGGTTTAGTAATCTTATTTCTTTTAGAAGATCTTTTATTTTTCCAATAAAAATTCAGACCATCTCTTTTAGGAGCCGAGCATGGCCCTTTCTCCCGGTTGTGTGCGAGTTCTTTTGTTGCTTTGCACACTGAGAATTTTTTAGACATATTTTCTGCAACTAATGAAGATTTGAACAATAGTAATATTAGAAAACTGATTTCAGAATCTAGTTTAAACATGAGAAAATAGAAACATATTACCATGTGGGAATCCTGACACCAAATTCCAACAAGAGTAAGCCATTGATGTTCATTAACACCAGGTGGGACATCTTTCAAAATTTCGTCCAATGACCTTGTGTTACGATTGTAATATTTTTTCTTGAGGCGTGATTTGTAGGCTCTCCACTTTTTTGCAAGAGTCATTAGGATCCAATCGCGTGTAAGTTGCATTGTCTCGGGAGGGTAGATGAATTTTACCTTCATCAAGCCAAGTGTATTGTTTAAGTGTTAATGAACATAATAGTCTATATTACAGTGTCATGTTGTGAAAATTTTACCTCAACAAGTCTGATCATCTCTTGTTGTTTTGGCTCAAACATCTCGTTGTCCCATCTTGGAATATGCAATGGTGCTATTGTCGAATTTTGTGCTAGTTCAGTAAGATAACTGCTAAGAATGGAACCAGACCTTTCATTTGGAACTCCATTTTGATCAGTCCCCACAATAATCTTTCCTCCTTTTAAATTCGACAAATTTTTACTTCGAAATACCCCCAGTATTTGTCGCATGTCTCCACTAGGCCCTGCATGCAGGAGTAATATCACAATGAATGCATACAATGGTGGCAAATGAAAACCATATGTATCTTGGAGAAAATATATCAGAACTCACAAATTATCTTAATTGGGCTAGTAGATTCATGAGGTATCCCTGATAATGTATTGTCGATCTCTGGAGGACCTTGTAAACCATCTTCATTGAGCTCTACATTTTCTGCATCCTGGTTTGAAAAGTTGATCTTTCGTAGTCGTCGAGGTATACTCGACATAATCTTTCCTACATGAATGCCACAATCAGTCAATTTTTCTGTACTGTAAAGATGAGTCAAAATTCAGTATTGTGCGGTTATGTCAATGTGAACAGGTAACAGGCTTATTTAGGTGAATAGCTTCAGCTGTAACAATGAATATGCAAGACTCTGCAACTTTATAACCGCCAAAAAACCAGAAGCTTCTTTAGGTGAATAGAAACAAATAATTATATATTAATCAGGATAGGAAACACTTTGAATGCAATAGACTATAAACCTGAAATGACTCACATGTTCAAATGTTCCTAGGAGATTCAGAGGGCCCAAAGTCATACAGTTTATGGCCTAAAAACAAAAACAGTGTGCTCTATATTAAATTGATCAGAGGCGACACATGGATACAACCGTGTGATGAAAATAGCCAAAGTCAGATACACTAGCACCTAAATTAATCTTGTGGATACAACCTGTGATACAGAAGAGTACTAGAACAGAGAAGTGTACTAGAACCTAAATCTCCCGTTTATTCCAGGCCATACTTCCCAATCCCCTCACCCCAACCCCTCCTCCTTGCCCTCCGCCGCCACAAAGATGTTGGAACTCCGACTGGTGAAGGGAACCTGCTGGAGGCGATCAAGAATCTGATGAACGACGCCAACTTCGACTGCTTGGGGACCGGGTTCTCGCTGCAGGCCATGGACTCCTCCCATGTCGCCCTTGTGGCCCTCCTCCTCCGCTCCGAGGGGTGCGAGCACTACCGCTGCGACCGCAATCTATCCATGGGGATGAGCCCCAACAACATGATCCGACGCATATGGCATAACCCCCAGGCCGCAGCAACCCCTACCTCTTCGCCGTCGACCGCGACGGCATCGGCGGCGCAGGCTTCCGGCCCCCCAAAATTGATTTAGTCTTGGAAATTATATCACATCTAGAAGAGATGGATTTGAGGGAGCACATACCTGGGCGGAAGCACACCAGCGGGATCTAATTTTTGATGGGTAGTTCAAGAAACTGGGTGTGGCGGCTGGATAGCAGGGCGAAAGTTTCCCTTCGTCTAAGGGAAAAGATGAGGTGAGAAAAAATACGAGGGATGCTATATATATTATTAAGAAATTATTTCTCAAAATAAGCGGGAATATTTCCTTAGGCGCTAAAACAACGAAAGTTAGCGCCAGAACAAAATAGAAAAGGCGGGAACATTTTCTTAAGCGTTAAAATAAGAGCAAATCCGGATCATGTGGACACATGTCCTCACGACATATTCTAATATGTGGGAATGAGATTTTAAGGTTGGATCAACATTATTTTAGTTTAAGTTTATTATTTAATGATTTAAAGTGACTAGAAATACCTATATAGCATTATTTTGGTACTAGTCCAAAGTCACTGCATATAAACCTTAATATTATTACATATTTGGATATATACGATGAAATGTGATTTTTGAGAGTTGGAATCAACTCAAAAGCTAACTTGGTTGATTTTATAAAAATATTGCAAGTTGCAAATGCTTCTGTCTTCTTATTTTTATTAGGAGAGATCCATAACTCTAATTGAATTCAATCCAACAGGGATTTTCATCCGCACAGCGAAAAATGGTCCAGTCGCGTTTTCAGGACGCCGAATTGGTCCGGATTTAGCCGAACCTTCATCTTGTGTTCACAGGCCGAATCCAGGACGCTGGGAAAACCATCTGGGAACGCCGGACGCAGCAAAATCGGCGAGAAAAAACAACTCCACTTGTGGCCCCGTCCTACCTGCGAGAGAAAGCCGAGTCGTCCTCATCTCGTCGCCTCGGCTCCCGCAACAGACCGCCGGAACCAGGAGCTCGCCGCCCACGACGGCCCGCACAACATGCCGTCGAAGCGCCACAACGTGTGGCGGTACGTCGCCGGTGGTGGAGCGCACGTCCGTCCTGGAGCATATCTCCACCGGCAACCGCCCTAGGTTGGGCTTCCCCCTTCGCTCGCAGCCATCGGCGGCACGGCGTCGTCCAGTGGCGAACTGGCTGCCTAGGAGGATGGGCAGCCTCAGCTCCTCGTCCTCCGCCGCCTCGGCCTCGCGCTCGTCCGGCTCTATGCCGGCACTGTCGCCACACGCCACCGGCGAGGCCACTCGCACGCCCGCACTTCGGTCTGTGAAGCGGGAGGCCGAGCCGCCGGTACACGCGCCGCCAAGGATGCGCTCGCGCGGCATCGTGATCAACGAAGGCCACGCGCCCTCGCGCACGCCGAAGTTGGAGTCGGCGGACTGTGCCATCCCAGTCGACGAGGATGCCTTCGTCATGAAGATGGCGATGGAGAACTCTCTGAATGATGTCCTGCCCATGTAGGCCCCCGACGCCTACGCCTGGTACAAGGCAAACTGGGAGCAGAAGTAGGCGTCGCGAGTTCGGCGTTTGTAGGAGAAGGCCGAGCACCGACCCCCCCCCCCCCCCCAGGGCAGCTCGCGTCCACCGCAGCCGCCGAGCGCTGTGGTGACACAACCCATCTTGGATCCAGGACAAGAAATGAGTCCTAGTCTGGCGTGCTTGGCCGGTGCGTCTAGCGGCGTGACCCATTTGGTCTGAGATGGCTGTTCCTGCCCTCGTCTCACTGGGGGTATTTCTTATTATTCTTATGCTTTAGAAAGGTTGAACTTCGTTGCGACCGACAAGTGTTAGAGCATCTTTAGCAGGCTCAGTATCCCGCAGCCCTTTAAAACACCGATAAGGTACAAAAGGCAAAAGTAAAGCTGTGTGAGGGATCTGCATGCATGGGCACCCTAACCCTAAACCTAAAGTACCAACATTTGGCTCACTGGAGCCTCAGGGTGCAGCGGCGAATCAGCCGGCGGCGGGCTTCACTCGTCGTCAAAGACGAGGTTGATGGACTTCCCCGCCTGAAGCTCGGCCTCGAGGCACCATTCCTCTTACTCCCTCCGTTTAAAAATATAAGATGTTTTAGCTTTGTGAAAGGAGTATATTTAGACCTCTTTTAGTGTGCAAGTTCATTTAAGTTTGGAGTGAGCCTACTCAGCCTACACACTAAAAGGGATTTAGATACACTCCTTTCATAGAACTAAAACATATTATATTTTGAAACGAAGGGAGTACTTCTCTTGCAGCTCGCTCCCTATATTGAATTGGGCTTGGCAGAATTTGGTGTTGTTTTTAACTCGGGTTCACAAATTTAAATTTCACCGAGATTTGGTGATTTTTATTTTTATTTCCATCTCAAAGCAAATTACCAGAATTTTTACTTCATCTCGGTTAAAACGTAACCAAATATAATTTTGTTCACATGGTATATGGAATTTATTTAAATAAATGTGGGTACTTCTATAGTCGTTGACATAATTTGAGCGCAAGACTATTATTTTGTGCAAATTCGTGTCTTCTAGCTCAAGCAGGTGCGTCGGTGCGTGTCGAGCACATGGCGAGTGCCGCGGCCACGTCTTCACCGTCTCCATAGACCACTCCAAGCCCATCCACCTTGCCTGATAGCTCCGCCGTGCTCTCCTTGTTAGTTCTGCCGAAGGAATCAATGGAGGAGGCCTTCTGTTGAAGTCGCTGAGCTCATCTCCCTCCGCTCCGGTCCATCACCGCCGCCGCGTCGATCCCCTCCTCTGGCGATACCTGATGCTTCTGCTCGTCTCCCCCGCCTTCTACTGGAGTGCCTGAAGCTCCCTGACTTTCCCATCTAGCTTGTTCAAAGTCGTGTCGACCCCGCCCCGCTCGTGTGCATCGCCGTCCACCGGCGTCGTCCATGGCGTCAATGTCCTGCTCCTTTGTCGACTCCGACCGCACCTACATGTTCCTGGTGAGCTCCCAATTCCGCCGCATCTCTCCCCAGTCCGGCTCGTGTCCTCTGTCTGATTCCCCACCTAGTACCGCCGCTCGCCGCCCCTGTACCGCGTCGCCGCAAGGTTCTCAGTTCATTCAGAGTAGTAGCAGATGCATATTTTCAGTTTCAATAGACAACTTGGTTCAAGGAAACTTGTAGTTTGAGGTGATCTTCCCTCACCTTGTGGTTCAGGTCGCAATACATCTGGGCGTGGACCAGCACCAAAGCTTGACCAGGAGACTACTCACCTTAAAAGACAGGCTTCAGAAGATTGGGCAATGTTTACACGAGGTCAGGTTACTCTTTCATACAGTGTTGGACATTACCTTTTCTTTAGATAAGCTAGGATTTCATCGGCAAATCTTTACAGAGTACATGAACTATTACATCCGGGGGATCCCCCTCATGCATCATCTTATTCATGCATAATTCGCATACCTGTTACACCAGACTACTGTATAACTTGAAATGCGAGAAGAGAGCATCTTAATTTCCTGAAGTATGCTTGCATGAATAGAGAATCTGAACTTAAGAAGGTTGTAACAAACAATCTTAAGAAGGTTGCGTGGAGTTACTAAAAGGATTTGAACTTGAAGGTCAATGTATCAATATATTCATGATTTAAGTTGCATTATTCAACACGTGCAATCCAGTGTTTTGAGTTTATTCAGAGTAGTAGCAGACTAGCAGCTGCATATTTTCGACTTCGATAAACAACTTGGTCCCAGCAAACCCGTAATTTGAGGTGCTACATATAAAATCCTGATGGCAGTATGACTCACTTAGATCAAATTATCGGTCGATGTAAAACAAACATATATCTTCAAAAAGGATAATATTTCAAGTACGTAACTTGTTTGACGATTGTATAAATTAGGATCTCTAAGCAAAAAAGCAAATACAACCAGTCTATTTGCTTACAATGTGCTAAAGCCACATTGCTCTAATATATTTCATCTGATGATTCATCCCCACTACTATCATCAGATTCATCTGATGATTGCTCCTCACCCATATCAAAAAAATCACGTGGTGGGCTGCCTCCAACCACTGTGTTCCATCCTTCATGTTTCGGATCTTCCACATAGAAAACCTGTTTCACTTGAGAAGAAAAGACAAAAGGATCATCATCTAATTTCTCACCGGTGTGTATTTTCCGAGAGAAGTTTACAAGAGGGAATCCAAAATCATCCTTTGTAAAGCCAGCTTTATGATGAACATCATACCAATCGCATTTGAAGAGCACAACCTTATAATCCTTATATGATAATTCCCAAATGTCAGATAATCTGCCATAATAACTAACTCCATCGGCTGCAATGTTCACTACGCCGCTATTTTGTGTGACGTGCCCAGTCTCACGGGTCATAGTGTGGAACCTAAAACCGTTAATAATATAGCCACTGTAACGCACACCATATTTATTTGGTTTTCCAGCCAGTGCTCTTATCTCTTCACTGAATCCACGTCCATCATGTTCTAAAACCTATATATAAAAGATATTTATGTTTAGTTCATGGTTTATGCAAGTCCATTTTGTAGAAGCATGATTAAATATACCTTTTGTTCCAACCAGTCAGCAAAGTGTTCATTAATCAAATTTTCAATGTTACCATGCTTCAAATTAGCTAGCGGGGATTGTTTGCTCTTCTCATGGTCCAGAAATTCTCTGCAACAGATAGACCAATTACATGATAACACAATTTCATCAAGTTGTGTTAAAAATAAGTAAATACAGAAGTAATACATACCTGCGCAAATCTTTAAGCTCATCAGAGTGCCGCAAAACATATCGATGTGCATGCAGAAGAAGGTGGTTATCGAAATGGCTTACTATGGTGCCCTTTCCAATTGATTTGCCAGCGCTCTCAAACATATACATATCCTTTGTGTTATCTTCAGGATCTGGGTTTCTAGCTGGTTTTGTAAAACGTGTAGTTCCTTCTAGAAATCTTGAACAGAAGGTCAAGCATTCATCGGCAATATATCCTTCAGCAATTGAACCCTCTAGTTGAGCTCTATTGTGTACAAATGACTTTAGCCGAACAAATGATCTATATGTAAAAAATATGTTATTTCATGAATTGTTCAAGATAGAAAATCAATCTTAAATTGCATACCTTTCTAGAGGATACATCCAACGGTAGTGCACTGGACCACCAAGTTTAACTTCTTCGACTAACTGCACCATTAAATGCACCATGACAGTAAAAAATGATGGAAGAAATATTTTTTCCATATCACAAAGTGTCATCACAATACTCTCTTGTAGTTCATCAAGCTCGGAGACTTCTAAAACTTTGGAGCATATCTTCTTAAAAAAATTAGCCAACCGGATAACTATTGTCATGACCTCTTTGCTGGGGTAACAAGATCGAAGTGCTATGGGAAGAATTTCTTGTATCAGAACGTGACAATCATGGCTTTTCATACCACTCAAAGTACAATTTTTCATGTTGACACATCTAGAAAGGTTTGACACATAACCATCAGAGGTCCTGAGTTTCTTGATTATTGAACACAGAATTTCCTTCTTTTCTCTAGACATAGTGAAAGGTGCTGGTCGATATGTCTCTTTTCCTTTGTCATCTCGAAAAGGTTGAAGGTCTTCTCGAATTCCAATTTCCTCCAAGTCATACCGTGCGTTAAAGCCATCCTTTGTCTTGCCATCAATATCCAATAATGTCCCGATTAAATTGTCACACACATTTTTTTCTATATGCATCACATCAAGATTGTGCCTTAACTTGTTGTCCTCCCAATAGGGCAAATCAAAGAATACTGACTTTTTCTTAAACCAATCCTCCGGCTTCTTTTTGTCAAGCTTACTAGGCGCACCTGATCTTTTCGTGGTCACATTTCTCTTACGTTTTTGTCCTTCACCATTTGCTTTCCCATTTTTATCATTCTTGCCTCTTTTCTTGCCTTTTCTTTCGGTAGCAACTTTGGGCTTTTTTCCTAGCACAAACACTCTTCCCTGTAACATCTTCAAAGCTGAGCCGCCAGTCATAGTTTTAGGTGCGAGTTCTGTTTCTTCAGTCTTATCAAACTGCATCCCTCTACGTCGATATACATGATCCTCTGGCAACCATCGACGATGACCCATAAAACACCATTTCTTCCCATTCTTCAGCCATCTGGATTTTGTAAATGCAGCACAAGATGGGCATGCATATTCACCACTTGTGGTCCAACCATAAAGGTAAGCTAATGCAGGGAAATCGTTCAAAGTCCATAATAGTGCAGCTTTTAGTGGAAATTTATCGTCCGCAGTAGCATCATATGTGTCCACACCCTTCCACAGTTGTTGGAGCTCATCAACCAATGGCTGCAAATAAATATCAATATCATTACCAGGAGAATGTGGTCCAGGAATGATCATAGACAAAATTAAAGACGTTTGCTTCATGCAAATCCAAGGTGGTAGGTTGTATGGAATAAGCATCACTGGCCAAGTACTATGCTTTGAATTCATGTTCCTATAAGGGTTAAAACCATCACTTGCAAGACCAAGGCGTACATTACGGGCATCCTCAGCAAATTTTGGATATCTTCTATCGAGATCTTTCCAACACTCACCATCAGCTGGATGACGCAGAACATTATCTTTAGTGCGTCCCTCATCATGCCAACGCATGTCATCAGATGTCTTGGTAGTTGAAAAGAGCCGTTGAAGCCTTGGTATCAAAGGAAAATATCGCAACACCTTTGCTGGTAACTTCTTATTCTTCTTAGATAAAATTGGAGCATCTCCCTCATCATCAGTCAACCAACGAGATGTGCCCCACACATGACAGGACTCTTGGTTAGCTCTTTCCCCTCGAAAAAGCATGCAGTCTTGAGGACATGCATGGATTTTCTCATACTTAAGTCCCAAACCACGAATGATCTTCTTGGCTTCATGGTATTTCTTTGGTAACTTTGCCTCAGGAGGAAGTAATTTAGACAATACACCAAGTAGATCTGCAAATGATTTTTGTGACCAACCATGTAAGACTTTCAAGTGATATATGGTGACTAGAAAAGATAGCCTTGAAAAGGTTTCACATCCGTTGTGCAACTTTATTTTCGCATCCTGTAAGAAGATTTCTCTCATTCCATCACCTTTATGAGATGGAGCATTCCAACTATCGGCCACATTAGGATCCATATCGACAAATTCAGACTGACCAACATCAGATGGGATTGATAGTGTTTCATAGCTGTTACTGAAAGTAGTGCCACATGCAGCATTTACGAGACCTAGCATGTCATCCATTCTTTTGTGGCCATCTTGTACAACATTATTCCTAGGATTACTAGGAAAAGCAGAATTCCTATTGTTCTCTGATACGTGTGCAAATGCTATGGATGGTGCATCACATTCATCTCCATGGAAACCCCACATAGTATAATCTTGAAGAATACCATCACAACGTAGGTGGATTTTCACTTCATCGGAACTTTGTCTTGTTTTGTTTGCACATTTAACGCATGGACAAAGGATTTTTTCACCAACTGGAACTTTACGGTATGCAAAAGAAAGGAATTCATCAACACCATGCTTATATTCAACGCTTGCTCTTGGTTTACTCACCCATTCCCGATCCATTGGACCTCAGTATACTGCAAGGATAAAAGCAAAGTAAATCAGTTACTGTATGTCAATCTGTCCTGCAAGACATAAACCTTTGGTCGAGAGAAATATAGAAATACAAGTATGTAAGGGACGTTGGGACTGGAGTTGCATAAATTTATTTTCCAGAGTTCACTAATCTCAGATTAAAAATGTCAACATAAAACATAGTAGAATATTACCACAGTACTTAAAGACCAGCAAAAGAAAGTATGTAAAGGAAGTTTAACAGGTGGCCTGATTGGATACATATTCATGAGGATAAGTACTACATATATAACTAGTTGATTGTAACTTGTACATCCCTCGGTTTGCTTCGACATACTTGGACATTTTGGACTTGACTTGGTCATTCATATGGTTCTTTTGCAGATTAGCTTAATCAATCCTACAAAAGCACGTTTATGTCAAACCATTGAAATTGCTAAACTAAGCCCCTGCTTTATTTTCTCTAAACAAATTTAGATTTGTCACTCCGGTTTAACAACACCAATATCGATCTCACCACATAATTATATTACTGCTCTTACTGACAGGTCTAGGAAAATATGGAAAGCCAGCATCATGCACTCCGAAGCTTGACAACTGAGACATTCGGTGATCTAAAAATCCGGAGATAACAAGAGACACCAATGAGACACGACACCTACTAGCAGTCTTCAGCTGCACTAGTAATTGTGGTGGTGTCATGCAATACTCTACCCCGGCCTGCATGTTGAAGCAAGTTATGTTTCAAACTTCTATGCAGGACAACAGGTGCCTAGCACAAGAGACTCACTATAAAGGCAAAAGAAACCTGGACGAAACCTATAATGGGTTCGGAGAAATGGAATGTTGATGCCAGTAATTGTATCAGCCTGGTAGAAATATGATCGACACCCAAATGCTGAAAAATCCAACGTCATTACTGCCTTTGAAGGTCAAGGCAATATGGGATAACCCAGTGCAGGTACAATGCGAATGCTCTGCCGTGCATGGTGGTTGCCGTCAAACTGAATGTATTTAGTTAAAGCCTAACTACTGGATATGATTAGAAAGCTTTTTCGCTTTTCTCTTTATCTAAATCATCTTTTGTTTCTGTACTTCCCGTTCATATTGTCTACTTTTACTCTATCAAAACACCTATTGTCTGAAATTCACAGAGTGCTACGGGAAGTAGAACGGAGATGGCGAATTAAATACCTAATGTTATTTAGTAGTATAGATTATAATCTTTTTCTCTTTTACTTCTCAATAGTATTCTCTCCGACCCAAATTATTTGACTTATATTTGTCTAGATTCGAATATATCTAGACTTGTTTTAGTGCTAGATAACTCCGAATATAGACAAAACCAATTCAACTATTTTGGGTCGGAGGGAGTACAAAAATCATATAGCTTCACCGATTTACAAAAGGCACATAGAACAACATATTATTTAAATAGAATAAGATTCATCCACCCGACATGAAAAAACACCCATGCTTGGTGTATGAGCGATCCACGTGAAAGCTTCAGATTAAGTACAATCCGGACTAAGAAGATAGAAATTAACCTGTCAAACTCCAGCGGCAGATCAACAGAGAAGATTAATGCGAGCAAGCAAATTCTAGGTTCGATGCCGCACCAAAGAGCTTAGATTGTGTACGCCGCCATTGTGTGGTAGCTTTCTCTTCTAGGTACAACCAGATCGCAAAGAAAAACAAGTGGCGGGTATATACGGTCGTTGCTTTGACCGGATATCTCTAAAAAAAAGGTTATATGCGGTCAATGCTTTGGCCAGATATCTCACAAAAAAAATCAGGGAAAAAATAATACCAATACCTCTTCTTTTTAGTGGAATACCTTTTCGAGTGGGGATCCAATAACTATCGTAGGGTCTTCATGAAAGGATATTTTTTAAGAATCGATATTCGGAGATAGGAACAGGGTACGTATATTATCTCTATTATTATACATTATTTTTAACGTATATTAATCACTGTATTATTACTGATTGTTGACACGTTTTCTAAAGCGTCTCATTTGTACGTCCTTACTATCCTTAAATTAGTGTTATTATTTCTTTGGCTATCTAATAAAAATAAACCATGTGACGTTATGTCAAGCGTCTCAAATACGTCCCTACATGAAGATGCTCTAGCATTCTAAAGACGAATATAAACACGTCTCATTAGAAACGTCTCTACATGACAAATTTGTTGTAGTGACGTCGCGCACGCCGGCAGGAACGATGAGACGCAGGGGGTACTGGCGGTGACCGGCGGCAGGATCTGGCGGCGGTGAAGAAGAAGGAGAGGAGAGGCAGGGCTTGGGGGTGGATCTGGTGAGACAGAGGAGTCGTGGGGCGGAGGAGAAAGCAAGAGAGAGGGAGGGGGTGCCTGTGGGGCTCGGGGTAGATAAAGGTGGCTTCGGCCACCTTTTCCATCTCCTCCCTCACGTGCTTGTCGTGCACGGCCAGGGCAGGGAGAGGGGCTGCAGGTGGGGCCGAGGAAGAGAGGACGGGAAGGTGGGGGCTCAGGCTGGGGCCTCATGGCAGGGAGAGAGAAAGATAGAGGAGAGGGGCTCGGGTGTAGCTAGGTAGAGGCTCGGGTTAGCTAGGGCTAGCGTTAGGAGAGGGGGTAGATGGGATGTGGGACCAGGAAGAGAGGGTGGCCAGGTGGGGCCATCATGGTAGAGAGAGAGAGAGAGGTTAAGGGTTAGGGTTTAACTTAGAGCTAGGGTTAGAAGAAAATGGAGAGGTGTTAGGGTTTTGTATTTAGTGTTTACTAGGTATGGTGTTTAGATTAGAGAGGGAGATGGAGAGAGGTGTTTAGGGTAAGGAATGGTTTGGTGGTTAGGGTTTACTCAAGCCCCCAAACTAGATCATGCATGGAATGGAGGGGAGTAGTGTGTGTGGTAGATATGGAGATGTGAGAGGGGCTTGATGGCCACATGGCAAGAATACACCAACAAGGTGGAAAGGTTAAGCGAGGAGAGAAAACTCCAAGTAGGAGATCCACTCAAAAAACCAAGTAAAATCCAAAGAAAGGAAAGGTGGTGATGGTTGCATGGCCCATGCATGTGTAATAAATGCCATGTATCATTCTTGTGAAAACAATATAATTAACATGGCATTATCCCATGCATTACCAAGATGTGGAAAAAATAAGGCCAAGCAAAAGAAAAGGGATTGGATCCACACTACACCACATGAGCTAAATTAAGTGGCAAGAATAAAATAAAAGCCCATGGGCAAATAGGGTGGTGGAGTTATAAGGTGGTGAAAAGAAATGTGATGGAGTTGAATAAAAGATATGCCCCCAACTCAACTTGGGCATTTAAACAATATCTCAATAACCAAATACAATATCAAGAGGCAAATACAATTAATAATGCATATGAGAGAAGAACCAGAAGAAAAGGGTTTTATATGATGCTCAAATACAAGGTGGCATGATGACATGAGCATGATATAATTATGATGCAACAAATGTCTGTAGGAAGTAGCCATTATATTACTAGACCAAGTAGCATTACAATTGTTAGATAATTGGGATGCTACAGGCCGCTTGTACGTGCCCTTGAAGTTGCACACGAAGGTGTAAACCAGTTCATCCCAATTGCGAATGGATCCGCGCGGGAGGTTGTTAAGCCAGGCTCTAGCGGCGCCTTGCAGCTGTAGCTGTAAGCATTGCATGGCCGTGCTTCGACTGCCGTCGTGGAGCCTGACTGAGGAGATGTGGTCCTCCAGCCAGATCTTCGGGTCTTGTAGGCCGTCAAACTTCGGGTTCTCCGATGGGAGTTTAAACCCTTTAGGCATTCGCTTTTGCCTGATGGATCTACTGAAGCACCTGGCGCCGCAGAGCTCCACATCTTCTTCTTCCGAGTCAGTCGACTGGGCACGTCGCGCCCTTGATTTGTCGATCTTGCGCTGCATGAGGTCGTTGTGCGCATCATAGTCGCGGTCGTGTCGCCGTGAGCGGCGGCGTCGAGACAGGTCGTGACTGTCATCGCTAGATGAGGGCGAGGAGTAGCGCTTTGCCCTTTTTCGGCTTAGGTGTTGGCTCTTTTTCGAAAGCAGCCTCGATTAGTCCCAAGCCTGCGATCGTAGATCGGTGCATGGCGGCTAGGGGATCTCTAGCTGGTGGCTGGTTGTTGAGGAGGTACATGGTGGCTGCTGTCACCGTAGCTTGTGACGTCTTGGGGACCACGTTGCCCCGTGTATCGACTGTGATACAGCTATAGTCGAGGACTTTCGTAGCTTCTATGCGTTCTTGCTCGGTAAGGTGGGCCATCCGAGATTGCCCCTTTTTGGCGATGTATTCGTTGCCCTTTGAGGAGGATCTTCCGTGGGAGGAGAGCCCAGCACGACGAAGGCTCGACTCGTCCACCACATTTTTACGCGCTTCGAGCTGCGCGATTGTTTGCGCTTGGCGCTTAAATTCCTCCTTCAGGAGCCAATGGTAGCCCATCAGAAGTTCTTGCGAGGATCCGGGGGGTAGAGGGTTTCCCAGTAGGGCCTCGCGGCAGCGAGCCCATTCAAGCTCATTGAGCCTGACTACGACGCGTTCGCCGGTTTGCTCATTGGTTATGGTTGGAGGTTCGATTGTTCCTCCGTCGTTGACGGGAGTGCCGCCATTGCCACCTTTGCCGTTGTTGCCACGGTTCGGCGGGTCAGCTTCGTTGCCACGGTTGCCCGTGTTGTCGCGATTGGCAGAGGTGTCTTCTGCGTTGATGACAGCGCACATGAAGTGGTTGGGGAAGCTGCTGCTCCCGCAACTTTCAGATCCGGAGCCGTAGGCCCCATCTTCCGTGGCCAGATCGCTCAGATCAGAGTCGCGACTGCTGTCGCTGACCGTGTTCTTGACTATTGTCGGGGCGTTGAGCTCACTGAGGGTGCCGATCGATGGAGGGAACCATGATGCTGGGGCAATCGACGGCACCGTCGGCTAGTCAGGCATGCGAAGCGTGCCCATCTGACCAACTTGGAAGCGGAAGCTCCCGATCGCCAGGCTGTTCCCATCGCCCACGGACTCGAAGGCCGGGCGAGTAGCCGACGTGTGGACGGTGAAGTCGAACGCGCCGAAGAGCTGGCGAATCTCCGCTGTTGCGGAGTTGTAGATCGCGGTTGATGGGGCCGAAGAAGCCGCAACACCAGCACTCCCAATTCCCATAGATGGCGCCAATTGATGAGGGTTCAACTCATCAATGCCCATTGTTATGGACTTGGGTTTTGGAGAAGGAGGGAGCGCTAGAGACATCTATCGTCTAGCAAACAAGCACACAGGGGACTCGAAGATTTACCCAGGTTCAGGCCTCGTAGAGGTCCCTACTCCTGCTTGTCTGCTCATGGAATTATCAAAGGAATCGAAGATTACAATGGTGCGCAGATGTGATCTGGCGAGGGTTGTGGAAACTAGGGTTGCGTGTGTCCTCCTCGCCGCCCCTCTTGGCCTTTATATAGATAGGCCAGGTCTCGGGTAGCAGGTCGATTCGGTTACATGTTAGGGTTTTCCCCTTTGAACTTTCTATCTTTAGCTTCTTCTTATTCTTCAAGCAATCGAGAGTCCGTAGGCCACTCGAGTCCTCTCTTGGGCCTTGGCGACACCGTGGGCTTCCGCTGTATTCAGACCATATATACCAAACTCGAGTACCTGTAGGGTATACCCATGCCAGAAGGAGTGCAAGAGAGCATCCTTTTCTCAGACGAACAAAAATTTGATATGTTCATCCTAGCAAATGCACCTCCAGGATGCCACTCAAAGGTGGGGGTTATCCACTACATTTTTATCAAGTGTTTTCCTTTTTACATGCCCAGGTTGCAAAAATGAAATTAGTCACAACAATTTTCTTAACATCCTTTATATATTACAAAATATAGGAAAGAGCAAGATACAAAGCAACAGTCCAGAAAGCTTGCCATGATTTTGAATCAAGCTTGCAGATGCTTGTGAAGCAGCTTTCATTCAGACCAAGGAAGTATGCAAGGAGAAAGAAGCAAAGGTGTAATAAGGGAAGGAGCAATGAAGCCACACCAACGGCCAGTCAGAACCAAGAAACATTTGGGGAACACAACGGGACAGCTAGGGATTACAAGGTGGTCGAAGAGGAAGAGGGAAAGGAGCTAAGTGTGTCGTTGGATGATGAGTTAGTGCAGCTAAGCTTAGTAGTACCACATCAGGATAAAGAGGATGATAGGAACTACCGGTGAACAAATTTTTTTGAGGGGAGGAAGATTATGCGGGGTGATAATGATGAGAAGACATACCCTGTGGCACAAACCTACCAAAGAGATGTAACTACTACAGAATATCATGAGGTTGTTGAGCAGCACAAAGGAACATTGGATGGAGATACAAACAAAGAAGGAACCAAGCATGTCGAGAACGTCCATTGCACACCAATTCAGAAC
Source organism: Avena eriantha (assembly GCA_910589775.1). NCBI lineage: Eukaryota > Viridiplantae > Streptophyta > Magnoliopsida > Poales > Poaceae > Avena > Avena eriantha. The sequence continues at coordinate 367,008,202 of OU342740.1, read as the reverse complement.
ATTGTTTCAGATACAAAAGAACCGACACCCACAATGGTGGTCCTACCAGTTCATGGTACACTGGAGGAACCTCAAGACGTTCAAGCATACCATCCAAAAAAATAGTTATAGGCCAAGCAACTTCTGTATCCAACAAGCTGCATATAGAGGCAGACTTGAGAACACTTCCAGATGGAATGACCAGCTTGTCCCAAAATTATCAGACCCCAACTAAGAGTTTGGACAAACTTGAAGAACTCACTGAGGGATACAGTCAAGATAGTTACAAATCTAAGGAGTGCGATATCAACGGGAAGAAGTTTCTGGACTACATGAGGACTGAACCAAAGGATGTGAGAATGCAACATCCGGTATTCGAGACACCAGTCTCCTTCGACCTTGAGTATCACAGAGGTGCGCAAGATGAGGCAGATTGCATCACAAAAAACATACTCCCAATGAAGCAAGATCCCATCCCAGATGCCTTTTCAAATTTGTAGGGAGGGAGTGCAATACAGGAATTGAAGAAGATAGTTTTAGAGATTGAAACTCCAAAAGCGATGTCATCAAAAAGGAAAACAGTAACTTTTGCAGATCAGCAACCAAAGAAAATAAAAAGGGAGGCAGATGCTTCACCCTCACCAAGCAGATCCAGAACAAGATCTGTTGCACGGGGAGAACTTGAAGTATCACCAAAACCTGTAGTTGAAGTAAAGTCGCCAAGGAAAGTACATGTTTCTCAAGAAAGCCCATCAATTAGAAGAACAGAAAGAGTAACAAGGTCAACATGGCTAAGCGTCAAAGGTTCTCCACCTAATGCACTGTCAACAAATGTCCCAATCTCTATAGCACAAGACTCAATGAATAGGAAGTTCAATTTTGATAGCAGCACAGATTCGGAGAGGCAGAGGCAGATATTTGAAGAAGCATTGAGACGAGCCCCTGATCCCCCTACATTTGACCCAGATACGCAAGAATAGGAGCATGAGCTAGCTCAAAAGGAACAACAGGAAGAACTAGAAGATACGAGGCAGCCACATAACAATCAAGCAAACGCAGACAACAATGGAAGATATGAGTCAGCTGCAAGCATTACACCTGTGCTACACGAGCCCGACAAGAGGGTTGTGAAGAAGGGCAGGCACAAGGTCACCATTCGTAAACCTCGAAACACAAAAGAACTACAATGTTAGTAAATCACAGGAAGAACTGTACAATATGGTAATTCAGCATGGTTTGGAGACTGGGTCCACGGATAATTATGGGATTATTTTTGATGATGGCATGTTATTCGCAAACCTTGGACACCTAGCAGATTCAGTGAAACCAGGGCACAAACTGGTCAACACAATCGCCAAGGTGGCAATCCATGTAATCGCATCCGAGAATCAAAACCAGAAAAGGTACATCATGCCGCTACGCATAGCGGTAGGTTTTCTCTTTTTAATTTATTTTTTTCAAATTTTATCACTTCAAGAACCATGTAGTTTTAAATTACTGACATCTCCCTTTTCTATTTTTGCTTATTCTCAGAAGTACCTAACAGATTGCTGTTATCATCTAAAAGATGTCAAAAGATGCTTCCAAAGAACCCCTGGAAACAGACTCGACCACAAGGAGATTGTGAGTACTTGTTTTAAAATTTTTCCAAACTGCATAACAAGCAAAATAATCACTTCTTACTTGTTCTTTTTTCCTTATGTATCTTTTTTTGCCACATCAAATGCAGATCTGTTTCCCCACACTAGAGAAGTTCCCTGAGTTGCTGAAAGATTCATCCAGACACTACTGGTTGGTTGTCCTAAATGTTAAGGCAGAAAGATTTGAGGTGATAGATTCGCTCGCAAGCAGAGGCCACGCGTTATTGATGGAGTCTTGCCACTTGCTTATTGCAAATATAAAATGTTGGGTTCACAGCATATAAAACAAAAAAATCCTACGATGAGAACTATACACCAAGATCTATCTACTCGATATAGAGCAATAGGTGGATATACATCCATAGAGAACTTACCCTCGAAGACAACAGAGTTTTGTTAACGAGTTGGAAATCATGGATGATGTAGTTGTACGCTTGCCGATATCAAGATCATGTGGAAGTCCTAGCGCCGCAAATCAGTAGCGCATCCATCCACGCACACACGTTCAAGCCACCGGACAACCTCCACCTCCTCGCTCCAGTGAATCAGCAGAAGCAGCAACTCCTTCCAGACGCAAGGCCACCGGGAACATGTATCTCGCTAATTGATACATTGCAAATGTATCTATAATTTTTGATGTTCCATGCTTGGTTTTATCCACTTTCTTGTGTTTTGTTCCAACTTTGGAGTACTTTTCATATGATTTCTTGGACTAACCTATTAAGAAGAGCCACAGTGCCAGCTGCCTTTTTCTGCTGTTTTTGGTTCCAGGAAAGTCAGAAAATGAATATTCTCGGAATTGGACGGGACAAAGGCCAAAGTGCCTATTTTTCCGGATGTCATCAAGTGCCAGAATACGAGACAGAGAGGGGCCAGAGGGCGGCCACACCACCTGGCCACGCGGCCAGGTCTGGCCCGCGCTAGGGGGTGGTGTGGCCAGCCCAGGCACCTCCTCGGCCTCCCCTTTCGACAAAAAGATGCCCTCGGGACGTAAGCCCTAAGTACCCGATCAAAAATCCACAAAAGAGTCTGTAGCCGCCGTCGTCTCCATCCCTAAATCAGGAGGGATCTGAAGCTCTTCCCGGCACCCTACCGGAGAGGGGAATTCACCCTGGAGGCCTTCTTCATCACCATACAAGCCTCCGGTGTGATGCGTGAGTAGTTCATCCTTGGACTACGGATCCATGTAGTAGCTATATGGCTGGTTCTCCTCCTTTGTGCTTTCATGTTTAGATCTTGTGAGCTCCGTTCATGATCAAGATCATCTATTTGTAATTATGCATGTTGTGTTTGCGGGGATCCGATGGATAATGAGATGCTATTTCAGATTGATTATTGATTCTATCATGTCTTTGTTATTTGTGATCTTGCATGCTTTCCGTTGTTAGTAGCTATCTTGGCCAAGTAGATGTTAGCAACTCCAAGAGTTAGTATTTATGCTTGATAGTGGGTTCATGCCTCTGGTAATCTGGGGAAGTGACAGAAATCTCTAAGGTACTAGATGTGTTGTTGCTACTAGGGAGAAAACAACAATCCTTTGTTCGTAGAACAATCATATTGTTTACTTTACACGCATTTTGTAAAGCAATAATCTGTTTCTTGCAACTTAATACTGGAGGGGGTTCGGATGATAACCTGAAGGTGGATTATTAGTCATAGACGCAGTTGGATGACGGTCTATGTATAATGTTGTAATGCCCAATCAAGTCTCAAAGGAGTCAAGATGATTAGTATATGCATGTATTGCTTTCTCGGTGTTTGTCAATTGCCCCGCTGTAATTTGTTCACCCAACATGTTATCTATCTAAGGAGAGCCACCTCTAGTGAACTATGGATCCCGGTCCTTTTCTTTACATACAATCTACAACTGTTTACTTCTTTGTGTTTACTTTCTACAAACTTTTACTTCTTTCCATTCGATACGTTTAATCCTTTGTTTTCCGCAAAACACGGTGAGATTGACTACCTCATCGCAAGTTGGGGACAAAGTTCTGTTGTTGTGTTATGCAGGTCTCCACGTTGCTACTAGCACCGGTAGTGCGCCCTGCCAAAGCTCAGCTAGTAACACCTTTGGGGTGTTTCCTTGCTCCTACTGGTTCGATTAAACCTTGGTTTCATAACTGAGGGAAACTTGCTGATGTGCTCATCATACCTTCCTCTTGGGGTTCCCAACGAGCTCTACATCAACACCGCACTAGCACTTTTCTGGGCGCCGTGCATTGAGCCATCACTAATCCGAGACCATGGGGGAATATATCTAGAGGGGGAGAGAGATCCTTCACGAGGAGGTGTGCTTTTTGAGGGAGGAGAGAGGGGCCTTTTATAGGAGATGGGGGGCTCCTCCCCTCCCATGGCCGGCGGCCAAGGGGGGTGCCCCCACCTCTTCCTCATTCATGTGGTGGAAGCTCCACTCACATCAATTTTGACTCCACCCAAAATTCCACTCACATGCATTAAATTTCCACCAAATTTAATGCAACTCTCAATTAATAAAACTCTTTTATTTATTTTATTCAGAATTTTGTTAATTACTTTAATTAACAAACATTCACATAAAATCCCTTGTAACATTTCAATATCACATGCAGAACCACTTTCTGCAATTTCACCCGAAACAATTTCGGTTTCCATCGAAATAATTCTAGCGCTTTGTAGTTCTTTCGTCTGAAACACATGTGCTACAAAATGGTGTTAGGTAACCCTTAAGTGTGTCAACCTACGGTTCGCGAATAATGCAGACCTGGAGATCCATACTGACTCCTGCACATTCAACGATGACTTCTGTGATCATGATAACCTTGAATCTTAGTAACTTAATCCCTTTGTCTCATGATATAATACATGTCCGAGATTCGATCATTGGTATCCAAATACCTAGTTTGATCTCGTTACCGACATGCACTCTTTTCTCGTTCCCGTGATATAACATTCTAGTGATCACATCACTTGCTTGCAAGCTATCTTAATGTGATATCACCGAGAGGGCCCAGAGTATATCTATCCGTCTTCGGGATTGACAAATTCCACTCTTGATCCATGAGCCTCAACATAACACCTTCGTAGCACTGAACCCACCTTTATAGTCACCCTGTTACGGTGTGACGTTTGATGTTATCAAGATACTCTTCCGGTGTTAGCAATTAACATGATCTCATGGTCTAAGGACTAAGATTACTTCGTATGATGTTATAGCAATATAAACACAATGACATTGATCGTAATGCTATACTTCGGATGAATGTTCATCACATCATTTCACAAATGCTGTGACCTCGTTATTAACAACATCCAATGTCCATGATCAGGAAACTTTGATCATCTTGTTAATCAACGAGCTTGTCTATAAGAGAGGCATAACTAGGAACCCTTTGTGTTTATTAAACACACATGTATTGATGTTTCCTATCAATAAAATTATAGCATGCAAAATAAACATCTATCATATACAAGGAATACATAATAACAACTTTATTATTGCCTCTCAGGGCATATTCCTTCAGTCTCCCACTTGCACTAGAGACAATAATCTAGTTCACATAGTGATAAATCTAACGCCCATGGAGTTCTGGTGTTGATCATGTTTTGCCCTAGGGAGAACTTTAGTCAATAGATCTCCTACATTTAGGTCCGTGTGTACTTTACAAATCTTTATATCTCCATCCTTGACATGCTCGTGGATGGAGTGAAACCGGCGCTTAATATGCTTGGAATTCTTGTGAGACCTTGGTTCCTTAGCGTTGGCTATGGCTCCATTGTTGTCACAATAGATCACCATTGGGTCCAATGCACTAGGAACCATACCTAGTTCCGTTATGAACTCCTTCATCCAAACCGCTTCCTGCGCTGCTTCTGACGCAGCAACATATTCCGCCTCCGTCATTGATCTAGCCACCACAGGTTGTTTGGAACTCCTCCAACTAACTGCTGCCCCGTTCAAGAGAAATACATATCTGGATTGAGACTTAGAGTCATCCGGATCGGTGTCAAATCTAGCATCGACATAACACTTAGCCACTAGCTCTTCTTCACCTGCATATACAAGAAACATATCCTTAGTCCTTCTTAAGTACTTAAGGATATTCTTGACCGATATCCAGTGTTCCGAACCTGGATCAGATTAGTACCTACTAGTCAAACTAATAGCATGTGCCACATCCGGTCTTGTACATAGGATGGCGTACATTATAGATCCTATGGCTGAGGTATAGGGGATCTTATCCTTTATCTCCCTTTCTTCTGCCATAGCCGGACTCTGAGTCTTACTCAATGTCTTGCCTTGCAACATAGGTAAGAACCCCTTCTTACTTATGTCCATATTAAACTTCTTTAATATCTTATCAAGGTATGTACTTTGCGATAGCCCAATTAGGTGCCTTGAACTATCTCTATAGATTTTAATGCCTAATATATATGAAGCTTCACCAAGGTCTTTGATACATTGCAAATGTATCTATAATTTTTGATGTTCCATGCTTGGTTTTATCTACTTTCTTATGTTTTGTCCACACTTTGGAGTACTTTTCATATGATTTCTTGGACTAACCTATTAACAAGAGCCACAGTGCCAGTTGCCTATTTTCTGCTGTTTTTGGTTCCAGGAAAGTCAGAAAATGAATATTCTCGGAATTGGACGGGACAAAAGCCGAAGTTCCTATTTTCCCGGAAGACTCACAGAGCCAGAAGGAGAGTCGGAGAAGGGCCAGGGTGGCCACACCCCCCAGGTGCAGGTACCCCCAGGCCACGCCAAGGCATGGTGTGGGCCCCCTGGCTGGCCACCGACCTTGCCTCCTTTGCCTATATATTCCTCCCGAGGAAAAAACCCTAGGTCGTCAATCAGAAATCCACGAAAAGTTCTGCAGCGTCGCCGCCACCGAAGGGGAGATTCGGGGGACAGAAAGTCTCTGTTCCGGCACCCTGCCGGGACAGGGAAGTGCCCCCGGAGCCATCTCCATCGATCTCCACCACCATCTCCATCACCATTGTTGATTCCCATGATGAGGAGGGAGTAGTTCTCTCTCGAGGCTAAGGGTTCTATCGGTAGCTATGTGTTCATCTCTCTCTATGCATGATCATATTGTGATCATGAGCTTTGTAATCAATTAGATCTACCTTGCTACTCAAGTGCTTTAATTGATCTCTGTTCTCCCCATGTGTGTGAAAGTGACAGCGTGCACACCATGGTGGCACTTTGGCTAGATATTACAAATACTTGTTATGAGTTATATTTGGAGTTGGATGTCTTTATGAAATTGTGGTGTTTGTTGGACTCATCTAGTACTCAAGGCGACAGTGTGGGGTTATCTAGATGGGAAAGATGAACTTTGAGGTGTGCTGTTATAGCCCTATCAATGATTAGAGTGTCCAACCGGAGAGTAGTTCAGCGTAGTATCATGAAGAGAATATATCTATATGAGAGTGTTCACTAGTGATAGTATGATCCCTAGGCCTTGTTTCTAAGCATTGATACACTGTTTGCAATTAGATCTGTTACATGTTTACTTGCTTCCTTCTTTATTTCAGTTTAGCTTTAGTATTTTCCCACGTCAACCACACGCCAGCAAGCTATTTTCTAGCACCGTTACCACTTATAATTATCCATACCACTTGTATTTCACTATCTCTTCGCCGAACTAGTGCACCTATACACCTGAAAAGTGTATTGGGTGTGTTGGGGACGCAAGAGACTTCTTGTATCTTGATTGCAGGGTTGCTTGAGAGGGAATACCTTTGACCACTTCCTCCCTGAGTTCGATAAACCTTGGGTGATCCACTTAAGGGAAAACTTGCTGCTGTTCTACAAACCTCTGCACTTGGAGGCCCAACAACTGTCTACAAGAATAGAAGTGCGTAGACATCAGTCTTTCATTGAAAATTTGCTGTTTAGATAACTTTTAACACTATTTAAAAGATCTATATCATTTCCAATCAATAATATGTCATCCACATATAATATCAGAAATGCCACATTGCTCCCACTCACCTTCTTGTAAATACAAGCCTCTCCATAAGTTTGGACAAATCCAAACTCTTTGATCACCTCATCAAAGCGGAGATTCCAACTCCGGGATGCTTGCTTCAGTCCATAGATGGATCGCTGAAGATTGCATACCTTATCAGCATCCTTAGGATCGACAAAACCCTTAGGTTGTATCATGTACAACTCTTCTTCAATATTAGCATTGAGGAACACAGTTTTGACATCCATCTGCCATATTTCATAATCGAAATATGCAGAAATTGCTAACATAATCCTAACCAACTTTAGCATCAATGCGGGAGAGAATGTCTCATCGTAGTCAACTCCTTGAATTTGTCGAAGCCCTTTTGCGACAAGTCGAGCTTTATAGATGGTCACATTACCATCAGCATCAGTTTTTCTTTTGAAAATCCATTTATTCTCAACAGCCTTTAGATCGTGAGGTAAGTCCACCAAGGTCCAAACCTGGTTTTCGTACATGGATTCCATCTCGGATTTCATGTCTTCTAGCCATTTGTTGGAATCCGGGCTCATCATCGCTTCTTCATACATCACAGGGTCATCTATTTCATCAATCATGAAATTCATAACATGATTGCCGTACAGCTCAGGAGCTGCACATGTCCTGCTTGACCTGCGAGATTCGGTAGTGTCCTGTTTTGGAGTTTCATGATCATTATCATTAGATCCTCTTCATTAGGTGAAGTCAACTCCGAAATAACTTCCGGTGCTGTGCTACTCGCCATTTCATGAAGAGAAGGTTCAATAACCTCTTCGAGTTCTACCTTCCGACTACTCACACCTTTCGCGAGAAAATCCTTCTCAAGAAAGGATCCATTCTTGGCAACAAAAACCTTGCCCTCGGATCTGTGATAGAAGGTATACCCAATCATTTCCTTAGGGTATCCTATGAAGACGCATTTTTCCGCTTTGGGTTCGAGTTTATCCGGTTGATGTTTCTTCACATATACATCGCATCCCCAAACTTTAAGAAATGACAGCTTAGGTTTGTCTCCAAACCATAATTCATACGGTGTCGTTTCAACGGATTTGGATGGTGCACGATTTAAAGTGAATGCAGCGGTTTCTAGTGCATAACCCCAAAATGACAGTGGCAAGTCAGTCAGAGACATCATAGATCGAACCATATCTAATAAAGTATGATTATGACGTTCTGACACACCATTACATTGTGGTGTTCCGGCAGGCGTGAGTTGTGAAACTATTCCACAGTCTTTCATATGTGTGCTAAGCTCGTACCTAAGATACTCTCCACCACAGTCGGACCGCAGAAATTTGATCTTTTTGTTACGATGATTTTCCACTTCATTCTGAAATTCATTAAACTTTTCAAAGGTTTCAGACTTATGTTTCATCAAATAGATATACCCGTATCTACTCAAATCATCCGTGAAAATAACAAAATAACGATATCCACCTCGCGCCGACACACTCATTGGTCCACACACATCAGTATGTATGATTTCCACTAAATCTGTCGCCCGTTCCATTGAACCAGAAAACGGCGTTCTAGTCATATTGCCCATAAGGCATGGCTCACATGTATCAAATGATTCAAAATCAAGTGATTCCAAAAGTCCATCAGAATGGAGTTTCTTCATGCGTTTAATGCCAATATGACCTAGACGGTAGTGCCACATATATGCAGATATATCATTATCAAGTTTAATCCTTTTAGCATCAACACAATGAATATGTGTAATACTACTATCGAGATCCAACAGAAATAAACCATTCAACACAGGTGCGTGACCATAAAAGATATCATTCATATAAATCGAACAACCATTGTTTTTAGATTTTAAGGAATAACCACTTCGCGTCAAACATGATCTGGATACAATGTTCACGCTCAGTGCAGGCACCAAATAACAATTATTTAGATTTATAACTAATCCCGGCGGCATATGGAGAGGCAGCGTTCCGACGGTGATCACATCAACTCTTGATCCATTGCTGACCCGCATCGTGACCTCATCCCTTACTAGTTGTCGCTTGTTCCGCAGCCCCTGAATCGAGTTACATATATTAGCAACCGATCCCGTATCAAATACCCAGGTGCTACTGTGAGTACTAGTCAATTACACATCAATAACATGTATATCACATATACCTTTGTTTACCTTGCCGGCCTTCTTGTCCGCCAAATACTTGGGGCAGTTGCGCTTCCAATGGCCAGTCCCCTTGCAATAGTAGCACTCTGTATCAGACTTAGGGCCATCTCGGGTTTCTTTTCAGGTGCGGCAACAGATTTGCCACCCCTCTTTCCCTTCTGCTTGCCTTTCTTGTACTTCTTGAAACCAGTGGTCTTATTGATCATCAACACTTGATGTTCTTTCCTAATCTCCACTTATGTGGTCTTAAGCATAGACAGAAGCTCGGGAAGAGACTTCTTCATGCCCTGCATGTTATAGTACATCACGAAGCTCTTGTAGCTAGGTGGCAGAGATTGGAGAACACGATGTATGCCTAAGTCAATGGGAATCGTTATTCCCAAGGACACAAGCTTATCAGCGTACCCAGACATTTTGAATACGTGCTCACTAACAGAGCCGTTCTCCTCCATCATGCAGCTAAAGAACTTTTTAGAAGCATTATAACTCTCTACGACGGCATGGGTATCGAAAATCATTTTGAATTCTCCCATGGTATCAAAAGCATTGCCATTTTCGAAACGCTTTCGAAGTTCTGGTTGTAGCCCATACAGTAAGCCGCAATGAACTAAGTTGTGGTCCTCCTGACGAGTTATATAGACATTCTTTTCCTCGTTAGGGGCATCAGGAGCTGGCGGGGGTCCTAGCGGCGCCTCTAGCACATATTGCTTTTGTGCAGCAGTGAGGAGAATCCTCAAATTCATAGCCCAGTTGGTGAAGTTGCTACCATTCGCATCAAGTTTCTCTTTCTGCATGAACACGTTGAAATTCAAAGCAGGTGGTGCCATCTACAATAGAATTTGTAAATTTTATTTAGACTAAGTTTATGATATATTGAGTTCAACTAATCCAAATTACTAATGAACTCCCACTCAAAAACGACATCCCTTGTGTCTTTTTGGTGCTTATATGAACCAAATCCACTACACCAAGTCCGATCATCACGCGAGTCGGTGTAGCTTCAAAGGCGAGCATCCATATGGGCATCATATCAACTATATGACTCATGCTTAGCCTTTAGGTCCATGTTCCGAGGCCATGTCTGTACATGCTAGGATCGCCAAGTAAGAACCTTAGTATTCGCGTGTGTAAAACTTTCTTACACTCGTTACATGAAAGCGCGGAGTCAAGTACACCCGATCATCACGTGATGTCTCGAAACACGGTCCATAGAACGGTGCATACTTAAGGAAGAACACATTTTATCTTGATATCTAAATGAGGGATCATCTTACAATGCTACCAAAAGCGCCAAACTAGCAATATAAGATGCAAATATCTAATGTGTAAAGTGAGATGATATGGTCAATGCATTTGATCTCTATCATTTGCATCGTGGTATGATCTCTATCATTCCTTTGTGTGTAAGGCCAAGGTCTATGGAACTTACACGTTAAGTGTGTTGTAAGAGTATCTATCATACATCTACTTACAACAATACCATATCAAGACACTAGCCCAGCAACGACCTAAACTAGACGCCTCTAATTTATCCATTGCAAGTTTTACGTGGCTTAGGGCTTTCGGAGATAGAACCGTTCTTACCTATGAACATGGAACCACAACAAGGATAACCAAGTTATTAGCAACTCGTTGTAAATCAGATATTGACTATAGTAGGAGAGACAGACACCCGCTAGCCACTTATGCAAAACTACTTGCATGTTAGTCGTGGAACCGGTCTCATGTACGATGACATGTAAGGTTGGTCCGGGCCGCTTCATCCCACTATGCCACCAATATCCAAAATACATAGAAGATGCAATAACATGATCATCATCGCCCATATATAAACATATGTGTACTACCCGTGCAAAGCACCTACGCATAGATCAGGCTCTGATACCACTGTTGGGTTCGCAGCATAGAAAACAAAAAACCTTCCTACGATGAGAACTATACGCCAAGATCTATCTACTAGATACAGAGCAACGGGTGGATATACATCCATAGATAACTTATCCTCAAAGACAACAAAGTTTTTTTAACGAGTTGGAACTCGTGGATGATGTAGTCGTACGCTTGCCGATCTCAAGATCGTGTGGAAGTCCTAGCGCCGCAAATCAGCAGCGCATCCGTCCTCGCACACACGTTCAAGCCACCGGACAACCTCCACCTCCTCGCTCCAGCGAATCAGCGGAAGCAGCAACTCCTTCCAGACGCAAGGCCACTAGGAACATGTATCTCACTAATCTGAGACCATGGGGGAATATATCTAGAGGGGAGAGAGATCCTTCACGAGGAGGTGTGATTTGTGAGGGAGGAGAGGGGGGCCATTTATAGGAGAGGGGGGCTCCTCCCCTCCCATGGCTGGCGGCCAAGGGGGGTGCCCCCACCTCTTCCTCATTCATGTGGTGGAAGCTCCACTCACATCAATTTTGACTCCACCCAAAATTCCACTCACATGCATTACATTTCCACCAAATTTAATGCAACTCTCAATTAATAAAACTCTTTTATTTATTTTATTCAGAATTTTGTTAATTACTTTAATTAACAAACATTCATATAAAACCCCTTGCAACATTTCAATATCACAGCAGAACCACTTTCTGCAATTTCACCCGAAACAATTTCGGTTTCCATCGAAATAATTCCAGCGCATTGCAATTTTCTTTCGTCTGAAACATATGTGCTCCAAAATGGTGTTCGGTAACCCTTAAGTGTGTCACCCTATGGTTCACAAATAATGCAGACATGATTGAGATTCCTCTCAGATCAATAATCAGAAGCGGGGCCTGGAGATCCATACTGACTCCTGCACATTCAACAATGACTTCTGTGATCGTGAGAACCTTTAACGTTACTAATTAATCCTTTTGTCTCATGATATAATACATGTCCGAGATTTGATCATCGGTATCCAAATACCTAGTTTGATCTCGTTACCGACATGCACTCTTTTCTCGTTCCCGTGATAGAACATTCTAGTGATCACATCACTTACTTGCAAGCTATCTTAATGTGATATCACCGAGAGGGCCCAAAGTATATCTATCCGTCATCGGGATTGACAAATTCCACTCTTGATCCATGAGCCTCAACATAACACCTTTGTAGCACTGAACCCACCTTTATAGTCACCTTGTTACGGTGTGACGTTTGATGTTATCAAGATACTCTTCCGGTGTTAGCAATTAACATGATCTCATGGTCTAAGGATTAAGATTACTTCATATGATGTTATAGCAATATAAACATAATGACTTTGATCGTAATGCTATACTTTGGATGAATGTTCATCACATCATTTCAGAAATGTTGTGACCTCGTTATTAACAACATCCAATGTCCATGATCAGGAAACTTTGATCATCTTGTTAATCAACGAGCTAGTCTATTTTTTTCCATACAACCCCCATCACATAAGAGTCGGGTTCCACTATCAACCGGTAACGGAACAAAAGTCACCAGCATAACCACGACCTCAGGTTCATGCTCCTGGGAGCCACTATACATCAACACTACTCACCAAACTACTACCATCAAAGATGTTTTCTCCAGCTAGCGACCCAAAAGAAAATGATAGAAAGAGAGAGAGACGCAAGATCACCGCCATAGATGAGGCTAGTGTTTTTAAGATGTCACAACTAACACCACATTACCAGGACCAAAGTAAGACGATCATACGACAAAAGGCCCACTACATTGAAACCACGAGAAATTCTGCAAATGGAAGTTGGCCCCCCTTAGTCTTCTTCCAGCTCATCAGATGGGGATCTGGGTCGCTTGCGGCTAATGGATGGTAGCCCCAGCAGAGGCACCCTCGCCCTATCCATGCCTTTTGCGTCTCCTAGTGCATTTCTCTGCAGTATATTCACTCCTTCCCTTAGCATCTCCCCTTCCTCAGCATCATGAAGACCTGCCCAATGTTTCATAAAAACACAAGCATACATCACTAGATCCATGGGGGACTTGATTAGTTATGTTCAAAACAAGCTCTGTTTCTTAGCTTCCAGATAGCCCAACAGATAGCAGCAATAGCTGTTATCTGAATATTATGACTCACAGCCAAAAACCTAATTATCCACCGAAAATATTGGGAAAAGGATCCAGTCCTAGTATCAGCACCCACAGATCTTGCCACCACACTCTAAACATATTTGGCTGCAGGGCAGGAGAAAAACATATGGCCAATCGACTCCTCCTGGTCACAAAACCTGCATAAAGTGTCACCCTTCCAGTTCCTTCTCTTCATATTATCTTTGGATGGAATTGCATTATGCCAAATAAGCCACAACCAATTTTTGATTTTCAGAGGGATTTTTGCCTTCCACGGATGTTTAAAGCTCCTGTCTACTCCCCCATTCGCCAGATGATTATACATCGACGTAACACTGAACAACCCTGACTTTGTCCACAGCCATCTTGGTTTATAATCTTCTTCAGATAGCGAAATGTCAGTGTTGGGGGGATACCCCCGGGTAGGGTCACGCCGGGGTATAAAGGCCGAGTTAGCCGAGGTTCGGCAAGGCCAAAGCAGATGCTGGCCGGGTCACCTCAAGGCAGGCCGAATCACGGGGTAATCCGGACCTAGGGGCGTTTGCCTAACTAGGTCTCATCCGACTTAAGCGGTAAGTCGGAAGTGCATGTTTTACCTGTATGCAAGAAAGGGTGTGGCCGGATGAACCATCATCCGGGTCACGGCAAGCTTCTAGGAGAAGGAAGGAATCTCTCTAGTCAAATGGAGCCCCGGTACGCAGTGCCTGAGCAAAGCGAGCAAGGACAGGACCACCGGGGCGTGGCCGACAAGCGTGACGACGCCCGTGTCGGCTGACGAGGGTGCCATCAGAGGGTCACATAGCTAAAGCATGTGTGACGCGGGGGAAAAAGCATCCCGGTCGGCTTACCACTTTGGGAGGAGGCATATTCTTAGGAATATGCCTCCACGTATGCCCTAGGCAGAAACCGAGCCTCCCCTATAAAAGGGGGGCTAGGGCTTCTGTTGAAGGTTGGTCTCTCTACGATTCTGTTTTGGTCAAGGGTTTCAGGTGAGATCTGTGGGTGAGAGTAAGAGAGCTCCTTCTTCCTCCTCTCACCAATACAGCTCTAGGAGCACTTGTAACCTTGGAAGTAAATCAATACAAGCTCTTGTGTGGAGAATCACTTCACTATCCCTCCCTGGATTCCCCTAGCGAGTATTAGTCCCCACCTTTAGCCTATATATGGCATCTGCCGTGAGACCACCACGACAGTTGGCGCCCACCGTGGGGCTAGCGGCGCTAGTAGGGGTCGAAATCCGGACGGGAAACTTCATCGCCACCGGCGAGCGCATCGTCTCCGGGCTCGTCCAGCGCTTTGGAGCGCGGGACTTCGTCAGCGACAACGCAGGCTGCTTCGACACGCGCCCTCTCCCGCGCAACGGCATCTTCGTCAAGCTCAGCGCGCACAAGGTCTACGTTGCGGTGGACGTGTCTTGCGTTCATCCGCGCCACATCGTCGAAGCGGGCGAACCGCCCCTCACTGTGGCTCGCGGGGAGCGTATCGCTCGTTCCCCGGACCATGCAGAGGTAATGATGACAGCGCCAGGTGCGGGTGCGAGCAGAGATCCGGCGCCAGATCCGGAGGTAACGCCCAAAGCACCAAGGAAAGGTAGAGGTCCTCCGCTAGAGAGGCCGGAAAACGTGTTGAGAGAGGCAATGGATAGCTTGGCAAACCATGTAGTAGTAGCGGTAGATCCGGCTCGTGCATAGGCTGAGCTGGAAGAAACTAGGCAGAAAATACTAGAGGGCACAAAGAAATAGCTGCGGCCCAGTAGTCGTTGAACATGACGCTGCGTGAGTACGCTAAGGTGAACAAGGTTGATAATGTAAAAGTCAAAAGGAGAAATCTCATGAGCGAGATGAACAGAGAAGGTGATGCTAGAATCGAGGAATCAGAAAACTATTTGTCCGTGGGGCTGCCGAGGTATAGTACCCCGGCCAAGAACCTCAGAGCAGCGGATGCAGCTACGTCCGAGTTAGAGGGACTGACGGGTGAAGCCCGGCAAAGGCAGCAAGATCGGGTAAACGAGCTGGTTCGGATTGCAAATAGGCAAAACGAGGAACTACTCAGGGCAAACCCGGAGAGAGCTGGAGCCTCCAAGCTCGTCCATTCGGCGGTGGGTAACCCGGAAAAATCCGCTGGAGCCGCATCGTCCCCTCATGGCGGTCCAAGGAGAGAGGAGGTGGTAACCTCGGCGAGACGAAACAAACAAATTGTCCCGTATGACCCGACACGGGCAGGGAAAGAAAAAGAAGCGCGGAAAAATGATGATCGACGGAGTGTGAGCCGAGGCGAAGCTGGCCGAGGTAACCGCGACCAAGGCAATGCCGGTCAAAGGAACGTTGTCAACGGCAATGCCGGGCAGCAAAACTCAGCTGGAGCAAGACAACCGCAGCAGCGGAACATGCCAAGGCAAGAGCACAGTGCCGGCCGAGGTGTGCAACAGAAAGGTGTGCCGCAAGAGCAAAACCGGTATAACGGCGGTGATTCTGAGATGGCAAATGCGGGATACCCGAGACCGGACTATCATGTGATAGGGTCGAGATTGGGAAGTAGGGATTTGATGCCGGACGATGCAAGGTTGAAAATGGATCGACTGTATAGGTCGGAACAGATTGAATGTCAAGGTCCACCGGGTCCAGCATGTTTTGGACCCCGGATCTTGAAAGAGCCACCAGTACCGAACTTTCAGCTGCCCAGGGGCACCAAGACCTATGACGGTAGTACCAAGCTAGAGGATTGGCTGATAAACTATGCTATGGCTGTAAAAATTGCCACAGGCAACCTGAGATGGGCTGTACGGTATGTACCCCAGATGTTGGAAGGCCCGACAAGGGTGTGGTTGAACAATTTTCCACCAGGAAGCATCAACTGCTGGATAGATTTCGAGGAGATGTTCATCAGCAATTTTTCGAGTACGTATCAAAGGCCAAATAGGCCACAGACCCTAGCTATGTGCAAGCAAAGAACCAATGAGACAGACTGGGAATTCTTGACCCGGTGGTGTACCGTGAGAAACTCATGTGAGGGCGTGATAGAATCATAGGCCATAGCATGGTTTGCACAGGGGTGCAGATATGGAAGCGAGCTATGGATGAAGTTGCAACAGAAAATGCGAGCTACGTTGGCAGAAATGATCCAGATTGCAGATTCGTATGCGTTGGGTGACCCGACCCAACCTAGGCTCGCGTCAAACGAATCAAGCGATGAGTACTATCAGAGGGATGGATCCGGATCATCCCGGAGGAATGATTACAGAGGAAAAAGGAGAGATGATAGACTAGACCACCGGTATGGTTCGCACCAAGTTGCAGCTGTGAATCAAGATCAACCCGGAGCAGGGGGTAGCCAGCGCCAGAAAACTGGAGGTCAATGGACTCCAAGGAACGATGGGAAGAAAACTTGGACACCGGAACAAAAGAAGCAGTGGCAAGAAAGGAAAGACCGTCCGAGGTATACTTACGAGTCGATGTTGGACCAGCCGTGTAAGTTTCACACACCAAATCCGAACAACCCAGCGGGTCATACGACGAGGCAATGCGAGTGGATGCGCAAGATCGAGCAAGGTGGTTTGGGGAATGCTCAGGCACCCCGGAATGATCAGCCTCGGCAGGAGTTACTCCGGCAGCAATGGCTCTCCGGAGCGAACACGCAACAGCTAATGCTGCCTCCCCCTCCGCCGAGGTATGATAACAATGAAAGAAGGGATGTGGTGCATCAGGTTGAAAATCAGCATCAGCCGGATCAGAGGCACCCCGGAAACGAGGGGAGAAACGAGTATAGGGAGCATCACCAGAGCTACTGTGTATTCACCACAGAAGAAACTGATAGAAAAAGTTTGTAGCGTAGGCATATGGAGTGAATGCAGTAATGCCTGCAGTGACGAGGTACATGCCTTGGTCCGATCAGGAAATCACCTGGAGCATTAGGGATCATCCCAAGCTCATGTCGAGCCCTGGTTCGTATGCGTTGGTGCTAGATCCTACGTTCATTGGACCCCGCATTAACGTAAGGTTCTTAAAGGTACTGATCGACAACGGCAGTAGCATAAATATCATGTATGCGGACACAATGCGCAAGTTGGGTATCTCGGAGAACATGCTCCAGGCCACGAGGACAACTTTCCATGGCATTGTGCCCGGCATTTCTTGCGAGCCCATAGGCAAGGTCCGGGTTGACGTCTTGTTCAGCACGAGGGATAATTGCCGAACTGAAAATCTGGAGTTCGAAGTGGTGAACTTAGAAAGCGCGTATCATGCGTTGCTCAGAAGGCCAGCGCTGAACAAGTTCATGGCAAGTTGTCATATCAGCTACTTAAAGATGAAATTGCCCGGACCAAACGGAGTGATTACCATTGCTGGAGACTTCCGACGTTCCATGGAGTGTGCGTCGGCTGGATCAAACTTAGCCGAGTCACTTGTGATCGCGCAGGAAAAAAGAAGAATCCAAGAGGTGGCGGCATTGGCTCAGTCCGCGCAGCAGTATATGCCAGCGCTGAGTAACCCGTATGGAACTGTCTCATTCCAGGCCACGAAAGATACCAAGAAGGTTCCCGTTGATGACATGTTCCCAGAGCGCACCGTAACAATTGGTGCCGGGCTAAGTGATAAATAGGAAAGCGAGCTCGTCAGCTTCCTCCGTGAGAATCGGGACATTTTTGCTTGGTCCACACAGGACTTGCAAGGTGTTCCGAGGGAGTTGGCTGAGCACTCTTTGAATGTGAGACCCGGAGCCAAGCCGGTGAAGCAACCTCTCCGCCGCTTCGCCGAAGATAGGAGGAAAGTCATTGGAGATGAGATAGCTCGGTTGCTAGCTGCAGGATTTATCATGGAAGTTCTTTACCCGGATTGGCTGTCTAATCCGGTGCTGGTGGAAAAGAAGAAGGATGACCCGAACGTGGCAGTGGTTTGGCGCATGTGTATTGATTACACGAACCTGAACAAGGCGTGTCCGAAAGATCCGTTTCCGCTGCCAAGAATAGATTAGGTCATAGACTCAACTGTTAGATGTGAATTGTTGTCATTCATTGATGCTTATTCTGGTTTCCACCAGATACCTCTGAATCCGGATGATCAAATAAAGACTGCGTTCATTACCCCGTATGGGGCTTATTGCTATCGCACCATGCCGTTTGGTTTACGTAATGCAGGGGCAACGTACCAGAGGTGTATGCAAAAATGTTTGCACGACCAAATAGGTCAAAATGTACAGGTGTACGTGGATGATGTGGTTATCAAGACCAAGGAAAACAAAACGCTCCTTGACGATATCAGGCAAATGTTTGCAAACCTAAGAAGGTTCCGGATGGAACTTAACCCGGAAAAATGCACCTTTGGTGTCCCGGCTGGAAAATTGCTCGGTTTTCTCGTCTCCAGCCGAGGTATCGAGGTTAATCCAACCAAAATCCGGGCCATCGAACGAATGGAACTGTCGAAGTGTCTTAACGATGTCCAAAAGTTCACAGGTTGCCTGGCCTCGTTAAGTCGGTTTGTATGTCGGTTGGGAGAAAAGGCTTTGCCTCTTTACCAACTCATGAAAAAGTCGGATAAGTTCATTTGGACACCACAGGCCAATGAAGCCTTTGCCCACCTAAAGAAAATGTTAGCCACGACACCAGTGCTAGCCTCACCACTATCAAAGGAGCCAATGTTACTCTATATAGCCGCAACCAACCGAGTTGTAAGTGCAGTGATAGTGGTGGAGCGCGATGAGGAAGGTAAGTCAGTGCAAAGGCCGGTGTATTATTTGAGTGAAGTGTTGTCAACCTCAAAGCAGAACTACCCACATTATCAAAAAGTGGCATATGGCGTGTACATGGCCGCCAAGAAACTGAAGCACTACTTTGAGGAGCATCCCATCCGGGTCATATGTGAGGCCCCCATATCCGAGATAATGAGTAACAAGGATGCAAGCGGCAGAATTGCAAAATGGGCAATTGAGCTAGCTCCTTATGCTCCGCAATATGACAGGAGAGAGGCCATCAAGTCTCAAGCTGTGGCAGACTTCTTCGTGGATTGGGCCAAGGTACAGTACGAACCACCGCTTCTTGATCCGAACTATTGGCGAATGCACTTTGACGGATCAAAAACCAAAACCAGGCTAGGTGCCGGAGTGGTACTCACGTTGCCGAAGAAGGACCAGTTGAAATATGTGCTGCAGATCCACTTCACCGCATCAAACAATGTCGCTGAGTATGAAGCACTTGCGCATGGGCTCAAGGTAGCAAAAGAAATTAGTATACGTCAGATCATATGTTTTGGCGACTCAGATTTGGTGGTGCAGCAAGTGTCCGGAGTATGGGACGCCCTTGATCCAAATATGGCACTATACAGATTTCATGTGCAGAAGATTTCTGGTTACTTTGAGGGATGCGAATTTCATCACGTACCCCGGGTGGAAAATGAGGCTGCCGACATGCTGTCGAAGCTCGGGTCAACTAGACAAGCAATTCCACCGGGTGTAGCATTAGAGCACCTCAGGAAACCATCCATCAGGCCATCCCCAGAATCCGAGTCAATCTACGTCCTGGAGGACACAGAATCCGGAGCTGTGCCCATGGACGTTGACACAGGAAGTGGTGCACAAAACCCGGTGACTGCTTCGGCAAACCCGGGGACTGCTTCGCAAGACCCGGGGACTACTCAGCATGGTCCGGTTGAAGTTATGCCGGTAGATCAGATGGAGATAGACGAGGACGTGTTCCCCATGCGGCCAATACCGGTTTGGGCACTGCCTATATTTCAATTCTTGAAGGACGGAACGTTACCCACTGAGGAGGTGCTGTCCAGGCAAACACAGAGGAGGGCAAAGGCCTACACGATCATCAATTCCGAGTTATACAAAAGAAGTGTGACCAATGTCCTACAACGGTGTGTTGACCCGGAAGAAGGGCTTGAAATCATCCGAGATATACATCAGGGGGAATGCGGGCATCACGCCTCATCCCGAGCCTTGGTAGCAAAAGCTTTCCGACACGGATTCTACTGGCCAAATGCCTTAGAGCAAGCAGAAGATCTGGTGAGAAAATGTAATGGTTGTCAGAGGTACGCTACCAAGACACATATGCCAATGTCGGAACTCAAGACCATCCCAATCACTTGGCCATTTGCCGTATGGTGCTTGGATATGGTTGGCCTGTTCAAACCAGCAAGGGGAAATATGACTCACATTCTGGTAATGGTGGACAAGTTTACGAAGTGGATTGAGGTAAAGCCTATAAGAAAATGTGATGGAGATACGGCCGTAACGTTTCTAAAAGATATCATCTTGAGGTACGGTTATCCACACAGTATCATAACTGATAATGGCACAAATTTTGTGGAAGGAGCTTTTGCTCGTTTCTACCGCGATAAGAGGATCCGGCTGGACGTAGCTTTGGTAGCCCACCCCGCATCGAACGGACAAGTGGAAAGATCCAACAGATTAGTATTATCCGGGATAAAACCCCGGCTCACTGAGCCGCTGCAAAGATCAGCGGGGTGCTGGATAGAAGAACTACAGCGGTACTGTGGAGTTTAAGAACAACTCCGAATCGATCAACAGGCTATACGCCGTTTTTTCTGGTATATGGGGCAGAAGCTGTATTACCAGCCGACATAGAGCATGATTCGCCTAGGGTCACCCAATACATAGAAGCCGAAGTGCAAGAAGCCCGGAAAAATGATGTTGATCTGCTGGAAGAAGCGAGAGAACTGGCACTGTCCAGATCCGCCATATATCAGCAAAATCTCCGACGCTATCATAGCCGGAAAGTGTGCCCCCGAGTCTTTCGGGAAGGCGATCTGGTGCTCCGGTTGGTACAACGTACTACTGGAATGCATAAACTATCCCCCCATGGGAAGGGCCATTCATCGTGAGCAAAGCATTGCACAACGATTCTTACTATCTTATAGATGCAAAGCTACAGGAAAAGAACAAGGCGGGCAGGTCCGGAGAGGAATCCAAGCGACCATGGAACATAGCTCTACTTCGGCCTTTCTACACCTAGCTAAGAAGTGTATGTATCCGGGTTATCTCATATGTCGGTATGTATGTCGGCAATGAGCTTATCAATGAAATGTTGGCACCTCGAGCAGTAACTCAGGGACTGCCTTAATAATGTTTGTTATTTTCTACGCGTCAGCTGGAGTAAGTTATTTTACTTAACTCGGATTAGTAGTGTGTGAGCACCAAAAACCCAACTCTTCGACTAGCTGTTGTCCAACAAGAATTGGCTTCATGGCAAGCAAGAGAACAAGTTTGGAATTGCGTAGCACATGAAAAACGACTAAGGAAAAGAATTTATTCGAGCTGACGTTTGTGTTTCAGACTAACCCCGTATTCATTTTCAAATTGTTATACAGTTTTATTTATGAGCTAAGTCTAAAAGTTTCCCAATATTGTTAAGACAATTTTTCAAGCTCGGATTCGTAAGTTGTAAAACCGAATCAAGGTAGACACGATCCGAGCCAAAAGATTGAACGAACAAGAAAAAGAAACTCGGGGACTACGCCCAAGTTAATCCGGCATAAGTACTCAGTAGCAAAATATCACATGTGTTTGGAATACAATTCCACCCGGCATACCTGGGATCTCATAAATTTTCAAGTGTTTTTACTTAAGGAGCAGCGGGAGGAAGTTCGGCATCATCGTCGCCCTCTTTGATATCCGAGGCAGTGTCCTCTTCGTCTTCACCCGAGTCATCTTCAACGTTCTCAACTTCCTCTTCGCCTGCGACTTCCAGGAAGCTCGGACCCTCAGTCCATTCGTGAATGGGGGCATATTCGATGAGGCTGTGGGCGCAAGCCTGGCGCCGAGCTACCCACTCCGGGTCATCCGTCCATTTGGATCCGGTGCGCAGGCGTGTGAGGAGGCTGAGATCTATCTTCTCATACCACGTCATAATGTGGTGAAGGATGGTATCGGCTGCAGCACGTCCAGCGGACTCTCGCCAGAGGTCGAGCTGGGTCTCGATTTCTGAAAGCTTTTTAGCGAGCTGTGTGACTCTCTCCGGAGCATCATCGGCGGGCCAGAAGGCGTTGAAGACTCGGACTGAAACATCGAGGAGGTCCATGCCGTAGTTCTTAATGATTTCCACGCGAGACGACAGGCTGACCAACAGGTCCTCCATGTCGAAGGGAATGCTCTCACCCTCAGGAGCGACCGGAGTACCCCTTTCTCGGCGGAAATTGGCAACAGCAGCACTTGCAATAGTGGTACCCTCTGGAAAGTAGCCTGAGAAACAAGGCAAAGGACAAAGTTGAGAAAACAAGACATATGAAGTAACCCGGAGAAATAAGGCGGATAAAGGAAAAGAAAATTACGTGAAATGTGACTGTGAATCCGGGTCAATTCCTTGGTGCAAGCATCACGCCTCTTCCGAAGCTGCTCGAGCTCAGCATTTGCCGACTCAAGTTTGACCTCGGCTTCCCGAAGAAGCTCACGGTCCTTAGCATTTCGGAGCTTGAGGCGCTCACGTTCTTCGGTGTAGTCCTGGCCAACCCTTTTTAGCTCGGTTTGGTGCTGCGCCTTCATTTTAGCCATTTCAGCCTTGAGCTCGGCTATCTCATCGTCTTTGGTCCGGAGGAGGGCGAGCTCATCATCTTTCTTCTTTAGTACGGCTTGGTGCTGCCCTGCTTGTTCGAGAAAATGTAGCATCACGTCAGGCACAGGCACACTATCTTCAAGCGACGCTGAAATAGTGTGTTGGCCCGGCAGCGCCGAGGAATGAATGTTTGCCGAGCCAAGGAGGAAAGCCGATGGAAACCACGGTAAAGGCAGACAAGAAGGACATACCCTTGATCTGCTCCAAGTTCTTCCGCATTATCTTGTTTTTAGCTTCCACCCCAGCTGCGGAAATCGAACAATCAGATTGGTTCCGCAAGCGAAGTTGAAGAAAATTGAGGAAAGGATAAGGAAGAAATTTACCCCTTTGCTCGTACTCCGCGATGAGCGCAGCCTGTTTTGCGCGAAGATTTTTGTGCGTATCCAGCAAGCGTTGGAATTCAGCACTCTGGCGGTTGGTGGTCACCTAAAAGAGATACAGAAACTTAAGTCAGCCTAGTGCATATTCGAAGCGTACTAAAAATCCGGGCCAAGTGGAACTTAACCCGGCTCTAGGTGTGTGCATGTTCGAAGTGTACTCAAATCCGGGCCAAGTGCAACTTAACCCGGCTCTAGGTGTGTGCATGTTCGAAGTGTACTAAAATCCGGGCCAAGTGGAACTTATCCCGGCTCTAGGTGTGTGCATGTTCGAAGTGTACTAAAAATCCGGGCCAAGTGGAACTTAACCCGGCTCTAGGTGTGTGCATGTTCGAAGTGTACTAAAATCCGGGCCAAGTGGAACTTAACCCGGCTCTAGGTGTGTGCATGTTCGAAGTGTACTAAAATCCGGGCCAAGTGGAACTTAACCCGGATCTAGGTGTGTGCATGTTCAAAGTGTACTAAAATCCAGGCCAAGTGGAACTTAACCCGGCTCTAGGTGTGTGCATGTTCGAAGTTCTCACAGAGCTACGTTAGTGTTCTAAAAGAGCATCCGGCCGAGTAACAAGTCACTCCCCCGAGGCCCAGGGACTAATGGTTATTATCTACAACTTGTCAAGGAGAAGTAACGTACCTCCATCATTCGCCCAGCGAGATTAATAGCTTTTGCGGCCGTGTTCATCTAAGCGGAAAACTCAGCAGGAACGAACTTTTCCGGGAGATCAGATTCCTAGACTACCTCGGCCTTGTTCCAATTCATAACAAATTCCATCAGGCTCGGAGGGTACCGTTCACCCGTGGGCATATGGGGCGTCACCAAGCCCTTTGCATGTGCTTCCTTCCTCTCCACCAAGGCAAGGGCGGGGCTGGTGTGCAGAACCAACTGCTGGGCTTCGGTTGGCTCGGTAGGCGTGTCCTTTGCCACTGATGTCTTCTTGGGGAGCATTGACACAAGGGTGCGCTACCCAGACTCGACGGCAGTGGGCTTGGTAGCGTCTGGAGCTTTCTTGCCTTTGGCTTGCTGGGTAGAGGAAGCTGTACAGCGGTTTTCCCCTGCCGAGGTTGAGAGGACTCGGAAGATGCAGAGGAACTAGGTGCTGGTACTCTCGTAGCTGGGCTTGGTGCCGGCGCTGAAGTTTTCGCTGCCAGAGTTGATGCTGATGTCGAGGTTGGAGTTGGTGATGCTCTGCTTGCTGGTACGGGAAGTGGTGCTGGGGCCGAAGTAGCCTCAGTGGCTGCTGGTTGAGGTGTTGTCGAGGCGGTGGATGCCGTTGCTCCGGCTAGGCCGGTCTCCCCCGCTCCAAGGTTACCCTCCTCTTGCCGAGGTGGAGCTGAACCCGGAGCGGCCGCAGAACCCTCTGGGATAGGGCTCAGCGGGCGTGACTCGTCATCACGACGGGGAGAAGGGCTAGGTCGGACAGGGGAGGAGATGCTAGATCCACTTTGAGGGACCTCCACCGGAGCCCTGTGAAATCAAATAACGTCAGAAGAAAAATTACGACAAAGTAAGGAAGAACGAGTTACAGAAGAAAGAAAGACTTACGCATCCGAAGTTTCGGCCGCTTTGGGTTTCCGAGCCCTTCGTGCTGGGGCCTTGCCTGCTGGTTTGGGGCAGTCTTGTCCCCGGATTTCTTTCGCCTTTTAACGGGCTAAGAGGGTCCGGAGGAAGAACTCGAAGAAGCCCCACGTTTCTTCTTCGTTGCCACCGGAACAGGCTCGCCCGTAGCGAGAGGGGGATCCTCGTGAATATGACCGCCGGGGTGAGCTGATGGCGGAAAAGCAAAAGAAAGGGGGACAGCCTCAAAAGGTTCAATCACCTCGATTTCCGAGTCATCTTCATCATCGGGCCAATCTCTAATAGAAGAGGATTTACCCGTGGGTCGTTTCATGGCGTCGGTCATAGGGAGGAACATCTCCTGGTCCGGCTCTTCTTCATCCGGAGTCTCCCGGTCCAGCGCCCACTTAAGGGACGGATCGGTGCCGTCCTCAAGGGTCTGCTGAAGGAATTGCTGAGGAAAAGAGCGAACAAAAGAGTCAAAAATTGCAACAATAACTGACATGTAATTAGTCCGGGTTAAGTTTGCAGCATGAAACTTACCGTGGGAGGAAGCCGGTCACGGCAGAAATGCTCAATCCCCCAAGACCAATCAGTGGAAAAGTCCTTGTGAGTGGTGAAGAGAGCCTTAACCCGGCGATAAATCTCCGAGTTGGTCAGCTCGAAGGATGAGGTCCGGTTAGGATCGTGGCCGTAGCTCATGTGGCACACCTTGTAGGTGCGCTTCTGGAGGGGTGAGATTCGGTTACGCACAAAGGTGATCATGGCATCCTCGCTGCATAGCCCGAGCCCCTTCAGTTCCGTGAACCTTTTGCTCACTTGATTGGCCAAGGCTGTGGGCTTCTTGGGGATCACATCCCACAGGTCCGGGTTAGGTGGACCCGGAGTGTAGGGAAGCACCCGGATCAAGTCTTCGGTGCCCGCATTCCGGAAATAGAAGAAGGTCCGAGCCCATCCTTTGCAAGACTCTAGCCCGGTGACCCGGGGAAAAACAGAAAATCACCGGGGTGAAATGGAGGCCGCTCCAAATTGAGTGAGCCGCTTGTCCTCCGGATCAGTGTTGATCTTGGGAATGACGTTGCCACGAAGGCCGAAGAACCGGATCCATAGCTCTTTCATGGGCCATAGTCCGGCGTAGCCTTCGATCGTAGAAGCAAAGGCAGAAAGAGAGGTGATGGCGTTGGCTAGAAGGTGGTGTGGCTAGAGTTGGTACGTACCGAGCCAGTCCCGGAAAAAATCACTCACCGGCAAGCCGAAGCCCCGTTGGAAATGGGACAGAAACACGACGAACTCGCCCGGATTGGGTGAGGGGGCCAGTTCGTTGGAAGGAAGACGCGCGGTGACGCCGGCAGGGATGCGTCTGGTCCGGTAGAGCCAGTCCAGGTCATCCTGGCAGACCCAGGAGCCAGCCCACGCGCCGCGGTCCGCCGCCGCGGCGTATTCTTCCATCTCCTGCTCAGCAACAATGAGTTCCTCTTCAGTCATCTGGTCCTCGAGGCCCTCGCTGGCACTGGAGGCAGCGGGGGACAGTGGCCGGGACTAGCACGGACCCGTGGCGAGAAATTCGCGTCATGGTGGCGGCGACGCGGAGGTGCGATAGAGAAGCGCGGCGGCGACGCTGCTAATTGGCGATGCTGGGGGTGGCGCGGTCGCGAGGAAGAGGAAGAAGAATAGCAGCGGGCAGAGGGGTGCGGAGGGGGAAAAATCCTAAGGGACGCACCCCTCCGCTATTTAACCACTCCCGTCAGGGGTGAGTGGGATCGCGCCCTGTGGACCGGCCACACGCTGTGGTCGTGTATCACTCGTCCGGACCAATCAGTGAGGAGCCACACGGAGGGCCACAGGGCGGAGAGAGTCCTGTGACGCGACGCGCTGATGCGGTAAACGAGGAGGCAGGCGTGATGTGACCCGTGCGCAGTGATAACTGACAATTACTGCGGCGGTTACTGTACCGTCCCTTAAAATAAGACGACATAATGATTACTCTTCACATGGTTAGCGTACGAGAGAAGGAAGCAAGACCCGGATGGAACTATGGTAACCCGGCCGGCTTCGGGGACTAATGTTGGGGGGATACCCTCGGGTAGGGTCACGCCGGGGTATAAAGGCCGAGTTAGCCGAGGTTCGGCAAGGCCAAAGCAGATGCTGGCCGGGTCACCTCAAGGCAGGCCGAATCACGAGGTAATCCGGACCTGGGGGCGTTCGCCTAACTAGGTCTCATCCGACTTAAGCGGTAAGTTGGAAGTGCATGTTTTACCTGTATGCAGGAAAGGGTGTGGCCGGATGAACCATCATCCGGGTCACGGCAAGCTTCTAGGAGAAGGAAGGAATCTCGCTGGTCAAAAGGAGCCCCGGTACGCACTGCCTGAGTGAAGCGAGCAAGGACAGGACCACCGGGGCGTGGCCGACAAGCGTGACGACGCCCGTGTCGGCTGACGAGGGCGCCGTCAGAGGCTCACGTAGCTAAAGCATGTGTGACGCGGGGGAAAAAGCACCCCGGTCGGCTTACCACTTTGGGAGGAATATGCCTCCACGTATGCCCTAGGCAGAAACCAAGCCTCCCCTATAAAAGGGGGGATAGGGCTTCTGTTGAAGGTTGGTCTCTCTACGATTCTGTTTTGGTCAAGGGTTTCAGGTGAGATCTGTGGGTGAGAGTAAGAGAGCTCCTTCTTCCTCCTCTCGCCAATACAGCTCTAGGAGCACTTGTAACCTTGGAAGTAAATCAATACAAGCTCTTGTGTGGAGAATCACTTCACTATCCCTCCCTGGATTCCCCTAGCGAGTATTAGTCCCCACCTTTAGCCTATATATGGCATCTGCCGTGACACCACCACGACAGTCAGCCAACAGCCCCTTCATATTTCTGTACTACACCTGATTATCCCTGTCCAACCATCTTCTAAATGAACAATGCCAGTTTCTTCCAGCCATCTCACCAACAATCACACTTTGTTGTCGACATATCTCAAACAACTCAGGGAATTTACTTTTCAAAGGTACATCCAGGCACCATGCATTCCCCTAGAAATCCGCACCCCATTCCCCACCACCATTCTTCTCCCAGACATATAGATTTCTTTGACCTTCAACAAATCAGACCAACAAGCAGAATCCCTTTGTTTACGCCTGATTGAAAAAATTCCTCCACTGCCCAGGTATTTCTTCCTCACAAACATTTGCCATGTACTATTCTCAGACTTCAACCTCCACCACCACTTGCACAGAAGGCTGATATTAAAAATTCTAATGTTCTTTATCCCCAGACCCCCTTTTTTCTTAGGTCTGCACACATATTTCCACTTAACAAGCTGATATTTCTTTTTTCCTGCTTTACCATACTAGAAAAAAGACCTGGTATGTTTCTCCACTTCCTCCACATGTGTTTTATGTAAGAGGAACATAGACATAGGATACACCGCCACACTGGAAATACAAGAAGTGATCTTGATGTATCTACCACCCACAGAAAGTGCACCTCCCATCCATCCATCCATCTTTTTACCCAGTTTATCTCCAATGAATCTCATAACAGATACAGAACATTTCCTGCTACCCATAGGAAGACCTAGATATTTGATAGGCCATTCACCTATCTGACAATTAAACAGAGTAGCGTACATCTCCTGCTTTGTATCATCTTCCAGAACCATCATCAGTTCACTTTTCTCAAAATTGATCTTGAGCCCAGACATTGCTTCAAACAAGTATAATAATAGTTTCAAATTCCTGGCACCCTCCACATCATCCTTACTGAACAGAATAGTATCATCATCATACTACAGAATGGCTATTTCTTTCACAAATTGATTATCAGCAAGCCCTGTAAACAAACAACATGCATGTGCATTCAGCACCATCTTGGCCAAACAATCCCCTACCATATTAAACAGGAACGGAGAAAAAGGATCACCCTGCCTCACACCTTTAAAACTCCCGAAATATGGCCCCACTTCATCATTGATTTTCACACTGAGAGTCCCCTGAGTAACAGCACTTTTCAACCAAACCAGCCAATCATTATCAAACCCTTTCTGTTTACAACAGTGAAACAGGAATTCCCAGTTAACTTTGTCATATGCTTTTTCAAAGTCCAATTTCAGAACCACCCCTTGTTGCTTCTGAAATTTAGCCTCTTTCAATATTTCATGCAACATGGTGACCCCATCAGCTATATACCTCCCTTTAATGAAAGCTGTCTGACAAGTTTCAATTAGTTTCTGCATCACAGGTTCAACTCTGACTGTCAAAGCTTTTGTAAAAATCTTGAAGATCACCTATAGCAAACATATAGGCCTAAATTTTTGTATAATATCAGCCTCCTCACTCTTGGCAAAAAAAAGTGATGATCCCATAGTTGATACTTGCCAAATCAATTTTGTGAGAATGAAAATCCTCAAAAACAACCATAATATCATGTTTGATAATTTGCCAACAGAATTGATAGAATTCTACAGGCAAACCATCAGGACCAGCAGCCTTATTTTTTCCATTTGTTCAATTACATCTTTAATTTCCTCCTCTGAGAAAGGTCTTCCCATGCTTTCTCTATTTGTTTCATTAATTTTTCCTCATCAGTCCAGTTGTCATCTGCCAGCCTAATAGCAAAACCATCAGCAGCCCCAAAATACTTTTTATAATATTCAGTGGCATGTTTCAAGAGATCATAGGTCCCCTAAATTTGCCATTCTCCATCTTGCATAGAAAAAATCATTTTTTCCTCCTGACCCCATTTGCCACTCTATGAAAATAATCAGTATTATTGTCCCCCTTCAAAAGCCAATTATCTCTTGATCTCTGTTGCCAATATTGTTCTTCCTTCTCATATACTTCTAACAATTCCCTCTGAATTTGAGCTTTTCTTATTTGTTGCTCCTTATTGGACAAAATGAGCTCCTCAATATCTTCTAGTTCCTTCAGTTCTTCATCCAGTTGTTTTCTATGTTTTTTCTCCTGGCCTCTAATATGAACACCCCACCCTTTCAGATCATTCCTGACATTCTTAAGTTTTTTCTGGAGCCTATCCAAACTGTTTTGCTTCTGACAGGTTTATTCCACACCTTTTTTACCCTCTCCATAAACTCAGCATTCCCTAACCAACTTTTCTCGAATCTAAACTCTTTTTTCCTCCTGTTTGCCCTTCCATCGTATCCAGAAGCAAAGGGCTGTGATCAGAGATCTCTCTAGACAACTTATGTACTGTTGTCAAAGGAAACAAGCTTTCCCACTTTTGACACACAAGAATCCTATCCAGTTTCTCCAAGGTAGGAACAACTTGATTGTTGGTCCAGGTAAATTGCTCACCTGACATCTGCAGTTCCCTCATACCATAAGTATTTATTATAGAATTGAACATGTGACTCCATGTACTTAGGACATGGGCCTTATTTTTATCAGAGACAAATCTCATGATGTTAAAGTCACCTCCAACTAGAAAAGGAATATTTTGATCCCTGCATATATCTGCCAATTCAATCAAAAATTCATCTTTGTGCTCATTATGTGCAGCCCCATAGACCACCACCAGATAACTTGTTTGTCAATATCATAGACTTTCATCTTAACATGGAATTTTCCCACTGAAAAATCACACTTGTCAAACCTGGAGGAACGTAGGCCCCCCAAGATACCACCAGATTTCCCCACAGAAGGCAACCAACTCCAAGAAAATTGATTCATAGGATCAATTTTCCTGAAAACCCCATCAGAATATTCCTTTTTCATTGTCTCCTGCAAGCCAACAAAATCCAAGCATTCCCTCTGCATCAAATTGGTCAGATAGGAACTCATACCTTTCTTACCCACCCCTACAGTTTATAATGGCACCTATCATGATATGTTTTTCCTCTCCCTTGTTCCAGTTACAACACCACTCATAGGGTGGTAGTTGTTAACTTTCACAGCAGCTGCCTTTAACTTACTCTGCCCATTCTTCAAATTTCCAACTGACTTTCTCTTTTTTTATTCTTCCTAGAAATCACAGGGGTAAACTCAGCATCCTCTTCCTCACCATCTCTCCACTCAAGATATTCTACATGTCCCATCTGATCAACAATCTCATTACCCTCCCCTTTTTCCTTATCAGCTAGTTTATGCCTAGCTATCTCTAGGTCTTTAAGAGAATTAATGAACTCAAAACTCAAAGAAGAATGTTCTACCCCCATTTTTAAAGCCCTACTAATAATGTCCTCATCATCCAACACAGCAAAGGAATTAAAGAGGGACAAGTTTGTACCTGACAGATCTCTCTATGTAGCTTGAGCCATGAAGCTTTCACTCATATTTGAACTCCCACCTTGAGTAGCCAGCCTCTTACTCATTCTTATCAAGGGATCCTCCACATTTGTC
The DNA here is from genome assembly GCA_910589775.1 of Avena eriantha. NCBI lineage: Eukaryota > Viridiplantae > Streptophyta > Magnoliopsida > Poales > Poaceae > Avena > Avena eriantha. The sequence goes on along the minus strand of OU342740.1, from coordinate 366,976,588 downwards.
TCAATATTCTCAGCACCCCCTCCCTGAGATTCCTGTTGAGAACTCTGACTCTCCTAGGTCAAATTTTCAGGTTGTGAAGCCCCCACCTGCATCTCCACCTGCTCCTGCACCTGTTCCAAACCTCCCCAACATTTGGTACCTGAATAGTAGGTGGATTATTCTCCACATCAGCACCACTTTCAGCAGATGAAGTATCATGCTCACCAGACCCATGTTCACCACTTTCATCATCTTCCCCAGCACCTCCCTGTTCCTCCTCAATTTGTTCCCACAAATGTCCATACATTCTTTTATGCTCATAATATTTATCACTACTCTTATTCTGCAGCAAATCTTGCACAAAGTCCTGAAAAGACTGACCTCCACCAGCAGGATCATCAGGGTTAACCACTGCCCCTATGTCCTGAGGAGACAGAGCCTGAGCAACCTCCAGGTGCACTTCCCCCATTTCCTGGTTCTGAACTGGTGCAACCACATCTCTCTGCTATATATTGTTACCAACACCTCCCTCCACCTGTTGATTCTGTCTATCACTAACTGCCCCATTGTTGTCACTGATCACAATACCCCTTGCAGAATTACCACTTGGCCAAACTTGAGCCACCCTAGCACCAAAAGACATATCTCCTGTGTCTGTGGAATCCCTTTCCTCCTCCCTGGGGCCCTTCCCTTTTTCCCAATCAGCACATTGTGGGAGATCCCTATTAGCCTGACCTGCCCCAACAGATGCACCAGTTGCAGCAGCATTTGCCCCCAGACCAGATTCAACTCTATCAACATTAGTCACTGTGAGCACATGTATGCTACTATCTTCAGGAGCATTAACAGCAGGTTGAGCATTTCCCCATCCACATTAATAGAGATAGGTATAGATGGCACTTCCCCAGGAGCAAAAATTTCCCTGGTATATTTGAATTCATACATCCCACCTTTCATCTCCCCTCTCCTTGTATTAGGCACAAAAGTAACATCCAGACATGCAACTTTAACCCTCACATACGCCAGGTTCCTAAGACTGTTTCTGTCCATTCCCAAGGGCTTACCTATCAGAGAAGCAACATAAAAGACAGTTGATCTCTCCCTATATTTCATAGGGATGCCCACTATCTTGAACCAAGCTTCCTCCATCCATTCCAAAGGCTCCAGGTCTCCAGTCCATTTTGATAATTCAATCACAGCATCAGGGATTGTTTTCATAAATACTTTCCCAAAATGAAAGTCATTAATGGATTTCGTCGAGGGAAATCTCATCAGGAATTCCACATCATTGATGGGTCTAGCAGTAAATCTCCAACCAGAACCAACTGAATCTGCCCAAGCCTGAAATTCCCTCTCCAGATCTCTCCCAGTAACATCCCCTCTGACAACAGTAATATGAGCCAAATTCAAATTATCCAAAGACTGGATGGATGATTCAGTCACTGGAATCGAATGAAACCCCTAGTCAAAATCAGTGCTCCCGAAGAATAGAGGCACATATTCCCATAGTTTCCTCTCTTGATAGACCAAAATGTTGTGATTCTTCCCACAGTTTTCACATTCTTACACTTCAACATTATCTGTGTTCGTCAATGGGAAATTGCTGACCTCCACGACCATATGTTGATTCACAGGCACAGTGACAACCGGTGCAGGTACAGAGGACCCCACCAGTGTCGTGGCCACAGTCGCAGATTGACCGACCAGAGGAAAAATAGAAGATAAATTGGTAGCAACAGAAGGTGCACTCACAGGAATCGAACTAGGTATACTCACAGAAGGATTTGCATGACCATGAGGGATTACATCAGGTGTAACTGATCTACTGACAGTGACAGACGCCGGTGCGGGATTTCTGACCACAGGTGGTTGTTCAGTAGTTCGTGCAAACACCGTAGCAGGACGACGAGATGAAATGTCTGTAGAGTTACATGTTCTCCCCTGAATGACGAATATGACGTCGTGGATTGTGAATCTCTGTGCATCTCCGGTCGATGACTCCATCTGCTTCGGTTCCTGGCATGTTCATCATCTCTACGACGAGCTTCCACCAGAGCCCTTTCCCTTGCTAGACCTTCCCGCTGTTGTGCATCAGCCCGGGCAACCCTAGCCGCTTCATCACGCCGTCGATTCTCCGCCCTTGCTTCATCTTCCGCCTACCTCTGTTCATCTTCCAGGCGATCCTCCTCCCAACGACGCTCTTCTTCCCTGCGCCGCTCCTGTTCTTTGATCCACCCCCCATCACGACGACGTGCATCTGGAAGACGCCTGTCTCCTAACTGACGACCTGCATCGTCGTCAAATCTCGATCTGTTCGCATAGGGAACATGCCGATTTTGACGATGTTGTGGAGATCTCCTCAGGCCCTGATAGCGGCAGTCCATCGTCGGCGGCGGATCTACCACCACTTGTGCGAAGGATATACTATCTCCAGATCTGGTGGATCTCCACACGGTTGGACTCGCGGTTTGAGGGAGCGTGGGGGACGACGAAGAAGGCGGCTGGACAAACACTACTCTGCCAACTCCTTCCAATCTAGGGTTGAGAGAAATCCCTGAGCTGCCCGTCGATCTGGATTCCTACCTCGGTCTCTGACTCACCACCACAGCCGCACCCCCTTGATCTATGCCCTCTATTGGGTGGCCCTCGCACACGGGCGGTCCACCTCCAGAGGTACCACGCCGTGCACAACCGCCGACCACGATCGTCCGACATGCCCACGCATAGGGCGACGCGCCAGCACGATCGTGTCGGTGCCTCCGCATGTCTCTCCGCGGACTGACCATGACGTGCCATGTACCACATCTCACCCGGTCACCGTACGTGACAGCCGAGTCAACCTGGATCGGGACCGTGAGACGCTGCCCTCCTTCATCGAACAACGAGACATGCGCGCCAACCACCTCAAGTGAACCTGATCTACGTGGAGCCAGGATCCCTGTATCCGCGCATCTGAAAATCACCCGCCGCCGCTCAGTCACCACCGGTGAGATCGGTGCAACCGCCGGTGAGGACGTGGGAGACGTGAGGGAGAGAGCCATCTCAACGAGCTAGTCTATAAGAGAGGCATAACTAGGAACCCTTTTTGTTTACTAAACACACATGTATTGACGCTTCCTATCAATACAATTATAGCATGCAAAATAAACATCTATTATATACAAGGAATACATAATAACAACTTTATTATTGTCTCTCAGGGCATATTTCCTTCATAAAAGTCATGTGGGCAAAGGAGTATGCGGATTCAAAAGTAAAAATTGCTGATTGGCCAATTGAAATAATCGACAGCCCAAAGCAGACCAATGGGTGAGGTTTCCTCCTTTTTCTTTTGTCTGCATACATATCTATTTCTGTGCATTTTCCTTTATTTTTTATAGTGCAAGCATTTGGATGATTATTAATAGAGTGTTATCATCTTTTTTTCTCATCCAAGGTATGACTGTGGATTCTTCACTCTCCAAAATCTTCAAGAGAAACATGGAAGGACACGCAGAAAGATCTAGCCAAGATCAATTAATTACTTTTGTGGACAACAAAGCGTCATGGTCACTATTTATTTAAATAGTGCTTCTACATGTAAAATTTCATAGAACAAAACCCCTTTTTCCTTGTATACAAATGCTCACTTCTTGTGTTAACCTGCTTCTTGTGTGTACACACTTATAAGTGATAGAACTACTTCACTCAGCTCTCACGCAGCAGCGAGATTTTTCTTCTATGTACAAACCAGCCGTGTACAACACTCCCTCGCCACTATCGGCATCTCACCGTGCATGGTATCTCACCATGCGCACTGGGGAAACAGAGCTATACTGCATGCAGCCAACTGAAAATGTAGAAATAAAATTAACTATGTAGATAACTAAATCAATATTAGAACTAATAATAAGTTCCATCTGTTGCACAAGATAGCAAAATTTTGTAGTACCAGATAGCACAGTTTTTTATTTCTTCAAGTAACTAAAAACAGACAAAATATATATAGTACCAGGGAATTACACGTTCATTTTTTGTTCAAAAACACAGAAACTACTGAAATAGACCTAGGAGAGGAAATTTCTCAGGATTCGCCATCCTAACAGGACAGTTGCGTGCATCGTGATCCGTCTGATTGCATGCACTTCATTTTGTCGGGCGAGGTTTCTTCAATTGCATGCCACTTTTCTTCCTTTTAAAACTTGGCCTACCTTTAGTTATCACCGGGGGGGGGGGGGGGTCTCTTGCAATTTCATCATGCGCAAAATTACGGTTTTCTTCAACAGATCCCGGCTCTGGGCTTGCTACAACTTTACTTCTCTTCTTTCTTTTCGCAGCTTATGCAGCATTTTTCTTCAGTTCAACCATTTCTTTCTCCATCGCCTTCATGTGCTTTTCAGCAATCTCAATTGTCTTCTCCAGAGATGCTAGACCTACAGCTTGCTTGACAAAATTATTGCAAAGGTTGCCATAGCGCAGCAACCGCATTTATTTCCTAGAAAGCTTGCTGTCTACAGGCTTCACCTGTGACTCTGCATTTGGTACAACAATATCAGGAGGTGGCATCGACCACCTATCTAGGATGTAGCGCTTTGAAACTTCAATCACCGTGCCTAGGTAGCTCATGACTTTCATCACATGGCAACACAAAATCCTGTCCTTATCGAATTTGTAGCATTGATAGTTATAAATTTCATTTTCGGGATCAACCTCAACAAAGTAACTTCTCCTCCCATATCCAAGCACAGAACCACGAACTTGGATAAACTTCAAACCTGTTAGGATTATCGTTACAAACCCGGGCATTGTAGGATGTTATCTTCTGAAGCTCTAGATGGAAAATGTTGTAGATATGCAGAGTGTAAGTATTTAACATTTGTTTCTCCATTGGGAAATCACACCAAACTCTTACTGTCTTGTCCTCGCCTACAAACTCATGCGCATCTTTAGCAACTTCTATCTTCTCTTGCAATTTCATGTATTGCTTAAAGAAACGAAGAAGGCTGGAATGCGGATAAACATATTTCTTGAGCACTGCATTAAATCCCTCACTTCTAGCAGTAATTTGCAAGAATGGGAAGAATCTTTCCTGGAAATAAGCTGGAACAAAGAAAGTCCTCAGGTTATAAAGGTCAAGGAAATGAGGGTGGTCCGCAACCCCATGCCTCTGAATCATTTCTAATCACCTGAGCTCAAATTCTTCAATAGTAACACTGTAGTCAATCACATCATTGAACTCAATCCTTAAATCTTCACGTGTTGCAACAAAAGGACCCGGTTTCTCCTGGACCTTTTGCATGATATGCCATTTATAATTTCTGTGAACAGTATACACAAACACCGCGAGGATAGCACTTCTCATTCCGGCATCCTGGTCAGTGATGATGTTCAGGGGATGCAATCCATCCATAGCTTCTAAGAGCGCCTCAAACAACCACACAAAGTTTGCAATCCTTTCATGCCTAATAAATCCACAACCCAACTGAATTGACTGCCCATATCTATTGATCCCAATGAATGGCGCGTAGGGCATGTTGTACTTGTTCGTCATGAATGTAGTGTCGAACAAAATACAATCATTATAGAATTTTTACACATCTCTTGCAGCACCATGCACCCAGAAGAGGTTCTCAACTCTGTCTTCTTCATCAAGACGGAAAGTGTAGAAGAATTTGGGGTCTTGTTTCTGAATTTCTTTGAAATAGGTCATCAATTCAGGAATGTCTTTCACTTGTTGCGGATCACCAATAGGAGCCATGTAGTTGCTCACTGACTTAGTGTTGTAAGGCACATTTTTCTTGCTGCCATAAACCTCACCCATAATCTCTATAATTCTACCAGCACTGAGGTTCACCTCATGAAGCAAGTCAATAAATCTTTTCTCTTCCTTTGGAATCTTATTGTGGGATCTTAGGTACTTCTTCAAAGAAAATTTCTGGATAACCTCATGTGTGTGCTCTTCAACAAACTGGGTCACTTCCCATCTAGCACCATTCCTTTTGACACACATTTTTGCCTTGCAATATGTAAGCTTGGTGATAGTACGCTTGCGCTGTTTTACCGATGTAGGAGCCTCCTTAGCATTTTTCATATTTTGTTGCACACATACACACATTTTCTCTCTCGCCATCCTTAGCAGATCTCCTGGACGAATCAATCCTAACAGAAAAACCAACATGTTTTGCATAACGATTGTAATGTACAAGCGCCACCTTATCAGAGTCAAACTTCATTCCAACATGCGGAGTTTTAGGAACAAACCCCTCCGGCGTAGACTGGACCTCACCATCGCTACCACTATACTAACTAGACAATATAACACCTGTCTGCGCACCTGAGTGAGTGCCCCGCGCCTGTTCCAAAGGTCCAGATGGCAGTTCCGCAGAAGGTCCAGCACCTGAATGAGTATTTTCCTCTAAATAAACATACGACACCCCTTTAGGAGTTCCATCCCTAGATGGTCCTGTAGAAGTCCCCGCAGATGGTACTGTAGAAGTTCCAGCACCATCATCGCGGAAACCACGCGGAGTACTTTCCTCATCATGCACAGAACTGTCCCCCGCTGGCTGGTTAAGATCCAGCTCCCAAACCAATATGCAAAACCTTTAGGCATTCAGTCAGATCCCTGCATATGGCAAAAAAAATTACATCACCAATTTATTTCTTTTTCTTTAGTGTTTTTAACTATAATTACATCAATTCTGTGTTCTGTTTTTAACAGGGATGGGAGAGGGGAGGAAGTCATGTGGCAGTCAAGCTAAAAAAGGAAGATTTTGTACTGATGGAAGTTTTTGGCTTTTTTACTGATGGAATATTTTGTTGCATCTAAAAAAGTATCATCCTATATACATCTAGCATGTTTTCCTGTCACTGGGGGAAGTTTTATATGATGCTCTTCCATCTGATTTTCTTCTACTAGGAAGTTATATGATGATCTTGCATCTGATTTTCTTCTACAGGGGAGTTATATGATGGTCTTACATCTGCTTAATGTTCTTTTTTTTTGCTGGGAAGTATATGACGATCTTCCATCTATCTTTTTTGTACTGGAGGTTATGTGATGCTTTTTTTTCATCTGTTCTTTTTTCATCTACTGTTAGTTCCATATAGGGAAGAGGATCATAGGAAGATCCAAACTACAAACTGTAACTTTTTCACCAGGAGATGGGGTGGGGGAGAAGAGAGAACTTATAGGAGCGAGTTTTTTGCAGGTAGTCTCTGTCCGACGATTTCCTTGATGATTTCCTTGATGGAAGATACAAGGGAGAAGGAATTTTTGTCAATAGCGATGGGGGGAGTCTCTAGGGATGAATCCTTTTTATTACTTCCAGATTTTTGTCAATAGCGATGGCGATGGAAGAAATCGAGGTCTAAGAAATTGGGATCTGAGATCCTGTAAAGAGGGGAAGTAGGAGGCGACGTCGCGACCAGGTTGGTTTCGGGGGGGGGGGGGGGGTCCTGCGCGTGACGAGCGATTCCCGCGCCTAGGGTCGCGTCCAAATTTTCCGAAATCGGTTTTGTCGGGAGTGACCTGAGAGCTGTCGGACCGACCTGGGAGAAGCTTACATCCAGGTCGACCTGGATGTAGTCGCGTCCTTTTATAAATAGACCGAGAGTTAAGAAAATCTCATTTGATTGAGACTTGTATGGCTTTTTTTGGTGAGCAAGGCCCCAGTAGGGAAATATGAAATTAAATGCTGGGCTGCCACCAATTTGGAGGGCCGGCGCCTTCGCACGGGAGTGTGGTTGTTCCGGCCCCATAAGGCCCAATAGGCGCAATATCTTCTTTGATAAGTGTTCTTCCACGCCAGCTCGATGTGATCTCAACTTTAGCACAAGACGCGTAGTTCTACCAGTCACCAGATGATCAGTAGTTTAGGCACATCCGCACATGGTACACCCGTAACCATGTGCGGTTTTATCGTACAGTCGACGCTTTTACGTAACCACCCTCTCTCTGAACATGCACGTGTCAGAAATAGCTGCCTAATCGTCACGCCCAGCCGCCAGCACTGAGTACGTACGTACGTACAAACGTACGAGAATCCAAGTCGAAATTCGAAAATCTTTCTAAGTGAATGACTGAGTGAGTGAAACGACTGAGTGTCAGTGGGGCATTTACGATTGCCCACACGCTAGCCAACTAATCCGGCTCGCACCGGCACGGAACTGAATATGTATATCCAAAACACCATCTTTTGCTCTACAGAAACGTGCACAGATATGATGTACATCGACGAGAGGACTTGGACGCATAGGCATGCAACCTACGGGGTATATACGATTGTAACACATGCGCATGTGTCACGTGCGAAACCGTTTGCATACATCAGCATACGCACACGTCATACAACATAGAGGGCATGGATAGTTTGGCTAGCTACGAGGGCTGGCGACGCGGTTACCCGGCCGAGAAGTTTTCGCCGTCTCTCTCGCTCGCATGGCACATCAGCATACCGGCCCTCCTAATTTGACAGCGTGATACGATACCATGCATTGATGCCTCGATCGCGAGCTCTCGGCCTAACACGTTTCTCGATCGAATCCACGGCGGCGCGCGAGGCCGGCCGCCCGGTCACTTGGACGTCGGTCCTGTCCCTCCGACGTACTACGCACGACGGACGTCATGGATCCGCGGTTTGAATCATTCACGTACGTTAGCGTGGGCCGGTCTCGCTCTCTGCTTACTGCTGTGCTGCCGATCTTTTATTTTCAACGCTGCCAACCTCGGGCGCCGGCCATGTCCGTCGGGTCAGGTCAGGTGCATCATTCCACTCCTGGTGGAGTCATGGCCCAAGCCAAGACCCAGAGGCGCTATATAAGCTGCGTGCCACAGGCCATAATGGACGGCACAGCGGGAACGGAGAACCACGTAAGCAACACTGATATACCGATCGTGGGCTCGTGGCCACAGCCATTAATCCATCCATCCATCCATCGGGCGAGCGCCGTCGCCATCGCGCATTTATCGCCGTCCGGCCGATCGTGGAGACCGCATAAGTACCACACCACCGCCGGTAGCTAGCCAGGGGAGAGGCAGAGAGAGATAAAAAAAAATCATGGCTTCTCCTACCTCAGTCCACTGGCTGAGCCTGGTGGGCAGCGTCTGGCTGCAGACCGTGAACGGCCCCAACTCCGACTTCCCGGTCTACTCGTCGCAGCTCAAGGACGTGAAGGGCATCTCCCAGGTGCAGCTCAACTTCCTGGCCTTCGCCTCCGACGGCGGGAAGCTCTTCGGCTGGCTGGCCGGGGTCGCGGCGCTCTACGTGCCACTCTGGGCGGTCGCCCTCGTCGGCGCCGCCTTCGGGCTGGTCGGCTACGGCGTCCAGTTCCTGTTCCTGGAGAGCCCCCGCCTCGCGTACTGGCACCTGTTCGCGCTCACCTCCCTCGCCGGCAATGGTATCTGCTGGATCAACACCGTCTGCTACCTCCTCTGCATCAACAACTTCCCCTCCGACAGCCGCGTCGCCGTCAGCCTCGCCACCAGCTACCTCGGCCTCAGCGCCAAGTTCTACACCACCATGGCCGACACGCTCCCGGACCTGGAGCACTCCGAGGCCTCCATGGCCAAGAAGTACCTCCTGCTCAATGCCGTCGTGCCCATGGCCGTCACGCTTCTCGTGGTGCCGTCGCTCAGGGTGGTGAAGCCCGGGAGCGGCAAGAGGACCGACGTCGGGTTCCTCGCCATGTTCGCCATCACCCTGGCCACGGGGGCCTGCGCCATCGTCGGCAGCATCGGCTCCAAGTCCCTCGGGTTCTCCTCCAGGGAGCACATGATCAGCCTCTACGTCATGCTCGCCGTCCCGATGCTCATCCCGGTGGTGCTCAGGGTCCGGGAGAGCATGGCCAAGATACGGGACGCGGCCATGTGGGAGAACAGAGTGCACGACCTCTGCAGCTCCGACGAGTCGGTGGTGGAGATGGAAGTTGTTGAGGTGGCGAGCAAGGAGGAGGATGGGGACAAGGAGCAGGAGCAGGGCGTCATCGAGCTCGAACACGATGGAGGGGGTGATCAGGGAGAAGAGGTCGGCGGTCTCCGGTTGCTACGGAGGTTCGACTTCTGGCTGTACTTCTTCAGCTACATGTTCAGTGGCACGCTGGGTCTGGTCTTCCTCAACAACCTGGGGCAGATCGCCGAGTCCCGCAGCCTCAGCGACCCGTCCACTCTCGTCTCCCTCTCGTCTTCCTTTGGATTCTTCGGACGCCTCCTTCCCGCCTTCTTGGACTACTACACCGCAAAGTAATTAAGCCTTCCTCCCTCGATCACTCTCTCCATCGCTCTAAATGTTTGAATATTTAAAATCTTTATTTTTTTAATTGGTCCTCTTAATTAACTAATTATAAAATGTTTTGACTTGAGCAGGAGTGGGTACTCCATATCGAGGACGGCGTCCATGGCGTGTCTGATGGCCCCGATGGCCGGCGCGTTCTTCCTGCTGCTGCACCCGCTAGACATGCTCCTGTACACCAGCACGGCGGTGATCGGGACGTGCACGGGCGCCATCACCTCGGTGGCGGTGTCGGCGACGAGCGAGCTGTTCGGGACCAAGAACTTCGGGGTGAACCACAACGTGCTGGTGGCCAACATCCCCGTGGGATCGCTCTGCTTCGGCTACCTCGCCGGGCTCCTCTACCAGCGGGAGGCGCACGGGCCTGGCAACCGCTGCGTCGGCGCCGCCTGCTACCGGGACACCTTCCTCCTCTGGGGCCTCACCTGCGCCGTCGGGACCGGGCTGTGCGCCGTCCTGTACGCGCGTTGCGCCAAAAAGAAGAGGACCCACGGCGATAGGAAGGGACCAGAAGCTTCTGGCGCAGGATCGACTGTAGTATAGGTGCCACATGATCAAGTGAATAAGAAAAAAAATATCTATAGCTTAGGTGATGTAACATTTTCTTGTTTGTTTTTTCTTCCTTAGAGAGATTTTTTCTTTTGTTTTGGTTAGTTTCCTGACTGGATCGGAGGATCTGCGGAGCTCGACGCATGTAAAAGGAACAGAGCACATATATATAGCCCACATAAAATTGGATGCTGAAATTCACAGCTCGTTTCAACAGAGTTTGATATGAATTGGCCGTTAATTTCGAACTTTGGATGATCCATCCAACCAGGTTACCAAATTGCTAGTCTACCAACAAGCAATCTATATGCGCTGACCATGCATTTTCAGAAGAAAAGTTAGTACTTACACTTTTTCTGCTCGTCTAGCAGTACGGACCAGATCCGGCCAACCGTGACCATATTTAGCTCTGTTTTAACACCAAATTTGTCATCCGGGGGTGTAATCTGCTGGGGTCGATGTTGTTTGTTAGGAAGCTCTCTGATATTGTTAAATTGTCATCATCACCAACACTTTTTCGCTCTCCTTTAAGCTGGATATACTCTACTAAACTTAGTAAACATTAGCTTTCGACTAAATATCTACGTCTTGTGTTCTCCAAAAGGAGGGAGTACATGTCAACAGGAGTTCAGTTCAGTCTTTATATTTTGGCTCGTAAAAACAAGTTCAGTCTTTATTATTTTGGCTCGAATTGCATCATGTAAGTCTTCAGGTTTCTGAAACAATTCAATGTGTGCATCATGTCACGGTCACGGCAAAGTTTTACTCGGTCTACAGCATACTCTGCCGCCGTGGCCTAACAAAAGACAAAGATGGCTGCTTCCGTCGTGGTCCCTGAGAGAGACACCACTGGCACTGGAGAAGCATGAGACGTGATCGATGCTAGAACGCGATGAGCCACATGTAAGTAGTTTAATGAAGACTGCTTCAACCATACGATGGTTACACGCCATGAATGGACATACTAATTGATGCGTGGTTAGGCATGGCCCATGCATTAAAGATCCAGCGAGACAAAACGTTCTTGTTGCGGCGCACACATCCGACAACGTTACACGCGTAGCCGGCTGTTCTCCATGGCATGAGTTAATTGCAAAAAACCGTGAAAATTGTTGCGAGAAGTTAAAAAATCCACAAACTTTCAAACGAGTCACAAAAATCTACGTACATCGATTTCGTGGCTTCCAATGTCCGCTGATGGTCGATTTGGTGGGAGCTAATGACGAAACAGGCAGTGGGACCCATTATGAGGGATGACGTGGCAAGTGATAGACGGCCGATGAAGATAGCCGTAATGACGTGTGGGCCCCACAGTCAGCTGGCCCCGTGTCCTAACCCTAACATGGTCGAAAAGTCGAGCCAGATTCTCTTCCCCTGTCGCGCTTGCTCCCTCACACCCATGGCGGCTCCGGATTCCGGCGGCTGTGTTCGTGACAGCGATAGTGGAGAGAAATGGCGTGCTAGTAGCGAAAGTGGTGGCGGCTTCAGTGGCATCACCGGGAAAGGGGACGTGGGAGTGGAAGACGTGGAGGTCTGCATAAGCTCGAACCTGCCTGCATGCACATCGTTGTATCCGACAGCCGTGCCGATGGTGGCCGACGTGTGGAAGGCCAGGCCAACTGACATCCAGCGTTGGACCTCCTCCCTCGGTGGCATGGAGTAAGTCATCCATCTCTCTCCCCTCTCCCGTCTTCCCTATCCCCTGTTTTTGCATTTTTGTAATTACCTGTTCTAGATTCAGAGTTAGGAGGAGGATTACTGAGAACTATAGTCTTTAATCATTGTAGCCTGGATGGTGAATCGTGGAGAAGATAATTTGATCAGAAATCTTAGTGAATCAGACATAACTTTCATGAACTTTCTAGCTCTAATTGAGATAGAGGGTTATGGGCTTACTGATAGCATGTGTTATGTAAAAGAGAAGGGCATAGGAAGGGCGAGGATGAAACTGATAGATTAAATGGGAAAGGTGAAGGCACTGGTTAAGAAATATGAGTAAAATAAGGTTGTTTCAATCACAGTAATTAAGGGGAAAGGTGGTCTAAGGCCAGGCATCAACAGAAAAAATGGTGAAGAATAGCTCAAATCAATATCTGATGTAGGAGAGCCAGTTGTATACTCAGTTGATGTGCAAGGAGTCATATTTGAGAGTCAACATAGTGTAGGTTCAAGTTATGTGAAGAAGTTGCAGAAAGATAAGCAGATAATTTGTGTAGAGATAGGGGAGGAGTATGTTCTCACACAACAGAGCAGTATTTCAGTGCATCCAATCATAGATTCAGATGATGAAGCTGACAGTTGGGAGAATGGGGGAAATAGTGCTAAAGAGGCGGAAGAATAAGAAAATCCTGAACTAACTCAAATGATAATTGACATGAAGAGGATGTGAGCCGATGATTCAGATGAGATTTGTTCTGTGTGTTAGATAATGACACAGATGAAGACAGGGACTGCATGATTGAGCCAGAGAAGAAACAGAAGAGACCCAAAAATCTAGGGCCAACCACAAGATATTATTGTGAAGATAAAGTTGATCACATTTGTGATTATTTGTCGTTATCTAATGATGATTGTCAAAAATATGGACATATGTTCTCAGATGATGATGATCACTTTGAGCCACTCAACTTTGTGCCGCCAAAGGGAGTTAAGAGCAGTGCCAAGAAGAGAGCTCCAAGGATGTGGTACAATGAGAACATGGACCATCCTGAAGAGTAGACATGTCTGTATGAGTTTAGGAGAGCCTTGCAACATATTCACATATCACAACTTAGAAATCACTATTTGCACAGGAAGGGCAAGGATAGCATCATATCCAAGTGCACAGAGGAGAAGTGCCCTTTTTACATGATAGGTTCTAAATTTGTCCATGAGAAGAAATGTCTGCTTAAGGAAACTAAATTTAGAGCATACATGTCCACCTGTGGGAGAAGGTTGTAGATTAAATGCAAAGTGGGTTGTAGACTATTAGAACTGATCCTACAACTAAAGTGGAAACTCCGATAGAAAATGCCAAGCTGAAATATGGTGTGTCAGTGCCAAAGACAATGGCATATAGGGTAAAGAATGAAGCAGTTATTGCAGTTCTTGGTGATCATGTACAATAGTACAATAGTTTGAGAGACTACCTGCAAACTGTACTTGATACCAACCTTGGGTGGAGATGCATTGTGACAACAAAAGAATTACCTGAGCATCCTAGCAAGAACCCTAGACCCCTGGCATGTTCATGTGTTTGAGTTCTTCAATTCAGGGTTTCTTAAATGGATGTAGACCTTTCATTGGTGAGTTTTGTATGCACATGGTGGTTTATTTCATCCATAATTGGATGTATGTCATCAACTAACTTGTATTTACATGTTTATGCTGGTTGGGATGGATGCTTTGTTAAACTGACCATATGACAGAAAATACTAGCAGCTACAGGAAGGGATGGAAATAACAACAAATTTCCTATTGCTTTTGGACTGGTGGACAAAGAATATAAGGCTAGTTGGTTTTGGTTCTTGAGACATCTCAAGTATGCCCTTAGAGGGGAATCTGGGCTGTATGGGAACTACACCATCATCTCTGATAGGAAGAAGGTATGTTCTTTACACAATCATGTTAGTACTTTTTCTGTTATAGTTATGCACCTTGCCATAGGATAAAAATAATAGGTTATGAACTGATGGAATAATTTAAATAACAAGGGTTTGTTGCATGCAATTAATCAAGTGTTCCCAAATAGCCCACAAACATTTTTCCTTAGGCACATATATGCGAACTTCCAAACTTCTGGCTTTAGAGGTGAAGAGCTGAAAAAACACATGGACCATGTTGTATATGCCTACACAAAACATGGATTTGATGAAGGAATGTCTTTGATGAAAGAAAAAATGCGAGGAGGCATATGAGTGGCTTAGAAAAACACCCGCAGAGTGTTGGGCTTTGTATGCCATGGATGATAATTGCAGGACTGAATTAATTGTGAACAATCTTAGTGAAATATTCAATAAGATGATCTTAGATGTTAGAGGAAAACCAATGAACACAATGTTTGAGGGGATTAGGACAAAGGTAATGGTGAAGCATGAGTCCAAAAGGAGCGGTGTAGCTAAAGCTAGGTGGAATATCACACCAACTTACAGGAGCACAAGAAATGGTCAAGACCTTGCAGTGCAAAGAAGGCTATTGGTGATATTTGGCAAAAAACAGTTCTGGGCATAGGTCTTATGTTGTAAACTTGGCTAATAGGACTTGTGGTTGTAGAATATGGGACATGACTAGCATTCCCTGCAGTCATGCCATTTCTGCAATCTACAAGTCAAAGCAACAACCTGAGGATTTTGTGTATGCCTTTTTCAAAAAACCAATGTATTTGAAGGCTTACACCCCAACTGTCTACCTAGTGCCTGGTGAGGATTTATGGACAAATTCTAGGTTGCCTGACATTGATTCACCAGTTTTTAGAATTGACAAAGGCAGGAAACAATACAAAAGGAGGAAAGGGCAGTTTGAACCATCATAGCCAAAAGTATGTTCTAGAATTGCCAACATTACATGCAGCAATTGCAAGTTAGAAGGCCATAGGTACACTAACTGCTCTCAGCCACTGAAACTAGCTTTGAAAATGAGAAAGAATCAACAAAGGTATTGTACCATTATTGTGCTTGTTTGTTGGCCATTGTTATCTTCCTTCTACTGTGTTAATAATAGACTAATTCCATTTCTTCCGTTTATTGTAGGAGAGTAGAACATCAGCTGAAAGTGCATCATCAGCTATTGCACCATAACCAGGACCTACAGCAACACCAGAAGTAGATGTTGCTGCACCACAAGAAGCATCTCCCTCAACAACACCTAGGACACCAAGACCTACTACTCCTGCATTCTATACTCCTACATTAGCTCCAAGGGCAACTCCTACACTAGTTCCAAGGGCACCTACTCCACCACCAGCTCGTAGGATTCCAACTGTTGTAGCACTACCAGCTATATGAGCTTCAAGGGGCTCCTTTCTCTACACCAAGGATTGTTGGTGAAGCAACAAGGACTAGTTTAAGGACAACCAAGCTGACCCCAAGGATGAAAGGGTACTTAATGCTCGAAAGAATGACGTCGACAAGAAGGACAAGTAAAGTAACAAAACTAACCCCGACTAAAGTTGTATGTTTGAAACCATGTTTGAAACTACCGGATTGTGTTTGAGAACTACGTTTGTGTTTGAAACCCCTGTCTGTGTGAACTATTTGTGTTTAAAGACTATGTTCGAAACTATTTGTAAGACTATGTTTGGAACTACCTGTTTAGGTTACTAAATTGTTGCTAAATACTCTATTTAAGGACATGGTTTAGGTTGTCAAGACCCCTTGAGGGTTCTCGACAACCCAAATAGCTCTTTCAAATAGTACATGGTTTAGGTTGTCGAGATCCCTTGAGGGTTCTTGACAATCCAAATAGCTCTTTCAAATAATACATGGTTCAGGTTGTCGAGACCCCTCGAAGGTTCTCAAAAACCTAAATAGCTCTTTTAAATAATACATGGTTTTGGATGTCGATACCCCTCGAGGGTTATGGACAACACAAAAGTTCTTTTAAAACCCATAAATGTTCATTTAACTACACAAAACACACAATACCATAACAAATAATTGTTCAACACTTCACTACCAATAATTGTTCAACAAAAGCATCCAGAATTTTTAGCTACCAACTTACAGGTTCAACAAATACAAAGATTACAACAACATATAGATGTTCAATAAATACAAAGAGTGCAAATTAAACTAGAATGTCATCAATCTAAGATACATTCAACACCCATTCATCCATAATTTCCTTGATCCTCTTCACCTTATCCTTGTTGGCATCATTTTCTTTGAACAAGTTACACACCATATTCTCCAACCTTTTCTTTTCAGCCTTCAGAGCATCTCTTTCTACATCATATTCCTTCTTTCTAGCTTTCAGTACCCCATCTTGGGTTATCTGGATCTGCTTTAGCTCATCAACTTGCTTCTGGAGCTCTTCAACATCATCATCACATCCACATTTCAGCTTATGGTAGTTCTAAATATCTTGTTCTTCAAAAAACTTGTTCACATCATCTAAAAGGCTATGATACTTCTTGGTGAGTGTTCCTTGCTATAGATAGATCCTCTACAGACCTTCCATGAATAATCGTCTCATGAATTCTAGCATTGATTTCTGCATGGTACATTCTCCAAATTTTGTTGAGTGCATTCTGCATTGTTTTTGGCCACTCATCATCTAACCAGCAAACAGAGCCACAATTGAGCACATCTTGCATATGTACAATTTAAACTAAGAACAATATTTATATTATGCATTCCTACATTACACTAACTAGATCTCTAGCTCATCATATGCTATATATCTAACTTAGCAATTAAATACTACAGCTAATTTTCTATATATGTACCTAGGTCTCTAGCTAGACATGCAAATCAACTGAGCACATATATGTAACTAGATCTATATCTTATCATGGTTCAGATCTAATAATGCAAATCAAGAACAATACGTTTCCCAGCTAGAAGAACTCCACCGAGCAAATGTAGAAACACCGACCAGTGTTTGTGCCCTCAAATGCCACACATTTCTGTGGTTCTAGCCAGTGGCCACTGCAAAGGTGCTCACAGTCTTGTCTTGGCAGGTAACAAAGGCGCAATCAAGGGCCGTGAGCTCCTACTAAGCCAACAATAGGAAAGAAACGATCTCAAAAAGATGGATTCGAACATAAATTTTAAATTCCCAAACTAGGATCCCTAACCCTAGAAATTGAATTGGGAACGTGAGCTTACCCCTAGCGGGTACATTCTCAAAGAGGATCCATCATGCTAGCTGGGCATGGCAACGAACAACAGCACACTACGGCGGCGGGGCAGGGAACTCGACGGTGGCGGCGCATGTTAGGCTGCAACGAGGAAGAGAGTGTGCGGGTCTGGCTCGACGGTTCTGACTACGTTAGGGTTAGGGCATGAGCCAGCTGGCTGTGGGTCCCACGTGCCGTTAATGGCTATCTGGGTCGGCCATCTATCACTTGCCACGTCATCCCTAATAATGGGTCCCACTATCAGTTTCTTCATTATCTCCCACCAAATTGACCATCGGTGGACATTGCAAGCCACGAAATCGATGTACGCGGTTTTTTGCGAATCGATTGAAAGTTCGTGGATTTTTGAACTTCTCGCACCATTCACGGTTTTTTGCAATTAACTCCCATGCCACCCCGTCAGCATGGCTTTTGTCCGATCCACCCTTTGCACGCGCTCTCGCCATGCAACCTTGATGATGAAAGTATGCAGGTTGACGATGGTTTCCTTTCTTTCAGTCGGCACCAAGTTTCCTTTAATGCATCTTCTTAAATTTGTGTTCTTGTTTGTAGATTTTTGGACGAATTTCGTTATATTCGTCGCACATGGTCGATCATTCGAAGTTTCCTTTCACGGGCAGCTTCACCTGATTGTTTTGCAACTCTCGTGTTGTAAGTTTTTGTTTCAGTCGCCATAGAAAAATCCACCTGTAGCTCTCATCATGTCAGTGAGCTTGATTCTCAACACGTATGATGAGGTTGATTTCTCTCCCCTTAAACTATTTCTTGCCTAACACTTTCTAACTAACACAACATGCTTCGATTCAAAAGAATGTCTACATAAAAAAGATGCACATCGACGATGGGTTCTATTCCGATAATCAACACCAAATTTCGCTAACTATATCTTCTCAAAGCCGAGTTCATGTTTAAAGCTTTTGTAGATGAATTTTGTCACATACATCCACACAGCTGACCCTTTTAAGTGTCCCTACTGGAAGTAGCTTCACATCACCGTTTCTCACGACTCGTTTGTAAAATTTTCTTTTCGGTAGACGTAGAGGAATAAATATGTACTCCCCCATTTGGAAATATAACACATTTTAGCTTTGTGAAATTGATGCACCTAGACGCTTTTAATGTATAGGTTCACTCCGAACCTTTACGAACCTATACACTAAAACACGTCTAGGCATTGTTTTCTATTTGTCTTTTTTTTTATTTTTCCTGTGGGATTGCTTTGCGCTGTTTGCCCCAGCAGTGGACTTGTTTGTATCGGTGGTTTGCTATATTCATATAGCGGGGCGAAAGCCTGATTCAAGAGGTCAATACATTTTTGTAGGTAAGATACTTCTAGTAATTTCATTTCAATAACTACTTTCAACTTCTTTGTAGAATTGATACATCTTTCTCCCACACACGGGCTTTTGTCAAGCAGGAGAAGAAGTTTGCTGAAGCAATAGTTACTTTTGGAGGAGTTCTATTCTGCTTGGCTGCTCTCGAACCAAACTAATATCTAATCATTTATTACCTTAAAAGATGGAGTTCAGCACATATAGTCGTCTCCATCTTAATTCATCATTTTCATAGCCAAACCTATTATGTATAGTAGTATATCCAACTAAATTTGCATACATGTAATAAAAAGTATGGCCTCTGAATTAGACTGGCCAAACATGGAAATGTGAACGACACTATTGTACCCTAGAAGACGTGATATGCGAGGCATGTAGTTGTGTTAGGAAGGATATGACCAGTAAAAGACAGACAGTCCATTCATGCCACTGGACTAGTACCACTTGATATGGATACCCGTAGGTGCTACACATTTATGGGCCGCAACTATGCCTATCCATCAGCTGCATAACCCCATTTAGCTGCCATCATCATGTCTTTCCGGTGAGGAGCTGACACGCGCGTTCGATCGTGTCGTTGGTTGGCCAGACCCAGACGAGGTCTACGTACGCGAGCTATAGTGGGCGCGGCATATGATCGTCGACCCGCTTCGGTGTCGTTGATGTCTCATCTAACTAATCCCCGTAGATCGCCCATCCGCGCTGAGGTTAGCATCATCCAGTTGCAGTTTTGGTGTTTTGGAACGTGGGTTCACCCCCCGATCGATCCAAGCATCCAAGGATGTATGGTGAGATCAACACGGACCACGCAGAGAAAATCTAGCAGGTCAGGCAGGCACGCTGGCAGTTCCGCTTGCTGTGAGCCATGCAGTATAGTACACGGCGGCCAGTTGGTCGGCCAACCACGTAGGTGAGCCAAGCGACCGGCTGGGGAGTGGAGGAGCCACATAGCATGAGACCTCCCGATCCTGGCAAAAGATTCTTTATTTAACTCGCTAGCGTACAATACATGTGGGCGTGGTGGTCCGGCGGAACTAGCTAGGGCCAGAGCGCAGAGACCCACGTCGCCGTCCGCCAAGATGAGTCGATGGCAACCGTGGGTATATGCTGGGAAAGGGACCGGGCGCGTCACGCCGAGGCGCGGGTGACTAAGCGTCGAACTCGTTCCTTTTGTTTCGCCGTAACAACGACGAGACGACCGGCCGGGTAACTGCCGCCGTGCATGCGTGCGCGTAGAGGAACTTTGACCGGCCGTAATGTTTGTTACGGTGCCGACCTGGCCTCTGTTTTCTTCGGATCTCGCTTTACCATTCGCGACTCCGAAAGGTGCGTGGGTCGACCGAGAACAGAAAGAGAGGACGGACAAAGTGATCTGCGCTTTTCTTTCTATGCTGCTTGCGCTGACATTCCCACTTAATTATACGCATGCGCGCGTACGTGCTTCTTCTTCACTCCAAGGTACGTGCAGTAGTGCGTAGCGCCGGCACTTTACTCCCTTTGGTTAATTTAGCCTGCCTAGTCTAGGGGATCAGACAAGAAAATCGTGAGGCCGGCCGGCCGATTATGTTGGTTCGGATGAAGATGAAGGGTAAGAAATTCAGAGCGAGCCATATTGGTGGTGCTCCTTTCAGCACCGCACAAACACAAGGCGCATGCGCCCCCATGATCGATCGATCGATCGCTTAAAGCAAAAGCACCTACTCTCTCGGACGTTTCACACAAAGTACACACCCTTGGGCTATATGCGCGGACGCAGAACGAGATGAATGCCAAAAGCGATGATAAGGTCGCCGCCTATAGCTATAGGTAAGAAAAGATCCGGCGCATAGTGCGGGCGCCCAGGCAGGTGGCCAGGTGAAAGAAAGCAACGCGCGCGATGGAATGCCGACGTTACCTCGGCGCGAGGGCACCCGCGCGCGCCGCGCACCGGCCAGCCGGGAGAAGAGACGAGCGCGTCGCGGTTGCGGACGCTACGGCCGGCGCGCGATACGATGGACGGAAGCTAGCCTAGCGCCAACCTTCCAACCCGCCTGAACCTGCGCGGCCAGGACCGCGCGTGAAATGCTGTGGCCCTGGACGTACGACGTGCGCGGGTTGGCAGGTTTGGCATTGAGCTGCTGCTCTGCTAGCTAGCTTCTGTGGACGCCATGCAGCGCAAGCATGGCGTACGGGTTACGACTGCCGTGCGCCTGTGACCATGTGGCTGGCTAGCTACATGCACTTTTCTACCGCACGTACGCACGCAGTCATTACCGGCCGTTTCAGGAAATAGATGTCAAAAATTTCTCTAAATCCGTAAATGTATCTAGCGCGTTTTATTATATAGGTACATGTAAATCTAGATAAATTTTTGACATCTATTTTGAGAGAGAGTGAGCATTATAAACCGTGTCATCAAAAAAATTGTATTCACATGGGTCAGTTTGCGGTACAGAGATATTTTGTCATGCATTTCTTAGCAATTATATGGTTCTCTCAGTATTATGATACCTGGTCTGAATTTTTTTTTGACATGTGGTCTGAATTATTATTATGAGAACTAACTTCGTTTACTACTTGCTAGGTTCATATGACAAATTTTAGGAGAATATTAGTTGTTATTTCAGTTGACTCGACAATAAATGGTGATGATGAACATGAGAATATGTTTTTTTTGGGGGGGGGGGGGGGGGGGGGGGGGGGGGGGGGGAGGGTCAAGACATTGCAACCTTTATTAATTACCAGCAAAAGTAATCATCAATAAGTTTACTTAAAAGAAAACTAGGAGACGAAACCAGCACGGGATATTTCAATTCAATGGTATTCCGAATCACTATATGGATCTGAACTTTTGTGTAAGTTAGTATGATCGCGTGTCACATTTTGCCTCATATTATTTTTTTAATTATTATTTTAGATAATGGTTAACTTTGCACGAGATCTGAGTCCTTGTGAACGAGGTTGACATGGTTATTCTAGAAATGTTATGATGGTAAGGAGCGCCATATATCAAAATGCAGATACTATAAAATTTAATCATGAACAAAGAATACCAAGTCACTAAAAATGAAATGAGATTTAAAAGCAATGTCATAATTTTTAAAGACGTGCGTTGCACGTGCAAGCTTACTAGTTATTGTCTGAGTCGTTACTTTCACCCATCGAGCAGTTGATCTCGCTGGCAAAGCGACCGCATGCATGAACACGAATGGGATCCCAGTAAGTAGATCAGCGATCGAGAGTGCTCAAGCTACTGGTTGCACTAGCCGAGCATAATCATTTCTACTTACATGGAGAAAAAAAAGGTGACGCTGACAGTCCATTAACCCGGCGGGGCGCGCGATCCTCGTCGAAGTCGGATTTATCCGCAGATGCTTACCACACTGGCCAGTGGCCATGGCCACTGACTGACGACGATCGAGCGCGCAGTAAACTAAATGTACACGTCACGGTGACGCGGCCGTGACGCCGTAAACCACGGAGCCAACATATCGCCGATCGTGGAGAGTCCCTGTCTTAATTCTGGCTGCCCGCGCCGGTGCGGTCCTGTCCATGAGATACTACTGTACCTCGCAAATTGCAGATATGGAAACGTAGGGACGATCCGAGCGAGATAATACACACGGCATCGGTCGATCTCGGCATCACGCACGCACCCGGCTGACCGCTACGCTTCTGGACCTAGCTGCAGGGTTTCCCTTTCTCCAGCTAGCGATCGAGCGGAACCATCGCCGCAACGGACGCAGCTGCAGCTAGCCTGCGTGGATACGTCGGATATTTTGGGCCTAATCGATCGATATATCTGGTATTGCTTGCATGCGTCACGCTGATGCATGCAGTGACGATGCAACAAACGCGATGGTGTGCACGCTACTACATACTCGGATTCTACCACTACCTATGGCGCGTATCGCCGGAGTGGCCACTGCCGCCGTGGATGTGCCGTGCCTGATCGGTTCATGCATGTTTCATCAGCTTTGCATGCATATTGGAGTAAGCAGCTGACCTTCCTATTTCCGTAACTCGTTGCGAGATGCTGGGCCGGATCGGGCGGTACAAAAGCTAGTTATTAGGCTATAGGCTGGCGCCATAGCTAACGCGTGTGGCGTGTGCATGGTAGCAGGGTAGGTAGGGTGTGCTTGCATGCAGTAGGGAAGGGCCGGGGGGACAGCCGGACATGATCATCTGATCGATGGTGGGGATGTGCTACGCTTCCGGCCGGGCGGTAGGGTGAACGTGTCGGAGATGTCAAGCTCGCTTTTGTTGCGCCGATCATCCGGTGGTTTTCGATCTCGATCATGCATGCATCCATGAATGATGACCGTCAAATGCATGCCAATATCGGGTCGAGATGGATTTTGTTGTTATTGTTGTTTCTCAGCTTTTGGCCTTTTTGCTAAGAGATGGGACGCTACAGGGTGATAAGGTGAACGTGTCGGAAATGTCAAGCTAGCTTTTGTTGATATGGTCATCCGGTGGTTTTCCATCTCGAGTAGGTGCATGCAAGATGAGAATATCATTTTGCGGCCCAAAAGTTGGGGTATACAGGCAACGCGGTATCCAAGTTCTCTGAAATCAGCCGGGATGACTACAGTTGGTGTGCCAAATACTCAGAGGGTTTTTTCCGGCACGAATTCAACTTTACGTTTAATATAAAAAATTAGGCTAACGGCCGTCAAGTTGCCCCCCTGTTAGTTCTCGCTGTTATGTCGCTCCCGTCGCTTAGGTGGGGTGCCTGTCACGTAGGCTTGCAACGTTGGCACAGTGGATAGGACAACACCCCCTACCCGGTGTATTGACGTGACAAAACAGGGTACATGTATCGGTGTTATAATTATTATTTGTTTACTCAGAAGCCGGAACGGCCACCGCCACGCGTCTTTCCTTGGAGTTTCGTCCCAATCGTTAACCACTACCTTAAAAGCGCATTGACGGTTCCACCGTTCCCCTGCCTCGCAGAAACCACTCTTCTTCTTCCTGTCATCTATCTTCTTCCCGTCTTCTCTTTGCCGCCATGGAAGATCTACGCACTCTAGAGACAAGCTTCACTATCCATGATAATAAGAAGATAGACGTTGTCTACACCAACGAGTAGGAGACAGTGGTGCGTGTCCTGAGGATGTACGAGAGTTGGCTTGGGATAGACGAGGACAAGTTTGTGGGATTGGACCTCGAGTACACCCCGGAGCACCCATATGAAGGGAGTGAAGTTGTCGTCGTTCAACTGGCCATGCGGAAACACGTCATCGTCTACCACCTCTCCTGGTTTGTAGATCTGCTCTCTGTAGCTAACCGCTTTTAGGATTTTCTCCTCTTGTTCTTTATCCACTTGCTCATCTTGCAACTATTGGATTTTATTTAGGACCAAATAAATTAGGATTTGCCTATGTCTCAATCGACTGGGATTTTCTTTAGTCTCAATCACCTAAGAAAAGTGCAACCGTAGTTAAAAGAAATGTGCAACTCGTTCAGTCGACTGAGAAATAGCAAAACCGAATAAATTATGACAATACAATGTTGAGAGTCTTGATCTTACATTTACTAAACTTTTCAAAATTATATTGAGATGATGATCTTGCATTGACAAAATATTTGTAGTTACCAATTTTGATGATGACAAACTACATACTTTCAGGACTGACAGGAAATGTCTGGCGCTGCGCTAGTTCCTTGTAGAAAAGGGAATTATTTTCTGCACTGTCGATAAAAGAACTGATTTTTCGAAATTTTATCAAGAGGAAATTATAATTCCTGCGTACAACTGGATCCATATTCAGAGTCTTGTCAACATCCTAGGGGGCTCGAGGAAGGATGGAATGGCATCACTCGCAACTAGAATCCTCGATGAGTCGTACGAAATGAAGGAAGATTTCCCTACGGATAGGCACGATTTCTGGAATGAGTGGCCGTTGTCTGATATAAACCTGAAGTATACAGCCATAGATGCTTACGTGACCTACCAGATGTACAACAAGATCCATTTTTTTCTACGTTACCTCATGTTTTGCCCTATTTGCAAGAGGGAAGACGAGCTTAGGGGAGCCCTTTGTAAAAAATGCAGAATAGCTGAGTTTGAAGCTACATATGCAAAGAAATTGGCTGCATCTGAAGCAGCTGACAGAGAGGCTGCAGCTGAAGCGGCAAACAGAGAGGTATCATCTTCTAGCGGCAACAATCAGGCCTGTGATGCACCGCTAATTGTGACACATGACGCTGAAGATAGGGAAGCCAAGTCAGATGCCAGGTGGGACAAAGCAGTTCGTGAGCTGTGGAGTACCTGGAATGGTCACAGTTCATCGCCTAGGAACGATGGCAAGCGCCTCAAGTGGTCTGATGAGGAGTGAATTAAATTTTACTTGTGAGTGTTATGTTTCTGTTTTGTGAAACTCAGTTAGCTTGCTAAGATGTCTAGCGCCTCAAGTGATACTAGTAAAATAAATTTAACCCTTGTTGTGTTATGTTTATGTATGTGTCTTGTAGCTTGTCAAGATGGTAGCTTGTTAACTGGCAGTTTGAAAGAGTGCCCTTTTCCTCTCTCGCTAAACAAATATGTTTCATTTTGCCCAAATTGGTAGCAAATCTAGAGAAGATTCTCACTTCGATATTTTGTTCCCTTTTAGACCTCTTTTTGCCTTCGATCAAGTAGCAAATCTAGAGCAGAAAATCACACCAGGCAGAATACATTCATTCAGAAAACAAAACAAATGTAGATATAGCTGTGCGCAGCTAAATAGGATATAGCGATAGAAAGTAACGAGGTTCGATGCATTCAGCCAGAAATAGGATATAGCTAGAAAGAAGCTGCTTAGCAGCAGCAGCGGCCGCAGCTGCAGGCACATCCTGCAAGCGCCCGCACCTCCGCCTCCTTCCTCCGGCGCTTCCTCCACTTCTTGCTGCGCAGTTTCTTGGACTTGGGGGCCTTAGGCCTGATTGGAGGCATGCGAGGTTTCGGAGGTTAATGCAGAGAGCCCGGTGTTCAGCTATGTAGGCGTTGATGTTCACGGTCTCGCGCTTGCCGCTTTTGTGGATGTCGGAGCCTGCGGCCTCTGCATGCTTCAGTAAGGTGTTCAAGTCGGTGCCGCCGCCGACGCGACTCGTCAAGCAGTAGGCGATCCCCTTGCGGAAGAGGCAGCTATGGTAGGGGCCCCTGAAGAAGGCGTCGTACTGGTCGTCCCGCAGCCTCCTCAGCACCTGACGAGCCTTGGTGTGAATGGACTCGTCATTGCTGCAGACGTCGCTGCCAGAAACCTATTGGAAGAAAAGGAAAATGGAGGAGTAGATGATGTAAGAATATCGAGCAATCGAAATGCGAACAAGCGAATCCTAATAAACCAAGATCTAGCATCCAACGATGGGAACGGTAGAAGAACCAGGGGAGGGGAGCAAACCCTAGTTACCTCCGACCATGGGTCGTCGATGTTGGTGTCGTAGGGGTTCAGCAGAGCAATGTACTTATTTGGATCGTAGGTGCCCAAGAAGTGCGTGATCTGCTTGTGACCAGCGGGGGCCTCCTCGCCGGCGGGAGACTCCTCTTCGGCAGCTCCGTCGGTAGCGGGGACGGGGGCCTAGATGGGAACGGCGGCTACCATCGATGCCTCGACTGGGGCCTATACAGGGACGGAGGATGCTTTCAACGCGCCGAGGGGGACCGGGGAGGAGACGGGGGCCTCCTCGCCGGTGGCCATGAAGGCGACGATGGCCACCTTATCCTCCTCGGCCATCGCTGGCGCGGACGGGGTATTCTCGGGAGTTTGCGGATGCTGGTGGGACAGTGGAGAGGGTTACGTGGGGACAGTGAGCGAGAGTGGGAGTGGGTGTGCGGAGAGGGGCTCTATAGTTAAGGTGGATAGAAGCAAGACACGTTTCGTTGCACCACCGTGCAACGCGCTACGCAGTCTACTGCACCGTGCATCGCGACACGCGCACGGTACGTCACGTTTTTTCCCGGGTCATGCATGGCAGTTCTGTTTTGAGCCGCATGCAAAGGGCGTACACACAATTTCTATGTACGAAGTTTGACATGGCCCTAAAATTGGCGATAGTTAAAAGTGGAAATGTAGAGGGGAAGGTAGGTGGCTGTACGGCGAGATTTGTGGGGTTGTGATAGATTCGGTAAAGGGATGTGTTGATGGCTGCGAGTGACTCTATGAACCGGAGACGTTAGGTCTCGTCGAGCTCAGTTGTTCGACCTCCGGCTAGCGCGTGCAAGATTCTTACGGAGGGCCCCAGTTGGAAGTGAGATTGAGAGCCGCTGCGTAAAAAATGGGATGTGTCTTATTAAAATCAAGTGGCAATAAACTGTAGCTGTCCATCGACGACCGTGCACTCGATGACGCATGTGTTGTGGCGTAGTAGTAGCAGTAGTAGGCTTTTCAGATTTGATTAAACGTGACATGATCGCTCGACGACTTTTTCCATGGACGGCATCATGTTCCTTCTTGTAGAGGGAGATGTCAAGATGGGGCCTCGTCAAGATGGTAGCTCGTTAACTGGCAGTTTGAAAGAGTACCCTTTTCCTCTCTCGCTAAACAGATATGTTTCATTTTGCCCAAATTGGTAGCAAATCTAGAGAAGATTCTCTCTTCGATAATTCGTTCCCTTTTGCTCCTCTTTTTGCCTCCGATCAGGTAACAAACCTAAAGCAGCAAATCACACCAGGTAGAATACATTCATTCAGAAAACAAAACAAATGTAGATATAGCTGTGCGCAGCTAAATAGGATATAGCGATAGAAAGTAGTAGGTTGCTTAACGAGGTTAGATGCATTTAGCTAGAAATAGGATGCAAGCAAAATATAGAAAATCAAAAGAAGCTACTTAGCAGCAGCAGCCGCCACAGATGCAGATACATCCAACCGGTTCATTCGCTAGCGCCTCCACCTCCCTCCGGCACCGCCGCCACTTCTTGCTGCCCAGTCCCTTGATTTTGGGGGCCTTGGGCTTGATTGGAGGCATGTGACCCTCTTTGATGGCCACCCACTGGAGGTTTCGGAGGTGAATGCCGAGAGCCCGGTGTTGAGCGATGTAGGCGTTGATGTTCACGATCTCGCGCTTGCCGCCTTTGTGGATGCCGGAGCCCGCGGCCTCTGCATGCTTCAGTAAGGTGTTGAAGTCGGTGCCGCCGGCGTGACTTAACCAGCAGTAGGCGATCCCCTTGTGAAAGGGGCATGTGTACTCGCTGCGCCTGAGAAGTCGTCATACTGGCCGGCCCACAGCCTCCTCAGCACCTGACGAGCCTTGGTGTGAATGGACTCGTCATCGCTGCAGACGTCGCTGCCGGAAACCTATTGGAAGAAAAGGAAAATGGGGGAGTAGATGGTGTAAGAAGATCGAGCAATCGAAATGCGAACAAGTGAATCATAATAAACCAAGATCCAGCATCCAACGATGGCAATGGTAGAAGAACCAGGGGAGGGGAGCAAACCCTAGTTACCCCTGACCATGGGTCATCGATGCCGGTGTCATAGGGGTTCAGCGGAGCGATGTACTTATCTGGATCGTAAGTGCCTAAGAAGTGCGTGATCTGCTTGTGACCGGCGGGGGCCTCCTCGCCGGCGGGAGGCTCCTCTTCGGCGGCTCCGTTGGTAGCGGGGACGAGGGCCTGGACGGGAACGGCGGCTGCCATCGATGCCTCGACTGGGGCCTGAACAGTGACGGCAGCTGCTTTCAACGCGTCGAGGGGGACCGGCGAGGAGACGAGGGCCACCTCGTCGGCGGCCACGGAGGCGACGATGGCCACCTTATCCTCCTTGGCCATCGCCGGCGCGGATGGGGTATTCTCGGGAGTTTGCGGATGCTGGTGGGACAGTGGAGAGGGTTGCGTGGGGTCAGTGAGCGAGAGTGGGAGTGGGTGTGCGGAGAGGGGCTCTATAGTTAAGGTGGATAGAAGCAAGGCACGTTTCATTGCACCACCGTGCAACACGCCGCGCAGTCTACTGCACCGTGCACCGCGACACGCGCATGGTACTTCACGTTTTTTTCCTAGGCCATGCATGGCAGTTCTGTATTGAGTCGCATGCAAAGGGCACACACACAATTTCTATGTACGAAAAAATGGGATATGTCTTATTAAAATCAAGTGGCAATACATTGCAGCTGTCCATCGACGACCGTGCACTCGATGACGCATGCGTTGTGGCGTACTAGTAGCAGTAGTAGGCTTTTCAGACTTGATTAAACATGACACGACCGCTCGACGACTTTTTCCATGGACGGCATCGTGTTCCTTCTTGTAGAAGTCTCGCTGAGGGAGACGTCTATGCTGTCTCATGCTGTACTATGAAGGGCACGACGTGTGCAACGATCATTGTTGGATCGCACAGAATCAACGGTTGGTTCACACGATCCGTGTGACAACTGTGATAACCAATCATGGAGTAGCAGATAGGGTGAGCACATGTTTGTGCTTCTACGAAAGATAGAGAGGGGGGGGGCAAGACTAAGTAGTACCACATAAAACCAAGGGCGATACTGAGTAGTATAAAAATGGAAAGTGAGTGTCTTGTACAATGAAATACATCATGGCATACATCAAATTATGCCAAGATAGATCCACTAGAGTTCATTGGATGTGTGTTCTTCTCACAAACCACATGGACCCACTAGAGTTCATTGCATGTGTGTTCTTCTCATTAACCACACATGGATCCACCAGTGTCATTGCATGTCTGCTCTTTTCATTAACCACAGTTAGAGTCATCGCATGTCTGATTTTTTCATGAACAACAGTTAGAGTCATTGCATGTGTGTTCTTCTCATAAACCATATCATGAACCACACCCAGTGTCATTGAATGTGTGTTCTTCTCATAGACCACACATGGATCCACTAGAGTTCATTGGATGTGTGTTCTTCTCATAAACCACATGGACCCACTAGAGTTCATTGCATGTGTGTTCTTCTCATTAACCACACATGGATCCACCAGTGTCGTCGCATGTCTGCTCTTTTCATGAACCACATTTAGAGTCATTGCATGTGTGTTCTTCTCATGAACCATAGCTAGAGTCATTGCATGTGTGTTCTTCTCACAAACCATATCATGAACCACACCCAGTGTCATTGCATGGGTGCTCTTCTCATTAACCACACATGGATCCACCAGTGTCATTACATGTCTGCTCTTTTCATGAACCACAGTTAGAGTCATTGCATGTCTGTTCTTTTCACAAACCACATATCACCAGTGTCATCACATGTGTGTTCTTCCCACAGACCACACATGGATCCACCAGTGTCATTGCATGTGTGTCCTTCCCATGAACCACAAATGGATCCACCAGTGTCATTGCATGTGTGTTCTTCCCACAGACCACACATGGATCCACCGGTGTCATTGCATGTGTGTTCTTCTCACAAACCACGTAAGGATCCACTGGTGTGATTGCATGTGTGTTCCTCTCATAGACCACACATGGATCCACTGGTGTCATCACATGTCTGCTCATTTCATGAACCACAGTTAGAGTCATTGCATGTGTGTTCCTCTCATAGACCACACATGGATCCACCGGTGTCATCGCATGTCTGCTCTTCTCATGAACCACAACTAGAGTCATTGCATGTGTGTTCTTCTCACAAACTATATCATGAACCACACCCAGTGTCATTGCATGTGTGTTCTTCCCATGAACCACACATGGATCCACCAGTGTCATTGCATGTGTGCTCTTTTCATTAACCATAGTTAGAGTCATTGCATGTCTGTTCTTTTCACAAACCACATATCACCAGTGTCATTGCATATGTGTTCTTCCCACAGACCACACATGAATCCACCAGTGTCATTGCATGTGTGTTCTTTCCATGAACCACACATGGATCCACCAGTGTCATTGCATTTCTGCACTTTTCATGAACCACATTTAGATCATTGCATGTCTATTCTTTTCACAAACCACATATCACCAGTGTCATTGCATGTGTGTTCTTCCCACATGCCACACATGGATCCACCAGTGTCATTGTATGTGTGTTCTTCCCATGAACCACACATGAATCCACCAGTGTCATTGCATGTATGTTCTTTTGACAGACCACATATGGATCCACCAGTGTCATTGCATGCGTGTTATTCTCACAAACCATGTAAGGATCCACCGGTGTTATTGCATGTGTGTTCCTCTCATAGACGACACGTGGATCCACGGTGTCATCGCATGTATTCTCTTCAAATGAACCACAGTTAGAGTCATCGCATGTCTGCTCTTCTCATGAACCACAGCTAGATTCATTGCATGTGTGTTCCTCTCATAGACGACACGTGGATCCACCGGTGTCATCGCATGTCTACTCTTCTCATGAACCGCAGTTAGAGTCATCGCATGTCTGCTCTTCTCATGAACCACAGCTAGATTCATTGCATGTGTGTTCTTTTCACAAACCATATCATGAACCACACCCAGTGTCATTGCATGTGTGTTCTTCTCATTAACCACACATGGATCCACCAGTGTCATTGCATGTCTGCTCTTTTCATTAACCATAGTTAGAGTCATTGCATATCTGTTCTTTTCACAAACCACATATCACCAGTGTCATTGCATGTGTGTTCTTCCCACAGACCACACATGGACCCACCAGTGTCATTGCATGTGTGTTCTTCCCATGAACCACACATGGATCCACCAGTGTCATTGCATGTGTGTCCTTCTCACAAACCACATATGGATCCACTAGAGTTCACTAGATGTGTGTTCTTCTCATAAACCACATGGACCCACTAGAGTTCATTGCATGTGTGTTCTTCTCATTAACCACACATGGATCCACCAGTGTCATTGCATTTCTGCACTTTTCATGAACCACATTTACATCATTGCATGTCTATTCTTTTCACAAACCACATATCACCAGTGTCATTGCATGTGTGTTCTTCCCACATGCCACACATGGATCCACCAGTGTCATTGTATGTGTGTTCTTCCCATGAACCACACATGGATCCACCAGTGTCATTGCATGTATGTTCTTTTCACAGACCACATATGGATCCACCAGTGTCATTGCATGCGTGTTATTCTCACAAACCACGTAAGGATCCACCGGTGTTATTGCATGTGTGTTCCTCTCATAGACCACACATGGATCCACCAGTGTCATGGCATGTCTGCTCTTTTCATGAACCACAGTTAGAGTCATTGCATGTCTGTTCTTTTCACAAACCACATATCACCAGTGTCATCACATGTGTGTTCTTCCCACAGACCACACATGGATCCACCAGTGTCATTGCATGTGTGTCCTTCCCATGAACCACAAATGGATCCACCAGTGTCATTGCATGTGTGTTCTTCCCACAGACCACACATGGATCCACCGGTGTCATTGCATGTGTGTTCTTCTCACAAACCACGTAAGGATCCACTGGTGTGATTGCATGTGTGTTCCTCTCATAGACCACACATGGATACACTGGTGTCGTCACATGTCTGCTCATTTCATGAACCACAGTTAGAGTCATTGCATGTGTGTTCCTCTCATAGACCACACATGGATCCACCGGTGTCATCGCATGTCTGCTCTTCTCATGAACCACAACTAGAGTCATTGCATGTGTGTTCTTCTCACAAACTATATCATGAACCACACCCAGTGTCATTGCATGTGTGTTCTTCCCATGAACCACACATGGATCCACCAGTGTCATTGCATGTGTGCTCTTTTCATTAACCATAGTTAGAGTCATTGCATGTCTATTCTTTTCACAAACCACATATCACCAGTGTCATTGCATGTGTGTTCTTCCCATAGACCACACATGAATCCACCAGTGTCATTGCATGTGTGTTCTTTCTATGAACCACACATGGATCCACCAGTGTCATTGCATTTCTGCACTTTTCATGAACCACATTTAGATCATTGCATGTCTATTCTTTTCACAAACCACATATCACCAGTGTCATTGCACGTGTGTTCTTCCCATAGACCACACATGGATCCACCAGTGTCATTGTATGTGTGTTCTTCCCATGAACCACACATGAATCCACCAGTGTCATTGCATTTCTGCACTTTTCATGAACCACATATGGATCCACCAGTGTCATTGCATGCGTGTTATTCTCACAAACCATGTAAGGATCCACCGGTGTTATTGCATGTGTGTTCCTCTCATAGACGACACGTGGATCCACCGGTGTCATCGCATGTCTTCTCTTCTCATGAACCACAGTTAGAGTCATCGCATGTCTGCTCTTCTCATGAACCACAGCTAGATTCATTGCATGTGTGTTCCTCTCATAGACGACACGTGGATCCACCGGTGTCATCGCATGTCTACTCTTCTCATGAACCACAGTTAGAGTCATCGCATGTCTGCTCTTCTCATGAACCACAGCTAGATTCATTGCATGTGTGTTCTTCTCACAAACCATATCATGAACCACACCCAGTGTCATTGCATGTGTGTTCTTCTCATTAACCACACATGGATCGACCAGTGTCATTGTATGTGTGTTCTTCCCATGAACCACACATGGATCCACTAGTGTCATTGCATATATGTTCTTTTCACAGACCACATATGGATCCACCAGTGTCATTGCATGCGTGTTATTCTCACAAACCACGTAAGGATCCACCGGTGTTATTGCATGTGTGTTCCTCTCATAGACCACACATGGATCCACCGGTGTCATCGCATGTCTGCTCTTCTCATGAACCACAGTTAGAGTCATCGCATGTCTGCTCTTCTCATGAACCACAGCTAGAGTCCTTGCATGTGTGTAATTCTCACAAACCATATCATGAACGACACCCAGTGTCATTGCATGTGTGTTCTTCTCATTAACCACACATGGATCCACCAGTGTCATTGCATGTCTGCTCTGTTCATGAACCACAGTTAGAGTCATTGCATGTCTGTTCTTTTCACAAACCACATATCACCAGTGTCATTGCATGTGTGTTCTTCCCACAGACCACACATGGACCCACCAGTGTCATTGCATGTGTGTTCTTCCCATGAACCACACATGGATCCACCAGTGTCATTGCATGTGTGTCCTTCTCACAAACCACATATGGATCCACTACAGTTCACTGGATGTGTGTTCTTCTCATAAACCACATGGACCCACTAGAGTTAATTGCATGTGTGTTCTTTCCATGAACCACACATGGATCCACCAGTGTCATTGCATTTCTGCACTTTTCATGAACCACATTTAGATCATTGCATGTCTATTCTTTTCACAAACCACATATCACCAGTGTCATTGCATGTGTGTTCTTCTCATTAACCACACATGGATCCACCAGTGTCATTGTATGTGTGTTCTTCCCATGAACCACACATGGATCCACCAGTGTCATTGCATGTATGTTCTTTTCACAGACCACATATGGATCCACCAGTGTCATTGCATGCGTGTTATTCTCACAAACCACGTAAGGATCCACCAGTGTTATTGCATGTGTGTTCCTCTCATAGACCACACATGGATCCACCGGTGTCATCGCATGTCTACTCTTCTCATGAACCACAGTTAGAGTCATTGCATGTCTGCTCTTCTCATGAACCACACCTAGAGTCATTGCATGTGTGTTCTTCTCACAAACCATATCATGAACCACACCCAGTGTCATTGCATGTGTGTTCTTCTCATTAACCACACATGGATCCACCAGTGTCATTGCATGTCTGCTCTTTTCATTAACCAAAGTTAGAGTCATTGCATGTCTGTTTTTTTCACAAACCACATATCACTAGTGTCATTGCATGTGTGTTCTTCCCAAAAACCACACATGGACCCACCAGTGTCATTGCATGTGTGTTCTTCCCATGAACCACACATGGATCCACTAGTGTCATTGCATGTCTGCTCTTTTCATTAACCATAGTTAGAGTCATTGCATGTCTGTTCTTTTCACAAACCACATATCACCAGTGTCATTGCATGTGTGTTCTTCCCACAGACCACACATGGATCCACCAGTGTCATTGCATGTGTGTTCTTTCCATGAACCACACATGGATCCACCAGTGTCATTGCATTTCTGCACTTTTCATGAACCACATTTAGATCATTGCATGTCTATTCTTTTCACAAACCACATATCACCAGTGTCATTGCATGTGTGTTCTTCTCATTAACCACACATGGATCCACCAGTGTCATTGTATGTGTGTTCTTCCCATGAACCACACATGGATCCACCAGTGTCATTGCATGTATGTTCTTTTCACAGACCACATATGGATCCACCAGTGTCATTGCATGCGTGTTATTCTCACAAACCACGTAAGGATCCACCGGTGTTATTGCATGTGTGTTCCTCTCATAGACCACACATGGATCCACCGGTGTCATCGCATGTCTGCTCTTCTCATGAACCACAGTTAGAGTCATCGCATGTCTGCTCTTCTCATGAACCACAGCTAGAGTCCTTGCATGTGTGTTCTTCTCACAAACCATATCATGAACGACACCCAGTGTCATTGCATGTGTGTTCTTCTCATTAACCACACATGGATCCACCAGTGTCATTGCATGTCTGCTCTGTTCATGAACCACAGTTAGAGTCATTGCATGTCTGTTCTTTTCACAAACCACATATCACCAGTGTCATTGCATGTGTGTTCTTCCCACAGACCACACATGGACCCACCAGTGTCATTGCATGTGTGTTCTTCCCATGAACCACACATGGATCCACCAGTGTCATTGCATGTGTGTCCTTCTCACAAACCACATATGGATCCACTAGAGTTCACTGGATGTGTGTTCTTCTCATAAACCACATGGACCCACTAGAGTTCATTGCATGTGTGTTCTTCTCATTAACCACACATGGATCCACCAGTGTCATTGCATTTCTGCACTTTTCATGAACCACATTTACATCATTGCATGTCTATTCTTTTCACAAACCACATATCACAAGTGTCATTGCATGTGTGTTCTTCCCACATGCCACACATGGATCCACCAGTGTCATTGTATGTGTGTTCTTCCCATGAACCACACATGGATCCACCAGTGTCATTGCATGTATGTTCTTTTCACAGACCACATATGGATCCACCAGTGTCATTGCATGCGTGTTATTCTCACAAACCACGTAAGGATCCACCGGTGTTATTGCATGTGTGTTCCTCTCATAGACCACACATGGATCCACCGGTGTCATCGCATGTCTACTCTTCTCATGAACCACAGTTAGAGTCATTGCATGTCTGCTCTTCTCATGAACCACACCTAGAGTCATTGCATGTGTGTTCTTCTCACAAACCATATCATGAACCACACCCAGTGTCATTGCATGTGTGTTCTTCTCATTAACCACACATGGATCCACCAGTGTCATTGCATGTCTGCTCTTTTCATTAACCAAAGTTAGAGTCATTGCATGTCTGTTTTTTTCACAAACCACATATCACTAGTGTCATTGCATGTGTGTTCTTCCCAAAAACCAAACATGGACCCACCAGTGTCATTGCATGTGTGTTCTTCCCATGAACCACACATGGATCCACTAGTGTCATTCCATGTCTGCTCTTTTCATTAACCATAGTTAGAGTCATTGCATGTCTGTTCTTTTCACAAACCACATATCACCAGTGTCATTGCATGTGTGTTCTTCCCACAGACCACACATGGATCCACCAGTGTCATTGCATGTGTGTTCTTTCGATGAACCACACATGGATCCACCAGTGTCATTGCATTTCTGCACTTTTCATGAACCACATTTAGATCATTGCATGTCTATTCTTTTCACAAACCACATATCACCAGTGTCATTGCATGTGTGTTCTTCCCACAGGCCACACATGGATCCACCAGTGTCATTGTATGTGTGTTCTTCCCATGAACCACACATGGATCCACTAGTGTCATTGCATATATGTTCTTTTCACAGACCACATATGGATCCACCAGTGTCATTGCATGCGTGTTATTCTCACAAACCACGTAAGGATCCACCGGTGTTATTGCATGTGTGTTCCTCTCATAGACCACACATGGATCCACCGGTGTCATCGCATGTCTGCTCTTCTCATGAACCACAGTTAGAGTCATCGCATGTCTGCTCTTCTCATGAACCACAGCTAGAGTCCTTGCATGTGTGTAATTCTCACAAACCATATCATGAACGACACCCAGTGTCATTGCATGTGTGTTCTTCTCATTAACCACACATGGATCCACCAGTGTCATTGCATGTCTGCTCTGTTCATGAACCACAGTTAGAGTCATTGCATGTCTGTTCTTTTCACAAACCACATATCACCAGTGTCATTGCATGTGTGTTCTTCCCACAGACCACACATGGACCCACCAGTGTCATTGCATGTGTGTTCTTCCCATGAACCACATATGGATCCACCAGTGTCATTGCATGTGTGTCCTTCTCACAAACCACATATAGATCCACTAGAGTTCATTGGATGTGTGTTCTTCTCATAAACCACATGGACCCAATAGAGTTCATTGCATGTGTGTTCTTCTCATTAACCACACATGGATCCACCAGTGTCATTGCATGTCTGCTCTTTTCATTAACCACAGTTAGAGTCATTGCATGTCTGCTCTTTTCATGAACCACTGTTAGAGTCATTGCATGTGAGTTCTTCTCCCAAACCATATCATGAACCACACCTAGTGTCATTGCATGTGTGTTCTTCTAATAGACCACACATGGATCCACCAGTGTCATCGCATGTCTGCTCTTTTCATGAACCATAGGTAGAGTCATTGCATGTGTGTTTTTCTCATAAACCACAGCTAGAGTCATTGCATGTGTGTTCTTCTCACAAATCATATCATGAACCACACCCAGTGTCATTGCATGTGTATTCTTCTCATTAACCACACATGGATCCACTAGTGTCATTGCATGTCTGCTCTTTTCATGAACCACAGTTATAGTCATTGCATGTCTGTTCTTTTCACAAACCACATACCACCAGTGTCATTGCATGTGTGTTCTTCCCACAGACCACACATGGATCCACCAGTGTCATTGCATGTGTGTCCTTCTCACAAACCACATATGGATCCACCAGTGTCATTGCATGCGTGTTTTTCCCACAGACCACACATGGATTGTCAGGGGGATGATCCCTAGGTACCCCAACCGAATAAGAAACAAGACAGTCGGATCGCGTCCGGCTGACCAGATGCAGCCGGACGGGGCAAGACAGGCCGGCTATCCCCTGGTAGCCGGATCAGTAGGACGGCGACGTAGCCGGACTCAATCAATGGGACAGGGTGACGTGTGTATCAGTGCATGGTACGCCCTGTACGGTGACAAGACTGGCAACTACCCGGCCATACCGAAGACTTTGCGTGGGTGACGCAGGAACAATGGCCGGTGCTGACGACAGGCTCGCACGGCGTCCACTGTGCCTACGACAGCCATACCGCTCGTACTCCGATAGGACAAGCCATACTGGACACTGTAGATGACTAGTCGACTGGGACCCGCCTATGGGGCCCGCCAGTCGGACTGGCTAGTGAGACCTTTGCCTCTCTGCCTATATAAGGAGAGGCAAGGCCTCAGTAGAAAGGGTTGGTCTTACAGCATTTAAGGTAGTAGATAGCGTATATAGCTCGAGGAGCATTTGTAGTTCAAGTATTCCACCTAGTCAGATCCGGCAGGAGTAGGGGCTTTACCTCACCACGAGGGCCCCGAACCTGGGTACTTCTTGCGTCCCGCTACGCTCGCTTGTATCCAATCCCGCCTGCGGACGCCGTCGATAGCTTCCCTGCTAGTCCCCACACCTCTATCTAACCTCCTCAGGTACTGCCGTTCCCAATACAACGACAGTTGGCGCCCACCGTGGGGCAAGATGGCTTCGACCGGAGTCACGATCCGCACGGGACCCCGCACTTCAGCCGGTGAGCGCGTGGCCTCCGGTCTGGTGCTCATGCTCGGCAAGTTCGACTGCGTCATCGACAACGCTTCCTGCTTCGCCGGAACCTCCTTCCCGGCGAACGGCACCATCCTACTATTCGGCGACCTCCCCGTTTACGTCGCCACCGTCCCGGAGCATTTCCCTAGGGAAATCGTCTCTGTCGCGGAGCTGCCGTGCTCAGGCGGCAGCGCCTCTGCCACGCTTCGTGGTGTAGAGGTCATGATGGCCGGTTCCAGCTCCCATCCCCGCCAGCCACGGGAGCGAGGCGCGGACGAGGTCGGAACTTCTGCTCCCCCGCAGCCCTAGAACCCGGTGGAGGATGCCATTGATCGGCTCCTGACGCCGGTTAACCTCGGGGATAACCCGGAGGAGGCGGAGGCCAACTTCAGCATGGAGAGACAGATCCTCCTCCATGAGGCCATGGAGCTAGCGGCAGCCCGCAAGCAGCTCGAGATCACCCGGCGCGAGTACGACCGCGCGCACGACCTCACTCCGGCTACCGCAGAGCCGAGCCGGCGCGGCCAGGTACGGCGTCGGGGAGGCGAGCTAGGCGGTAGGTTGGAAAAGGACGGGGTACCGGACCCCGCGCCCGCCCTCACACGGCCCACCTACAACACGCCCATCAAGAACTTGCACGCGGCGCGAGCCGCGGCAGAGGAACTACCCAGCCTGGAGGACGAGGAGCGAGCCTGCCAGCATGCTCGTGTGCAGGAGCTCCTCCGCGTCGCGGACGAGCAGGCTGGTGCCAACCGGCAGATGCAGGAAGACCTTAGCTACTCCAGGGGGAGCAGGCTACCTGCCAACAGCAGGGGCGCGCCGCGCGACACCCAGCAGGCATCCTCCCCTCAGCCGCCCAGGGCCAGCAGTAGGTGTCGCAGCTCTGGCAACAGGGGCCAGCCGCGCCAGGAGCAGACGGTGAACAGCAACCCGCCACCCCCCCCCTCCGCCAGCCGGAGTGCCCAGACCAGCCGGTTCCCATCTCTCGGGCCGGGTGGGAGCGCCCAACCCGGACTGTCCGGATGCCCGCGACCGCATCGAGCTCCTCGCTCAAGCGCGTGTCACGGAGGAGGAAAATTCTACCGGTCCAGTTTGTTTCGGACCCTGCATCCGGAACGAGCCGTTTCCGGATAAATTCTCGCTGCCCAGGGACACCCCCAAGTACGACAGTAGCATGAAGCCGGAAGATTGGCTGACCGACTATGCTATGGCAGTCGGCATCGCCCACGGGAACAAGCGCACAGCCGTGCGCTACGTCCCCCTCATGCTAGCCGGGTCGGCGAGGACATGGCTCAATAGCCTCGCGCCCAACAGCATCAACGCCTGGCCTGACTTCGAGAAGGTGTTCGTCTGCAACTTCAACGGCACGTACAAGCGCCCAGGGTGCCCGCGCGACCTGGCCTTGTGCGTCCAGGGCAACCACGAGACCGACCGCGAGTACCTCGCCAAGTGGACGGAGCTGCGCAACACTTGCGAGGGCATCCTGGAGAGCCAAGCCATCGGTTTCTTCATCGAGGGTTGCCGAGAGGGCATCATGCTTCGCCACCGGCTACTGTGTGATGAGCCGAAAACCATGGCGGAGCTCATGACGGTTGCGGATCAGTATGCCACGGCAGATGCCGCCATGAAGAAGCCCCTCCGAGTAAACGCGGACGGCCGTCCGACTCCCACGGAGCCGGCTCGCGACCGGCCCAGCAATCCGACTGGAGAATCCGGATCCTCCAGACGCCACGGCAACGACAACCGGTTCCATGGGGACCGCCAGGCCGGACAGCAGAAGCCTCGCTACAATGCGTGGCAGGTCAATGCTATGGAGGGCGCGCCCGACGCGCCGGCTAACGAAGCAAGGAGGCAGAAGCCACGGCTCACCTTCGACCAGATGTTGGATGGCCCGTGCAAGTGGCATAGCGGTCCCTTCAAGCCGGCTACGCACACCACCCGGAACTGCAGCTGGACCCGCCAGCTAAAGGACCAGGGCAACCAGCCTCGTCCCCCGCCTCCCCCACCGGGTGGAC
The DNA here is from genome assembly GCA_910589775.1 of Avena eriantha. Lineage (NCBI taxonomy): Eukaryota > Viridiplantae > Streptophyta > Magnoliopsida > Poales > Poaceae > Avena > Avena eriantha. The sequence continues at coordinate 366,935,763 of OU342740.1, read as the reverse complement.
CTCCACCACCGGCTAGGGGAGCCGATAATGATGGTAATGGCGGCAACGGCAGCAACAACAACAACGGCTACCCCCAGCCGCACGCCGCCTACCACATCTTCGAGACGGAGCAGGACGACAAGCACAGCCGCAGGCGACGCTCCAAGGAGGTCAATACCATTGCCTCTCCGGTCCCCCAGTACCTGAACTGGTCGGAAACCCCCATCACCTGGAGCCGGGCGGATCAGCCTGAGCATCTACCGAGTCCCGGGGGCTACGCCATGGTGCTCGACCCCCTCATCGTCTCCAACACGCGCACTTGCCGATTCTCGCACGTCCTCATCGACGGAGGCAGCAGCCTCAACCTCCTCTACCAGTCCTCGCTGGAGAAGCTGGGCATTCACGAAAGCGACCTGCGGCTGACTACCATGACGTTCCATGGTGTTTTGCCGAGGCCAGCCAGAGCCCCGCTAGAGAAAATCTAGCTGGACATCATCTTCGGGACCGAGGAGAACTTCCGCCGCGAACCAATCTGGTTCGAGGTGGTAAACCTGACGAGCTCCTACCATGCTCTCCTCGGGCGCCCCGCCCTCGCCAATTTCATGGCCATCCCCCACTACGCCTACCTCAAGACGAAGATGCCGGGACCCCACGGTGTGATCACCGTCGCCGGCTGCTTCAGGCGATCGATGGAGTGCGCCTCAGCCGGTTCCAAACTGGTAGAGGCCCTCATCATAGCCGAGGAGAAGCCCGTGATCATGCGCAATGTGGCCATGGCCCAGCAGGACATTCTGGCTAGCAGCAAGCCGGCTGGAGAAGGAGCCTTCCAGCCGGCAAAGGAGACGAAGAGGATCCTGCTCGACCCCTCCGATCCGACCAAGTTCGTCACCATTGGCGCCGGCTTGGACAACAAATAGGAAGGCGCACTCGTCGACTTCCTCCTTAAGAGTCGGGACATCTTCGCGTGGTCCCCCAAGGACATGCCGGGTGTGCCGAGGGAGTTCGCCGAGCACTCACTTCACGTGCGTCCGGATGCCAAGCCGGTCAAGCAACCTCTGCGCCGGTTCGCAGAGGAGAAGAGAAAGATAATCGGTGACGAGATCACCCGGTTCCTTGCAGCCGGGTTCATCATGGAAGTGTACCACCCGGACTGGCTGGTGAACCCAGTCCTGGTGCTGAAGAAGAACAAGACCTGGCGCATGTGTATCGACTACACCAGCCTGAACAAGGCGTGCCCGAAAGACCCCTTCGCCTTGCCCCGTATCGATCAAGTCATCGATTCCACAGCCGGCAGTGATTTGTTCTCTTTTTAGATTGTTATTCCGGGTACAATCAGATCTGGCTAAACCCGGCTGATCAGATTAAGACATCATTTATCACCCCCTATGGGGCTTTCTGCTATGTAACCATGCCTTTCGGCCTAAAGAACGCAGGAGCCACCTATCAGCGATGCATGCAGAAATGCTTGCACTCGCAGATAGGCCGAAACATGCACGCTTATGTGGACGACGTGGTCATCAAGACCAAGGAGAAGCGCACCCTCCTCGAGGACCTAGGAGAAACATTTGGCAACCTCCGCCAGTACCAGATGAAGCTGAACCTAGAGAAGTGCGTCTTCGGAGTACCGTCCGGCCAGCTACTCGGTTTCCTCATTTCACAGCGAGGCATTGAGGCGAATCCGGAGAAGATCGCGGCCATCGAGAGGATGCAGCCGCCCAGGAACCTGCTTGGAGTCCAGAAGTTCACCGGATGCCTGGCTTCCCTCAGTCGCTTCGTCAGCCGGCTGGGGGAGAAGGCACTCCCGTTGTACCAACTGATGAAGAAGACGGACAAGTTCTCCTGGACTTCGCAAGCCGACGCTGCGTTTCACGACCTCAAGCGCATGCTATCCACAACACCGGTTCTAGCCACGCCGGCTAGTAAGGAACCAATGTTTCTCTATATAGCAGCCATCAGCCGGGTCGTTAGTGTCATCCTGGTGGTGGAGCGCCCCGAGGAAGGCAAGGCTCAACCGGTTCAGAGACCCGTCTACTACCTCAGCGAGGTTCTCTCCCTCTCCAAGAAGAACTACCCCCACTACCAGAAGATGTGCTACGGCGTGTACCTGGCATGCAAGAAGCTCAAGCACTACTTCCAGGACCATCCTATTAAGGTCGTGTGCACTGCACCCCTTTCGGAAATCATCGGCAACAAGGACGCCTCCGGCCGAGTCGCCAAGTGGGCCATCGAGCTTGCCGCCTACTCCATCCAGTACGAGCCTCGGCTCACGATCAAGTCGCAGGCGTTGGCGGACTTCCTCGTCGACTGGGCCGAGACCCAATATCTCCCACCGGTTCTGGATTCGGACCATTGGCAGATGCACTTCGACGGGTCGAAGATGCTCGGGGGCTTGGGAGCCGGCATCATGCTCACCTCGCCCAAGGGAGACTGGCTGGAGTACGTGCTGCAGATCCACTTCAAGGCCTCCAACAACATAGCCGAATACGAGGCACCAGCGCACGGGCTCCGGCTGGCCAAGGAGATCGGTGTAAACCGGATCCTGTGCTTCGGTGATTCGGACTTGGTGGTGCAGCAGGTATCCAGAGAATGGGACGCCAGAGACGCAAACATGGCTCTCTACCGGTTCCACATCTAGAAGCTCGGCGCCTCCTTCGACGGGTGCGAATTCCACCACATCCCCCGCGTCAACAACGAGGCAGCTGATGGGCTCTCCAAGATCGGCTCCACCAGGCAGGCCATCCCACCGGGGGTCTCCTTGGAGCACCTGCGCAAGCCATCCATCAACCCGTCGCCAGAATCGGACTCCATCGTCTAGGCAGGAACCGTTCCGGCTGACGGAACGGCGGGAGCGGAGCCGGCAGAGCCGCCAAAGAAGAAGACCCGCACCAATTCCGGCCAGGCAGCGCCTTCTGGCTTGCAAGACCCGGGGGCTGCCGGCTCGCCTAGCGGCTCGGGGGCTGCTATTCCGGGTACGCCACTCGGACGACCCCCCGACACCCGTCAACCGGAGGACAAGAGCGTCCTCGTCATCTGGGAAGTGCCATCCTGGGCACAACCCTTCATGAGCTACATCGCCGATGGAGAACTTACGGACGACGAGGTGGAGGCCAGGCAAATCCGGTGCCGCACGCACACGTACCATCATAAATGGCGAGCTGTACAAGTGCAGTGTATCCGGTATCTTCCAAAGATGCGTTGATGCGGATACGGGCTACCGGCTACTCAAGGATATCCACCAGGGCGAGTGCGGGCACCACGCTTCATCAAGGGCCATAGTCGCCAAGGCATTCCGCCATGGTTTCTATTGGCCCACCGCCCTCGAGGACGCCGAGCAGCTGGTCCGTGCATGCAATGGGTGCCTGCGCTTTGGGCAGCTCAGGCACATGCCAACTTCGGTACTCAAGACCATACCGATCACCTGGCCTTTCGCAGTTTGGGGCCTCGACATGGTCGGTCCCTTCAAGCGAGCACGCGCGGGCATGACCCACCTGCTGGTGGCGGTGGACAAGTTCATGAAGTGGATCGAGGCCAAGCCTATCCGGAAGCTGGACGGGGCGACGGTTGTCACCTTCTTCATCGACATCATCAACCGCTTCGGCTACCCCAACAGCATCATCACCGACAACGGCACGAACTTCGCCAAGGGGGCCTTCGCCCGGTTCTGCAGCAACAAGGGCATCCGACTGGACCTTCGCCTCCGTCGCGCACCCGCAATCCAACGGGCAAGTCGAAAGAGCAAACGACTTGGTGCTAGCCGACATCAAGCCACGTCTCATCGAGCTGTTGGAGCGTTCACCCGGATGTTGGATCGAAGAACTTCCGGCTGTGCTGTGGAGCCTCCGCACCATGCCGAATAGGTCAACCGGCTACACGCCATTCTTCCTGGTTTACGGATCGGAAGCTGTCCTCTCCGTCGACAATCGAGTTCGACTCCCCTCGCAAGCTCCTCTACAACGAAAAAGCCAACCAGGAGGCGCGGGACGACGGAGTGGACCTCCTGGAGGAGGCCCATGAGCTGGCCTTGTCCAGATCAGCCCTGTACCAGCAGCGACTACGTCGCTACCTTTCAAGCCGGATCCGCCCAGTCGCATTCCGCGAGGGCGACCTAGTCCTCCGGCTGGTGCAAGACACGAAGGGCATGCACAAGATATCACCACCCTGGGAGGGCCCCTTCATCATCAGCCGAGCGCTGCCCAATGACTCCTACTACCTCATCGACGCGCAGCAGCCACGCAAGAACAAGATGGACAAATCGGACGAGGAAAACCAAGCGTCCCTGGAACACTGCCCTACTGCGCCCGTTTTACACCTAGTCGCCAGGCAGCATATGTATCCCGAAAACCCTATGAATAAAAATGCGGACCCCCACGAGAATCTCGGGGGCTCCTTGCTAGAATATGTATGCATTCCGTTTTCCGGTTATGATTTTCTGGCTCCGGCAACCCCATACCCGGGGGCTCGCCGGCTGGCCCGGCCTGCTAAGTCAACAAACCGGCTGAGTACTGTGCGACGATGTCAGAGGCCCACTCTTCGTCTCAGCTACAGACCGCAACCCGGCTGTCCGGCTAGCAAGAGAAAAAGCCCGAGGCATCCCACACGAAAAACGGGGAGGAGACGCGATAGATCGGGTGTCCCGGCCCTGCAACTAGCTCGAACCAATCCAGCTGCTAAGCCATTAGTACCGTGTGCAATGTACTGTCAGCTCC